>CM053413.1:0-34434 GCA_028644305.1 Xerus rutilus | reverse complement strand
GGCTCAAGCCTGTAATCCCAGCACTTAGGGAGGCTGAGACAGGAGAATCGCAAGTTCAAAGCCAGCCTCAGCAATGGCGAGGCGCTAAGCAACTCAGTGAGACCCTGTCTCTACATAAAACACAAAATGGGACTGAGGATGTGGCTCAGTGGTTGAATGCCACTGAGATCAATCCCCAGTACCAAAAAAAAAAAAAAAAATAAGATTAGAGCTAAGGAATCAGGAACCTGCACTTTGGGATGTTATGCATGTAATCAAAATTCCTAGATTGGTGGGTAAAATGAGTAAAAGAGGGAGAGAGAGTAGAGAGGAGGCAGGAGGAGAGAGGAAGTGGGAAGCCCCGAGGGAAGGCTGTGCCTAGAGGAGATAAAGTCTAAGCTCATCATAAACTAAGGAATGGAAAGCAAGGACAGGCATCTGGGACATGAAGTGCAAGAGGAGAAAGGGAGGACCTTGCACCTTTCAGGAGGTGACAGTTCTAGAGCTGCACAGAGGTAAGCGGCAAGACACATCTAACCCTGTGCCATCTGCTCTGTAAAAGTAAGGCACTGGCACACCAGCTTGACTAGTTCCAATCGACACTGCCAATTTAAAAGCACATGTACCCAGAGTGCAGCCATCCCACAGGCTAAGTGTCTCCAGGCCACACGAGAGCACTGTAAGCCAAGCAGGGTTAGAGAAAACAGAACTCAGTTAATGTAACTGTCAAGTGAAGACACAGAGTTCATTGTTCTCCCACAGATTCCTAGTGGTTTTTTAAAGCGAGCCCGTCCTGACCATTCGTTTTTTAGTTGTCAATGGACTTTTATTTTATTTATTTATATTTGGTGCTGAGAATTGAACCTGGTGCCTCACACATGCTAAGAAAGTGCTCCACCACTGAGCCACAACCCCAACCCCCTGACCATTCTTAATAAGCTACTATTTCCAAATGCTGTACATTCAAACATAGGCTGAGGACAATCAGAGCTCTGATTGTCCCCAAGCCTTCACTGCCTCTATGATCTGCAGAATAGCAGGCAGCATGGAAGTTATCACCTTTTTTTTTTTTTTTTGAAGGGGTAAGGAGACTTGGGATCAGAAAACCACCTAGCCATACATGTAAGTAAACAAGAGACATCAAATCAGCCTATTTAATTAGCCATTCAGAATCCCTTACCAAAAAGTCATAACCTTCAGACTAGTTAAGCAAAATAGGATTCTGCCACTCAGATCCTCTGATTCTGGGAGGCATTCGTTTTGATGATTCTAGTCAGTTTTTATTTGGTTTTCTCAGGCACCTGTGCTCTGCCCAGCAGGGAAAAGCTTTGAGTAAATCTGTACCACATTTTGGTGTGGGAGCTTCTGCAGTGCCATGATCTCCAACTCTACTGAATTCCCCACGTCGTCGTCTTCCTTGTTTTTCTTCCAGACCTTGTCATCTTCAGTGTCTCACGCTTGCTCCTCTCTGGCTCTTCTGAGTCTGCTTTTCTCTGCACTGGTTTTGCTGTGAAGCTTCCTTCTTGCCTTTCTGTTCCACCTGTAATTTCCCAGAGCCTAAGTAATGGACTGTGGGAGCATCCTCTCTTCCAGGGCTGAGAGCACCTCCTTGCCACTCAAGCGTCTTGAGTTTCCCATTTATTACAAAGTTGTTGGCCCAGGATGTGGCTATGGCCTAAAGATGCAGGTGGCATGGGTGGTGCTCAGGCCTCCCTGGAGAGGCTGGCACTGTTCAAGAGCAGCTCCTTGACGATCCTGGTACTGACAGTGTTACTGTCTGGGCATCTTGGGTTCATTGTCTCCACCCAGCAAAGAATTGAAGAGTAAGACACAAAGATAGCAAGCAAGGAGCAGATTTATTCCAAAAGTGACAGTAACAAATTTCTCTGAAGAGAAGTGGACCTAGAGCTGAGAGTACACCCTAACTACTGTTGGGAGTTGTGATGATAAATCTAGCTATTTCAGGCTGACAAGGGGTATCATGGGAGTAATCAGGGTATTCTGAGGAATATCTAGGGCAACTGGGAAACAGCAGGCTGGTCCAGAGGCTGACACTGTTTATATACATCTATGGGTCTGTCAGTGGGTCCATGGTAGAAGTATGGAGGGAGGTCCATTTGGGGCTCCATTTGTAACATCATCTGATATTTTTATTGCCTCTATACAAGAGGATACAAAATGGTCAAGACATTTGAAAAGGCGTGATCCATGCCCTGTAATTTTTTGTGCAATAGAATGTGGAGAGAGTAACACTGAAATACCTGAGGTTTGGCTTTAAGACATCTACAACCTATGTTCTACTATATGACCTTTTCTGACACGTTGAATGCCACAAACATGTTGGTAAATATTATGAATAGATGTTTTTATACTGTTGCAACTTCTGCTTTGAAATTAAAAGCATCTTCATTGGGGAAAAATGCGTGGCCAAAAGCACACAATTAATGAAATCATGATGATAGTTCCCGAAAAGGGCAGCGTCCAGGTAAGGAGACTATTACTGAAGGAGGAGAACAGGTTATATAATGAATTCCCTTGTACCCCTTCTTGTTCCTTGAGTTCATCTATTATGTGTATATATTTTTCATCCTCCTAAGGTTCTCTTCAACCACTCCAAATGAGTTGATATACATACAACAGGTTTCATTCAACATGGCACATAGGCCTCCTTTAGTTGCCATGAGAATATCTAACCCTCTTCTATTTTGTGACACTATTTGTGCCAGTGAATCTATGCTCCTTTGTTGAGACTTAGTAGAATTTACAATAGCTTTCCAAGCTATTATTGTTAGATTTAGTGCTGATCTTTTCAGAAGAGAAATGCTAACAAACCAAAAAGCCCTGAGTTAGTTTACTGTCAGAGGAAGGGGAAGTGACAATATGGATTGAATTTCTTCTGAGCTAGGTTTTTGGGTCTTTTCAGTATCATGCCTAAATAGATAATATAGGCACAATTGAGACTTGTTTTGGGATATTTTATATCTCCTATTGGCCAGGAAATTGAGGAGAGGGCCAATGCTCTCAAATTATTTTTCTGAAGGTTAGCTACACATTGAAGTAACACTGTTTCAGGGTATGACCAATACATGAGGTCTGTGCCAGAGATTCTTCAAACAAATGGGGAGCTGGGCGCGGTTGCACATGCCTGTAGCCCCAGCACCTTGGGAGGCTGAGACAGGAGAATTGTGAGTTCAAAGCCAGCCTCAGCAATGTTGAGGCACTAAGCAACTCAGTGAGACCCTGTCTCTACATAAAACACAAAATAGGGCTGGGGATGTGGCTCAGTGGTCGAGTGTCCCTGAGTTCAATTCTAAGTACCACAAACAAACAAACAAACAAATAAACCAAATGTAGGCTGTCTCTAAATTCCTATCTTTTAAGTCTAGGACAGAATAATAAACTTGAGAATCTAGAGGATGAGAGTATATGGATTTGGAACCACTGGATGCAAAGGGACTACTGGTTCATTGCTTATTTGAAGATCCTTAACTAATATCCATTTATTGGGCCCTTTGAGACTCCCAATATAGGAGGAGTGTTATAGGGGATAGAGCACTCTATCAAAAGTCCCTCTCAGGGGCTGGGTCTGTAGCTCAATGGTAGAGCACTTGCCTAGCATGTGTGAGGCACTGGGTTTGATCTTCAGCACCACATATAAATAAATAAATAAATAAATAAATAAATAAATAAATAAATAAATTCAGCTACAACTAAAAAATATATTTTAAAAAAGTCCCTTTCAAGTTTAGTATAATATGTATTAATCCCTTCCTGGCCCCTAGTCTTAGAGAATATTGCTTCTGATGAAGGAAGTATGAGGAATTCGATGAAGGAAGTATGAGGAATTCTTAAGATGTATTTTTAAAATATTTTTTTAGTTGTAGATGGACACAATATTTTTATTTCATTTACTTTTTTATGTGGTCCTGAAGATTAAGCCCAGTGCCTCATGCATGCGAGGCAAGTGCTCAACTACAGAGCTACAACCACAGCCCAAGGTGTATCTTTTTTTTTTTTAATTTTTTTTTTTGGTTATAGATGGACACAATGTCTTTATTTTATTACTTTGTATGTGGTGCTGAGGATCGAACCCAGGGCCTCACGCATGCGAGGCAAGCGCTCTACCGCTGAGCTACAGCCCCAGCCCCCCAAGGTGTATCTTAACACACATTGCAGTTCATGCTCTTCTGACGATATTATTGTCAGACCAGACTGGGATCGATGTCCATTTCCATTTGAGGCTTGGAATTACATATCCAAGGTGGTAACAATCATTTTATCTTTAATTGAGATAATGTTTCTCCCTAAGATTGGGGTTGCAATTTCTGGCATAAAAAGAAAGAAGTGACAGAAGTGGAAATTACCCCATAAACAAGCAAGAGGTCTAGTAAAATATTGTTCAGGGAGCTGGCCTTATATGCCTTGAAAGGTTATCTTGGGACCAAGGTCCAGGAGAGAAGGATAGGACTGAGAATTGAGCTCCAGTGTTGAGAAGAAAGTTTATCTGGTGCTTGTCCACAAGCAAGGTCACCTGGGGGCTCCTTGAATTGTACTTCAGTCATGGGAGCCATGAAGGAATCCCCTGAGACTCGTCATTGGGAACTGGTAGGCAATGGCCTCAATTCTAATAGGTTTGGGGGACATTTAGCCTTCCAATGGTCTCTCCCCACCACATACTGGGCAAGGTCTAGAAGGTGGTCTGGGAGATTTGTACCTCTGGGGCATTCCTTCTTAAAATGGCCTTCCTTCTTTAAGAGAAACAAGAAAATGAGAAGTACCCTGGTACCCTCACCTGTAGGGCTGCCATTAATTCTCCATGTCATTTGTCCTTTTTTTATTTTCTAGGTCCCTATTATAAAAGACTATTTTAACAGCCTGGACTAATTGGTCCAATTTTTTTGTGTAGGAAGCCATCTGTGGAATGCATGAGGGACTTCTCTTTGGCATAGTAGCCAGGGGAGAGATAGATTGGCATTATGAAACATCTGTGGCATTCTACAGTTAGTCCTGCCTAATACAAGTGTCCCACCTCTTGCACTTTGCTAAGGAAGTACTCACTGCATCACCAGAAATGGGCGTATCCCCATTAGGAACTGAGTCAGCTTACCTGCCTCTGCCTTCTTCCTACCTTGGTAAAGAATGTTTGATGGAAGGCCTTTGAAGTTCTCTGACATAAATAAAGCACACGTGGGGTCCATTTTTCTAGATGCCAGAAGCCAGAAGCTAGATGCTAGATACTAGAAGCCAGAAGCTAGAAACTAAAAGTTGGATGCTGGAAGCCAGAACCATCTGCAGTCAGGTTTTGGAGTTTTCTCTGTATGTCTTGGGCAGATTGCATCAAGTATCTGTCTATAAGTATAATCTCCTCCATCACACTCTGGCCAAACTTACTCTGGCTCAATATTAGTAATAGCCTCAGTGTTTAATAATAGCCTCTTGGGAGTCTCTGTAGTAAGGTCACTGGTGGTTCTCCTCCCTGAACCATATTTGTTAATTGAGCATAATCAAAAGGCTTAACTTGGGCCCTCCTCCATCCTTCTAAATACACACACACACATACACACACACACACACACACACACACACAAAGTGACATCTGTCCCATTATTCTCTATTGTTGTCAGCATTCCAGTTTGGTTTGGTGAGGGAAACTGCCTGACTCCCAGTGGAAATGCACCAACTCTTGCCATGGTTACTTTCTCTCCCCCTGCTGTATAGTAGTCATTTCCTGTTTTAACAGCCTTCTCTAAGACCCTTTGGTTTTTCAAGGATGTTAGTCTGATTCAAAGCAACATAACATACTTTCATGCTAAGTCA
The DNA here is from genome assembly GCA_028644305.1 of Xerus rutilus. Lineage (NCBI taxonomy): Eukaryota > Metazoa > Chordata > Mammalia > Rodentia > Sciuridae > Xerus > Xerus rutilus. The sequence continues at coordinate 28,638 of CM053413.1, read as the reverse complement.
TAAAGATTTGATAACTCATGTACAACCAGAGAAATGAAAAGTTGTGCTCCATTTGTATACAATGAATCAAAATGCATTCTGCTGTCATGTGTACTTAATTAGAATAAAAGAATTTTAAAAAACCAAAAAATATTTGATAACTGCTGGAAGGTCTGAAGACATTGATCTGGGTTTTCAGTGTAGTTCCCTAGATATTTCCTTATGTCCTTTTTTCAGTTAATAAAAAAGGGATATGTACCATCTCAGATCCAAATTCATTGCCTGGCATTGCCTTGAGGGGAAATTTGCCTTGAGTAGCAGGTTTTTTTTTTTTTTTTTTTTTTTTTTTTTTTAGCAACTCTAGGACCATAGGTGAAGTTTGCTCCTGGATAAGAAGGACTGGGCTGTAGTTCTTTTAAATTAAGTTATAAAGGGAAATGATTTTAGGACCTATTATTTTTCCTTTAGGTAGGGCTGAGGGAACTTCTTGTTTAACTGGTAAAAGTCCCTTTTCTACTGTGGATAGATTTTAATTTTTCTGGGGTTTGGTGTCTGGTTTAATTGCTGAATGGTACTATAGTTTAGGTGGCCACTGTTTTCCATCTCCCAATATGTACTGAGGCTAGACCTCAGTGCAAATAATATCAAAGAGCTGGGTATGGTAATCCCAGTGGGTTGGAAGGCTGAGGCATGAGGATCTTGAGTTCAAACCAGCCTCAGCAAAATGAGGCACTAAATAACTTTGTGAGATCCTGTCTCTAAATAAAATACAAAATAGGGCTGGGGATATGGCTCAGTGGTTGAGTGCCCTTGAGCTCAATCCCCAGTACCCCTCCAAAAAATGAATATCAAAAATTTCCTTTAGTTGGGTGCCCAAATTATTCCAGTTTTTAAGCAGATAGGAGAGAGCCGAACTGCATGGTATTTTGGAAGAATTTGATCCCATCTGGTGGAAACAGAAATAAAGAAGAGGTCTTGGTGGGGGTTACCCAATCCCCATATCACTCTTATAAATCTGGAGGAGTGGCTCTGGCCTGGGATTAGGTAGACTGGCTTGGCCCAAAATCTATCTCAGGGAGACGATGTCCCCGTAGGGATTCGCCAAGCTAATGCATAACCTGCAGTCCAGGTCCCTCATATTTCCTTTTGTAACCTAGATATCTCTGATGCTTCCACTCCTATAAAACATTTAATTCCCATCTTATTCCTGTCAAAAATGGATCAAAAATTCTCAGAACAAGAATCTGGAAGGGAGGCAGTGGCCTGGAAAAAGATTCCTGCTGAAGGCTCTGAGCAGAGGAGAGTCCCCTGAGCAACTGGTAGTATAACCTCTCAACCTACATATATGGATCTTCTTTTCCAGTGTAAGAAGGATTCCAGAAGCTGTTATAAATCAATCCCAGGAGATGTCTGGTGATGGCCATAATGAAATTTTCCTTTCTTTTATCTTCTTCCTTTTGGAGGGTACTTAAATCTACAGGGAGATAGATTGGTGGTTCCCCAAATGTTTCAAAAAATAGGGATTTCCTCTATTATAGGGATTTTTATTTTTACCAGAGCTAACTACTCTGACAAAAGGATACAGTCTCTGCACAGGGAAGACAAATAGGATCAACCTAGTCTCAACTGATGTCAAGGGTTGACTTAGACTCAGACTCAACTGATGTCAAGGATCGACCTAGTCTCGACTAATGAACTACATTTCCGTAAGGAGGAAAAGAAACGTTGCCAATTTTGTCACGTACAGTGGGGTCTATTACTCATTGTGTCTCCTTGAGAGGACAGTAAAAAATGGCCAGTCGGGGAATTCAGCCATACTGGTCATGGTTGGGGGCTTCCTTGGCCTCAGAGAGCCACAGAAATTCAGAAAATCAATGGGCACTTTCCAGGTCTCATCAACCATTTAACACAACTGCTACTGACCTTTGAGTTTGGTGAGTTTGATCCTAGATGAGCCCCCAATTTTGTTACCATCCAGGGGTCTTGGGTTCATTGTCTTTGCTCAATGAAAAATTGAGGAGCAAGACACAGATGTAGCAAGCAAGCAACAGGTTGATTCCAAAAGCGATAATAACAGACTTCTCTGAAAGGAAAGGGACAGTGGGGAAGTTTCAGCTTGTTCTTTTTATGGTTCCTGGGATTTTCTCCTTTCCTTATCTCCTCTTCTGTCCGTACTCTCCTAACTATTTTTCAATGGTGTCCCTATGTCCATGTATCTATTTTAGTTTTTATATTGGATCCCCCAGTTAGGAGCATGAATCCAGAAGTGTGTGTCTGATTGGACCCCCTCTCGTGTCCATGAACCCTTTCATCAGCTGGGAAGTTGAGCTCATTGGAAGACCCTCTGCGTGCTCCTTTGGTCTAGACCTGTCCCTGACTTCCTCACTTACCTTACCATCTTGCCCTGGCTGCCTCTGCCCTTCTACATCTCCCTCAATAGCATTGGGTGGTTTTATATCCTCTGGCCTTTCTGCCATCGCCACTGCTGGAGTCCTTCAGTTCTTCTCTTCAGGCAGCTACCACATCTGGAATTCCTGTATGATTGTGGTCTGATCCCTGTGGCCTTTGATTAACATGATGTTCTATACCATATAAAATAATGTACCATATAAACATGATGTACTATACCATATAAAACTAATAACTTTGATGATAATAAAATATCCATGCTGTAGTATCTGAAACTAATACAATAGCTACTCTGTGTCCTTTAATACCAATATGATATCCGTAGTACAACATCAAAAACTGATATACTTGGGGCTGGGGTTGCAGCTCAGTGGTAGAGCACTTGCCTCACATACGTGAGGCACTGGGTTCAATCCTCAGCACCACATAAAAATAAATAAATAAAGATATAAAAAAACAAACACACTGGCTGCACTGTGGCTCTCAATACCAACATCATACACATAGCGTAGTACCTAATATTAATATAATAGCTGCCTTGTCAATTTAATACTTATATAACATCCCTACTACAGCATCTAAAACTAATGTAATACCTTCCCTGTGGCCTTTGATGAAGTATCCATATGGTAGCATTTGAAACTAATAGCTATATTGTGTCCTTTAATACTAATATGATATCCATAGTGTAGCATCTAATACTAATGTAATAGATGCCCTAGTACAACAGTTGGGCTGTGACCTTTAATACTAATATGACATCCATATGATAGCATTGAAAAATGAAATATTAATTCCCTGTGGCTTCTTAAAAAATTTTTAGTGATAGAGGGACACAATATCTTTATTTATTTTTATGTGGTGATGAGGATCCAACCCAGTGCCTCTCATGTGCAAGGCACGTGCTCTGTCACTGAACTACAGCCCCAGCCCCTCCCTGGGGCTTTTTGTGTTAATGTAATATCCTTAGTATAGCATCCAATACTGATGTAATCACTGTCCTGTGAAATTCAATATTAATATGATATAGTTACAATAGCAACTACAATTTATATAACAGCTGCCCTGTTTTTATTATTAATATATTCATACTATGGTCTGTAAAACAAATGTAAATGTTGCCCTGTGGCCTTTACTATTAATATAATATTCTTAGTGTGGCCTCCAAAACTAATGTAATAGCTTCCATGTCACCTTTAATACTAACATGATGTCCATAGTATGGCATCTAAAATTAATTTAATAGGTGCCCTGTCACCTTTAATATTAATGTGATATCAATACTATAGCATCTGAAATAAATAAAACACTTTTTCTGTCTCAGTTAGTACTAATATGCTATTCATATTGTAATATCTAAAGCTAATATAATAGCTGTCCTCTGGCCTTTAATATTACTTTTTTTTTTTTTATTTTTATTTTTAAAGATTTTTTTTTTTTTTTAGTTGTAGATGAACACAATGTCTTTATTTTTTATTGCTTTGTATGTGGTGCTGAGGATCGAACCCAGGGCCTCACGCATGCGAGGCAAGCGCTCTACCGCTGAGCTACAATCCCAGCCCCTTAATATTACTTTGATATCATACTATAGCATCTAAAACTAATGTAACAGCTACACTCTAGCCTCTAATAGTGCTGTAATATCCATACTGTAACTTCTTATACTGATACATTTGTTGCTCTGTGGCCTTTAATGCTAACATGATACCATATGATAGCACCTAAAACTGATGTACTAGCTGTCTGTGGCCTGTAATGCTAATGTGATGTGAACACTACAGCAGCTGCGATTGATACAAGTGCCCATTTTCCTTATTATATAATAATCATATTGTAACTTCTAAAGATAATACAATCCCTACCCTGTGGCCTTTAATAAAATATAGTATTTATATCATGACCTCTGAAATCAGTGTAATAGCTTTCCTATTGTACTTAATATGAATATGATGTCCATGGTATAGCATCTAAAACTGATGCAGTAGCTGGTGCTGTGGCCTTTAATACTAATATGATAACCATATTATAGCTAATATAATAGCTGCCTTGTGTTCTTTAATACAAATATTATTTTCATATTATGATATGTAAAATAAATAAAATATCTGCCTATGGCCATTATTACTAATAGGATGTCCATATCAGAGCATTTAAAACTGACATACTGCTGTGTGGTTTTTAACACTAATATAGTATCCATACCATGCCATCCATAACTAACACAATGGCTGTGCCACGGCCTTTGATACTAATATTGATAGTGTAGCATCTAATTCTAATATAATAGCTGCCCTGTGGCATTACTACTTATATAGTATTCTTCTATAGCATCTAAAACTAATGTGACAATTTGCCTGTGGCCTTTACTACTAACATAATTATTAATTGGACAGTATAATAACTGTCCTCTTGACAGTATCTTAAACTGATGTATGTCCTGTGGCCTTTAACTAATATATCAGTACTATAGCATCTGAAGCTAATGTAATAGTGCTCTGTCACGATTAATACTAAAATGATGCCCACATAGTAATATGAGCTACCTTATGACCTTTAGTATAAACATATCATATAGCTTCTAAAACTATTATAATAGCTGCCCTGCAACCTTTAATATTAACATAATATCCATATTATAGCATCTAAATTTAATACAATAGCTGTACTATAGTATTCAATATTATCGAAATATTCATAATACAGCATCTGAAACTGATATAATACCTTCCCTGCAGCCTTTGATTTTTTTAAATAAAAATTAAAACTATAGCACCTGAAAATAATATTTAGCTGCATTATGACCATAAATACCAATATAATGTACATACTTTAGCAGCTTAAATTAGTATAATAGCTGTCTTGTGGCCTTTAATATTAATATACAAAATATAGCATCTAAAACTAATTTCATAGTTGCCATTTGAACTTAAAATTTCTCAAAATAGCCATACTGTGATCTCTAAAAGTCACATAATAGCTTCCCTTTGGCTTTCAATACTAATAATATGATATACATTTATAACATCAAAAACTGATATAAGGGGCTGGGGCTGTAGCTCAGTGGTAGAGTGCTTGCCTCACATGTGTGAGTCACTGGGTTCAATCTTCAGCACTACATAAAAATAAATAAATAGGGGCTGGGATTGTGGCTCAGTGGTAGAGCACTTGCCTCGCATGCGTGAGGCCCTGGGTTCGATCCTCAGCACCACATACAAAGCAATAAAATAAAGACATTGTGTCCATCTACAACTAAGAAAAAATTAAAAATAAATAAATAAATAAATAAATAAAATAAAGGTATTGTGTCCATCTACAATTAAAAAATAAAAAAGCTGCTATAATATCTGTTCCCTGGCCTTTAATATTAAGATGATATCCATAATCCAGCATCAAACACTGATAAAATAGCTGTCTTGTGGCTTTTAATATTAATATTATATCCATAGCTACCTTGTAGCCTTTATTATTAATATGATATCCATAGTATAACATCTAAGACTGACAAAGAGCTGTCCTATGGCCTTTAATACTAATATCATATTCATACTGTAGCATCTAAAGCTAGTATAATAGCTGACCTGTGGTTTTTTAAAACTGATGGAATATTTATACTATAGCATCTAAATCTGATATAATAGCTGCCCTTTTGCCTTGAGCACTAATACTCTATCCATACAATATCATCTAAAACTGATAAAATATTTGCCTGTGGCCTTTGATAGTAACATAATATCCATACTGAAGCATCTAAAACTGATGTAATAACTGCACTGTGACCGTTAGCACTAATATGGCACCTAACTAAAAAAATAGCTGCTTTGTGTTTTCAGATACTATAGCATCCTAATGTATTTATCGTGAGGTGGCCAGTGCCTCACCAGGGTAATTTTTCCTGCATGGGAGGGGATACCCATCTGAAAAAATAAAGTCTGAAATAAGACAAATTCAGAATTAGTTTTAAAAAGCGTGGAGTGCCTGATAGGTCCAGCCGACACAGGAGCTGGAGCTGAACTGTTAGAAAATGGCACTGATGGTTTTATTTATGGGGGTACATCAAAGGGATAAGATATCAGGGGTGGAGTCTTGCTTCATGATGTCTTGCAGTCACCAGGTTGATTGGGTCTTGGCAGCCTACACCCATCTCTGAGAGGCTGTGTGGCTGCAGTGGGTAACTCCATCTCTGATGCCTTGTGGGACCTTTGGCAGAGCTGGGTGGGAGTTCACATGTACTTGGGCCATCTTACAGCAGGATTGCCGCTGTTAAGTTCCCAGATACTAGACCTTCCCACTCAATGGGCTTCCTTGCTGATTTGGTCTGTGCACATTTCACGGGTGGCTCTCAACATAGTATTTATAGCTGCCCTGTGGCCTTCTTTTTTTTTTTTTTCTTTTTGGTATCGGGATTGAACTCACGGGCACTCGACCCCTGAGCCACATCCCCAGCCCTATTTTGTGTTTTTATGTAGAGACAGGGTCTCACTGAGTTGCTTAGCGCCTCGCCATTGCCGAGGCTGGCTTTGAACTCGCGATTCTCCTGTCTCAGCCTCCCTAAGTGCTGGGATTACAAGCGTGAGCCACCGCGCCCGGCTCCTGTGGCCTTCTATACTAACACAATATATATACTATAACATCTAAAACTAATATAAAAGATGAACTGTGGACTTTAATACGAATATGATATCCAAACTATAGCTTCTAAAACTGATATAAAACTACTCTGTGGCCTTTGGTGTTAATGTAACATTTTCACTATACCATTCAAAACAGATATAATAGCTGCCCCGTGCCCTTAACATTAAGGTAAGATAAATATTAAAAAAATGTTAAACTAATATATATCTGCCCTGTGGCTTTTAATACTTATATAATATCCATAGTATATCATCTAAAACTAATATAATAGCTGCCCTGTGGTCTTTAATACCAGCATAATGTCCATACTATAGCATCTTAAATTAATATAGTAGCTACCTTTGACTTTTACTACTAATGTCATACCCATACTGCAGCATCTAAAATTATGTAATAAATGATCTGTGACATTTAATTACAATGTTGTATATATCAACAGCATCTAGAACCAAAATAATAGCTGCTATGTGGCTTTCAGTATTAATCTAATAACAACAACATAGCACACTGGGTAATACGGTTGCTGGCCTGAACATCAGCACTACAGCTACTAATAGAATAGCTGCTATGTGGCTTTCAGTATTAATCTAATAACAACAACATAGCATACTAGGTAATATAGTTGCTGGCCTGAACATCAGCACTACAGCTACTAATAGAATAGTTGCAGTGTGGCTTTTAATAGTAACTTAAAACTCATACTATTGTATTTCATACTAATAAAGTTGATCCCTTTAGTCCGTAATACTGATATAATATCAATACTATACCATCTTAAAGTGACATCATAGTTGCCCCATGGGCTTTTTATTAACATAATGCTCATACTATAGCATCCAAAAACTAATATAGTAGTAGCTACGTGACCTTTAATATTAACATCTTATCTAAAATGAATGTAACAGTTTCCCTGTCACTTTTAATACTAATATAGTATCCATAGTTTAGCAGGTAAAATTAATATGATAGATGCCCTCTGACTTTATTACTAATATGATATTCATATTATAACATCTAAAACTGACATAAACCTGCCTTGTGGCCTTTAATACTAATATAATACTCAAATCATAGCTTCCCAAACCAATATGGTAGCTGCCCTTGGGACTTTATATATAATGTCTACATTATAGCACTTAATATATGATAACTTCCCTGTGGCCTTTAACAATAATGTCATTTGAGTATATAGCATCTGAAACTAATAGCTGCATTGTGGCCTTTAATAATAATATGATATTTATACATTTGTATCTAAAACTATTTAATAGCTGCCATTTGACTTTCATTTTTAATATCCATATTGTGGACTGCATAATTAATAAATATCTACCCTATGGTTTTTAGTATTAATATGATATCCAATCTTTGGCTTCTAAACCTGATATCATGGCTGCCCTGTGGCTTTTAATACTAATGTGATATCCATACTATAACATGTAAAACTAATGTAATAGCTGCCCTTTGGCCTTTTATATGAATATTATATCCATACTCAGGTCTATAAAATAAATATAATAGCTGCACTCTGACCCTTCATGTTGATGTAAAATCCATGCTCTAGCATCTAAAACTCATAATCGGTGTTTGTGGTCTTTAATACTAATATCCATACCATAGCATCTAAAACTAATATATTAGCTGGCCGGTGATGTTTATCATTAATATAATATAATAATAGTGTCTAAAACTTCTATTATAAGTGACCTATAAGCTTTAATACTAATATATCCATACTACAGCCTTTCAAACTAATATAATAAATGCCCTTTGGCCTTCTGTGTTAATGTAATATCAGTATTATAGCATCTAAATCTAATATAATAGCTGCCCTGAATAATTAAATATTAATTTGTGATCCATACCACAGTATCTAAAATTAATACTATAGCTACTCTTTTCCCTTTAATATTAATGTAATATATAATATAACATCAAAACTAATATAATGATTGTTTTTTGGCCTGTAATATCAATGGCGTATTATGATAGCCACTCTGTTTTTTGTTTTTGTTTTTTGCTACTGGGGATTGAACCCAGGGGCACTCGACCCCTGAGCCACCTCCCCGCCTTCTTTTGTGTTTTTGTAGGAGCACTCTCCATACCTTCAATCCCTCTCTTCCCTCTTTCCCCATTCTGTGCTGATGGATCACACACCTGACAGAGTGGCACCCCATTATTTTTAACTTCAAGCCCTGATTGGTCCGAGGACTATTCTTAAGCTGTTGTACTTTCTGGAATAAATGGGCTCTGCATCTTGCTTCAGCAAGATGGTAAGAACAGTCTTACCAGCCCCTAGAGTCTGGGTGAAGTGACTCTGAGACTGTCCACTCCATACCCCACCAAACAGGACCCCATTTCATCCTTCCTGGGGACCTCTCTTCATCTCCCGGGACCCCAACTCATTGACAGACCCACAAAAAGCACAATATAAAACAACATTTTAAATGTAGAGACAGGGTCTCACTGAGTTGCTTAGCGCCTCGCTGTTGCTGAGGCTGGCTTTGAACTTGCGATCCTCCTGTCTCAGCCTCCCAAAGTGCTGGGATTACAGGCACGAGCCACCGTGCCCAGCTTATGATAACCACTCTGTTGCTTCTGTCACTTATGTATTATCCTCAGTGAGGTCTCTGGCACTAATGTCTTCACTGTGGTCTCCAATACTAATATTTTTCCTGTGGTCTTTGGTATTGATATAATGTTCACAGCATGGCCTCAAACACTGATGCAATATCCTCACTGTGGCCTATAATACTGACTCACCCTTCCACTCACGTCCCCAGTGGTCGTTGCTCTACCAGATGTGCAGCTCCACAGGAGACGCTGCAGTGCATTTCACTCCTTGCAGGGACGCTCCCAGGTCACCACCACGTCACCTGCAACCCAGGACACCAGGGGTTTCTCCATGGAAATCAGTCCTCATTCTCACCGCCTGCCCCACCCTGGAGAAACACTCCTTTTCAACTCAGATGCAGGTTTTTTTGCCTGCAACTCATCCTCAGTTCTTTCTGAGAGGCACCGTCTGCATTCATGACCTCAACAGAGGGAAAGACATGCACACACTTTGTGTGAACACCGCCTTCCAGTTCTTTGGGGTAAATATCTAGGACAAGTTGTCGAGTAGTGTGATGATTTGTTTTTATTTAACTTTCTGAGAAAACAGCACACTATTCCACACGCAGGTCACACATTTTAGATTGTTGCAGGTATATATAAGGATTCCAATTTCTCATCGTCCTTACCAACACTTGTTACTTTAGATTATTTTGATTATGGCTATATTAGTAGAGGTGAGAAAATTTCACTGTGGTTTTTTTAAAAAATATTTTTAGTTGAAGAGGGACACAACATCTTTATTTATTTTTATGTGGTGCTGAGGATCAAACTCAGTGACTCATGCATACGAGGCAAGCGCTCCACCACTGAGCTACAATCCCAGCCCCTTCACTGTGGTTTTAACTTGCCTATTCATAAGGACAGAGGTGTTAAGCATCTTTTTATGTTTGCTGGTGAAATGTGTTTTCAAGTTCTTGTCAATTTGAAAATTGGGTTCTTTTGTGTTTTTGTTGTTGAATTATAAAAGTTGTGTATGTATTCCAGATAGAAGAACCTTCTCTCCTATATATTGCAAAATTTTCCTTCCATTTTGTGGGTTGTTGGGCCGTAATAAGAAACACATATTTGGTCTCTGCCCATTTCCTGGCACTTAGCTTCTGACCCTTGGACCTATGAAGCAGGTGTCTGATGCCAGGGAGGTGACCACTGGTCTAGGGCTCCTGGGTGCCCAGGATGACTGGTTACAGTGGAGCCAACCCTGTGATTAGAGAGTTGGAACTGGAATCCTCCCATACTTTGGGGGAGGATTGAGGGGTTGAACTTTCCATTGATCACAAGTGAGCAATGATTTAAGGAATCATAGCTATGTAATGAAGCCTACACATAAAGCAAAAGGACGGGATATCAGGACCCTCTGTTGCTGAAAGTATTGGGAGAGTGCTGTTTGGAGAGGGCATAAAAGCTAAATTCCCTTTATCACTTACCTTTCCCTGTGTGTGTTGTCATCTGCCTGTTGAAGCATATTATTTAAGATATGTTTGAAAGATATGCTTTATGGTAAAATGGTGGTACTAAGTACACTGTTTTCCTGGCTGCCTGGAGCCACTTTAGCAAATGACTCCAACAGAGAAAGAGATCATAGATACTCTCATTTGTGTCCACATTCAACAGAAGTTGTGGGTCACCTGGGAACCTGCTGCTTCAACTGTCATCTGAAGTCAAATCTGTCTTGTTTTTGGAGCCCTTGGGCTGTGGGAGCTGCTGCCATCTGCAGGTAGGTAGTGTTAATGTCAGAGTTGATAGTAGGATTGGGTTAGGGGTTGATGTGGGAAAGGTGTTGGGGCTGGGTTAGGGAAAGGTTAGAGGGTTAGGTTTAAAAATTAGTCAGGTTTATGGGTTAGTGTCAGAGGGTTAGAGTTAGAGGTAGGTTTTGAGAAATGTTTAGGAGTAGGTAGGGATAGTGTTGTTAGGATTTATGGCATGGGTTAGAGTTAGGTTTAGAGGTGTAGGGTTAGTATTAAGAATTAGGATTTGAAGCCGGGCGCGGTGGCGCAAACCTGTCATCCCAGCACTTAGGGAGGCTGAGACAGGAGAATCGCGAGTTCAAAACCACCCTCAGCAATGGCAAAGCCCTAAGCAACTCAGTGAGACCCTGTCTCTACATAAAACACAAAATAGGGCTGGGGATGTGGCTCAGTGGTCGAGTGCCCCTGAGATCAATCTCCAGTACCCCCGCCCCCAAAAAAGAATTAGGATTTGAAATTTATTGCACAAAGAAGTGCAGCAGTAGGGCTGAGATTGTAGCTCAGTGGTAGAGCGCTTGCCTCGCATGCGTGAGGCCCTGGGTTCGATCCTCAGCACCACATACAAAGCAATAAAATAAAGATATTGTGTCCATCTACAACTTAAAAAAAAATTAAAAAAAAAAAAGAAGTGCAGCAGTAAAGAAGGAAAAAGAGTGAGTGGAGAAGGAAAACATCACAAAAGTACTAGGGATGCTATTAACCTACAAAACTTTTGCAGCAAAGTGTTTAATAATGGTTGGTGTCAGAATGAACATCAAAAGGTGTTTTAGATAACACAAATCAAATTTTTTTTTTTGGTACTGAAGATTGAACTCAGGGGCACTCAACCACTGAGCCACATCCCAGCCCTATTTTGTGTTTTATGTAGAGACAGGGTCTCACTGAGTTGCTTAATGCTTTGCAGTTGCTGAGGCTGGTTTTGAACTCGCGATTCTCCTGTCTCAGCCTCCCTAAGTGCTGGGATTACAGGCTTGCGCCACCGTGCCTGGCTACACAAATCAAATTTTGAAGAGAAATATAAGTGGTCAGGATCAAGATATTCGAAGATAATTCACTCCTTCCATAATTAGAAATGAATAGGTGTATTATCCTGTTGTACCAGTGACTGCAGGAGCTGAGGCCAGGAACCTTGTGGGTGCATGTGTAGGAGACTAACCTGGAGGACACAACTGAGTCCCCATGGAGAAAAATTGGGAGAATTGGGAATTCATGGAAGAAGCAAAAAAGGAAAAGTAGAGCTTCTCTTGTTATGCTGCCTTTTTTCCTGGAAAATTCTCATGGTATGCTTGCATGGCTGCCAAAGATCACACGGAACATGGCATATTTTCATTCTTCACCTTAACCTCCCTATCACTGCCTAGTTTCTTTTAAATTGCACATGGTAGCAAAGGAATCTGGGCTCCCTCTTTAAGCAAGAAAAGCTCTGTGTACCTGAGACTGTCCTTTTTGGACTTAACTTTGTGCAGGAACAGAGTCTTTTCTACATAGAAGTGCTAACCCCAGGGATGGGAATGGAGCCTTGTGGTAGAGCCTTACCTGGCAAGTGCATTGCCTGGGACAGGATTCTGGAGAATGTAATATAAATGTGTGACTGAATGAATGACAACCAAGGAAACAAATTTAAGCAAACCAAAAGCATTTATGTGATGCTAGTAACCTATGGATTTTCCTTCTAGTGGAAAAATTTTAAAACAATATATTTTAGTTGTAGATGGACACAATACCTTTATTTATTGATTTTATGTGGTGCTAAGGATCTAACCCAGTGCTTCATACATGCAAGGGTAAGCACTCTACCACTGACTCACAACCTCAGCCTCTAGTGAAGGATTTAATAGTAGCTGGTATTGGTGCTCAGGTGAACACAAGTTAAATCTTTGAAGACAAATTTTGTGTCTGCTTAGGATGAACTAATCAGATGATAATTTTGACCTTCCAAAATTGAAAATAAGTAGTTGTAGTAGCCTGTGTTAACAGCTATTCCAGAAGCAGAGGCTGGGGAAACACAGAAGTGCAGGTGTACCAGTCTGCCCTAAGAAAACAAAGCCAGGACCATAAGGAGAAAAAGAAGGGCTGAGAGGAATGGAAAGTCACCAAAGACACAGAAAAGAAAAGTTCAGTTTCTATCTTTTGTGTCACCTTTCTTCCAGAAAATAAAAGCAGCATAAAGGAAAGAAATAAGGAAAGAGAGAGTGGAAGAGGAATAAAGGAGAAAACAAAATGCTTTTTAAAAAATATATGAGGATGGAGCAGAGATGCACGATACTTCACAGCCCCTGCCTTTTTTGTTTTGAGACAGGTTCTGTCTGGCGATACTGCCCAGGATCACTTTGAATCTGCTGTCCTCATATTCTCCAGCCTTGACCTCCCTAGTCACTGGGCTATTTCTTTAGATACAAACATGGGTATCAAAGAAATCTGGGCTTCATTTTTAAGTGAAAAAAAATTCAGTGTGCCTCTGGTTGTCTATTATGAGCTTAGCATTGTAAGGTAACACTGGGTCCTGTGTACCTCAAAGTGCTAACTTCCCAGGTTTGGGAGAGGACTCGGGTAGAGCCTGCCTATGGAATGTATGATGCCTGGGATTAAATTCCCAGGATGCAATATAAATGAAAATGAATGGGAACAAAAAAACAAAAACAAAAACAAAATGAGGCACAACAAAAATGTTTATGTAATACTCATAACCTAAAGAATTTTTTTGCTAGCAGAGAAGTTAACTGTGGTTGGTGTCAGAAGTATCAAAGTATGTTCAAGAGGATACAAATCTGTGTTGAGAAATTTTGTGCATAATCAAGATGAATAAAGTAGGAGATAATTTGGACCTTCTGTAATCAGAATCAGTTATGGGTGTTAGCCTTTTATATATATATATATCTAGTTGTAGATGAACCCAATACCATTTATTTATTTATTTATTAATTTATTAATTTATTTATTTATATGTGGTGCTGGGGATTGAACTCAGTGCTAGGAAAATGCTCTACCACTGAGCTACAACCTCAGCCTGGGTGCTAGCCTTTGATACCAGCAATTCCAGAAGGTGGGACTAGGGAGTGCATTAATGCAGGTGTAGAAGCCTAGCTTGGGAAACACAGCCAGGAGTCTGAGGAGAAAAGACAAGACTGAGAAGAATGGAAAGTCATGGAAGAAACCATGAAGGAAAAGTTGAGAGCCTCTCTTTCATTCCACCTTTCTTCTTGGAGCCTTCACGTTATTGGGGAACATGGAGTCTCCTCTACCTTGAGGTGGTAAACTCCATGGCTGAGGATGAAACTCAGCATGGAGCCATTCCCTGGAGTGTGTGATGCCTAGGAATGGATTCTCATGTCTGCAGTATAAATTAGTGAGTGGATGAATAATGACAGGAAGACAATATAAAGCCAAAAATATTTACAGGAGGCTAGTAACCTATAATTTTTTGCTAGTGAAAAACTGAGCTAGAGTTGGTACTGGAAGAAAGGCCTGTGTGACAGCCTGTGGTACCAGCAGCAGGTATGGTGGCCTGGAACCACCAAAACGAGTGGTAGCCTGAGCTCCAGCTTTGCCAGATGCTGAGGCTGGGGGTCCTGTGAGTGCAGGCGTACAGGCCTGTCATCAGCCGGTAACCCAGTGGAGACACTGAGGAGAAAAAGAAGGGGAGAGAGAGTCAAGTTCCTCTTTCATGCTGCCTTTCAAGAAAGTCAAGTAAGGAAAGAGTGGAAGGGAGAAGGACAAAGAACACAAGATATTTTTGGGGCTGGGGTTATGGTGCAGTGTTAGAGCGCTTGCCTAGCACGTGGGAGGCACTGGGTTCGATCCTCAGCACCACATAAAAATAAAATAAAGATATTGTGTCCACCTACAACTAAAAAATAAATATTAAAAAAAAAAAAGAGCACAAGATATTTTTTTGTAGACATGGGGATGGAAACAAGGGGCAGGCTACCTCATAGCCCTAGCTTCTTTTTTCTTCTTTTCAAAAACATTTATTTATTCTAATTAGGCATGCATGACAACAGAATGAATTTTGATTAATTGTACACAAATGGAGCACAACTTTCATTTCTCTGGTTGTACACAATATAGAGTTACACCATATGTGCAGTCAGACATGTACCTAGGGCATTGCTGTCCATATCATTCTACCATCTTCCCTGCCCCCATGTCCCATCCCTTCCTTTCCCTCTCCTTTGACCAAAGGTTCTCTATTCTTCCCATGCCCCCTCCCTCATTAGGGATCAGCATCCACTTATCAGAGAGAACATTCCACCATTGGTTTTTTGGGATTGGCTTGTTTCATTTAGTGTGATGTTCTCCAACTCCATCCATTTACCTATAAATGCCATAATTTTATTCTCTTTTACTGCCAAGTAATAATCCATTGTGTATATGTACCACAGTTTCCTTATCCATTCATCTATTGAAGGGCATCTATGTTGGTTCCAGAGTTTAGCTATTGTGAATTATGCTGCTATAAACATTGAAGGGGCTGCATTACTGTAGTATGCTGTTTTTAAGTCCTTTGGGTATAGATCGAGGAGTGGGATAGCTGGGTCAAATGATCGTTCCATTCCAAGTTTTCTAAGGAAACTCCATACTGCTTTCCAGGGTGGTTGCACCAATTTGCAGCCCTACCAGCAATGTATGAGTGTGCCTTTCCCCCCACATCCTTGCCAACACTTACTGTTTGTATTCTTGATAATTGCCATTCTGACTAGAGTGAGATGAAATCTTAGAGTAGTTTTGATTTGTATTTCTCTAATTGCTAGGGATGTTGAACATTTATTCATATATTTGTTGATTAATTGTATATCTTCTTCTGAGAAGTGTGTGTTCAGCTCCTTAGCCCGTTTATTGATTGGGTTGTTTGTTTTTTTGGTGATAAGTTTTTTGAGTTCTTTATATATCCTTCAGATCAGTGCTCTATCTGTTGTGCTTGTGGCAGGAATTTGTTCCCAGAATGTAGGCTGTCTGTTCACCTGACTGATTGTTTCTTTTGCTGAGAAGAAGCTTTTTAGTTTGAATCCATCCCATTTACTTATTCTTGCTCTTATTTCTTGTGCTTTAGGAATCTTGTTAAGGAAGTTGGGGCCTAATCCAACATGATGAAGATTTGGGCCTACTTTCACCTCAATTAGGCACAGAGTCTCTGGTCTAATTCCTAGTTCTTTGATCCACTATGCTTTGAATTTTGTGCATGGTGAGAGATAGGGATTTAATTTCATTTTGCTACATATGGATTTCCAGTTTTCCCAGCACCATTTGTTGAAGAGCCTATCTTTCCTCCAATGTATGTTTTTGGTGCCTTTGTCTAGTATGAGATAACTATATTTATGTAGGCTTGTATCTATGTCTTCTGTTCTATTATGTAGACCATCTACATTCTATTCTATTCTGTGTAGACCATTGGTCTACATGTCTATTTTGGTGCCAATATCATGCAGTTTTTTAAATTATAGCTTTGTAATAGAGTTTAAGGTCTGGTATTGTGATGTGTCCTGCTTCACTCTTCTTGCTAAGGATTGTTTTGGCTGTTCTGGGTCTCTTATTTTTCCAAATGAATTTTATGACTGCCTTTTATATTTCTGTAAGGAAGGATGTTGGGATTTTAATTGAAATTGCATTGAATCTAAATAGCCCTTTGGGTAATATGGCCATTTTGACAATATTGATTCTGCCTATCCAACAGCATAGGGGATCTTTTCATCTTCTAAGGTCTTCTTCAATTTCTTTCTTTAGTGTTCTATAGTTTTTATTGTAGAAGTCTTTAACCTCTTTTGTTAAATTCATTCCCAAGTATTTTATGTTTTTTGAGGCTATTGTGAATGAGACAGTTTTCCTAATTTCTCTTTTAGAGGATTTATCACTGATGTATGTAAATGCATTTGATTTATGGGTATTGATTTTATATTCTGCTACTTAGCTGGATTCATTTATTAATTATAGACATTTTCTGGTGGAGTTTTTTGGATCCTCTAAATAAAGAATCATGTTGTCAGCAAATAATGATAGTTTAACTTCTTCTTTTCCTATTCATATCCATTTAAGTTCTTTCATCTGTCTAATTGCTCTGGCTAGAGTTTCAAGGATGATGTTGAATAGAAGTGTTGAAAGAGGGCATCCCTCTCTTGTTCTTATTTTTAGAATGAAATGCTTGCTTCCAATTTTTCTCCATTTAGGATGATGTTGGCCTTTGGTTTCATATAGATAGCCTTTACAATGTTGAGGTATATTCCTACTATACCTAGTTTTTCTAGTGTTTTGAATATGAAGAGGTGCTGTACTTTGTCAAATGCTTTCTCAGCATCTATAGAGATAATCATATGATTCTTGATTTTAAGTCTATTGATGTGATGAATTACATTTATTGATTTCCATATGTTGAACCAACCTTGCATGCCTGAGATGAAACCCATTGGATCATGGTTCATTATCTTTTTAATGTTTTTGTATGTGATTTGCCAGAATTGTATTGAGAATTTTTGTGTCCATGTTCATCAGGGATATTTGTCTGAAATTTTCCTTCTTTGATGTGTCTCTCTGGTTTTGGTATCAGGGTGATACTGGCCTCATAGAATGAGTGTGGAAGAGTTTCCTCCTTTTCTATTTCATGAAATTATTTGGGAAGTATTGGTATTAATTCTTCTTTGAAGGTCTTGTAGAACTTGGCTGAGAATTTGTCTGGTCCTGGGCTCTTCTTGGTTGGTAAGCTTTTGATGGTGTCTTCTATTTCCTGGCTTAAAATTATCTGTTTAAGTTGTGTATGTCCTCCTGATTCTGTTTTGGCAGATCATATGCCTCTAGAAAGTTGTTGTCTTTGTGACTTTCTGTTTTATTGGAGTATAGATTTTCAAAATAGTTTCTAATTATCTTCTGTATTTCAGTAGTGTCTGTCATGATATTTCCTTTTTCATCTTAGTATTGAGTTTTCTCTCACCTTCACTTTGTTAGGGTGGATAAGTGTTTATCAATTTTATTTATTTTTTCAAAGAACCAGCTTTTTGTTTTGTCCATTTTTTGAATTGTTTTCTTTGTTTCAATTTTATTGATTTAAGCCCTGATCTTAAGTATTTCCTGTCTTCTATTTCCTTTGGTGTTGATTTGTTCTTCTTTTTCTAGAGCTTTGAGATGTAATGTCAGGTCATTTATTTGTTGATATTTTCTTCTTTTAATGAATGAGGTTTATGCAATAAACTTTCCTCTTAACACAGCCTTCATAGTGTCCCAGAGATTTTTTAAAAATATTATTTTTAGTTGTAGATGGACACAGTACCTTAATTTAATTTATTTATTATTATGTTGTGCTGAGGATCAAACCCAGCACATCTCACATGCCTGGTGAGCACTCTACTACTGAGCCACAACCCCAGTCACCCAGAGTTTAGTTGATGAGTTTAGGCCATTTGATATGTTGTGTTAGAGTTCTCATTTATGTCTTAAGAATTTTTAAATTTCCTCCTTGATGTCTTTTGTTATCCATGCATCATTCAATAGCATATTATTTAGTCTCCAGGTGATGTAGTAACTTCTATTTTTTATTTTATTATTGATTTCGAATTTCATTTCATTATGGTCTGATAGAATGCAGGATAGTGTCTTCATTTTTTTGTATTTGATAAGACTTGTTTTGTGGCATAACATGTGGTCTATTTTAGAGAAGGATTCGTGTGCTGCTGAGAAAAAAGTGTATTGACTTGTTAATGGATGAAATATTCTGTATATGTCTGTTAATTCTAAATTATTGATTATATTATTGAGTTCTATGATTTCTTTGTTTAGTTTTTGTTTGGAAGATCTGTCCAGTGGTAAGAGAGATGTGTTAAGATCACCTAGTATTATTGTGTTGTGGTATATTTGATTCTCAAAATTGAGAAGGGCTTGTTTGATATATGTGGATGCTCCATTGTTTGGGGCATAGATATTTATGATTGTTATGTCTTATTGATGTATGATTCCCTTAAGCAGTATGAAATGACATTCTTTTTTTAAAATATTTTTTTAGTTGTAGATGGATGCAATATCTTTATTTTATTTATTTATTTTCATGTGGTGCTGAGGATTGAACCCAGTGACTCATGCATGTGAGGCAAGCACTCTACCATTGAGCTCCAGCCCCAGCCCCTGAAATGACATTCTTTATCTCTTCTGACTATCTTTGGTTTGAAGTCCAGTTTATCTGATATGATATGGAAACTCCTGCTTGTTTATGTGGTCCCTTTGAGTAGTATGTTTTATCCCATTCTTTCACTTTCAGTCTGTGGATGTCTTTTCTATGAGATGAGTCTCTTGAAGGCAGCATATTGTTGGGAATTTTCAAAAAATCCAATCTACCAGTGTATGTCTTTTAATTGATGAGTTTAGGCCATTGACATTCAAGGTTATTATTGAAATATGGTTTGTATTCCTGTTCATTTTAGTTAACTTTTGGTTCTTAATTTCACTTAGCTTCTCCTTTCATTGTCTTTTCCTTTAGGGTAGTTCCTCTCTTTGCTGATTTTCATTGTTGTTTTTCATTTCTTCCTCATTGAATATTTTGTGGAGAATGTTCTGTAGTGCAGACTTTCTCATTAATTATTTTAACTTTTGTTTATCACTGAAGATTTTCATTTCATCATCGAGTCTGAAACTTAATTTTGTTGGATATAAGATCCTTGGTTAGCATCCATTTTCTTTCATAGCTTGGTATATGTTGTTGCAGGATTTCCTGGCTTTGAGGATATGGGTTGAAAAATCTGCTGAGATTCAAATTGGTTTCCTCCTGTATGTAATCTGAAAATTTTCTCTTGCAGCTTTAAAAATTCTATTCTTGTGTATGGCAGGCATTTTTATTATAATGTGCCTTGGTGTGGATCTGTTTTAGTTTTGTGCATTTGGTGTCCTGTAAGCCTCTTGTATTTGATTTTCCAACTCATTCTTCACATTTGGGAAATTTTCTGATATTATTTCATTGAAGAGATTGTGCATTCCTTTGGTTTGTATCTCTGTGCGTTCCTCTATCCCGATAATTCTTAGATTTGGTCTTTTGATGTTATTCCATAATTCTTGGATGTTCTGTTCATGGTTTCTTACCATCTTTATTGTGTGGTCAACTTTATTTTCAAGATTATATATTTTGTCAGCCGAGCACAGTGGTGCATGCCTGTAATCCCAGCACTTTGGGAAACTGAGACAGGAGAATCATGAGTTCAAAGCCAGCCTCAGCAATGGTGAGGCACTAAGCAACTCAGTGAGACCCTGTCTCTACATAAAACACAAAATAGGGCTGGGGATGTGGCTCAGTGGTCAAGTGCCCCTGAGTTCAATCTCCAGTACCAAAACAAAACAAAATAACAACAACAACAACAACAAAAAATATATAAATAAAACACAGAATAGGGCTGGGGATGTGACTCGGTGGTTGAGTACCCCTGAGTTCAATCCCTGGAACAACAACAAAAAAAGAATTATATGTTTTGTCTATATTGCCTGAGATTCTGTCTTCTAAGTGATCTAGTCTGTTCATGATGCTTTCTATTGAATTTTTTTATTTGGTTTATTGGCTTTATAAAAGCCCCCCTTTTTTAAAAATTTGTTTTTTAGTTGTAGATGGACACAATATCTTTATTTATTTATTTAATGTGGTGCTGAGGATCAAAACCAGTGCCTCACACATGTGAGCCAAGCACTTTACCACTGAGCCACAACTCCAGCCTTCTTATCTCTTTCTTGAAGTAGTCTTTTGCTCTCCGTGTATGCTCTTATATCTATTTGTTGGAATGATAAATTGTTGCCTGTATTTTCTCTCTAATCTCTTTTTTTTATTTTATTTTTTTTAAATATTTATTTTTTAGTTGTAGGTGGACAGAATATCTTTATTTTATTTTTATGTGGTGCTGAGGATCGAACCCAGCGCCTCCCGCGTGCTAGGCGAGCACGCTACCACTGCGCCATAACCCCAGCCCCTCTAATCTCTTTTTTTGATCGATTAATTGTTGCCTATAATTACTCTCCTATATTATTCTGTGCTTCACAGATCATTTTAATTATGTATGTTCTGAACTCCTTCTCTGACATTTCATCTGCTATACTGTCAATGGATTCTATTGTTGTAGCATCTAGGTTTGATTGAGGGATTTTATTCCCTTTTTTTTTCATGTTGTTCATGCTTCTTCCTATTTGGCAGTGATGATTTGAGGTATTACAGTGTCTACCCTATAATCTTATAGTGTCCTTGTAGGTTACCAATACCTCACCTCTGGTGTAACTGGACCTGCAGGGACCTTGGGGATGGTCTTCTTGGTCCTGGCTGTTGTCTGTAGACAGAAGTAGGCTGGGATAGCTGCCCATTGGTGGATGGGGGGCTGCAGCATGGTTGGTCTCCTACATGTGTGCAGCCATGGTCAGTCTGCTCTACCTTCTCCTTGTGTGGGGCTGGGGTCAGTCTGCTCTGCCTCCTCCATGCTCTTTTTGCTTTATTTTATTTTTTGGTACCAGGAATTGAACCTAGAGGTGCTTAACCACTGAACCACATCCCCAGCCCTATTTTGTGTTTTATGTAGAGACAGGGTCTCACTGAGTTGCTTAGCACCTTGCCATTGCTGAGGCTGGCTTTGAACTCATGATTCTCCTGTCTCTGCCTCTCAACATGCTGGGATTATAGGCATGTACCACTGTGCTCAGCTACTTCTAAAAAAAAAGTTGAATGTTTTATTTGTTTCTTATTTTGCTGCAAAGCTGTTACTTCAATGTATAAAAATAACACCAGCAAATGCAGTATATTATAAAACCAAGACAGTATTATTCTTCTAGTGCTGTACAAAGACATTTCCCTCTATTCTTAGGTTTTTTCCCCAGTGGGAAGTTCTTTTAGTATATTGACCCAAATCCAGTGATTGATGTAGGCAATTTACAATACTGTATAAAGCTTATAACATGATTGTCCTTGAATTACATAATTTAAAAAAAATTATTTAGTTGTTGACTGACCTTTATTTATTCATTTATTTATATGCAGTGCTGAGTATCGAACCCAGTGCCTCTCACATGCTAGACAAGTGCTCTACCACTGAGCCACAATCCCAGCCCCTGAATTACATAATTTTATAAGTAGTTTTTACTACAGAATTTATGAATTCTGAATACCAGAGCCAAAGCCTACTCTAAAAATCATAAGGAATTGTAAAAGGTTCATGTTGTGTTTATCTGCAATTTTGGGGAATTTAAGGGGTATCTTCCTCCAGTAGTAGTGTTGAGAGTCATTTCTCTTTAAGTCTTTTCTCCCCCACTGACTTAGGACAACTATGCTGGAGCTATTCCACACTAGTTTACTTAGGATGCCATTTCCACTCCTCAATAGATTTTACATATTTCTCAAATGCTTTTTTACTCATTAAGTCAACCAATTCTGAAGAGTCATTAGGTTTCATCTTCATCAGCCAACAATCTTCATAACAAGGTTTGTTCACAAGCCCTGGGTTTTCTGCAAGTGCCTCTTAATTTCAGTTACTTCTGATAGAGGGAAATACAGTTCACTACCAGTTTTCACACTTTCTAAAACACTAAACTCATGGTGTTTTTTTCAATTTTGTCCCAACTTCAGGTGGACTACAGTAAACATTTCTGAGAGCTTCCTGTGCACAATGCTGATTCCCACTGTTCTAATGCCATTTTCTGTTGTTATCCACTCATGTTTTCCTGTGAATTTGTGCATCAAGAGCAGAGCAGGTCCTGTGCACAGCCATCAGGACCAAGGCTCCCATGCTCTGTGCCACCCACTGCACTGTGTCCACAAGGCTACTGAGGGTTACCACACTACCCCTTGGCTACTGGTGGCCCCAGCTGTAGTGGGCCATTTATGAGATAGTTTCATGAGGCTGCCCAGGATCACTTGCATCCTGCTATCCTCCCATTCTCCATTCTTAGGTTACCTGGTCACTGGCCAGAGTATCCTTTGAGTTACCCAAGAAAAGAAAACATGCACAGGCACCTAAGGAAGTCTACGCTTCATCTTAGGCTATCTAAATAAATTATGCATGTCTCAGGCTGTCTCTCCTGGTCTTAGTGGTGTTGGAGAGAAAGGGAGGGTTCCAATCTTTGAACTCTTCACCTCCCAGGGCTGTGAATAGAGCTCAGTGGTGGAGCCTTTCTCTGCAATTGTGATCTCGGGTTGGACTGTGTTACCTGAGTGGATGACAAGCATGAAACAAAATCAGGCTAATTAAAATGCTTATGTGATGGTAGTAACCTACCAAATTGTTTTTATAGCTGAGAAGTTAACTACAATTTGTGTCAAAAGAAACCTCAAAAGGTGTTCAGGGGTCACAAGTCAAATCTTCAATGAGAATTTTCATGCAGGATCAGGAGGAACAAGGTATAAGATAACTTAGACCTCCTAAGTCAGAAACAGTAGGTGAGGTAGCCTGAGGTACTGAAGGTTTCAGAGGCTGAGGCTGGGGTTTGATGGTAGTGCAGGTGTTTGGGCCCAGCCTCTGGGAGCACAGCCAGGTCACCATGGAGAAAAAGCAGGTCTGTGAGGAATGGAAAGTCAAGGAAGAAACAGAAGGAAAAGTCAGGTTTCTCTCACACT
Organism: Xerus rutilus; assembly: GCA_028644305.1. NCBI lineage: Eukaryota > Metazoa > Chordata > Mammalia > Rodentia > Sciuridae > Xerus > Xerus rutilus. The sequence continues at coordinate 4,710 of CM053413.1, read as the reverse complement.
GCCTTTCTTCAGAGAGAGAGAGAGAGAGAGAGAGAGAGAGAGAGAGAGAGGAGGAAAGAGAGTGGAAGAGAGAAGACAGGAGAAATGAATAAATGATAACCAAAGAAACAACATCAGATAAAATAGACATTTATGGGATGTGAATAACATATAAAATGTGTCTTCATGCTGAGAAGTTAACCACTGCTATTGGCAGAAGACATATCAAATTGTACTCAGGGCCACAAATCAGACCTGTGAAGAGAGATTCCATGTGGGGTTGGGATGAACAAATTAGAAGATAATTCAGACCTTCCAAAATTAGAAAGAGGCAGGTGTGGAGGCCTGTGGTACCAGTGATTCCAGATGCTGAGGCTGGTGGGTCACATGAGCCCATGTTATAGCCTAATCTGCTTGAACATGGTTGGGATCTCAAAGAGAAAAAGAAGCCTGAGAGGAATAGAAAGTCATGGAAGAAATGAAGAATAAAAAGCTGAGTTTCTCTCGTCCTTGTTGCCATGAATATCAGCAGTGCAAATGAAAGAAATAAGGACAGGAGTGGAGACCGATTTCCAGCTGCATAGGTAAATCTCCAAGTGTCCCAAGAGTCTCTGGACCTGGCAAAACACCCACCATGTTCAGAGTCCTGCATCAAGTTCTGTTTTTACTTCTGTGCTTTGTGCAGCTTTGGGCCAGGGCTGCAGGTACAAGAAGCCTTGCTGAAAGGCTTCTTTCATGTTTGCCCATTTGTCCAGTGGGGTCCTAGTTGCTCTAGTGGACCAGCAGAGCCAGCCTCCATCTCCTCTCTTCCTGGGATATTTGTATGAATGGTACCATCAGCCTTCAGCCACCCCATTGCCTGGACTGGAAAGGGCAACTCCTATTAGGGCCTGCATGGATGAATAGTCACATTGGACAATTGTCCCTCTGGGCAGAGAAGAAGCTATGTTTGGAGCCTGGGATGAGCCAGAACACACCTTGAGGGTCTAAGGAAGGCAACTTCTGGCTCTCAGGAGACTGGAAAATGAGTTTGAAGTTAGCAAATGCTCTTGGGAAGGACCCAGACTCCATTGTCTGGGGAGTGTGCAGCCTGGCCTCAAACCTATTCCAGGCCAGGATTCTTGTGGTCAGAGCTCATAGAGGTTGAGATGGATATGGGTCCAGGCTAAGAATGAGGATTAGGTGCAACTAGGTGAATACCCACTTACCCTGCTTTGTTATTCTTCAGCTGCTCCTGGGAGAGTATCCCATCCCCAGAAGCAACATTTGCCTAAGAGAACACTATCCCTGTCAAGGACTGAAATTGTCTTGGAGATGGTGAAGATGGTGGGGGAGCTGGGAGTGGGGTTTGGGGTTGTGCCCACTCACCAGCCTGTGCCTCAGGGAAGCCATCTCAATGCTCAGATCCTGTTTTAATACCATTAACAGGGAATTAAAATACAAGGCTGGTGTGACACTCGGATGCAATATTCACAATGACTGTGGGAAACGTGACTTGGTTGTTTCAGGTCAAATTCACATTCAGGCAAAGCAGGCCTCGGATTTCTCCAGCCTGGTCCAGAAGAATGCACTCCAAGAATAAAGCAGATGTGGCCAACCAGCCCTGGATGGAAGAATGAGGCCTGCCTTCAAATGTCATCCACACTGAAGCCATCCCCTTATCAAGATCAGCCAGGCTGAAGCCCAGCCCCTCCTCAAGGCCACAATTATGAAACAAAAATTGTATGAGGAACATTAGGATTAGGATGGGAATTATGGTTGGGGTTGGCCTGAGCAAATTTGTGATCTGAGTTTTTGGTCAGGTGTTGGGTACATGATAGGTGGTGATAGTTTAAAGAGTAGATGTTAAAGAGAAGCATATGGTTAGTGGGCTTAGACTTAGGGTTTCTGTGGTGAGGAGATAGGAAATAGGGTCAGTGTTATGGATAGGCAAGAGAGGTTAGGATCAGGGTCAAGCCCAGACTTCCTTAGAATTCAGCATCGCTGAGATGTCATCCTCCATACTGTGTTGTCCTGGACTGCTACCTCTTATGACCTGCTCTGTGGCTGTACACCACTTATCTCACAGCTTCCTGTGTATCCCTGTATTACATCCCATATGGCCCCCACTGTCTGCTTTCACTGACCTTGTGTAGCTCTCCACCTTCTCCTCCCATCTCCTGTGTAACACTCCACCAGCACCTTTCATCTCCACCTGTGCAACCCTCCACCTCCTCCTCTGACAGCTTTATGTGAAGCCCTCCACTTCCTCCTCTCTTCTCCCCACTTATCCCTCCACCACCTCCTTTTTACCCTCCTGTGTGCACTCCCGTCACCTCCTCTCAAGGGCCCGTGAGTAGTTCTTGACCTCTCATGCCCCCCCCCCTTTTTTTTATACTGGGGATTGAACTCAGGGGCACTTACCCACTGAGCCACATCCCCAGCCCTATTTTGTGTTTTATGTAGAGACAGGGTCTCACTGAGTTGCTTAGCGCCTCGCCCTTGCTGAGGCTGCCTTTGAACTCGCGATCCTCCTGCCTCAGCCTCCCTAAGTGCTGGGATGACAGGCTTGAGCCACCGCGCCCGGCTTCTCATGGACTCTTTGTAGCACTACACCACCTCTTCTCATCCCACTCTCTGTAGCCATCCACCGACACCTCTCAACTCCTGTGTCTTCTTCACCAACTGCTCTCCTCTCCTGCACATCCCTCCACCATCTCCTCTCAGCCCCTTGTGTAACCCTTGACCACAGTCTTTTATAGGCTGCTGTGTGGTCCTCCACTACTTCCTCTAAAAACCTTGTGTGGCTGTGTACCACTTCCTCTCATGGCCTCCTGTGTAGCCTTCACACCCTCCTCTTGTCTCCTCCCAACCAGCTTCTCCTATCTGCTCTTGTGCAGCCCTCCACAGCTTCTTCTCACTGCCTCGTATACTTTCACGACTCTCTCTTTGCCCACTCTGTAACTCTAACAACTCATCTCTTCTGAGAATTTCCACTCCCTCCTCTCAACTCCCTCTTTTAGCCCTCCCTCATTTCCTCTCATCTGTGTAGCCCTGTACCACCGCCTCTCATCTCCTGTGTATCCCTGTACTACCTCCACCCCTGGTAGTACACCATTCACTACCTATTCACATCTGGTGCAACCCTATACTTTCTCCTTTCAAGGCCCCAGTTTAGCCCTCCACCACCTCCTCTCTTATCTTTTTCTTTTGGTACTGGAGATTGAACTCAGGGCACTCGACCACTGAGCCACATCCCCAGCCCTATTTTGTGTTTTATGTAGAGACAGGGTCTCACTGAGTTGCTTAGTGCCTCACCATTGCTGAGGCTGGCTTTGAACTCGCGATCCTCCTGCCTCAGCCTCCCAGAGTGCTGGGATTACAGGCGTGGCCACCGCGCCCGGCTGCCTCTCTTATCTTCCTGCACAGCTCTCCATGACATCCTGTCATTTTCTATGTAGCTCTCCATCACTTTACTTCTTCCTGGTCAACCTCTACTTCTTTCTGGTCAACCTCCTACCACCTCCTCTCATGGCCCCTATGTAGCCCTCCCTCATCTTCTCTCATCTCCTCCTGCGTAACCCTCCGCCACCTCCTCTCATCCCCTCCTGTGTAACCCTCTGCCACCTCCTCTCATCTCCTGTGTCACCCTCCACCACCTCCTCTCATCCCCTCCTGCGTAACCCTCCGCCACCTCCTCTCATCCCCTCCTGTGTAACCCTCCACCACCTCCTCTCATCTCCTGTGTCATCCTTCACCACCACCTCTCATCCCCTGTGTCTCCCTCTGCTACCTCATCTCAACTCCTCCTGTGTAACCCTCCACTACCACCTCTTATCTCCTGTGTTGCCCTCCACCACCTCCTCTCATCTCCTCCTGTGTAGCCCTCACCACCTTCTATCTCCTCCTGCTGTGTCACCCTCTACCACTTCATCCCATGGCCCCTTTTTTTTACCCTCCCACCTCCTCTATGGCCTCATATGTAGCCCTTCACTCCCTCCTCTCATGACAAAACTATCCTTCCCATGGAAGCTCAGCCGGCCTCAACTTAACTGTGTTCCTGAGACTTTGACCTATTCCAGAAATTAAGATTCTCCATGTCTTCTGATGCCTTGTCCATGTAATTGGATTTTTAGGTATTTTCTTTAAATTTCATTATTTAAATTCTAAAACCCACGTTACCCATATTTTTCATCAACCTTTGATTTTCTCCATTTGTGTTCTGAGTACCTTCAAAAGGCGGGGATGCTTGCCTTCTTCAGGGTTGTTCTTAGGGCTTTCCCCAGATAACATGAAGACCACTTTTGTAAATCTGTGCTTTCCTTCAAGTGTTCAGAAATGTCGTCTACTTGCTGCACTGTTGTGATGCCTTTGCCAACTCAGTGTTCACCTGGTTTGGCTTTTTGCGAACCCACTCCTCCCCCTGACCCTTTCCTATCCAAGCAACTTTGCATCATATGTTGGCACCTGCTTTTTCTTCTGGTTGAAGGTTGAGACCAGGAAAGAACAGGAGCAGAAAGAGCAAGGTTGCCCCTCTCGCCCAGCTCTGCACATCACATCTCCTGCCTCCAGATGAGAACATTGAGTTCTCTGGAACATCAGCACCAATGACTCCATCCTTGGGGGCCTCCTCAAGCTACCCCTCCTGAGTCTCTGCCCAGGGGATCTGTCAATGGCTCTTCATTTTCCTCCAGTCCCTATGTCCTTTTCCTTCATTCCTGAGACAATTTGCATTTGGAAGATTCAGATGTG
>CM053412.1:67549124-67602417 GCA_028644305.1 Xerus rutilus | reverse complement strand
ACACTGAAAACAGCATAGCCTGCAGGCAGCTGGGGATAACCAGAGCCATTTGCTGGAAGTTCTTGTGAATGGTGGAGGAAGAGGATTTCACAGCATCTGTCACAGAGCTCATCCTAAAATCCCCTGGTAATTGAAGTGGCCCCTTGTGTTTACCAATTTCTTTCATCCAAAACAGAAATAAATGTATATATTTAGGACAGGAGGTAGATTTGCAACTTGAAGCCTGGTGCTCCCTGAAAATCAAGCCCCAACCCTCCAGGACCTTGAAGGATAGGGAGACTTCCTCCTCAAAGAACATTTCAAGATAATGGCTCCCAAATCCTCCAGAGAGTGTTCCGGGTTGTAAATATGGAAACAGGCCTTTTTAGCTCTTAAAAAACATGTACATACATCTCAACAAGACAGTAAATTCACAATTACAAGTGTTCTGAAGTAAATCCTCTAAGAAAAAAGGAGAGTCTGTTTTCCTTTTGCCCCAAGGGAAAAATATCTTTTTTTTTTTTTAAGTTTACCCTGCATTGCTGACAGAAATCCAAGTTCAAAGATGTGAGATGCTGGTTTGGAGAAGAGGGAAACTCTCTCCAGGGCAGATGTGTAGGGCAGGTCCACTGTCAAGGTCATTGCTGACTCTCAACCCCTGGAGCAGCAGTCCTTGTGGAGTGGCCAAGAGAAGCGTCTTCATGTAATGTCAAGAAGTGGAAAAAGTGAACAGTGGGCAGCAGAAAGACCCCAGTGAGGATCCTGGCTCCACCATCTACTGTGACCCCTACCACCTCTGGCTTTATACTACAGTTCCCTTCAGCTGGTACAATTCTGCCCATTTTACAAATAAACAAACAGGTTCAAGGAGGTTTCACAACTCTCCCATTATTGTAGGCTTGGGGATAAACCAGGGAAGAACTCAGATTTACAAGATTAACCCTTCACACCATGCCATAGTGATTTGCAGCTGTGAGCAGATCCCTTGCTTAATGTGTTCTGCATGTTGTGCACTGATCGGGTACTGCACTTGTAAAGACGTGGAGATGTCACAAGCATTCCAGGACACACAATTAGTCATTGGCTGCCCCAGAATGCATGGCCACTTCTGACTGACTCTAAAGCTACTTTTCCCTGACAGTGGAAACAGACTCATCCAACCTGTTTCCTCACCAGTAAAACAGGATAGTAATTAACCACCCACACTAGTCTGTTGTGAGGGTTAAATGAGGGGGGCATGGATATCCCTGTTAACTGATATTTTTAGATCATTCAGGCCTGCCACTAGCTCAGACCAGCCAGAGGCCTAACTATTCCTTATCCTTTTCTTTCCTAAGTATTCTGAACAGGAGTCACTGCAACCACTCTCATCAGTGAAATCTCTCTGTCAGGAATTATTTCCTAGAAAGATACTCCCAAACCTGGAGGCTGAGGTCTTAGCATGATTATAATTATAACTTCAAGCATTGGTTGTACCCTTGCTATGGACCAGAAACTGTTCAATATGCAAAACAATACTTTGGATGCATACTATATCACAATCCTCATTTACTGGCCAGGGGATTAAAGCACAGAAGGGTCAAATAACTTGCCCAAGAACACACTGGTGGGAAATGAGAGCTGCAGTTAGAAATCAAGAAGAGAAGAACCCAAATATGGTACTGCCTCCTTGACCACTCAAATCTGAAGAGCATCTTCCAGGGCAAGAGAGCAGAGAGTGCCAAGGCCCAGGGCTGTGAGGGGTGAGAGACTTTCAGAGAACTTTAAATCGTCCCTAAGGCTGAACTGTACAGTCCATTGCAGGACAAATGACAAGAACTGAGGCTAGAAAGGGGCACAGGAGCCATCATATGAAGGGCTTGCTTTTGTATTGCTCTGCTAGCAAAGGAGAAACACAGGGAACTCCTATCCAGAGTCTGTGATTCTGCCCACCAGGAGGAACAGGAGCTTTTAAAGAGATGACTCAAAGGTTGCATTCCAGGTGCTCTCTGTTGGGGTAGTTGTTCAACGGGTAACTGGGGAGATAGTCATTTATGAGATCTGGTGCCATCCCCAGAGTCTGGATTACTTTGTTCCCGTGGTGGATGTGTGCTCAGGGACAGATAACTCTGCCTAGGATGGGGAAGAAAGGTAATCCTGTTCCCCCTGGAGAAGAGATTAGAGAGGATCAGGGGAGAGGAAGAGAAAGAAATGTCCATTTTTTAAAAAGTTGCAAGCTGGGCGCAGTGGCACACACCTGTAATCCCAGCGGCTGGGGAGGCTGAGACGTGAGGATTGCAAATCAAAGCCAGCCTCAGCAAAGGTGAGGCGCTAAGCAACTCAGTGAGACCCTGTCTCTAAATAAAACACAAAACAAAGCCAGGGATGTGGCTCAGTGGTCGAGTGCCCCTGAGTTCCATCCCTGATACACTCCCCAAAAATAAGTTGCAGTGGCAGAGCAGACAGGGCTGCTGGGTGGAAAGATGGCAGCTAGACAAAGGGGGGCCGGGCATCTGAAGTCGCCCCTGCGCACCAGGACTTCCCAGCCACGCCAAACTCCCTAACGGTCAACCAATCATCAATGAACGAGCTGACCTCTGAAATCAGCTCATACCTGTCACTGGCCCCAACCAACCAAGAAGAGACACCTCTTCATGAGAATCCCCCTCCCTCAACCTGCCCATAAAAATGGCCTCTCCCAGTCTTGGGTATGATTTCCCCAGCCCACACTGATGGACCAGTGAACCTCGCCCGAGAGTGGACCCCAATAAAGCCGTGCTTTTGCCCCTTTGGCTAGTGGTTGTGGTCTTTACTGCTGATCTGACCTCACAAGGGCTGTATTCAAAGCATGAATTGGGCACTGTTACAGGACTAGCACACACTCCCTGAAATGCTCCCCCCTGACTTCAAGGACACGCCCTCTCCCTGTCCCCGTGGTGGATTCCTCTCCCCTATGCCAGGACCTGCTCAACACAAAACATTTCTCTGAATGCAGGTGGTAGGATTGATAAAATAAGAAGTTATAAGAAATAAAGACTCAATTATGAATGGAAGCAGGAGTCAGTGGGCAGATCAGGCCTGATGGGTCTGATCTCTAAGCAAAACTGAGTCTGCATGTGTATCTTATAGGTTTTACACATCAAAGGGAGTCACTGTGAAAAGGCTTCTTAAGATAAACAGAATGAAGTTGAGAAAAACAGCTTGGTCAGGGATTATCAATTTACGCCATCTCTTCTACCTCTGGCAGCTGGGATTTGAATTTAAGGATTTTGAACTAGTGAATTCCATGATAAGCATGGAATTCTCCCTGTCCACACGAGCCACCTGCAGATGGGCATTTCCCTCAGCACCTTCTCACACTGAAAGAGTCCCCAAAGCAGCTTCTCACTGTCCAGGGTTACATAGTTCAAAACAATGGTTCATTCACCGCTCCGGACATCCCCCCACGCCTGCAGTCCTCTTCCGTGCTCACCACACCCTCTCTCTGAGTGAACTCAGTGAGTTTCATGGTTGCCATCTACCCCCAAGTCAAGGTCTCTAGCTCAGATTTCTTTTTTTTTTTTAAATATTTTTTTAGCTGTTGATGGATTTTTATTTTATTCATTTATCATTTATATGTGGTGCTGGAGATCGAACCCAGTGCCTCACGCATGCTAAGCAAGTACTCTACCACTGAGCTATAGCCCCAGCCCCTCTAGCTCAGATTTCTACCCAAGCTTCCGCCTCATACATCCAGCTACCTGCAGGTTATTCCCTGGGCACCTACAGACACCTAGACAGGTCCCAAGGAGCTTCCTCCTTGAGCAGACTCCCCTTCCAAGATTCAGGGTCTAGGCCCCCAAGCTAGGGAGTTGGGAGTCTTCCCTGACCCCAACAGCCAGTCAACCATCCAGGCCTTTGGGATTTGCCTCTGCAGACTGTTTTACTCCATCCCTTAAGAGGCCATAGGGTTTACAGTTGAAGAAAAGACAAGCTGGAGGGCGGTTCTGGCTCCCCTTCCTGCAAGTCACTTATTCTCTGAACTTCAGCATATCACCCCGGAAACGGAGGATGGTAGTAGCTACCCTTGGGGACTGGAGAGAATGGAGAACATATACAAAGTCCTGAGCACAGTGACCGGTGGCAGTGACAATGGGCATCAACGCTGTTTTTACCATCCCTACCCACAGCAGGCCTAGCTCAGCCCCTTCCCTGGATTCCTCTTCTGTGACTTCAGCAGCCTCTAACGGAGCTCCTGGCCTCCCATCCAGACCCCTCAGAATGGTGCTGCCCGGACTCCAGACAGCTGGGGCTTGTCCTTGAGGGCCTGCCTCTGGTGAATGAGCCCTGCAGAGCCTCACCTAGGCCCACTGGGTGCTCGTCCCTCCCACCTGCCTGGTCCTCCTATGAGCTCTCCATAGGCCTCCATCCTTCCTCTCAGCACAGGGCTCCATATTTGCAGGACATGTTCATGCTTCTGTCTCTGCCACGAGATTCATGCTTACTAAAGAGGAAGCTTTCTAGGCTCCACTCCTTAATTTTGAACTGGCATTTCTGGGATGGGACTAAAAAATAATAGATTTTTCAATGAGCAGTCTGGGCAATTATAATGCTCCTTCAAGTTTGGAGAGTAGTACTCGGGGCAGGGGTTGAGCCTCAATTATAACTGGGTGCCCCGGCCCTGGCAGACAGGAGACACAGGCAGATTGCTTGTTCAGTGAGTCAAGGATGACTCTGAGGGGACCATAACCTGGGCATGGCTTGGCCCCTGGGTGCCTAGGCCTCCATCTAGGGTAACTTTCCACACAGCGTGCATCCAGCAAGATTCTAGTCATTTTCTGGGAAACCCAGGGACTCTATTGACCAACAGATGGTAAGTTGAGGAGCTTTTCCACCAGTGGTCTTCCCTTTCTTTCTTCTTCTCTTTGGTGCTAGGGATCAGACCCAAGCACTCAATCATGCTCAGCCTGTGCTCCACTAGGCCACGCCCCCGTCCCCTTTTGTTTTATCTATTTAGATTCTATATATTGGAATTCCCTGTCAAAATTTCATTTTTTATATAAGACTGCTGCTAAAAATAAATAAATCAGTTTACAGATTTTTATACCAGAATACTTTTTTAACTTACAGAGAAAATCAATCTCCCAGCAAGGAAAAGGTTTTGAAGAATTCTGGAATTCTTACACATTTGTCACAGTTATTTACTTCATTCATTACTCCCAGACCAGAACACAAACCAGGCCGAAGTGTGTCACTGGGCCACCAGTGCAGTATTTATAGAGCCTCGACAACTTGCCATGTTGTCAGAGCAAACAGACGGTAGGAATCCAGGGTCCCTGCCACTGGTATGAGGTCGGCTAAGATCCCACTTGTAGAATTTACGCAAGGGGTTAGGAAAGTAGCCCAGTTGTAGAGAATCTGGCATGTTCATCAAAAAGAAAGAAAATCACTGGAATCCAAGGACATGTTCAGGTCCACCTTGAGCCTCAAACAGCTAAACTTCTGTAGCATGTTGTTATTATTATTATTAGTAGTAGTAGTAGTAGTACCAGGGATTGAATTCAGGGGCACTCGACCACTGAGCCACACCCCCAGCCCTATTTTGTGTTTTTATTTAAAGACAGGGTCTCACTGAATTGCTTAGCACCTCGCCATTCCTGAGGCTGGGGACTCGCGATTCTCCTGTCTCAGCCTCCCAAAGTGCTGAGATGACAGGCGTACGCCACCGTGCCCAGCTCCCTGCTGTAACATTTTACTAACCATAGTGAATCCGTGGGGACTTCCCTCTCTATGGCCTGGGCTTTCCTTTCCCAGCCCCAAAATAGAGTTCTTCGTCCATCCCACCAGTTACCTCTTAAATTTTGCTCCTTGTTTCTGCTCTGGACACTTGGATTCTACCCCGTAGAGCTGGCGTAGCTCTTCACCCAGAACCCGACAGACCATTTTCCTCCTCAGCGTGAAAGCCTCCTTCCCGCATTGCTTCTGCCATTGCCACAGAATACTCAAAGGGGTCTTATGACAAATTTGTCTCATGTTCCAGAGCAATCATCCATTTTCTCACAATAAACACAAATTGAGAAAAATCTAGGAACCTGTAAATTTCTTCTTGCAGGGCTTCACACATGCTAGATGAGCACTCTACCACTGAGTTGCGCCACCAGCACAGAATCTAGGAAACTGATCACACTATTAGTTTACTTTAGTGTACTTCTGGGGCCAACACTTTAAGAAAAACATTTGATCACTATGAAGTAAAGTGGTAAGAAATTTTCTAAATGTTCCCTGCCCTCCATGCAACTTGTGTTAGTACCCCGGTGCCCATGTCCTGATTCATTCTTGTTTCCCATTATCATCTAGAAGATGTTCACTGGACACTGTATCTTTGTCGACTCCATCCCCTGAGGCACAAACCGTGAGCACAGCTGGAGAATACCAAGTCAGCTTTCCCTCAGGAAAAGCACAGGAGCAAGTTGTTAAGGGTGAGCTGCGAACAATGGCAGAATCATTTAAATTAAAAAAAAAAAAAAAAAGGCCTGGCACAGTGGTGCCAACCTGTAATCCCACAAACTCCAGGAGCTGAAGCGGGAAGATTGCAAGTTGGAGGCCAGCCTGGGCAATTTAGCAAGACACTGTCTAAAATAAAAATAAAAAGGGTGAGGGATGGGGCTCAGTAGTAGAGGGTCCCTAGGGTTCAATCATAATACCAGAAAAAGGAAGGAGAAGGAGGAGGAGATGGAGGAGGAGGAAAATGAAATAAAATATTCAGACCAACCCTGTGAACAAATTTGAGGAGGGAAGGAAACATTCGACCAACCCTTTGAATACATTTCAAGGTTTTTTGAAATGCACAATGTTTGTGTGGTTGTCTTAGAGGTCATAGACCTCTCCTGCCATCTAGTGGGCAAACATACAGCGCAGATGGCATGAGCAATCTCAGGGTCCTAAGCACCCATAACATTTGGAATTATCATTATTACTATTATTATTATTAGTTACTGTGCATTGAACCCAGGTGTGCTTTACTACTGAGCTACATCCCCAGTCCTTTTTATTTTTTTATTTTGAGACAAAGTTTCCCTGAGTTGGAGAGATTGGCCTTGAACTCTTGATCCTCTTGCCTCAGACTCCTGAGTTGCTGAGATTACAAGCACCTACCACAGCACTTGGCTACAAAAAAAAAAAAAAAAAGTGTATGGAAGGGCTGCAGATGTAGCTCAGTGGTAGATCCTCCTCAGCACCAAAAACAAAAAAGCTTACCAAGCAGTGGCTATGCTAGAAAACCACCCTGTGAATGGATCCTGGACACACACACACACACACACACACACACACACACACACTCTACATTGTAACATCTGAAATGAAAATAAGCTGGAAGCTGGAAACTATTAGGCTTTACAGGAGAATAAAATGAAGCTGATTAAAGAATGAGGGGAAACTATGTTCTTAATATACAAAGATACATGTTAAGCAAAAAACGAACATATACAAAGAAAGAACATGTAAATATAAGTTTTGTGTGTTTGAAAATACATACAAAATATATGCAGACACACAGAAAAAACTACTAGTTACTTTCAGGACAAGAATGAGGAATTGAAGTTCAAAGCCTCAGTAAAAGTGAGGCGCTAAGCAACTCAGTGAGACCCTGTCTCTGAATCAAATACAAAACAGAGCTGGGGATGTGGCTCAGTGGTTAATTGCCCCTGGGTTCAATACCCAGTACCAAACACATAATAATAATTTTATAACAGTGGTCCCTTCACCTTTTGAATATAGCCCTCATTGCTCTAAGGTTTTTTGTTTTTTTTTTTTTTTTGAATGTTTTTTCTTTCTTCTCTCCTCTTTCTCTCCCTAACAAGATTAGGGAGACAGTGTTATCTTCTCTTCCCCTAGTTAACTGCCCTTGAACACACCCACTATAGGAAGGAGGATCTGGGAAATGAATATCTCCCAAATTAACAAGTGAATCCTAACATGCCATCTGGGGGCCCTGGGACCCCCTACTGGAGTACACCCGGAATGTAATCCTTGAAGTCCCTTTAAACACACACCCCCTCACCGCCTTGGGGACAGGAGTCCCCTCTGTTTCTCCTTTGCTAACAAAGCAATAAACCTTCTTTTTCCTTTTTCTCAAAACCGTGTCCTCATTATTAAATTGGCCTTGATTGGCATTGGGGACAGGGACCGAGCTTTCAGTTATAAATTTGATTTGTTTTTCCTTTCTGTAGCTTTCTTTGTGCTTCTTGTGCTTGTGGTTCATTGAGCTTCTTGGATCTATGGGTCTATAGTTTTCATCAAATTTGAAAATTTTCTGATCATTATTTCTTCAAATATTCTCTCTGTCCCTCCCTCTCTTCTCCTTTAGGAATTCCAATGCACTGTCAGAGATCCCACACCTGAGGATGCTCTGTTAAATTTTTTTGGTTTTTTTCATTCTGTTTAATATCAAATAGTTTCTATGCTATGTCTTTCTTTAAATTCATTGATCTTCTTTTCTGCAATGTAACCTGCCATTCAGTGTCTTTATTCATCTCAGATGTTGTAATTTTCATCCTTAGATGTTTAATTTGGTTTTAATTTTTGGGGGAGGGTACTGGGGATTGAACTCAGGGGCACTCGACCACTGAGCCACATCACCAGCCCTATTTTGAGTTTTATGTAGAGACAGGGTCTCACTGAGTTGCTTAGCGCCTCGCCATTGCTGAGGCTGGCTTTGAACTTGCGATTCTCCTATCTCGGCCTCCCTAAGTGCTGGGATTACAGGCTTGTGCCACCGTGCCCGGCTTAAATTTGTTTGTGTTCCATGTTTCTCCTTAATATGCAGCTTTTCTTTCTGTTTCTTGCACATACAGAAAATAGCTATACTAACTTTTTTTTGGTATAGGAGTTTGAACTCAGAGCACTCTCCCACTGAGCTACATATCCAGCCCTTTTTATTTTATTTTTTATTTTAAGACAAGGTCTTGCTAAGTTGCTGAGGCTGGTCTCAAACTGGTGATGTTCCTGCCTCAGTCTCTGGAGTTGCTGGGATTATAGGGATACACCATTGCACCCAGCTATGCTAATTCTTTTTTTTTTTTTTTTGGTACCAGGGATTGAACTCAGGGGTACTTGACCACTGAGCCACATCCCCAGCCCTATTTTGTGTTTTTATTTAAAGACAGGGTCTCACTGAATTGCTTAGCACCTCGCCATTGCTGAGGCTGGGGACTCACGATTCTCCTGTCTCAGCCTCCCAAAGTGCAGGGATTACAGGTGTGTGCCACCACACGGGCTGCTAATTCTTTTAAGAGCCCTTATCTACTAATTCTTGCAATTGCTTGATTGTTCTCCTTATTATGGGTGTACCAAGACTCCTGGCTCCATGTCTTCAATCTAGGAGACTGTTGTTCTCTGCCTGGGTTCCATCTCTGCACACCAAGAGGTAGAAACTGTCCTGCAATAACCCGAGGCCATCGCAGGGCTCACCTGTTGGTCTCTTGTCTTCTTCATTGCCTGATGGTCACTGTCTTCGGAATTGTATTTTGTGTCCCCTGCACCTTGTTGTTTCAGGCCTCACTTCTCCATTTTGTCTGGCAGCAGAAGTTACTTTCATTTTTAAAAATTGCTGCATAGTATTACATGTGTGGATTTTTCAGTCTCAGGTCTTAGAGATGGGCATCTGTGTTAAATGTTACTACAAATAGTGCTACAGTTAGTACACCTGTACTCACAGTATTTACACATGTGTGGGTTAGCCATCAGGACACATTTCCATAAACCGTAAACCAGGTATCTGGGTTAGTGAGGAGGGTCTTGGCTCTGTAGTTGGCATTGCCCAGGCCCTCCCATGGGCTTGCACCACTTTGCACACTGTGTTATTTATGAGAATGCTTCAGCAGAGTGAGTTGTCAAAGTTTTGGAGTTTTGCCACTCTGGTGAGTTATGCTGTTAACACTTAATGTCTGTTCTTCAGTTTCTTCCCGTGTGTACATGTACAGACTCCTGAGAAGCCTTTTCACCAATCCTCAGCCTCATCTGCCTTTCCTATCTTCTCCCATCCATAGCATCATCATCTATTAGGCCACACATCCCATGGCAGAGCTAGTGGATGATGACAGTGATTTAGAACATTGTTTCTAAGTCCTCTTTCCTCTCTGCAGTCATTGAGCACTGACAGTTTGACTTTCTGCCCTCTGGAGGACTCACCTAATTTTGAACATCATTTCTCTTTGAAAGCTGTGAAGAGCAGGCCTGCACCCTCTCTGAGTCACTGCAGGCTGTATAGAGCAGCAGTTTTCAGCAGTAGATCTTTGCTACTTCATTTTGTTAAGCTGTAGTTTGCCATAAGCTGCTCCATTTTGAGATTAAGTGCTGAGGTGGAATGACTCCACACCTTGTCTGTACAAGTGAACAACCTCCATCTGCCTGGCATAATCATAACACAAAAACTGATTAGTAACTCAATCATGCTAATAATGATAACCCATGAATTTATCAAATTAATCAGAAGCATAGAAACACATGGAGCCAGGCACGGTGGTGCAAGCCTGTCATCCCAGCACTTAGGGAGGCTGAGACAGGAGAATCTGAGTTCAAAGCCAGCCTCAGCAATGGCGAGGTGCTAAGCAACTCAGTGAGACTCTATCTCTACATAAAACACAAAATAGGTCTGGGGATGTGGCTCAGTGGTCGAGTGCCCCTGAGTTCAATCCCCGTTACCAAAAAAAAAAAGAAACACATGGATACATGGGCTCATCAAACTCATGTCAGAAAAAGCAGACCCATGAGCTTATGAAAGTCACCAGGCCACCAAATGATGCTCACTCCAAACCCTCAAAAGGAGAGGCACCTTGACCCTGTCACCCAGTCACTCCTTATGGTGAGTCTTGCCCAGGAAAATTACCACAGCAACCAACCTCTGAACCACCGTCCTTGGGCTTCAACAGAGGTTTCTCCTGCCTGTGTGAGTGTATCTGAAAGCGTAACTGAAAGCTCAGTCCCTGTCCCCAATGCCAATCAAGGCCAATTTAATAATGAGGACACAGTTTTGAGAAAAAGGAAAAAGAAAATTTACTGCTTTGCTAGCGAAGGAGAAACAAAGGACTCCTGCCCCAAATGCTGTGACTCTCCTGATGGTGAGGGAGGTGGCTGGGGGGGGGTGTTAAAGAGACTTCAAGGGTTACATTCCAGTAGGGGGGTCGCAGGGTGCCCTGATGGCATGTTAGGGTTCACTTGTTAATTTGGGATATATTCACTTTCCAGATCCTTGGCAGGCATCTCCTTCCTGCAGTGGGTGTATTCAAGGGCAGTTAATTAGAGGAAGAAAAGATAACAGTCTCCCTAATCTTGTTAGGGAGGGGGAGAGGGGAGAAGAGAGAAAAAACTTCTTTTTTAAAATAAATCTTAAGAGTAACGAGGGCTATATTAAGAAGGTGAAGGGTGAAGGGACCACGCATGTCCCCTCCAAACTGCCACCTCAAGCCAACACTCCAATATGACACTGAAACTGCTGCCTTCTGGACCTTGACCTAGAGGAGGTTTCTGTGCTTTGTCAGCTCAGCGCCCTGAAGTCCTCGGCTGGTTCTTAATCTCACCCAACACCTAAAGGGACTCTCATATCTGCTCTCTGCCTGCCTCTCAGTTCAGCCTTCTAACCCCATGTGGTTGCCTTAACCCTTTCTTAGCCTTCCTGTCATCTGCGTATACAGTCGTGTGAAGTGTGACATGTCACTTGAGTGTTATAGATGTTAGAAATTAAGATTGGAAAAAATCAATCTGGATTGGAATAAAACAATCTGATTTCCTGGTTCATGAATACCAGGAGCCCACAAGCATTCCGTGAACTGCTGCTGATCAAAGCGGGTATCCCGTGAATTCACTGTTATTCAGTAAACTCTGACCCTGCAGGTAGGGACAGACGCGTTTCTGTTAATGGCACAGCGCGCTCATCGTAGGGACCCGCAGGGGCCGAGTCCTGACTATCGCCCTCGGATGGCTGGTGTGTGATTCGCTGTGCCGCCCTAGGAGCTGGAGATGCCACTGGGCCGCTTGGAGCCGCCACCGAGCGGCACTGCTGCTGAGCTTGCACGCTTGGCAGAGGACCTGGCGCCCTCCGTGGACCAGGCCCGCTCACCGGGGCCCCAGCAGCCTTCGCCACTTCTTCCACCCCTCGGACCCCTGCCGGTGCCCGCCTCCCACCGCCCGCGACGCGCGTTCTTGAACCCTGCGCTCAGGGCCGCCTTCTGCTCCGCCCTCCAAACCCCGGCCCACAGGCCCCGCCTTAGACACCGCCCCTCGCCGCGCCCCTGTCCTTAGATCCGCCCTCCACGCACCTCCTCCTGCCCCGCCTCCCACCACGCTCGCCACGCACCTGCCCATCGGTCCCGCCCTTCACGCCCTCGCTTAGACCCCGCCTTCCTCCCCCGCCCTCCACGTCCCTTCGGTTCCGCCTCCGAGCGAGGACGTCGACGTCAGCACGCCGGGGCGGGGCCAGGCGGACGCGCGAGTGAGTGCGGGGCCCGCGGCCAGCCGCCTGCCGCCCACCGTCGCGCTCGTCGCTCCCGCCCAGCGCTCGCTTGCCGAGCCGCCACCGACGCCGCCTCCGCACCTGCGCAGCGCTCCGGGCGCAGTGGGCCGCGCCGGCCGTCATGGCGCACCGCTGCCTGCTGCTGTGGGGCCGCGGCGGCTGCCGGCCCCGCGGCCTCCCGCCGCTCCTCGTGCGCGGCGGCGGCGCGGGCCCCGGAGAGCGGCCCTGCCTGCGGACGGTGAGTCCCGGCGCCCGCCCTGCGCCCCGCCGGGGCCTCTTCCGGCCCGGAGGCAGCGTCAAGGTCACCGCCCCGCGGCGCGCGGGCCTGCGCGGAGCCGGGCCGGTCGCGTGTGCCGTCCGGCGGGCACGCCGGCTCCCCGGGGTCGCAGCCTGCGCCTGGTGGGCAGCGGGCCTGCGGAGGCCCCGTCGGGGTGGGCGGCCGTGGTTCCGCCGGCCTCATGTGCCGAGCGAGGCCGTGGCCGGGCCGCAGTCTGGCGCCGGACGGGCGCTGGTCCGGTCTGCCCACCGGAGTGAGGAGGTCTCGCGGAGCGGGGCCGCGCCTCGCCGCGCAGCCCCGGTCCTGGGGGCGTCGGCGGTGCACGGCTCTCCGCAGGTCCGCGCGCGCGCCCAGGGCGTTTCTGCCACCACGTGATGCTAGTGCGTTGACAGCCGCGGCAGTAGTCTGTCGGTGGACGTCCGCTGTTTCAGTGACAGCTTCTTGCTGCCGGCTCTCTAGAGGCCAGCCCTGCACCGGTTTTACCCGGAGGTACTTAGCAGGTGGTTGAGGCCTTGGGGTCAGTCGCCGGAACCTGGTTTGACCATTTACCAGCCAGATGCCCTTGAGAAAAGTAAGCTCGGCCTTTCCTCTTAAGTGGAGGAGGTAATAGTACAGTGGCTCCTCAGTGTCTGCAGGGAACTGATCCCAGGATCCCGGAGGGTACCAGAGCCCAGGGATGCTCCGAGTATTTACATATGTCCTGCCCATAGTCTCCCATATATTTTAAATCATATCTAGGTTACTTATACTAGTACAATGTAAATGTTATATAAATAGCAGTTATATGGTGGTGGTTAGGGAATGACAAGGAAAAAGTTCCTCACAGGTGCGCTCCCTCCTCCCCATTCCCATAGTATTTTAGCCAGCCTTTGGTGGAATCTGAAGATGTGAAAAGCTGATGGTTCCTGCATTCATGATTTTTGCTTCGGTGCCAGCCTTGTATTTATTCCTTAGTTCTCTTCATCTTTTTCCTTCTCTTTACTGCTCTGCACTAAGCCTTTTTCAGTTTCTTGTATCCATTTTCCTCTCTCCTGGTTGTGATTTTTCTTTTTCTACTAGTGGACATCGGACTCAGACATACAATGGGCAGGTAGGAATCTTACCTAAAAGGCCTTTCTTTGCAGTGGCGTTGTTGTCCCTGTGAATTACCAGCGCTGAAAGAGAAGGAAGTCCTTTGTGCTGACAGCTACAATTGATGGATTGGGAGAGTAGTCTGTGATATTATTCCCTAGCATTGAATTGGGACACTTGGGCATTACTGTGCTGCCTGTGAGGGAGTCTCATAGGACAGGTTTTCCTTAGGTTCATGCTGCTGTTCAAGATCAGACAGAAGTACTCACAGTGAGGTCCCTTGGAAAAAGATTTTGATGTGTTGAGATCAGTTCTCAGGTATAATGCCTAGAGGAATAAGACTGATGATAAAGCAACTAAAGACTTCATATTGTGAAACATAGAAGCTGATCCTCTGAGGTGAAGTGCTCTATGCCTAAATTTTGTGAATTGGTGTCTCACGTTCTTTGAGTGACAAGACACTCTGGGCTTGGGTTGGATATGCAGAGGAGAAAAGCTTCATTGATGATTTCTTTATAGAAAATAACCTCAGTGAAAAATGTGGTCATGGGGATTATTGCTAGGAGTGTTCCATGTCAACCCAATTTGAAAATAGAGCATACAGGGAGGGGGCTTGTCAAGTCAACAAGTATTTATGGAGTACTTACCATGTGCCCAGTTCTGTACTGAACTCTGGTGATATAAAGAACCTTTTGCGATATCTCTGTACCACTTTTACTGCATTACCAGTCAGCTCTCCGTATCCCAGGGTACCCTTGGATCAAAACTATTTTTAAAAAATAGCATTTGTACTGAACAAGTATAGACTTTTTTTTTTTGGTACTGGGGATTGAACTGAGGGGTACTCGACCACTGAGCCACATCCCCACCCCTATTTTGTGTTTTATTTAGAGACAGGGTCTCACTGTGTTGCTGAGCACCTTGCCGCTGCTGAGGCTGGCTTTGAACTTGTGATTCTCCTGTCTCAGCCTCCTTAAGTTCTGGGATTACAGGTGTGTACCACCTCACCAGGCAATAGGTATAGACTTTTTGTCATTATTCCCTAGACAATACAGTACAACAACATTTGACATAAAATTTACATTGTATTAGTTATTAAAAGTAATGAAGTGATATGAAGTATATGGGAGGATGTGTATAGGTTTTATGCAAACATTGCTATTTTATATAAGGGACTCGAGCATCTGTGGACAGGGGCTCCTGGAATCCCTGAGGAAACTGAAGGACGAGACTACAGGTTTTGTATTTTACAGTCATGGTGCCAATTTGTAACTGATTTGTTCTCAGCATTTTCCTCCTTGTGCTTCTGAGTGTCCTAGGAGTGCAAACTGGTTCTGATCACCCTTTGGACTCCCCATGCTGAGTAGTTGCTCAGGGCCTGAGTGTGAGTTGTTGACTTATCGTTGACTTATGACATTGTAATCTATACTCTTGATGAAGTTGGCACTGGAACAAGCTTTATTCACTTATGATGTGTTCTTATCCAGTACCAGTGGTTATTTTCACAGGTCATATGTTCCTGTGGCTTGGAAGGTCCCAATACACCATAAGCTCCAAATTCTCTCATACCAGCAAGGTAGTCAACCATGTATAGTGTGGTGTTTTCGGCCCATTTTGCAGTGTAGAATTGTGCATTTATTTGAAGTTAAATCAGCTTATTCTTTTTTTTTTCTTTTTATTGGTACATTGTAATTATACATAATAAGCCAGGCATGGGGGTGCATCCCTGTAATACCAGTGACTCAGGAGGCTAAAGTGGCAGGATCACAAGTTTGAGTACAGCCTGGCCAGTTTAGTGAGGCCCTCAGCTATTTAGCAAGACCCTTTCTTTAAGGAGAGGGTGGGGCTGGGGATGTAGTTCAGTGGTAAATCACCCTGGGTTCAATTTCCAGTACCCCTTCCCCAAAATTATTCATGGTGGTGGGATTCATTAGATTCATTTTCATTGTGCCACATTTATACATGGACATGACATAGTTTGATTGATTGCATTCTCCCATACTTTTCCTTTCCCTCACCTTCCTCCCCCTCGTTTTTATTTTTTTTTTATTTTTTTATTTTTTTGGTACCAGGGATTGAACTCAGGGGCACTCAACCACTGAGCCACATCTCCATCCCCATTTTGTGTTTTATGTAGAGACAGGGTCTCACTGAGTTGCTTAGCGCCTCGCCGTTGCTGAGGCTGGCTTTGAACTCGCGATTCTCCTGTCTCAGCCTCCCTAAGTGCTGGGATTACAAGCGTGAGCCACCACGCCCGGCTTCCCCCTCATTTTTAAGTTTAATTTTTTATTGACATTTTTATTCACATACCATAGAAGTCATCATCTTAAAGTGTGCAGTTCAGTGGTTTTGAGACATTTGCAAGGTTGTGCGACCATCACCACTACCCCTAATTCCAGCACGTTTTCATCACTCCCGGGAAAGCCCTGTAACCATTAGCAGTTACACTCTGTTTCACCCTAACCGTCTGCCCAGGCCTGGGCAGCTCCTAGTCTACTCTATGGATTTGACTTTTCTGAACATTTCACACAGATGGAACTATAAAATATGTGATCTTTTGTGTCTGGTGGCTTTCACTGAGCATGTCTGCAAAGTTCATGCGTTGGCATTGCAGACTTCTTACGGGTGAACATGATTCCATGCATGGATATACCACTTTTTATCTGTTCACCAGCTGATGGGCGTTTGAGTCATTCCTCTTTTAAATACTATGAATCATGATGCTCTGAACATTTCTATAGAGCTTTTGGGTGGACATACGTTTTCAGTTTTTTTGAGTAGGAGTGGATTTGCTGGATCCTGTGGTAACTACATTTAACATTTGAGAATCTGCCTAACTGTTTTCCATGTGGCTTCGCTCTTTTACCTTCTTACTAGCAGCATACAAAGGCTCCAGTTTCTTCACTTCCTCACCAACACTTTTTTGATTATAGCCACCCTAGTGGATATATGATGTGGTTTTATTTGTGGTGTTTTATTTTTCTCATCACACTACAAAGGAGGCAAATAATGGTGGATGCTAATACAGGTGAACTTCACTTTAAACATTCGTATTTGTATTTAAGAGCTTGATACCACCCCTACCCCTCAAAAATGGTGGTGGATTTTCACTTTGCAAAAGAAGAGTATACCTGAACTTTTTCAGAGATTTGGATATATCCCCTCAATGCCTGTTGCCATTGATTGCTTTTAGTTGTGCAGCTAAAAATCTGATAGAGAACTTAGTTGGGTTGTTTATATCACACCTGGATTCACCCAGACTCGGTTCATAGACAGCATGTCAGCAACATGTTGTGTAAAGCAGAAATGTGTGTGACGGGACTTCCGTAGCCATGATTCTCACAAGAATGGAAATGTGTCAGGTATCTTTAGAAATGTTGCTAGTATTGGGGTTATTAGTGATTTGGGGTCATGACTTTCTTGAATTAAGATAAATTTAGTATTTTTACCAACAGTACTGGTCCATAATTACAGCTTGGATCTTGAACGCTTCCCAAAGGCTGTGTATTGGATTAGAGGCGTGGTCCCTGGGGTGGTAATATCGGGAGGTGGGGGACCTTTAAGTGATGGAGTCTGATGGGAGGCCTTAGCTCATTAGAGGTGTACCTTTGAATGGAGTAGCAGGCCCCTGGCTGTGAGTTGAGTGGCTTTGCCCCACCACACATTCCCGCCCTGATGTGCCACTTCGCCACAGACCCAGAAGCAACAGGGAAACCTCCAACAGACTGAAACTTCCAAAACAGACGAAATGTATTCTAAGTTGATTATCTCAGGTATTCCATTTCAGTGATGGAAAACTGACACAAGCATTATAGACTCTGACAGTGAGTCAGCATGAAGCAGCAGATTTTTTGAGTCATAGTTTTATCTTTTGAATGCTACAAGTTAGGTGAACATGACCAAAGTGATTGTGTTATCAGATGATTATAACTGGGCTAGAATTCTAAATCATGTCTGACTTTGAGGTATTCTCATGTCCTAGATGATGACGTGTGTCTCCTGGTTCTATTGCTAAAGTAGAATAAGAAGTGTCAGACAAC
This sequence comes from Xerus rutilus, assembly GCA_028644305.1. Lineage (NCBI taxonomy): Eukaryota > Metazoa > Chordata > Mammalia > Rodentia > Sciuridae > Xerus > Xerus rutilus. The sequence continues at coordinate 67,584,581 of CM053412.1, read as the reverse complement.
CTGGTCCTTCCTGAAGGGAGTCACTGCACTGTGTATTGCCACCCACGGAAAGGAGACTTTCATCCACTTTGTAATATTAGCAAATAAAATTCTTTCACATCTTTTATCTTTTTAAAAAAAATTTTTTTTCTTAGTTGTAGATGGACCTTTATTTTATGTATTTATATTATATGTGGTGCTAAGAATCAAACCCAGTGCCTCACACATGCTAGGCAAACACTCTTACCACTGAGCCACAACCCCAGCCCACGTCTTTTATCTTGACGTAACCCTCATGCTTTTATTTTTATGTCATGTTGCAGCTTTATCGATATGCTACAGCTCAAGCATCAACCAGTAGAAATTCCCTTCTGATAGATGTAATTGCTGCTTATCAAAGATTCTGTTCTCGACCTCCCAAAGGTAAAGCCCCTTAGATGTGACTGTAATGCTCTATATTTGTTTTGGTTTTGTTTTTGATACTGGGGATTGAACTCAGGGGCACTCCACCACTGAGCCACATCCCCAGCCCTATTCTGTGTTTTATGTAGAGACAGGGTCTCACTGAGTTGCTTAGCGCCTTGCTGTTGCTAAGGCTGGCTTTGAACTCACGATCCTCCTGTCTCAGCCTCCCAAAGTTCTGGGATTAAAGGCATGCGCCACCGTGCCCGGCTATGTTCTACATTTGTTAAAGACATGTCCTGAGCAGGTGTTTGCTATGTGGGTCATAGTCTTGATTCTAGGGTGACTCATTTCTGTCTTCTGTACCTACTCCTTGACCTGTGACTTAGGTCTCATTACAGAAAATGTGGCACCTTCAAATGAAATGCTTTCATATGATGAAATTGGCATGTAAGGGAGTTTTTTTTATTTAACATCTGTGGGTTGTTAAACTATATATTTAGACTTTGATGTACTTCTGCACAAGAAATGTAACACTTTTAGCTTATCCTTTTTAATGAAATGTCCACTATTTTAAAAACAAATGAACATGTGCAGACCTGATGAATTTTAGTTTGAGCATATGTATATTTTTCCTTTTCTTATAGGATTTGAAAAATATTTTCCTAATGGAAAAAATGGGAAAAAAACTAGTGAACCTCAAGAAGTTATGGGAGAAAAAAAAGGTACATTTTAAAAGATTATGTGTGAGTTTTGCTTTCCCTAATAACTGATGGCGATTGTTTCACTGAATGAAGAAAGTTAACTCAATCAGTTGTGTACGTTATGAGTACATAGAGAATTTTCCAGACCCTGCATTTCATTTCATCTTAATTTTCTATTTATATTTTCCTGTCATTTTTCAAATTGAAACAATTTAAGGTCACTTAGGAGATACTGACTGATCAAATTAAGACTCTGGTAGATACAGATAACTGACATATAATTTAAACCATTGAGAAAAGCCTTAGAAAGCTAATACATGCGGGGCTGGGATTGTAGCTCAGTGGTAGAGCACTTGCCTCGCATGCGTGAGGCCCTGGGTTCGATCCTCAGCACCACATGCAAAGCAATAAAATAAAGACATTGTGTCCATCTACAACTAAAAAAAAAAAGTCTTTAAAAAAAAAAAAAGAAAGCTAATACATGCAAGTAATTTGACATATATTGTGATACAGCATGGTGTTTCAAAAATTGTTGCTGAGCCTTGATTGAACCCTGTCTTGTCTTGGGGAATCAGAGAGGTTGTCTTAGGGCTGACTGATGAGAGGGACGCAGAGGTCTTCTTAGGGCTGTCTGATAAGAGGGACGCAGAGGTCGTCTTAGAGCTGACTGATGAGAGGGACGCAGAGGTCGTCTTAGGGCTGTCTGATAAGAGGGACGCAGAGGTCGTCTTAGAGCTGATTGATGAGAAGGACCCTATGGGCTCAGAGCCTCCTGCTGCTGCTTTACGTGTGCAGTGTTGCAGTGCCTGGCATGTGCTGGCTTTCAACTGGCTTCCTTTCTTTTTAGGAAAATGTAAGGAAAAATGCGTCAGCCCGTATGGGTTTTGGTGGGAGTGCTGGGGATCGAGCCAGGGCCTCACAAAGGCTGAGTGACCCACTGAGCTGCATCCCCAGCCCAGCCCTTGTTTTTAAATGACTTTGCCATCTGGTTGAGAGACATATGCTCAAAGGGTGTGAAAGAGTGAGAGCAAGGCCCGGGAACACAGGGAGTGAGGTGTGCTGATGTGGGTGACAGTGGCCGGGAGGCCGTGGGAGGGAGTGTTGGTGACACGGGCAGCCGCTACAGGGTTTTCCAGGTGTGGTTGGTATTCTGGATCTTGGTTTGGGGGCAGATGAATGATGGTAAGTGTACTTTATAAATACAACCTGTTGGGTACCTTTTGCATAGATGTTACCTTGTCCCAGAGTAGTTTGGAGTAGTCACACAGCCTGAGCAACATGCTGACTCTGTTTCCCAGTCCTGTGCCTTGTTAGGAGTGGGGCCTAGACCGTACACCTCACATCTCTCTCTGCATGAAGCATATGTGGTGAAGCCACAGCTTCGGGTAGCCACTGGGGATGGCAGAAGGGGAGCAGAAGCAGTCTCCCCTTCTGCTACCTGGAAGGGTTAGCCTCATGTTAGTTGGAGACATTAATATGGTATTATAGGTCGTCCAGAGGATGGAAAGGAGGCCAAAAAAAAGATGTTACTGACTGTGTTAGTTTGTTAGGGGTGCCATTATAAAGGACCACAGCCTCAGTGGCTTTGGCAACAGAAATTGATTATCTCATAGTTCTGGATCCTAGAAATCCAAAGTCAAGGTATCAGCAGGTTGGTGTCTTCTGAGAGATCTGAGGAAGAATCATTGTAGGCTTGTAGAGGGCCATCTGCTTCCTGTATCGTCACATTGTCGTCTCCACTTAAGGGTATCTGTGTGCAGATTTCCCCTTCTTATAATGATGCTAGTGGATTGAGGCTCACCCTAATTACCTCAACTTGACTTGATTACCTCTATAAAAACCCTGTTTTCAAATGAGGCCACGTTCTGAGGTACGGAGGGTCAGGACTTCAGTGTATAAATTGAGGGGTGGGGTGGACACAGTTCACCCCATAACACTGACAAATTTCAGATTTTTGTACACGAATTATATGTGCATGAGGGTGGTTTGTTTTGTGGTGCTGAGCTACGCCCAGCTCAGGTGAGAGCTACTAAAATCGCGCCTACCCACAGAGGAAACTTGACAGTGTCTGCTTTGTGGGCCTGGGGAAGGAGAGTGATTATTTTTTAACTTTGAAGGGGGGCTAAGGAATTCGCTCACCTGTGTATAAATCCCAGCTGTCCCTTGCCAGTAAGTCACTTTAGCTCCAGCTTCTTCCTTTGTAGAATGGGCATAATAGTTGCATGATTCTTGGATTGTTGGGGTTGTTGTGCACATTTTGTGAAATGCTATAAGCAATGTGACCGTCTGGTAGTGTGTTTTGCAGTCAGTCCTTCATTACATGGAAACCTCGTTGGCTGCTAGGTGCCCTGCAGTGCTGCCTGTGTGCTCTTTGTTTATGACAGAATCAAAAACAGATGCTGCCTCACGCTCACCTGGAGGAGGAAGTGCTGGTGGAGGAAAACGTCGTGGCAAGAAAGATGATTCCCACTGGTGGTCCAGGTTCCAGAAGGTCTGATTCTAAACTGTGTGCTGATTCTGAGGTTTTGATGTGGCCCCAGGGTGGATCGGGAGGGACTTGGGTCTTGCACAGCATAGGTCATATTGTGGAATTTCATTCTTAGGGTGACTTTCCGTGGGATGACAAGGATTTCAGGATGTACTTTCTCTGGACTGCTCTGTTTTGGGGTGGAGTCATGTTTTACTTCCTGTTCAAGAGCTCTGGGAGAGAAATCACGTGGAAGGACTTCGTCAATAATTATCTTTCCAAAGGAGTAGTAAGTATTTGTGGATTGATGGCCACCATGGTTCAGAAGGCGCAGTTCAGGAGAGAGCAAGAGTGATGAGGAGCAAGTTGGCCAGACCTGTCTGTCGTAGAGTTCCTGTGTTCATGCTGGGTTTCTCTAATGACGAAAAGTGCTGCCGTCAAGAAGTGTGTTTGCTGTGACCCACCATCCCCAAATTCACCGCCACATCCTTTCGTCTCACTTCATATTACGGCTGGTGCTGGGAGGCACTGCTGCCAGCCGTGATCCTGGCAGTCTGCAGTGCCCCGTCTGCTTCTGTCACTGCTCACCTGCCCCTTGCAGCACGCTGGCGTGTGGCAGCCTCTCTGCACTCTTTTTATTCCTCCACTGCTTCTGATTAACCTCCTATGACTTGGCAGCCAGTCAGAGCTATAAAGTAGCGGAGAGGCTCCAACTGTGGGCTGGGTGGGGCATGTGAGCTTTGGACTTGCTTGTCTGCTGGGAATCCTATGTTACTACCTGCCAAGTGTTTGCCCAGGTAGGACCATGTCTCAGCACATTCGTGATGCCTCCACTTCTAAGGTATATGTTGTTTATATATTATTAAGAAAAATTTAATAAGCTGCCAACAAAACTACATCATACTATTGATTTTGAAATGGATCCCAGCTTCCAAGAGGTTAAAGTATGGAAAGTGTGCATTCTAACATTGATGAATGTCATGCTAGTGGAGAACCAGGATTAGGCCTGCTGGATAACCTGAGGGAAATTAACTTCACAGTGCTGGAGTTTTTATCAATGAATGGTGAAATAAAGATAGTAATGCTTACTGAGGAAGTGTGAAAAATAATTTCTGAAGGTTGTACAGGAGAGAACAGAAATGGTTTACAGGCCCAGATACACCCTAATTGTCAAGAGATCATTGTTCTGAATGAAACTTTCCTTTTTTTTTTTTTTTTTTTTGGTATTGGGGATTGAACTCAGGGGCACTCGACCACTGAGCCACATCCCCAGCCCTATTTTGTGTTTTATGTAGAGACAGGGTCTCACTGAGTTGCTTAGCGCCTTGCTGTTGCTGAGGCTGGCTTTGAACTCGCGATCCTCCTGCCTCAGCCTCCCTAAGTGCTGGGATTACAAGTGTGTGCCACCAGGCCCTGCTGATCATATTATTAAAATTCATTCTCAATCTCTTGTATTGATTAGAAAATTTAACCTGTATATATTAAAGTGTTTCTCCTTGTTTTCTTCATTAGTATCTTTGGCGTTTAGTTGCTTTGTAGGGGCAGGTGGTAAAATGCTGAACTCCTTTTCTTCATCCTGTAGCTTTCTCTGTGGTTACCGTGGAGGTTGCACTTCACACCCTAAAGCCATAGCTCCCATTCGAATCCATCAAGTAACTCTTGTCGAGGTGAGGAAGGGGCTGCAGTCGTCCTTCCAGGGTACTGCAGTGCTTAAGAGGAGGCCCCGCAGTGCCAGCTTTCCTGATCCACTGGCAGCTTTGCAGGGATAGGGCTCTTTTCATCATTCCTTTCCAGACTAAGAGCAATTCCTGCCCCAGGTCAGCTTCTCCACTCGTGTTTGCCTTTGTATCTTCCAGGTACACTGATGGAGCACACAGTGAGAAGCAGGCTTATCTCAAAGGACTTCACCCCTGAACTAGTCCTCCATATGGGTGTTTGAGACTGTTCTTAAGAATCTGATGTACTTAGTGATTAAAGAAAGCAACCCTAAACCATTTTATACTCATGGAGTGGTGAAAATTAAAAGTTCTTATAATCAAGTGATGGTGAAGGTGTAGAGCAGTAAGAATGTGTTTCTGGTACGCGTGAATTGGAGAGCCACTTGGCGATGTTTCTTGAGGGCAAGGCATGGTCTACTCTGTTGTCCAGCTGCACTGTGTCTGCCCATAGATGGATATTCCTGGGGAACTTTTGAAAGTGTATGCAGGAAGGGATGTTCCTGCAGTGTGGTTTACAGTGAAACAGCCCATCAGCAGGACATAGATGAGGCACTTGGTGTGTACATCAAATGAAACACCCCACAGAATGAAACGTCAGTGTGGGTAAACCACACGAATATGATGTTGGGAGGGAAAGGAGAGGAGAAGAATAGATACAAACAAGACCACTTTTTAAGTTTAAAAACAAGCCAAAGCAAGTGTGGACATCAGTCAGGGTTGTGTAGGTGTGTTGGGGAAGCCCTGCCTGTGTGTGCTGTCTCTTCTGGGAGAGGGTGTGCTGGGTAGCCTCCCCAGCATTGGAGATGGGAATGTGGGGCATCCTCTGATTCATGAGTATTAACTGCATGTTTGGAATGTCATATTCTATTTAAGTGAGCTTAAAAGAATATTTGAAGTATTTATTTAAATTTATGTTTGAATGTTTAACTTTTTAAAATTTCCAGGTAGACAGACTGGAAGTTGTCAACAAGCGTTTTGTTCGAGTGACTTTTACACCAGGAAAAACTCCAGTTGATGGGGTAAATCATTTTATTAATTAATACGAATTAGCCATAACTTAACTTTGCAGATTTAGAGCTGAGAGAAAGCACCCTTCACATTGCACAGGTGTAATGTGCTCTGACGGGGGAGTCTGTGGTGTGAGTCAGTGCTAGGGGCTGCACCTCTGACTCGTTCCTGGTGATGCCTGTATAGCCAGGCACTCGGTGTCTTGCCCAGTGGACAGCTGGTGCTGAGTTAGGGGTTGTTCAAGCAGGTATGGTTAACCTGCTAGGCAAATGTTTTAGGGCATGAAGCCACGTGAATTTTCTATCTTTTGGGGTGAACAGCTTACCAGGAGCTATTGTTATTTGAAACTTTTCATCTTTTATTTTTAGATGTGCACAGAGAAGTTTCTTGCTCAGTAACACTGATTGGTGGGAAGAATATGGAATGACATGTTGATGTCTTCTGAGTTTTGTATCTTAATGTTTTAATTTTTATTTTAAATCACCACTTTTAAAAAAATAATTGCAGGTTAAAGGAAAGCAAAGTCTTTTTTTGTGCTACAAAATGAGGCTAATGCTTGTGAAGTGCCTGGAATTTAAGCACTTTTTAATTTAGTCAAACTCCATAAATATGAACTCTTACAAGTGTTAGCACCTGCTGGTTGTGCAGAGAGACTGCCTGGTGTGGATCCCAGCCTCTCACTCCACACATCACCACGGGCAGGTTAAGTCATTTACATGGTTTCTTATCTGTAAGAATTGGAGCTCAAGCTGGGGTTGTAGCTCAGTGGTAGAGCGCTTGCCTAGCACATGTGAGGCACTGGGTTCAATCCTCAGCACCACATAAAAAAATAAATAAAGGTATCATGTCTATCTACAACCAAAAATATTAAGGAAAAAAATTGGAGCTCATTTTCAGCCAGTAGACACTAATATAATATGGAATACATTCAGCCCTCTGTGTCCATGGCTTCTCATCCATAGATTCAGTCAACTGCAGATTAAAAATATTTGGGAAAAGAGCCAGGTGCAGTGGTGCACACCTGTAATCCCAGCACTTTGGGAGGCCGAGACAGGAGGATCGTGAGTTCAAAGCCAGCCTCAGCAATGGCGAGGCGCTAAGCAACTCAGTGAGACCCTGTCTCTACATAAAACACAAAAGAGGGCTGGCATGTGGCTCAGTGGTCAAGTACCCCTGAGTTCAATCCCCGGTACCCAAAAAAACAATTTGGAAAAACATTTGCATCTGCACTGACCATGCACAGACTTCTTTCCCTGTCATTATTTCCTAAACAGAGTATAATAACTATGTAGCATTTACATTGTGTATTAGGTATTTTAAATCTAAAGATAAATTACTTAGGAGGTGTGTAGGTTATATGCAAATACTGTGTCATTTTATAAAAGGTACTTGAGCATCTGCAGATTTTGCTAGGTGTGGATACCAAGGAGTGGTACTTGTGTGCTATTTAGTAAAGCAGCCATTCTCCCTAGTCCTCTAGGCGTCCCTCCCTGTGGCCCTCAGGACTCCCCAACTCTAGGGAATGAAGGGTGCTACTGGCGCAGCTGGGCACTTCTGATCGTACCTGCCAGTGTCTTTCTAATGGTTCAGATTTTGACTGTCACCCTGCTCCTGCTGCTTGGGATGGTTCTCGAGATGAGTGAGTTGTAGAGCAGTACCAGGCACTCGGTAAGTGCTTGGTGAGCTTCAGCTGTCACTGTCATGTACATTAGCTTTCAGTTTGGGAACAAGGATGCTAGGAGATAGAGAAGAGGCAAAGGGTGAATATTTACCTATAAAGAGCGTTATCTTTTCAAATGGGTTTTCTATTCTGTTCTTTGAGTTTATAATTTTAGAGCCACAGGAAAATATTGCTAAAGAAATGCTGGTTTGCTAAGGACTGCCAACTGTTCTCACTGAGTGGCTTAATCACCATGTTATTAAAACCAAGCTCTACTGCTGGCATTTTTAAAATTTGTAAATCTTTACCCTCCAAGTGAATCACATCATTTTTTCCACTTCATTCTTAGGGTATTTGTTTTTCTATTTTTATAGCAATATGTGTGGTTTAATATTGGCAGTGTAGACACCTTTGAGCGGAATCTGGAAACCTTACAGCAAGAATTGGGCATAGAAGGAGAAAATCGGGTGCCTGTTGTCTACATTGCTGAAAGTGACGGGTAAGAAGTACTTTTTAAACAGTTTGCACACTGTGTGCTGTGATGCTTCATTGTGTCCTGTACCACTAGGTAACAGAGTCACACATCAGACTCTCCAACAGCCCTTTCTCAGTTTGGCCAGAGTTTTAAAAAATCACTAGTAACTCAGTTTGTACACATGATTAATTCTTTTTCTACACATTGACATTTGTCTTGATTAGGCAGTGGTTTGGGGTATTAATGTCCAGTGTACTGTCAGTACAGGGTTTTAGCATAAAGAGTTCCTTTATATGAAAGAGTAGCATTTCCACCTTTTAACTATTATTTACATTTACATTTCATAGAGTTTTCTGGGATTTTTAAGTGATTCTTCCTCTCTCATCAGAGCTACTTCTTCCCTTAGGGGTTATTTATCTTTAATAACCAAAAAGTCTATGTGGCTACTCCATGTATTTCAAACAGTTTCTGGGCTGGGGTATGGCTCAGTGGGGTAAGCACTTGTTCAGCCTGCCTGAAGCCCTGCATCCCAGTCCCAGCACCATAGCCAGTCTTTGAGCTTATCTGGAAGTTATTTTGCCTTAGAGTACTCATCTACACATACCCAAGAGAACTGTTGGCAGTCACCTCATTTGTATTGAATGTGGAGGGTACCTCTAGCTGTAGAATTACCGATTCTAGAGTAAAATCGAAATCTAAATTATTTTTGTGTATGTAAGAAGAGCAAAAAATAGCCTGGTGGATAGTATGTTAATTGCACTGGTGGTATCACTCTGATTTAGGGATTTCTGGAGTCTTAGGCACATAGACTTTCAGTCAGTTTGTCTGCATTGTGTTGATGCTAGGTAGCTGTGGTGATGGTTCATGGAGGATTCATCCCCAGCCCTGAGGCTATAAGGTAATGACTTTAGAGGCTGCTGCTGCAGTGTTACACAGGTTGAATATCCCTTATCTGATGTACTGGGACCAGAAGTATTTTCAAATTTCAGACTCTTTTAGATCTTTGGAATATTTGCATAGACTTTATCAGTTGAGCATCCCTAATCTGAAATCTAAAATGCTTCAAGATCCTAAAATTTTTGAGCATCATATTGGTGCTTAGAAAGTTTCAGATTTTCAAACATTTCAAATTAGGGATGCTCAAAACCTGTGCAGACTTCCTGTTGCAACAGTCTTGAAACTTTTTTTCTTTTCCGAGCGGGGTTTTTTTTGCTTTGTTTTGTTTTGTTTTTCTTTTTCTCCAGAAATAAACCCAAAGGTGAATTTTTCATGGTTCTCACTGCTTGCTAAAGCAGTAATTGAAAAATCTGTAATAAAAAAATTAGAAAGCAAATCTTGGTTTTTGTTTTGATTTTGACCTAAATCACATACAGAGTAAGTTCAACTAAATTGTATTAACCAATATGAACATATACCTGTACCCATAGTTAGTTTGAAATAAATACTAAGACAAACAAAGCATAATGCACCCCCAGGCTTTAATTCATTCAAGCATCTCCCTGGAAGGCAGACACTCTGTTGGAGGGGACCCTCAGAGTCTGTTGAGCCTGCAAGGAATGGTCTGTGCAGCATTTGTTAGGGAAGTGTAAACATGTATATGTTACTTTTGATGCTGACATCCTGTTCAGTTAGAAAAGATCTGACATTTGAAGAACATTTCTTTAGAAGAGGTTGATGTATCCCCAAAAGAACTGGAATTTCCACTCAGACTAACACCAGGATCATGTTAAAATTCTTAACTCAAAAGAAATTTCTTTGGAACCCAGATATAATAGCAAATAACAGTACCATGCTTAAATGATGGTTATTGGGATAAATATTAATAAAATATTAATAGCATACATGTTAAGAACAGGTTACTCTGGGGCTGGGGAGATAGCTCAGTGGTAAAGCACCTGCCTAGCATGCATGAGGCTCTGAGTTCAATCCCAATCGCATTTAAAAAAAGAACTAATAAATTGATATTTAAAGGAAAAAAGAACAGATTACTCTCTGGTATTATCTTTTGTGATTCTCCACCACTGGTGATAATACCAAGATTCTTCATGTGCCTCAGATAAAATATTAGGATGTTTAGATTTTTAAAAAATTAAAAATGCTTGCAATCACATCTGAAGCAGCTATACAAACATAACGTGCATTACAGAGCAGTCCTAGCAACATCCATGTCCTGTCATCCCTCTAGCTCGTTTCTGCTGAGCATGTTGCCCACGGTGCTCATCATCGCTTTTCTCCTGTACACCATAAGAAGAGGGCCCGCAGGCATTGGACGAACTGGCCGGGGCATGGGTGGCCTCTTCAGTGTTGGGGAAACCACAGCCAAAGTCTTAAAGGACGAAATAGATGTGAAATTCAAAGATGTAGCTGGTTGTGAGGAGGCCAAGCTGGAGATCATGGAATTTGTAAATTTCTTGAAAAACCCGAAGCAGTATCAAGACCTAGGAGCAAAAATCCCAAAGGTAAAATAAAATGCACCTTCAGAAAATTAACTCAGAAACTTTTTGAAGTATTTTTTGATCTCTGAAGTTGTCCCTTTATGAAGTTTATTTTAAGTAGCTCTCTCTTAGTTGCCGCCTATCTTGAGTGTTTTGGTCTATTTTTCTGTGTATGTATGTTTCTATGTGAGTGTGCCTTGTTAGATGGATTTTGTGTATTTCTGAAAGAATTTGTTTTTTCTCCTCCTGGCAGCCTTCCCCAATCCACTTTCTTCTCCCTCTAGTCTGATTTAGATACCCTATCCCTTAGCAGCACAGTTCCCCAGAACCTGTCACCACTCTGCTCTGCTGTCCCCACGTTCCCTCCTTCTACAGACACCTGTCTGCCCCAAGAGTCTTGGCTCGGGGTGGTGAGGAGAGACAGCACCAGTGGTCACCTTCCCTGCTGCCAGCAGACACCTGTGGCCACTGTGCCAGGGACAGGGCCTGTGCCTTGCGGGCTGGTCCTGACCTAGGACTAGGCACAAAACAGAAACTTCGTATTTGTTGAGTAAATCAACTAGCTGCTCAGTAAATGAATAAAAAATGTCAAAATCTGTTTATCATCCTTTAGTAAAGTTTACTTTAAAGGAATCCTTTGTACAGGAAATCATTTCCTTGATTTTCGTTTCCTGTTTATATGGATAAAAAGTCATGTCTCATGATTTTATGCTTTGCTGTCACTTAACACCCATTTGTATCATATCTAGGCATCTCTACAATATAATAGTTTTTTTAAAATTTTTTTTAGTTGTAGATGGACGTAATATCTTTATTTTTTGTTTATTTTTATGTGGTGCTGAGAATCGAACCCAGTGCCTCACGCATGCAAGGCAAGCATTCTACCACTGAGCCACAATCCCAGCCCTACAATATAATAGTTCTTATATTGTTTAAATAAACACAATTTTTTCTTTTTAGTTAACTTCATGATCAGTATTTGATATTTTTTTCTGCACTTGTGAGACTTTTTTTCCCATCCTGGTACTTGGGATTGAACCCAGGGATACTCTACCACATTCTCAATCCTTTTTAAAATTTAATTTATTTTTTTAAAATACCTTTATTTTTTATTTATTTTTATATGGATCAGAGGCTCGAACCCAGTACCTCACACATGCTAGGCAAGCACTCCACCGCTGAGCTACAACCTCAGCCCCTTTATTAATTGTATTTACTTATTTATTTAGTGGTTCCGGGGATTGAACCCAGGTCCTTGTGCATGGGAGGCAAGCACTCCACCAACTGAGCTATATCCCCAGCCCCCTTTTTTTAATCTTTTGAAACAAGGTCTTGCTAAGTTGCCCAAGGTGGCCTCAAGCTTGCAATCCTCCTTCCTGCCTCAGCCCCCCAAATTGCTGGGATTAAAGGCATTTTTCATTGCACTTGCTTTTTGTCAAGACTTAAAGAAGAAAATAGTTATAAAAAATACCTTAAAGTTTTCTTCTAAAGTCTGGGAAAAAATATCTATTAACCATATTGTTTGCCTCCTCATGTGTGATACTTGGAAATACAGTAGCATGTGCATTCGTAAGAAAGAGAACACTGTTTATAGCTAGTTACTTAATGGAAAATAAACATAAAAGTGATTTTATGTAGTTGGTTTAAAATACACATTCATCTCTGCTAAAAATGTACTGACTTGTACATGAAAGTAGAAGTCAGTGGTTGGATTTGTTAATTATTGGGATTCAAAAGGCCAATTTTACTTGTAAAGAGTAAAAGAAGTATGTGAATTGGGAGACATAATTTGCATTTGTCTACTTGAATTATTTAAGTAAATCTCAGTTGGTTCATTTGTAGATTCCTAGCTGAAGTCGCCTTTTTTATACTATTGGACAGAAGGCCTAAACTTCTAAAAGGGAAGTATTTAGGATTTTAGTGTATATCACTAAGACTCAGAGACAGAGTTATACCTTGAATAATTTCTCTTTTTTGTATCTGAAGGGTGCCATTCTCACCGGTCCTCCAGGCACGGGGAAGACACTGCTAGCTAAGGCTACTGCTGGAGAAGCCAACGTCCCCTTCATCACCGTCAGTGGATCTGAATTTTTAGAGATGTTTGTTGGTGTGGGTCCAGCTAGAGTAAGTCTTGTTCTCTTCTGCGTCTTCCTTATCCCCACTTACTCTCCTCTCAAGGTGACTTGGTAGCTTATATGCTTTAGAAGTGGCTTTAATTTGTGGATCATTATTAATTTATAGTAGCTTTATTAAGATATAATTGACACACTGTAAATTTCACTACCTTAAAGTATACAGCTAAATAGCTTAGGGTTCATTCAGACTTGTGCAACATCACCACAACTAATTACACAAGACATCCCCTCGAGAAGCAGCCCTAGAGCCCTAGGCCCTTTGTCACCCCTCCTCATTCCCCTCCCAGCCCTAAGCAAACACTCATCTACTTCTTTCTACAGGTTTTCCAATTGCAGATATTTTATATAAATGGAATTGTACAATATGTGCCTTTTTGAAATGGGTTCTCACTGTGTAGCCCAGGCTGAGGCTGAGACTCCTCCTGCCTCAGCCGCCTCAGTAGCTGGGGATACACATGTTCACCACCATGCCCAGCAATATGTAAAGCTCTGTTTTACTTTGAGAGGAACCACAGAATTTTGCAGAGTACCTGTGCTTTTCACATTGCCACCAGCAGTGTGTGAAGGTTCTTGATTCCTTCACGTCCTCACCAACACTTGCTGTTATCTGACTGTGTAGCCACCCTAGTGAACGTGATGTGGTGTCTTGTTTTCCTTTTGATTTGCATTTCCTTGATGACAAATGACTTTGAGCATTTCCTTTTCTTTGGGTGGGGGGATTGAATCTCGGGCCTTATGCGTGCTAGGCAAGTGCTTTACCACTGAGCTATATCCCCAACACTCTTGGTTTTTTTGTTTGTTTGTTGTTTGTTTTTGGTACTGGAGATTGAACTTAGGGTCACTCCACCACTGAGCCACATCCCCAGCCCTATTTTGTGTTTTATGTAGAGACAGGGTCTCACTGAGTTGCTTAGCACCTTGCCATTACTGAGGCTGGCTTTGAACTCACGATTCTCCTGTCTCAGCCTCCCTAAGTTCTGGGACACTCTTGGTTTTATTTTTAGACAGAGTCTTGTTAAGTGGCCTAGGACAGCCTGGAACTTGCCATGCTCCTGCCATAGCCTTGCACACTAGGATCACAGGCGTGTGTCACTGTGCCTGGCTTGGTGTTGGGCATTTCTCATCTGCGTATAAACCATTTGCATATCTTCCTTGGAGAGATGTCTATTCATATCCTTTGCCTGGTTTTTAATTGGGCTGTTTGTCCTTTTCTTATTGAACCTGGATACTACCTTCTAATGAGATATGGGATTTGCCAATATTTTCCCTGTTCTATGGATTGTCTTTCACTCTTTTTTTTTTTAAATATTTTTTAGTTGCCAATGGACTTTTATTGTATTTATTGATATGCAGTGCTGAGAATCGAACCCAGTGCCTCACACATGCTAGGCAAGTGCTCTACCACTGAGCCACAACTCCAGTCCCTCTTTTCACTCTTTTTGATGGTGAAGCACAGAAGATTTTAATTTTGATTTATTCATCTATCTTCTCTTTGTGGTTCTGCCAAACTCAATACCATGAACATTTACCTATATTTTCTTCAAATAATTTTATAATTTTAGCTCTTACTTTTAGGTCTGATCCATTTTGAGTTAATTTTTATATGTAGTATAAGTATATAATGTACTATACATAGTATAATTCATTGCACATGAATTCCCAGTTTTCCCAGCACCATTTGTTGAAAAGACTTTGTTTTTCCCCCTTTGAATAGTCTTGGCACCTTTGACCATCCATAGGTACAGGGGTTTATTTCTGGGCTCTCAAGTCTCTTCTGTTGATGTGTATGTCTGTTCTCATACCAGTGCCACATTCTTGCTTACTGTTGCTTTGTGAGTTTTAAAATCAGGAAATGTGAGTGTGGTTTACTTTTTAAAGAACAATTTGGTTTTTACTCTTGTGTATTTCACCAGTGGCTAAAATGCTATAGAATTGCCAACTACTGTTGCAGTACTGTTCCAAACATCAGGATACAACTTATGTTCTATAGTAGAGTGTTGCCATTGGTTGGTAACAGAGTAATGACAGATGGTACATTGATTCATGCAGGTTTATAAAGCAGATAAGTCTAAGAAAAATAGGAGAACAAGGGGTATGAGATGTTTGTGACTATCAGCCATGTGATCTGATGTGGATCAGGAGAAGCTGCAGGCAGGAGGGAACCTGTGAGTGGCAATGTGGGCAGTGAGCTGGAGAACTGAGGAGTAGTGAGCATTGGTTGGATGCCATACCTGGGAGGTGCGTGGCTGGCTGTTCCGAGAAGTAGGGGAGGCCGGAAAGTGGAGGCTGAGGCTGGTTGTTCAGGGGTGTCTGGGCAAAGCCAGACTTGTTGGAGGGGACCAAAAGGTGCCAGAAGAGGTGATCAGGGACCTAAGAGGAACCATGTAGATGTGGAAACCACTTGTCAGAGAGTGCTTGGAGGGGTGTCAGACCAGCAGAGGACCTTGGCAAGGAGGGCTGGGGTGCCTGCCACATGGCGTGATTCTCACAGCAAGAGTTTTTTCAGTAGATTATTTTGACAGTGGTAGTGGGCATAAGGCAGGCCCTCAACTCCAGCTAGGAAAGGAAAACACAGAGCTCTTCTATTTGAGAGTTTTTTGGGTTCTGGTTCAGGTAGAGAGGTGAAGGGATGAGCTTGGGCACAGAGTCTATTGATCACATGGAGCTGGGAGCAGGGAGGCAGTGAGGGTTGGAGTTATACGGGGATGTGTTCAGAACCTTGTAGGAGTGAGAGTCCAGAAAGGTTGACAGGACACCTTTAGAAAGGGAACTGAGGCCCAGAAGTCATGTCTCTTAGAAGCGGCAGGGACTGGTGGTGAGGCAGTGGAGTAGCTTCTCCTGTTCATGGCCTGAGGGGTCCTGCCCAGTGGGACAGTCTGGGTGCAGGGGCAGAGGGCAGCTGCTCTGTCGCGGTGGCACTAGGGGCAGGAGCACTGTGGGTCACTCTGCACTGGTCCCCGGGAGCATCCTTGCCTTTACTTCCTGTGTGAGCATGGCCTAAGCCTGTTGGAGGCCTCTGCTTATTAGTCACTGCCAGAGGCATGAAGCAGGAGCCCTGGAGAAGCCTGAACTTTCCAGATGTGAAGTTTACAGCTCCACTGTGTTATCTTTTTTAAAAATATTTTTTAGTTGTCAATGGACCTTTATCACATGCAGTGCTGAGAATCGGTCCCAGTGCCTCACACATGCTAGGCAAGCACTCTACCACTGAGCCACAGCCCCCGCCCTACTGTGTTCTTTTTATAGAGCAAAATGTCCAGTGTGTTTTGTTGATATTATAAAAATAGCAGATACTGTCAGTATTTATTATGAAAATAGTGTTTGCTCAACTTAAATCAGTTATCCACCAAATTGCTTATTTTTTTTAAAAATATATTTATTTATTTATTTATTTTAAAATATTTTGTTTTGTTGTAGATGAACACAATATCTTTATTTATTTTATGTGGTGCTGAGGATTGAACCCAGTGCCTCACGTATGCGAGGCAAGCGCTCAACCGCTGAGCCATAGCCTCAGCCCCTATTTATTTATTTTTATGTGGTGCTAAGGATCGAACCCAGTGCCTCACGCATGCAAGGCAAGTGCTCTGCCACTGAGCCACAATCCCAGTCCCAAGTTGCTTATTATTTGCCCGTCTTTGCTATGTGTAACTCTTTAAATATGAACATACACTGAGAAACACAGGAAGGTTGTCTTCGTGGGATGGGAGACTTGGGGTTTGTTTATTTTTAGAAGATGAAATACACTTATTTGTCCTATGGCTTTCTGCTTCTACTTTGTCAAGGTCCGAGACTTATTTGCGCTTGCTCGAAAGAACGCCCCTTGCATTCTCTTCATTGATGAGATTGACGCAGTAGGAAGGAAAAGAGGGCGAGGCAATTTTGGAGGGCAGAGTGAACAGGAGAACACACTCAATCAGCTGCTCGTGGAGATGGACGGTGAGTGGCCAAGCCTCTGTGTCTTAACCTGCACTTTGTAATTGTCTTACGTATCTCTAATGTGAGAATTCTTATTACAAAGCGAAATTTAAAAAGTCAAAACTAAATATCTTTTTAAATGCTTTTTTATACCAAAACAGATAATAACAAAATATTATGCCTGTGTATTTATCTCTTGTGCATTGAATAAGAGAGAAATTGTGAAAATATAATCATTCTTAAAATCATCTATGATCTTGGAAGATCAGGAAAACCCAGTCATGACCAAGTATGAATTTGGTGACCACGTCAAAAAATGGTGAATACCCCTGACCTGCTCACCATCACAGCTTGGTGGCACAGCACAGTGTGGAGTGGCAGTTGTGTCCCCTTGCAACTCTGGGACGACTGGGAGCTGTGGCTTCCTGCTGCTACCCAGCATTGTAAGAGAAGATCAGACTATACAGCACTCGCCCAGGAAAAGACCCAGATTCAAAGTCTGAAGTGACGTTTCTATGCCTGTTGCTTTGACACCATTGTAAAGTTGAAAAATCACAAGTTGAGGACCATCACTGTGCTCCTGAACCAAGAGAGCAGCAATTTTTCCATGTTAGTCAGCCTGTCTTTTATTTAGGAAAACCAGTTCCCTGGGCACACCACATTTCTCCTGCTGGATTGTTTGTGCAGAAAGGGGAAGCGCAGTGTCCAGCTGGCTTAGATGGGAACCAGGCACAGCATCAGAATGAGAAGGTAGTGGGCTGGGGGTGTAGCTCAGTGGTGGAGCACTTGCCTGTTGTGTGCAGGGCTGTGGGTTCAATCCCCAGCACCATAGGAAAACAAAAGCGAGGAGAGAGAAGATACAGGTTCTGCTGTAGTCTATAGCAGTCAGTCCAAGTTTAGAGTGATGAGATCCAGTCAGCCAAATAATTCTTCCAGTGCCAGTGTCCTGAGGGTGAAGGTGTGTGGGCCAGGCATTGACCCGACTAGCACTGGTCTCAGTGGGGAGAAGAGGTGGGGATTGAGCTGACATTTGCCTTCAGATATGCAATTGCTTACTCCTCTGGCCCAGGACAACAGACCCCTCATTTACAAAAGTTGACAATATCTTCGAAATTTCTACTTAAGAAAATTAAAATCCTTGGTCATTTGCCTTTAGAAAATTGGTTCTTAATCCTTTAGCGCAAGGGGATGGAGGGAGGATGGTTACAGGGATACATACAGGTAAGAGGAATGACTTCTAATGTTCTGTGACCCAACAGTATAACTATGATCAAGAGCAATTTAATTGTTTATTATATTCTAAAACAGCAGGGAGAAAATTGAATTTTTCTGGCAACATCAACAAAATGTAAGTGTTTGCAGTAATAGATGTGCCAATTATCATGAACGGGTCATCATATATTGTATTCATGCATTGACATGGTACACTGTCCGGGCTTGGTAGCACACACCTGTAATCCCAGCGACTCAGGAGACTGAGGCAGAAAGATGGCAAGTTCAAGACCAGCCTCAGCAACTTAGTGAGACTCTCTCAAAATAAAAGATAAAAAGGGCTGGGAATGTGGTTCAATGGCAAATTGCCCTGGATTCAATCCGTAATACCAAAATAAAAGAATGTCACAGTGTACACAATCAATATGTACAACTCTAGGTCAGTTAAAAATAAATGTTATGGGGCTGGGATTGTGGCTCAGCGGTAGAGCGCTTACCTCGCATGCGTGAGGCCCTGGGTTCGATCCTCAGCACCACGTACAAAGCAATAAAATAAAGACATTGTGTCCATCCACAACTAAAAAATATTAAAAAAATAAATAAATAAAAAAAAAATAAATGTTATTTTAAAAGTACTCTTAAGTCTAATACATGATTCTTGTCACTGAGAACAACATGAATAATAAGAACAGTTCAGATTTGTGACTCGGAACCACAGGGGATGTGGCTGAGGCCGTGGTGCTAGTCCTTCTCCACAGTCACACTTGCTCTCTGCCCATGCCCTTACTCCATTGCATTTTCGCTATCATCTTTTCAGGTTTTAACACAACAACAAACGTGGTCATTTTGGCGGGCACCAACCGACCAGATATCCTGGACCCAGCACTGATGCGGCCGGGGCGCTTCGACAGGCAGATCTTCATTGGTGAGATGAGGTTCACGGGGTAGGCTCCACAGTCTTGTGGGTTTAGGTGGACTGTCTCACTGTGACTTTTTCCCCTTAAAAATGATTTCCAAAGGTCCACCAGACATAAAAGGAAGAGCCTCTATTTTCAAAGTTCACCTCCGACCACTGAAACTGGACAGCACCCTAGAGAAGGAAAAGCTGGCCAGAAAACTGGCCTCTTTAACCCCAGGGTTTTCAGGTGAGTGGAACTAGCCACTGTCCTCATTCTAGTACTTCTAAGTCACTGATGCGTACCAGTTCACTTGGGTGCTCTCACCTTGGGACTTCCTGAGTAATTTTTACTTTTTAATCATGGGCAATTCTTAACATCTTTAGAATTAGAGGAGATAGTGCAGTGAGCCCGTCACCCATCACCAGCTTCCAGAGTGAGTACTGGTCACGTCCAGCCCTGCTCACCTGTGCCTCACCTGCTTCCCTCCGATGGCAGGTTTTTTTTTTTTTTGGTACTGGAGATTGAACTCAGGGTCACTCGACCACTGAACCACATCCCCAGTCCTGTTTTGTGTTTTATGTAGAGACAGGGTCTCACCGAATTGCTTAGTGCCTCGCCGTTGCTGAGGCTGGCTTTGAACTCGCGATTCTCCTGTCTCAGCCTCCCTAAGTGCTGGGATTACAGGCTTGCGCCACTGCACCTGGCTTCCGATGGCAGGTTTTGTTTACTGACAAACATTGAAGGAATTATTCCCAAGTGTTTTGTTTATTTTTTAATTCTACTGAGATAAAATTAACATGCCATAGTATTCAGCAGTTAAAGTGTGCAATTCAGTGGTGTATTAGCTTCTTTGCCTCTGTGATCAAAAGACCTGACAAAAGCAATCAGAGGAGTAAAAGCTCATGGTTTCAGAGGTCTCAGTCCACAGATGACCTGCTCTGTTGCTCTGGGCAATATTTGTTTACTGAGCATATACATTGTGCTGTAGCTTATTTGTGTTACCATATACTTATTTGAAAAACTGGTTTAAAGGCACTTATGAGATTGAGAAGCATTTGGCATGGGCATATTGGCACATGCTTGTAATCCCAGGGACTTGGGAGGCTGAGACAGAAGAATCACAAGTCTGAGGCCCTAAGCAACTGAGTGAGACCCTGTGTCAAAATAAAAAAAGGGTGAGGATATGGCTCCATGGTTAAGCTCCCTAGGTTCAGTCCCTGTACCCCAAAAAAAGAAAAAAAAAACACTTGGCATGCTTTCTACTGTGTTTACATTTAGTTGTTTGAATGTTTTGATGCTTATGTTTATCATATTATGTAAGCATACTACCTAATAGGGACATAAGTCATTTTCCCAGCAGAAATGGTGAAACTAAATTAACTAATGAGCATTTTAAAATAGTTTGTTGTTATGTAGCCCTATGGTCTATATTAAATAGTTGTCTGTAATTATTTATTCACTGCTAATGTGTTCATATCATTTTGGAGAGCCAAGATTGTACCAGGCTAGTACTAAGTGCTAGGATAGCTTGGAGTTATGAATCAAACTCCAAATAAAACTCTTAGCTAGTCCACTGCTGGCTGAGAAGTTAACTGAGTTAGTCTCTACAGTGTGCTACCTGTCTATACCACACATTGGTAGGTCACCTGTTCTCCATGCTCATTTTGTAGGAGCTGATGTTGCCAATGTCTGTAACGAGGCTGCTTTGATTGCTGCAAGACACCTCTCCGATTCCATAAATGAGAAGCACTTTGAACAAGCCATCGAGCGAGTGATTGGTGGTAAGGCAACTGAAACCTCTGTGGCCAGAGGCTGGTGCAGTGATGTTAGGCCGCAGTTCTGTTTTGGCAAAACTAGAAGCAAAACAAGTGTCTCCTGTGCAGTCTTCGTGCCCCAACCCTGTTTCCCTGTCCTAAAGTGGCTCTTGCCTGTTCATCGTAAGCCAAAGCCATAAGCAGTCATTTTATAATAAGGCAGCATACAGAGAAAACAAAACCTCCTGTGATACACTGTGGGGAAAAGGCTTTGTTTTATTCAGATGAGCAAGAAGTGTTTGTCAGAACTGGGTGTGGCTCAGTGATAGAGCACCTGCTCAGCATGCACGAGGCCCTGAGTTCAACCTCCAGCCTTGCAAAAAAAAAACTTTTGACAGAAAAAAAGAAGAAAAAGCAGTTACCCTTGGGAAATGGAGGGCTTGTTAATTTACCCCTTATAACTTTTCACCCTGACAGCTCTGTAGAATACATTTGTCTTGGATTGTGTCATTGGGAACTTTTTTTTTTTTTTTTAAATCTTTCAGTCTCCTTAATATGTGATCAGTTGAGAAATTGTCTCAGAACTACTTTGAGCACAGCAGAATTACCTGTCACAGTGCAGTGGTTTGCATTAATACAAACTGTGTGACGTAAGGTTGTACACTGCGGGAGTGTAAAGGGAGGTTCAGCACCCTGCTCTCCAGGCCCAGGATGAGTCGTGCGTGCCCTGCAGGTCCTTCCTTCCGCTCTGTGGCTCACCTGGGCTC
Organism: Xerus rutilus; assembly: GCA_028644305.1. Classification (NCBI taxonomy): domain Eukaryota; kingdom Metazoa; phylum Chordata; class Mammalia; order Rodentia; family Sciuridae; genus Xerus; species Xerus rutilus. Next base: position 67,563,048 of record CM053412.1, on the reverse strand, counting down.
CAACATGGGTCTTCTGGACTCTCCCTGGGATTGCCTTCTCTGCTCTGTTCTGCCACTTGTTGGCTAACTCTTTAACCCCTTGGGTTGCTGGGTGGTGCCCTGGGTGTTTCAGCACCAGCCAGCCAGCTCAGGGTAGATACTTCCAGCTCTGTAACTAGCTCAGCACTTTTTTTTATCGTCTCCCTTCCATTAGGAAGAGACTCCAATTGGTCTCTTGTGGCAAACATCATTGACTCATGACTTAATGATCCTGAATACCTAGACTAAGCAGTGATAATCTTTCTGGAGTTCTTTCTTTTCTACAAGTTTTGTTTTACTTTAACTTAACTATTGAATTTTATTTTACATTTCTATTTATTTCCTCAAACAGGATATGTGGCCTAAAAAGAGTGGAAGAGGGCTGGGATTGTAGCTCAGCGGTAGAGCGCTTGCCTCGCATGTGTGAGGCCCTGGGTTCGATCCTCAGCACCACATACAAAGCAATGAAATAAAGATATTGTGTCCATCAACAACTAAAAAAAAAAAAAAAAAAGAGTGGGAGAGTTAGGATAAAGGGAGCCTGGATAGTGAGTGCATTTTTGCTGTAGTTGGATATATTTCAGACTTGACCCTTTGCTTTCATTCTGACCCTGATTAAGAATTTTTGAATTGTCATGAGAAGTCTTTAAAGCACGTTCTATGAAAGGGAGTGCACAGCATTTTATAACTGTGTTTTAATGTCTGTGTCACTAAAATAGTTGTTTGGGGATTTTTGTTACTATTTTGCCAGGCTTGGAGAAAAAAACGCAGGTTTTGCAGCCTGAGGAGAAGAAGACAGTGGCGTACCACGAAGCCGGCCACGCAGTTGCTGGCTGGTATCTTGAGCATGCAGACCCTCTCTTGAAGGTGAGGCAGTGTGTGCGGGACAGTGCTGGCCAGCTCGGTGCACGGGCAGCGCCCGGGGACTGCACTCACACAAGGATATGTAGGACATGTCCCTTTAAAGGAATTTGACAAAAACTAGTAATGGCTGAATGAAGCAGTCACACAACCTCCTGTGGATAAGCTGTACAAGTTGGGCAGAAAACTAAAGGGGCTGGAAAGTGTCCAGAAGCCGAACAGAGCTGGGCATAGTGGCACACACCTATAATCTCAATGACCTGGGCAGCTGAGGCAGGAGGATTGCAAGTTTGAGGCCAGCATCAGCAACTTAGTGAGATCCTGTCTCAAAATTTTAAAAAGTGGGGGAAGAGAAAATGTAGTGCAGAGCTCGGGGAGAGCTTACTTTTAGAAAGCAGCGGCTGTGGCGGCAGGTACTGGGGAGTGTGCCTTTCTTGCTAGAGAGTCCTCAGACCTCTGCACCACAGCGGTAGAACATGCTGGCCATCTTGAAGTGGCAGAGGAGTTCGAGATTTGAAGAATGCTAAAAACTTTACAGGAAAACACTGGAAACAAGAAGGCTACAGAGGGCTGAGCCCAAATCTGAGTAGAAACTGCGAAAATCACTGGCTGGCTGATGAAACTAAGTGTGCACAGGGGAGAGCCAGAGAGCCTGGCAGGAAGTGAGCAGAGCTGGCAGCAAAGGCCCCCGAGTCAGGGGTGACCCTGGTGAGGCTGTCGAGTGTCCTGCTCTCAGCATCCCCCACCATACAGCAGACACCGGCAGCCCAGCTGCCTCACGGTGTCAGAGGCAGCTGTGGAACGGAGGGGTCCCTGAGGCTAGGAACCTACAGAGAGAACACTAGGGTGTACACGACACATCCTAAGACCCTGTGAAAAAGCCACTAACGCTGGCAATTTTGCAGAATTCAAGGTCACTATCAGAGATCAGTATGGAAATACAGATGATAAATAGCTAAAGCAGTTATGTTGAAGGGGTTTACTACCTGATTTCAAGCCTGGACACAGCTACAGTAATGAAGACTGCTGCTGGGGAGAGGACCAGCACCGAGAGAGTGGATGGAACACAAGCAGAGAGACTCACAAACATTAGTTAATGGAATTTCAAAAGAGGTGTCAACATGATTCAAGGGAGAAAAGATTTTCTTATCAACAGGTGTTTCTGGTAACTCAGTATTCATCTGAAAAACTTGAACATTGACCCTTATCATCATAAGCAAAAAGTAAGTTTGAAATGGATCCCAAAAACTAAAATAAACCAGATCTGTAGCATTTACCTCCAATCCCAGTGACTTGGGAGCCTGAGGCAGGAGGATTGCAACCTCAAGACCAGCCTCAGCAACTTAGCAAGACCTTGTCTCAAAAAAAAAAGTAGGGGGCTGGGGTTGTGGCTCAACAGTAGAGCACTCACCTAGCATGGGTGAAGTACTGGGTTCGATCCTCAGCACCACATACAAATTAATAAATAAAAAGTTTAAAAAAATGTGGGCTAGGGGATGCTGCTTAGTGGTAGAATACTTTGGGTTTGGCCCCTATAGTACCCCCTCTCCACCCCCCAAAAAGCTAAAACTTATAGAAGAAAACAGTAAAAATCTTTGTGGCACAAAAGGGTGAACTAAAAAGAAAAAGTTGAAAAATAGAATCTCACTAAAATTTAAAACTCTCTTCAAAAGACACCATTAAGGAAATTGAACGAGCAAGCCACAAACGCTCTAAAAGTACTTGTATTTTATACATGCACACACATATATATGGCAGAGAACTTTATCTGAAATATACAAGTAACTCTTAATAAGAAAGCCAGCAACTGCCAAGCATGGTGGCGCACGCCTGTGATCCCAGCACTTAGGGAGGCTGAGACAGGAGGATTGCAAGTTCAAAGCCAGCCTCAGCAACGGAGAGGTGCTAAGCAACTCAGTGAGACCCTGTCTCTACATAAAACACAAAATAGGGCTGGGAATGTGGCTCAGTGGTCGAGTGCCCCTGAGTTCAATCCCCGTTACCAAAAAAAAAAAAAAAAGCCAGCAACCCTGTAAAACTGTGGGTAAAAGATGTGAACATATGCTTCACTGAAAGCATTTCATGGTGGTCATTAAGCACATAAAGATAGCATCTTAGTCATCAGGAAACTGCAGATTAAACCACAGCAGTACCACAGCAGACTGGCTGAAATGCGTGCAATTGGAAAACGAGCCCCTGGTGGCAGTAAGGTGCAGAGCCACGGAGCCTCCTGCGTTGCCCACGGGATGGAAGGTGGGTGGCCACACGTTTTGGTATTTTATCATGAAGGTAAACAGACACTCCAGATGACCAAGTGATCCCACTCCCTGCTCTTTACTCAAGAGAAATGAAAACATGTCTACACGAAGACCATTATAGCTTTGTTTGTAATATCAGCAAGTTGAAAACAACACTGATGTGCACCAAGAATGCACAGGATATGTGATCTGGTCACACGTGGGATGCTGCACAGCACTGAAGACAAGTGACCTGTCCACACAGCAGGGAAGGACACCAGAGGCGGAGCTCAGGCTGCCGGATGGCATTTACATGCAGTTGCCTGGGGCTGGAGAGGAGCCTTGGGTAGGATGATGTTGAGAGTCTTCATTGGGGTTGAAAGTTACGTTCAGCAAGACTCTCAGCTTTATACTTAAAATAGGTGCATTTTCCTGTATAGAAAGCATCTCACAACCAAATTGATTTTTTAATTAAAAAAATTACTTAACTGCAAAAAGAGGAGTGGGAAAGAAGACAAAGGCTGCTGAGTGTCTTGCTCCAACCGACCCCTCTACTCTGAGGGCCGGGTCGCCGTGGCCAGCATCACTGTCATAGCGAATCCCCCTGCTCAGTCTCCAAGAGGAGTCACCTGCGCTCACCATGCTGCTTTCCATCAAGACAGCAGTTCAGGCGAGTTTCACAGGAGGCAGGAAGTGTTTTCTAGAACTCCCGGCTCGGTTGGCGAGTCTCATCTCGCCAAGGCTGGATCCCCCAGCCGCTGCGCTTGCTTTCATTGGTGAGTCTGCCCAGACACGCACTTGGCTTGGGTCAGCACTGGGTAGCGGGCCCCTCAGCATTCTGTGTTGTTTTCACCAGGTTTCCATCATCCCGCGAGGCAAAGGATTGGGCTACGCTCAGTATTTGCCGAAGGAGCAGTACCTGTACACCAAGGAGCAGCTCCTGGACAGGATGTGCATGACTCTGGGCGGTCGTGTCTCTGAAGAGATCTTCTTTGGAAGAATCACAACTGGTGCCCAGGATGACTTGAGGAAGGTCACGCAGAGTGCCTACGCCCAGGTGAGTGCCTGGAGCAGGGCTGCTGTCCAGCTCTGCCCTGACGCTGGGAGGCAGGGTCACTAGTGGCTGCTGAACGTCGGGTTCGGTGCTCTGCCTGTGCAGCAACGCCAGAGCCTTCCCACAGTGGTGGAGCTTGTGCCCTAGGTGCTGCCCGGGAAGCACGGGCACAGAGTAAGTGTGGTCTTAGACCCGTGTGGTCCCACAGGACGGCACCCCCGGATTTGCCCTCTGCGGGCCCGTCCCTTGTCACTGACCCTGGCAGTCATCTCTCCTGACCTGTCAGGATCTGTCCCCCTTCTCTTTGAAAACATTTACTGCTGGTGCCCACATCCTCAAACAGCAGGGTTCATTGCCTTTGAATTTGATATGGGTGATGTCCTGTGGGAACTCCTTGTTTGTGTGGTGACTTTGCTTGTTGTCTGTCACTTTCTCTAATTTTTTTTACTAGTCATTTTTAAATTTTTCTTGAGGATGCAGTGCACAAACCTGTAATGCCAGTGGCTCAGGAGGCTGAGGCAAGAGGATCTCAAGTTGAGGTCTGCCTGGGAAATTTAGTGAGACCCTCTCAAAATAAAAGGGCTGGGGATGTGACTCAGAGGTACAGCCCTCCTGGGTTCAGTCCCTGCTACTACGAAGATAATAGTAATTTTTTCTCTTATATGTAATTTTTTCTCTGTATTCTAGCACCTCATTTGAGGTATTGCATTATTTAATTCTTTCGTATTTTCTGTCATTTTCCTGACTTCCTACAGCTGTTTTTAGGGTGGAGGTCACAGGTTCTTCTGTATCATGGACTGGTCTTCTCATCTTTTTATCCCACTCTCTTTTTTTTTTTTTTGTACCGGGGATTGAACTCGGACACTCCCACTGAGCCACACCCCCAGCCCTATTTTGTGTTTTATGTAGAGACAGGGTCTCACTGAGTTGCTTAGCACCTCATCGTTGCTAAGGCTGGCTTTGAACTCGCAATCTTCCTGTCTGAGCTTCTCAAAGTGCTGGGATTATAGGCGTGCGCCACCGCACCCGGCTCATCCCGCTCGTTTTTTCTGTGAGATATTTTGTGTCTTATTCTTTGTTTTCTCATGATAACTTTATTCAGGATTTTTATGTTGCCCATTTTTGCGTGAAGTCTGTCTTCCTGACCTCTAGGTGGGAGGAGGGTAGGGTGTGGCTTTGGGTGCCCTCCTTGGTTTGCATGCAGTGGTGCGACCATGCTTTCCCGCTTGCTAAGCTCCCTTGCCTCTGTTCTTGCTCTCACTTTGATAGGGCCCTTTCTTTTCGTCACTCTGGATCTTCCAGGAGCTGCTTCAAGTGGTGCTGGCTTGTTGGTGGGCCCCTGCAGTCACACAGCCTCTTCACACTGCCCCACAGCCTGTGCTCTGTGCACTCGGGCACAGAGAACGCCGCAGCCCCCCGTGGTCACCTGTTGCCAAGTTGGCACCTGGCTCTCCCTGGGTGAACTGTTGGCACATGGGGTGCATCTTCTCAGGTCCCCCTGACTTCTCTTTCTCTTATTTTTTTTGTACCAGGGATTAAACCCAGGGGCAGTGGACCACTGGAGCCACATCCCCAGTCCTTTTATTTTTTTATTTTGAGACAAGGTCTTCCTAAGTTGCTTGGAGCCTCGCTAAATTGCTGAGACTGGTCTTGAACTTGGCATCCTCCTGCCTCGGCATCCTGAGTTGCTGGGGTGACGGGCATAAGCACCGCACCTGGCTTCCTTCTGGCCTCGACTCCCTCATAATAGCACACAGGCCTCAGCTCTGAGGGCCTAGCCCCACCTGTGTGTCCCTCATTTTGTTGTGGGTTTTGCCAGGCTACAGAGTGGTGGTTTGTGACCCCACTGGTCATGTGTTCTTTTTCAGATTGTTCAGTTCGGCATGAATGAAAAGGTGGGGCAGATCTCCTTTGACCTCCCACGTCAGGGTGACATGGTGTTAGAGAAGCCATACAGCGAAGCCACCGCCAGGCTCATTGACGACGAGGTACGGGTGCTCATCAGTGACGCCTATAGAAGAACCGTCGCCCTCCTCACAGAGAGGAAAGCCGAGGTGGAGAAGGTAGGTGCCAGTCTTGTAGGCAGTCTCTACTCTGTCCTGTCGTGAAAGGTCCACCTGGTGTCTAGTCCTGAGAAGCCCCTCCCTCCGGCTCCCCCTGGGGCTCAGTCACTGTGATGCTCAGGGTCTGCGGTCTTTAGGAGGCACATGGTGGGAATAGAGGCCGGCTGTCCCAGCTCTCTTGGACAGACACTTCACCAGTACTCCTAAGAAGCACACCTGTTTGATTGGAATTTATCCTTGTTTTTTGCCTTTTTTTTTTTTTTTTTTGGTACCGGGGATTGAACTCAGGGGCACTCGACCACTGAGCCACATCCCCAGCCCTATTTTGTGTTTTATGTAGAGACAGGGTCTCACTGAGTTGCTTAGTGCCTTGCCGTTGCTGAGGCTGGCTTTGAACTCGTGATTCTCCTGTCTCAGCCTCCCTAAGTGCTGGGATTACAGGCTTGAGCCACCGCGCCCGGCTTGTTTTTTGCCTCTTGAGTAAGTAGGTAGTGAGATGGAAGAAGGAGACAAACTAGGCAAGTGGGTGGCTCATGAAAATGACCTTGGCTTGGTCATGAGCCTCCACAGATAACGGTTTGGTTTCCAGTGTTGTTCCTCATCTGGTGGCACCTCCTAAAGGGAGGGCCCTTTCTGAACTCAGTGGGTTTCTTCAGTAACCTCTGAAGTATTCAGAATCCACACAACCAGAACTAGAAGTTTCTGTTCTTTGTACATGCCACACACTCATGAGAAAAACACAAAAAGCCTCTTATAAGGATTGATGCAAATAGAAACATATTGTTTTTGGGGTTTGTTTTTTTTTTTTTGGTACCAGGGATTAAACTATTGAATTCAGGGACACTCAACCACTGAACCACATCCCCAACCCTATTTTGTATTTTATTTAGAGATAGGGTCTCACTGAGTTCAATGACTTTGAACTCATGATCCTCCTGCCTCAGCCTCTTGAGCTGCTGGGATTAGAGGCATGCGCCATCGTGCCCAGCCAGTAAAAACATATTGTAAGATATGCTCTTCAGTCAAGGAGTTTTCAGAGAAGCCAGTTACAGGAGTGCTTTGTAAGTTTATTCTAGAATCATGCCATCTGTTCACAAATGTGCAGTGCATTTGGTGGGCGAGCAGTGTCCTTGAGATAGGAAGCAGCAGGGGACCAGGAGACTCTGTAGAAGCCAGGGCTTGAATGTCATCTTGAAGGATAATCAGGTCACAGTAGAAGAAAAAGCAGGAGGAACAGGCCCTAGGGAGGGCAGGCCCTCCAGAGCCAGCAGAAAATGGAGAAAACAGCTTGCAAAATAGAGGTGGCTTTAAAAATTATCAGGCCCAGCCCCCATGTTTTCTAGGAGTCCTTAAAGCATTTTCGAAGGTGTCATTAGAAGTGCCACCTCGATGGAATGGAAAGGCGAGAGCAGGCAGCTCAGGCAGCTCGCTGCAAGGGGGCCTGGTGCTCTTCAGATGGCACTGGGGTGGTGGCAGAAATCAAGGGCACAGGCAGACCTGTTATATACAGGGAATGGAAGCGAAGAAGCCCTCAGAGGCTCCAAGACCCCACGTAGCAGCAGCCCAGGGCAGGACAGGAGGAGAGGTGGCAGCAGGCTGCAGTCTCCCCACCCAGGACCAGGGCAGCATGCTGTGCTCATGCAAGTGGAGGTGGATGGCAGGTCCATGCTGAGGGACAGAAGTTGTTGAGTAAGGAGGCGAGCTGTAGGTCTCTAGCTCTGCAAGGTTGTATACTGTTATGTCCACGGGACTGGAAAGTGAGGATTCCACTCGCCCACAGTGGAGGCTCAAAGAGGTCCCGCAAATTGAACCCAGTTTTCTTACCCTTCCATGTTTAATTGGAAAATTAATTGAACATGGTGAGGATCTTGAAGTGCTCCGCAGAGTTCTGAAATGCTTTCTGCTACTCAGAGAAAACTAAGCATGTTAAGAAGATGTGGAGCCAGCAAGAGGGGGAGCCCACTGACAGCAGAGGGCTGGGCCTGCTTCTGCAGCCAGTGCCTCAGCCTGAGCCTCAGGATTTGGGCAGGGCCATGTCTGCCCCAGCGCCAGAAGGTGGGGCAGGCAGGCAGGCAGCACTTGCCCCACATCTTGTGCACCAGGCACTGCCCGAGAGGCACAGTGCTTGCTTTTTGTTTGTTTTGGTGCTGGAGATCAAATCCAAGAGTGGTCTACCACTGAACCACATCACCAGCCCTTTTTATTTCTTATTTTGAGATAGGGTCTTGCCAAGCAAGGTACCAAGGCTCGCCTTGGATTTGCCATTCTGCTGCCTCAGCCTCAGGAGTTCCTGAGATTGCAGGTGGGCACCACTGTGCCTGACTTGTTCGTCTTTGTTGGGTTTTGTTGTTTGTTTTGTGGGGTGTTTTGTTTTTTGCCATGCTGGGGATGGAACCCAGGGCCTCATGCATGCTGGGCAAGCACTTACCACTGAGCTACATCCCCAGCCCTCTTGATTGTTTTTTCTGCTTTTTCTCTTCATAGCTCACCCCATTTCCCCCCTTTCTTCCAATCTGCCCCCTCCACAAAACCAGTGTTACTTTCTATATCTCCTTTGAGAATTTGTGTGTAGAAGCACCATTAAAAGGAAAACTTGAGACAAATTAAGTTTGAGCAAAAAAACAAAACAAAACAAAACAAAATCATAAATCCAGCAGCGTTCAAAACCAGAAGATGTTACAGGAGATATTTAGAGAGCTTTGGGCTACAGCAGGAGCCGAACCCTGAGGGAGAGTAGAGAAGCTACTTGATTGGCTCCTGCAAGGCCTTTACCTTTTTTGGGTATGGTCTAAGAGGAGGTCCCAAGTTACGTAATTGATGGGGCTGCTTGGCTGTGATTAGTTGAAGCACCATTCAGATCAGCTGCAGAAAATGCTTTCAAGGAAGTCTGTTTGCTTGTGTGAGTGACAGGTGAGAACCCCAAGCTAATGGCCTCCGGGACCACACATAAAAAATATTTTTTTCTTTGCTTTGAAAAGCAAACACAGTGAAGCAAATCTCAGCTACTGTGAAGATTGCAAGTTTGAGCTCAACCTGGACAACTTAGCAAGACCCTATCTCAAAAATAAACAGGGCTGGAGATGCAGCTCAGTGGCAGAGCACCCATGGGTTCAATCCCCAGTGATACTAAAACGAACAAAATAAACCAAGAGAGCCCTTGTTCTTAATCACAAGCACATCCTGCAGATGTGCCATGTGTGTGCCCTCTCGCTCAGGAGGGAACTGTCATTCCCAGCATCGTACACATCTTACTCATGTATCATGTGACCTTATTTATGAGACATCTTTTTCATTTATCTTAGATCCTTTTTTGGGGTGAGATCAGCTATAAATAAAAACATTAGTTTTGGATAGTGTTTGCTAAATAACTGCACTTCATGGAAGCTGTTCATATTTCAGGTTGCTCTTCTACTGTTAGAAAAAGAAGTATTAGATAAAAATGACATGGTTGAACTTCTGGGCCCTAGACCATTTGCAGAAAAGTCTACTTATGAAGAATTCGTGGAAGGCACTGGCAGCTTGGATGAGGACACTTCTCTTCCAGAGGGCCTGAAGGACTGGAACAAGGAGCGGGAGAAGGAGAAAGAGGAGCCCCCAGGCGAAAAAGTCGCCACCCAGATGCAAGGGTGGAGACCGTTTTAGGTGTGGGCCTGTGGCCTGGCTTTCAGAAGAGTAACGGCACTGCTCAGTGGATGCAGCCAGCAGCTGACCCAGCCGGAAGTGTGGGCAGAGGCACCCCAGCCTCCCCTCAGAAGGCCAGGAGGCTCACTGTGCCGTGGCCTCTCTGCCTCCAGGCCAGTCCCTGGTACCAACAGCACACCGGGCAGGGAGCCGCAGGGGTGGCGTCTGGGATCTTCACAGTGAGAGAAGAGGATATTTTTCTCTTTGTCACCCGTTCTGCATTCCTGTTTCTCTTCAGCTTCTTTCTGCAGATGAGCTTGTGAAGTTAAATTGGAGTACGGATAAGATTTTGATTTGACTTAGTATTTTGAAGATTCAATCGAGATCACTTGTTGCATTTTAACAATGGTTTTTCTATAGAGAACTGTAACGTATTTAAAAATGTGAATGTATTGTGTAAATACGGCTTCGTTACATCAAAAATAAAATGTAAACACTATTTTTGCCCTGAATGCACAAAGATCACTGTTGATGTTTTGGTTACTCTTAGAAAACATGACAAGAAATCAGATGTACTTATGTGTCAGAGGGTGATTCCTCAGACTCTGTCCTGCTGTCCTTGTCAGTCCCCTGTTGGTTGAGGTCATCATGCAACTGGCCATGAACAGGTGTGGGTCACACATCCCAGTCTAGGAGTTGCTGTGTGACCACAGGTGGGCTGGTGGGCTGTCCCTACCATCGCCTGGTTTTCAGAGAGATGACAATGGATCTTGATCCCCAGGATGCCTCGGGAGTGGTCTGATTAGTAACTGCTACTTGCTGTCAGAAAGCTGAGTGGATGTGGTTCCAGAAAACTCTACAAGGTTGAAAACCTAGATCAAACTTCTCACTGAGGATGGTGTGAAGAAGACTTGCCTGTCTTCAGATGCCATTGTTTGGACTTGGAGGCACCAAGCACTGGTGCATTTGTAAGTACTTCTTTTCCAGCTGCCTGCTTTAACGGTGTTCCACATTGCCTTGTGTGCCATTGGTTCTGTGAGAACAGTGACTTCAGATTGAAGACAATCTGGTGGGATCCCTGGAGCAGCCCCACAGGGAGTGGGGAGTGACCCTGGATGGGCTGCAGAAGCAGCCTTGTGTACTCTACAAACCCACGGTACAAAATGGGAGCCCCCAGGCTGGCTCTTCCACCTTCGCCTGGTGCCTGGTGACCTGCGGAAGCAATGCGCTTTCCAGGTCCTTTCCTCACTGGGTGCTTTTGAGAGGTTGTCAGGCTGCAAGGACCACGTAGGCATAAGGACGGGGCTCTTCCCCACTCAGCAAAACCACTGTAAGGAGAGGTACAAGGTTGACAGGCCTCAGCTGTGAGTCGTCCTGGGCAGGGCAAGCGGTAGGTATCCTGTGAGTGAGGAAAGTGACTGGTCACATGTACCCACATCACCCCTGCACTCTTAGTGAGGGAAGGCATGCTGAGGCTCTGGACCTTGGCTGGCCAGTGTGGCCTCCAGTAGCTACTCGGCCCCGCACAGGTGGATGAGGAGGGGTGAGGCAGGGAGAGGGTCGCCTGTGTAGCACAGGTGGACACCGCCCAGCCCACTGCAGGTACTCACGGGCACCTTAATCTCCTTAGTCAAAGCAGCATCTTCCAGCATAGATGTAGGTAGTGAGCTGGTGGATCACGGTTGTCTCACGGGAGACTAGATTTCTACAGAAGAGAATTGCGCACACCTTGTCACGCTGCTGTATTTAGTGATGGACTTTCCGTCTGCCCGAGCCTGGGGCATACCAAAGCAAAGTTACTGAGTGAAAGGACCAGGGTCTTGGAGCATGGGCGTTGTGAGTGTGCTGTGGGTAACGCTGGCCTTCCCTGGCTCCAAACAATGCTCCGTCTCATTGTCGGGATGAGGGGTCTCTGCTCCGCATAGTTATTCAGAGACCTAGGTGAATGAGTGGGAAGGGTCGAGGCTGCAGGGAGGAAGGCAGAGACCGCAGGTGGGCACTAGCTGGAATGCTTCCACCTGGAAGTGACAACCGTGCTCACTGGGCCTGAAGCAAAGCCACACACAGTCACCGCAAACTTGAGGAGGGTCAAAAGGATTAAACCAGAAGTACTGGTGAACAGCAAGTTCTACCAATTACCAGTAAAGCTCACCTGTCAAGTCCTACGGCGTTTGGCTCACTGTTTCAGGGAATGGACCCAGGGGTGCTTACCACTGAGCCACATCCCAGCTTTTTATTTTTTTTATTTTTTATTTTTTAATATTTATTTTTTAGTTGTAGGTGGACACAATAGCTTTATTTTATTTTTATGTAGTGCTGAGGATCGAACCCAGCGCCTTCCACGTGCTAGGCAAGCACACTACCACTGCGCCACAACCCCAGCCCCCCAGCTCTTTATATATATATTTTTTAAATTTATTATTTATTTTTTGGTACTGGGGATTGAACTCAGGGGCAATCAACCAGTGAGCTACATCCCCAGCCCTATTTTGTATTTTATTTAGAGACGGTCTCACTGAGTTGCTTAGTGCCTCGCTAAATCTCTGAGGCTGGCTTTGAACTCGCAATCCTCCTGCCTCAGCTTCCTGAGCTTCTGGGATTACAGGTGTGCACCACCACGCCTAGCTGGATTTGGCTTTAAAAGACTTCACAGAAGTTGCAGAAACCAAAAAGTGGGGAAAGCCCTTCCCCCTCCCAGCTGGGCCTGGCTCCAGCCTCCAGCCCCACAGCCTCAATGCTGGAGTAAGGACACACTGCAGCTCCGAGTTGCTGGGAGCCGGCATCCCAGAACCTGACAGCTCAGATGGAAGATTGTGTAAGACTTCGTGGGGCTGTAAAAGGCAGAGGAGAAGCTGGAGTGTGGCTCCTTGGTAGAGGGCTTGCCCCACATGCAAGGCCCTGGGTTCAGAAGGGCTTTTACGTCTGCACTACTTCCCAGCTCAGGAAAAATTTGCTGCCCTTTAAAATCTCCAATTTTGAAAAAAGCCCTTAAATGTGTTCCTTGAGTGAGCTAGATGCAGTGCATTTCAGGGAAAGACCAGTGATTCACCTTGCCATTGTGACCATGCAAAGTAACTATGTCACACAGGGCTGAAGCCACAAGGAACAAGTTTAGGTTTATTTATGAATCGATTGTTTCAAAGTTCCATACTATATATCCCAACAAGGCAACGCTGCACGGCTCCGACCACCTCTAACCCTGCTAGTTCTCGGGCTGAGTGCATACTGGAAGGTGGGTTTTTCCATCAGCCCTTCAAAGTCCCTTGGTGGTCTCTCAAGTTCTCCAGTACAGAACCTCCCTAGGCTGATCCGAAAGGGTAGGACCGCCTAATCTCTGCTATGGTGAAGTAAGGATTCATTCCCGCTGGCCTCAGCTCTGCACGTGCCGGGACCCAGCCAACAGGTCCGGGCCAGCGTGCCACTCCACAGTCGCCAGCACCGCGCCGTGTGGAAGGAAGGACGTGCATTATTGCATTGGCTGGGGACAGGGCAGGGCTTTATTCATCGATCTCCTCCTCATCATCTTCAAAAGCCTCCTCTCCGTCGTTGACAGTGGCGTCCTGATACTGCTGGTACTCGGCCACCAGGTCGTTCATGTTGCTCTCGGCCTCGGTGAACTCCATCTCGTCCATGCCCTCGCCGGTAAACCAGTGCAGGAAGGCCTTGCGGCGGAACATGGCCGAGAACTGCTCAGAGATGCGCTTGAACAGCTCCTGGATGGCCGTGCTGTTGCCGATGAAGGTGGAGGACATCTTGAGCCCACGGGGAGGGATGTCGCACACGGCCACCTTTACGTTGTTGGGGATCCACTCCACGAAGTAGCTGCTGTTCTTACTCTGGATGGCCAGCATCTGCTCGTCCACCTCCTTCATGGACATTGGGCCGCGGAAGACGGTGGCCACGGTGAGGTAGCGGCCATGGCGCGGGTCGCAGGCGGCCATCATGTTCTTGGCGTCGAACATCTGCTGGGTGAGCTCGGGCACCGTCAGCGCGCGGTACTGCTGGCTGCCCCGCGCGGTCAGCGGCGCGAAGCCCGGCATGAAGAAGTGCAGGCGCGGGAAGGGCACCAT
>CM053412.1:67510572-67548624 GCA_028644305.1 Xerus rutilus | reverse complement strand
TGGCGCGGGTCGCAGGCGGCCATCATGTTCTTGGCGTCGAACATCTGCTGGGTGAGCTCGGGCACCGTCAGCGCGCGGTACTGCTGGCTGCCCCGCGCGGTCAGCGGCGCGAAGCCCGGCATGAAGAAGTGCAGGCGCGGGAAGGGCACCATGTTCACGGCCAGCTTGCGCAGGTCGGCGTTGAGCTGGCCCGGGAAGCGCAGCGAGGTGGTGACGCCGCTCATGGTGGCCGACACCAGGTGGTTGAGGTCCCCGTAGGTGGGCGTGGCCAGCTTGAGCGTGCGGAAGCAGATGTCGTAGAGCGCCTCGTTGTCGATGCAGTAGGTCTCGTCCGTGTTCTCCACCAGCTGGTGGATGGACAGCGTGGCGTTGTAGGGCTCCACCACGGTGTCCGACACCTTGGGCGAGGGCACCACGCTGAAGGTGTTCATGATGCGGTCGGGGAACTCCTCGCGCACCTTGCTGATGAGCAGCGTGCCCATGCCCGAGCCCGTGCCGCCGCCCAGCGAGTGGGTCAGCTGGAAGCCCTGCAGGCAGTCGCAGCGCTCGCACTCCTTGCGCACCACGTCCAGCACGGCGTCCACCAGCTCCGCGCCCTCGGTGTAGTGGCCCTTGGCCCAGTTGTTGCCGGCGCCCGTCTGTCCTGCAAGAGAGCAGAGACGGTGCGTGTCAGCGGGGCCGGGGGAGGAGCTGCCCTTCGGGAGCAGCGCTTCTCAAGTGGCCCCGGAAAGGGGTTGGCCGGTCACACAGCGCGGGGCGGAGGGATGAGGAGACCGTTCCCACCAGCCGCTCGCTGGCGTGTGAATTTTTCCTTTTTTATTTAGTTTTTTGGTGCTAGGATCAAACTCAGCACCTTATTGCATGCTAAGCGAGCACTTTACCACTGAGCCACATCCCGGCCCTAAATTAGTACTATTTTTTTTATTTTTTTATTTTTAAAATTGTTTTTGGGGTGCGGGGTACCAGGGACTGAACTCTGGGGCACTCGGCCACTGAGCCACATCCCCAGCCCTATTTTGTGGTTTATTTAGAGACAGAGTGTCACTGAGTGCTTAGCGCCTCGCCATTGCTGAGGCTGGCTTTGAACTCGTGATCCTCCTGCCTCAGCCTCCTGAGCCACTGGGTTTACAGGAATGTGCCACCACGCCTGGCTCCTAAATTAGTACTTTTTAGACAAGTCAAAATATTCATGCAAGGGCTGAGGGTGTAGCTCAATGGTGGAGTGCACACCCCTGGGCCCTAAATTCAGACCAGCAGGGTGGGCCCTCCTATAACCCTTGCTATTCCCCAGCACCTAAATAAAAATTAAAAAATATTTAAGATGCATGTCCATCTTTACCTGGTAATTTCACTTGTGTGCACACACATGCCCATGGCACACAGTACTTAGGACTGACCCCAGGGGCTTGCTTATGATAGGCAGGCACTCTACCACTCAGCTACGTCTCTAGCACTTTTCATTTTTTTACTTTAAGACAAGGTCTTACTAAATTTGGTGAGGCTGGCCTCAAATGTGGGATCCTCCTGCCTCAGCCACCCAAGCTGCTGGGATTACAGGTGTGCACCACCATACCCACTGAAAACTCATTTTTAGATTTCATGATTACAAAGTGTTAAAAAATGTTATCTATATTTTTAATTAGTTCACTTATCCAATGGCGAATATTAAATATTGCCAAAATGGGACAAGGCAATTCTATTTCTTTCTGTACATATTTAATAAACACTGAAAAATCTCATCCACCTATGTATGTAAATGGAAACTAATGATGTTATACACTATCATTGGGTTCTTTGAGCTTATTCTGAGTTACATGCCAAAAAAACCATGACAACCTATTATCAAAAAGTATTGTAGCTGGGCGAGGTGGCACACGCCTGTAATCCCAGTGGCTCAGACAGGAGGATCACGAGTTCAAAGCCAGCCTCAGCAAAAAGCAAGGAGCTAAGCAACTCAGTGAGACCCTGTCTCTAAATAAAACACAAAATAGGGCTGGGGATGTGGCTCAGTGGTCGAGTGCCCCGGAGTTCAATCCCTGGTACCAAAAAAAAAAGTATTGTAAACCATGACACCCATAATTCCAGTTGCATGGGAGGCTGAAGCAAGAAGATTGCAAGTTCAAGGCCAGGCTCAGCAATCTAGTGAGGTCCTAAACAACTTAAACCCTGTTCAAAATAAAAAATAAAAAAGGACTTGGGATGTAGCTCAGAGGTAAAGCACCCCTGGTTCAATCCCCAGTGCAGAAAAAAGTATTGTCAATCAACAACTCACACTGTGGAAAGCAGAATCTTGTTTCTGACGGAATACCAAAAAAGCTTACCAGACTTACTAAATGTGTGCCCACTCTTTCATTTTAAGGCAGTTTGTTTATCCCAGTATACTTAGAAAGAATTGGGGAAGTAGGCATTAATTCCAATACAAATTTGACAGTTTAATTTTTAGTGAAATGTTTTAAATCTGGTTTCATTAGATTCTTCAGGTTGTAGGCGTATCTTGCTTAAGTTGCATACACACTGGCATAGCATACACAGACCTCTGCCCACATCCTGTGCTTTGTTTTTTGTGGTACTGAGGTTGAACCCAGGGCTGCTATACCACTGAGCTACACTCCCTTTTTTGTTTTTTTGAGATAGGGCCTTGCTAGATTACTGAGTCTGGCCTCGAACTGCCATCCTCCTGAATTGTCCTCCTGAATCAGCCTCTGGCGTGGGCACCACCCAGGCTCCCCTGCCCTCCGTGCTCTGAGGATGACCTGACTGCACCAGCTGGTGGCCACAGTGTGCAGCTTACCCTCAGAGCTCAGCCTCTCTGCCCCAGGGGGCAAGTCCATCCCTGATGCCGCGCATGCCCACGGAAGTCCTGAGTAGGAAGCCAGGACACCCCAGAGCACCTCGGAGAGCCCACACCACGCCAGATGAGAGGTGCTCCCTCACTTGTCCAACCCTGACCCCAGACGTGGGGCTCCTGGGCCACGGTGTCTGCTGCCAGTACCCAGCAGGCTCAGCAGGTGCAGCCTTGCACAATGGCCCACTCGTGGGGAATGAAGCATCTGTCCATGCTGAGCACCACAGTTTCCAGTGACGTCGGCAAAGCAAGGAAAGCAACCAAAATTCTGTGTGAGTTTAGAACGTATTGACCTATTAGTAACTCATGTCACATAGGAAGGGACACCCTCCTTAAATATATATAGAGTTCTACAAATCAGTAAGGAAGTCCACAGCAGCCACTAGAAAAATGGGCAAAGGATACAACCAGGCAGTTCACACACAAAAGAGGGAATTAAAATAACTTAAATATTTGAAAGAATGGTCATCCTTTTTTGTAAGAGAATTGCAAATTAAAACAAGGACATTCAATTTTTCCCTATAAAATTGACAGAGATCAAAAAGCTGGATAATATTGGTGAGAGTTTGAGGCCTGGTCACCCAGAGCTTCTGGAGGTATCAAGAGACACACCCCCTAAGGAGAAGGACTGAGTGACAGCTATCAAAATCAGTGCCTAGCCAGGCACAACAGCACATGCCTGTAACCAGCAACTCAGGAGGCTGAGACAGGAGGATCGCAAGTTCAAGGCCAACCTTAGCAACTTAGACCCTGTCTCAAAAGTAAAAAAAACAGGGTGTGGGGGCCTGGGGACTTGGTTCAGTAGTAAAGCACTCCTGGGTTAAATCCCCAGTACTAAAAAAAAAAAAATCAGCCCCTAGACTCAGTCATCATAATTCAGTGATTCTAGATATATAAACCTGTAATATGAGAAAAATGAAATATATACAAATATTTACTGAGAAGTACTTTGTAATAGTTTAAAAAAAAAAAGGAAACAATTCAAAATCTATTACCAGAGGTCTGGTGGAATCCCTGCCAGGCTGGGTGTGGGGCACACGCCTATAACCTCAGCAACGTGGGAGGCTGAGGCAAGAGGGCTACAAGTGCAAGACCAATCTCAGCAACTTAGCGAGGCCCTGAGCAACTTAACAAGACCCCGTCTCAAAATAAAAGAATAAAATGGGCTGGGGATGTGGCTCAGTGGTTAAGCACCCCTGGGTTCAATCCCTGGAACCAAAAAGAAAAAGAAAATCCATGCCAGTATCTATACAGAGGAACACTACTGGCCATAATAGGAATGGGCATCTAACTCTGAAATGGAAAGATGATCAAAATACATCGCTGGCGGGGGAACAGGTACCACACTGCACCGCGGGCTGCACTGCGCGCAGTCTGTGTGCTTGCGTGAGCACCAGGTGCAACCCAAAGAATGCGTGAGGTCTTGCCTGGGGTTGCCTCTGGGGAGAGCCCGGCAGGGACCCGCTAGGGACCCGCTGGGGACCCGCTGGGGAAGGGAGGTCAGCCTTCACTACATCCTCTGCTTTTCCTGAATCCTGTACCGTAGAAATGCTGCACCCTGAGCAGCAAAGGCTGCGAAAGGCCAGGCTGTCTCTGAAGGTGGGGCTCGGGGCGGGGTGGGGGGCAGTTTCAACAGCACGTATTGCTTCGAACATTGTAAGTAAAACATTTTGTGTTAATCAAGAGACATTTAAATATGAAAACATGCCTTTAAGGGAGTCACGTGAAAAGTCTTCAGTAAATAGGGAATCACTAAATGACATGCACACAGGAAGGGGTCTGTGCCTGTCATGGAGGACGTCACAAAGCTGCAGCGCTTCCCACACGCAGAATCGGTGCGTGCGAGTGTGCACGTGCGTGTGCGCATGTGAACATGTGTGTGTGCACACAGAAGACCCCAACCTTCCTTGGGAATAAGATCCCAGGGGTGCAGGCAGGAGAGGGGTTTCCATTTCTACTCTACATGCTGTGTTTTGTTTGAAAAAAGCACGTGTGAGCCCTTCTCCCTCATCTTGTGATGAAGACACATTCCAACATTAAGAAGGAAAGTTCCTGCGAGCAGACCTGGCCGGCTGCGCACAGGCCTCCCTGATCTCTGAGCGCCCCCGCCAAGGGGCGCTCAGCCCCCATTCCTATGGTGCGTGCCCCTTTGGCCTGGCCCACGACCAAGGCCATGGGCACGGCACCCCTGTGCCTCCGAGGTGACCTGCCTGCATCGCACCAACCCTCTCAGGTGGGTGTCCCCTTGTTCTCTCGTGTGCAATCCGCAGTCTGTTCTCTCTTGGGAACAGGGACAGTCTCTCTCTTCCATCCAGCCATACTGCACAGTGGAACCCGGCTGGCTGCCTTCAAGTAACAAACTTGAAAACAGTCCTTGTCCCTTGTAAGCCCCCAGCAATTCCTGTCCTCTTCCCTCCCCACCCGGCTAATCAGGCAGCACCTGGCCAGACACCACCATGGGCCTTGGGATGAATAAATCAGGGCTAGCCTCATACTCAGGGTGAGCCTCACCTTAGGACTAGCCTCTTATTTGGGGTTAGCCTTGTACTCAGAGCTATTACAACTATCACATCTTTAAAAAGAATTGCTGGGTGCAATTGTCAATAAAGCCTAGGAACCAGCTCATTAAAATAGCAGAAACCAACAACTAAAACTGTAGGCGGCTATGTAGGACATTTTTGCTCTAATTTCAAGTGTCTAGCGACTCTGAGCTTGACCCTTCCCCTTCCTCCAGCTTTCACCAGCTACTGGGTTCCTCTACATTCACATGGTTGCCATAAAGTTTTCTCTAACCCTGACAAAAGAAGGAAGATAGTAACTTCTGAAAATATTTTGCCAGTCTCATGGCAACAGATGTTTCCAGTTAAATATTTGGGGGTCATAAGTTGAACATCTTCTGCAGATATGCCGTGACATTCATCACGCTCGTTAAACTTCGGCTCCAGCTCGTTTAAACTTCAGCCGTGATCTCTGAGACTTGGCAGGCACACTGCAACGGGTCCCCAGGGCTTTCTTGGGGTCCACTCTTGGGTTCACCCCCAGCTCACACGGGGTGATGATGCATCCCCTACTCTGTGTGCTCCCTGCCTGCCTGCCTCGCCCTGAATCTGGAAGAAGAGTTGCAAATACAGAAAGGAGGAGCCTTCACCTTTTTCTGCTGCTTCCTTTTCTTCCTATAAGTTGATTGGAAGGACGGTTATGCATCCAGCAATTCATTAGGGAAGAGTTTTTAAAAGTATAACTATGTTGTGGGAAACCTGACTCTCACTTTCAAAATTCTGTGTTCATTACCAATGCAGGTTTCTTCAACCATTTCAAACTACATCTGAAAACGGAATGATGCAGGAGTGTTTTATTTATTTTGAGAGTACTGAGGATGGAACTCAAAGTCTCGCATACACTAAGCACGTGCACTACCCCTGAGCCGCACCCCATCTTATTTCACTTTGCCAACACTAACTGAAAAGGTAAGCCATCAAGCCAATGAGGGACACACCGTCTCCAATTCACAGACAATTCTGCCCCTTTGTTATTTGGAAAACAACCTCTAAATATTCAGCCAAAGAATATAGTAAGCTTGCATATTCTAATACCTCTTCATTCTCCATCATGGATTATTTTTACCAAAATAAGTGCATTCATTTAAAAGAACTCACAATTCTTAGTTAAAACCATGTCACTTTTTCAAAATTACAACTAGTTACAAATTCAAATTACTCTAGATTAAAAACAAGGATGTTTCTGGGGATAGCTCTGCAGTAGAGCACTTGCCCGGCACTCAAGAGGCTCTGGTCCGATTCCCAGCCCCGAAGGGGAAGGCAGAGGAGGCCATGCGTCCACAGAGAAGCAAAGAGGCAGAAAGCACCTCAGGAGCAGAGGCCATTCCCAAGGCTTCTGAACTCTTACAGGGACAACTGGAAAACTAAATGGTTACCATATAGTGTCTTAATTTGTTCTCAATCCTTTTGATCCCAGGTATCAACAGCTAGAAAGATGAGGACACACCCACTTCCAATTTTCAGCTCAAGTAAATTAAACCAAAGAAATCGTCTCCCATTGGTGAAGCTGCTGCTGTGATAAGCTACCTTCTTGCAGCTTCAGCAGTTGGCAATGATCCACTCTCACAGGGAGCAGCACAGAGCTTAATGGACCAGGTCCTAACTGCAGAGGGCTGGGCTGGACAGAGCGCTCGGTCCTGCTGCCAGGCGCAAGGCAGGAGAGAAGCCCAGCCTGGGCTCCAAAGGAAAGCAGACGCCAGGGCCTGCTCTGAATCTCCCGTGAACAGTGCCCCAACTTCCCCCATCACAACACCGCCAGGACCTCCACGCTCTGCTTGGACAGATGGAAGGCATGCGAAGACCATGGAGAATAACATGAGGAAGATCTACGTTTAAGAGTAAAGCATTTCACCAGGCACGGTGGCACATGCTCCCAGCACTTTGGGAGGATAAGACAGGAGAATCGCGAGTTCAAAGCCAGTCTAAGCAATTCAGTGAGACCCTGTCTCTACATAAAACACAAAATAGGGCTGGGGATGTGGCTCAGTGGTCGAGTGCCCCCAAGTTCAATCCCCAGTACCGCTCCCCCCCAAAAGAAGAGTAAAGCATTTCAAGGTTACAGGAAGCCCAGTGTTACAAAGTTTGAGTTGATTTTCATAGTATCAAACTGGAGACCATTTTCTTATTTTCCTCTCCAAAGCAACAAGGAAGCAGGGCATGGCCCACGCCTTAATCTCCACTACCTGACAGGCTGTGGCAGGAGGATCCCAAGTTCAAGGCCAGCCTGAGCAACTTAGCAAGACCTGTCTCAAAATAAAAACAGAACAGGCTGGGGGTGTAGCTCAGTGATACAGCCTCCTTGGGTTCGATCCCCAGTAGGAAAAGAAAAGGTAATAAGGTGTAGTGAATGGTGAGGGTGAGTGCCCACGGTGGTGCACACTGAGTCATGTTCACACCTTGCCTTCAGGTTTCTCCAGGTGTGGGCCTCGTGTGTTATGTGTGAGCAGGAGACTCTTTGTGACACTGACAACATACAGACTGGCCAGACTCAAGAGTGACTTCACATTTCCTAAAAATGTTCTGGAGCACTGGGTCCCCTAAGGTAAGCATGTGGCTGCTAAGTCTCTTCATTTCAAGCAAAAGCAGAGCAAAACACCACTGGTGGCATTAATCCCAGTGGAAAGGCTGGCAAAATATAGAAAGGGTTTAAATAGTTTAACTTAACTTTTGAGAATCTACTCTGAAATCAAAAAAACACAAATTTATGTGAACCAAGATGTTCACTACCGTGTTGTTTATGAGAGCAGAAACTGCTCCCTGATGAAAGAGTTCCTCCTGATTATTGGCAATTACTAAGAATTAATTATGCATCAGTAACTATTAAAAGTTAGAGTCTATAAACTACATATTAACATGGAATATGGCTTCTAATGTGTTCAGTGGAAAAAAGGATACAAAGTATGATTACAACAAAAGTAAGTCAGCAAAAAGATATATAAATACACATTGTTTTGGTTCCAGGGATGGAAGCCAAGGGCACTTCACCACTGAGCCACATCCCCAGCCCTTTTTATTTTTTTATTTTGAGACAGAGTCTTGCTAAATTGCCAAGACTGGCCTCTAACTTGTGATCCTCCTGCTTCAGCCTCCCAAGTTGCTGGGATTACAGGCGTGTGCCACCATACCCAACATAAAAAAAAAAGTACAATGTTTTCAGATAGTGTGATATATTAATTCTGTGTGAAGTTCACCAAGACTGAGGTAGGTTCTGCCCACTAATTCCGGTTCAAGAAGCCTTATGTCATCCTCTCAGAGTCATGCAGAAACCCATGGCCCCTGAGGGAAGCACAGCAGCATCGTGAGGGGCTGCATTTTTATGGGGGCCGTTGCTTGCCTCAGAGTCTCCCGGGGCCCTGTGACTCCGGGAGGCTCAGGGTGCCCTCACCCTTAAAGCCACGGACTTGTGAGCTCTTTTTTTTCTTTTCTTTTCTTTCTGCCTCAGGGGTGGTGGCACGAGTTCTCGTGGAGCTGCTGCCAGCCCCGACAGGGTAGGACAGGGCACGGGGCTGCAGAAGCCAGAGAAGGCGAGAGGTGGGCGTGAAAGGCACCAGGAGCGGCTGGCCAGCCCCACCCGCCAGGGGGAGCCCCGGTCCAGTGCGACCTGCACCGGGTGGAAGCACATGCCCTGCCCTCGAGGGCTGGAGGGCACTGTCATCAAGTCAGGGCTAGTATGGAGTGCCCAGAGCGCTCGGGACCAAGGTGGTCGCCCCCTGGTGGCTGGGCAAGTGAGCAAGGGCTCTCAGCCACCACTAGAGGGCGCACAGGCATTGCAGGCTGGATGTATGTGGGGTTGGATTGGAACCCAGGGGTGCTCTGCACTGAACTACACCCCCAGTCCTTTTTTAGAGTCAGGGTCTTGCTAAGATGCTGAGTCTGTCCTCGAACTTGCAAGCCTCCTGCCTCAGCCTCCCCAGTGGCTAGGATTACAGCATGTGCCACCCGCCTGGCCTGTTTTTATCTTATGACTGGTTGTCTCACTGAGCTTTCACAGGTGGAGGTCATTTTTCAGTGAAAGCCCATCTGGAAACTCCAAGAGAACCGCTCAATCTATAAATCCATAACAATTGTGTCTTTTCCTTTACGTAATTTTTGTCTCTTTCTGCAGTTTCTGTGCACCCGCTAGGTCCTTCAGAAAAGCAAAGACGATGGCTGTGTTTTCCTTATAACTCATTTTGTTAGGAATACTTACTTCTAAGGCTTCTCCAGGGAGTATTAAGTTGTTATGGGTTTCTGGAAGATAATCCTTAGTAAGAGAAGTTTTTGTTCTCTACACATCAGGAACACATAGCAAAATTCATCAAATGTTTTTGGGCGTCTTAAAATGTCCCAGCCTGTACCAGAGAACAATGTATTCCTGGGATGCTGCTAAGTTATCAAGCACACCTTCCTTTAATCCTGTCTCACTAAACACGAGGTGAGGCGTCACACCTATAGATGAAGAAGCACCAAGAAGCTAAATAGCAAGCCCAAGGTCACAGGTGAGTGAACGAGCTAAGATTTCAACCCAGGAAGGGCAGCCACCCTCCAGACCCAGCCATAACACTGTGTGTATCCTCTCTGCCTCTAGGTCTTATTTGGTCACCATGTCCTGGGTATTTTTTGCTTTTGTTTTTCGTTTTTTTCTTAGAAACACAACTGCATTTGAAGTTCATAATGTTTTATTTTGGAGATTTACATCTTTTTATTTTTGTGGTGCTGGGGACTGAACCCAGGGCCTTGGGCGTGGGGGGCAAGGGCTAACCACTGAGCTACATCCCCAGCGCTTTTTACTCTTTTGGGACAGGGTCCTGCTAAGTCACCCAGGTTGGCCAAGAACTCAGTGTCCTCCTCCTGCCTCAGCCTCCCGAGTGGCTGGGGGTCACAGGTATGTGCCACCTGGCTTGCGTCTATATTTTTAAGTGAGTTTGTTCACAGCTTTCACCTATGTTCAGGTGCAGCTACATGGCCTCACAAGGAATGCTGGGGAATTTTCCACCACTCTTCCTCTGCAGGAGTTTGGATGACAGGGTTACCTATTGCCCTCAGTTAAACTATCTCCACCTGCTGTGTTTTGAGGAAGGGGCTGGAATGCAGATTGTAAACGGTGTGCTCAATTTCTCTACCATAGCACCTTTAAGTCAAGATGATGACCTTATAATCCTCACATTTCCTTGGAAGGTGCTTGCAAGGGCGTCTTAAAATGTCCCAGCCTGTACCAGAGATGCTTCTTTCACCCGTACAGGTTCAGCATTCCTAACCTCAAAGTCCAAATGTTCCAACATCTGAAGCTTTTTGAGAGCTGCTGTGAATGACATCACAAGTGGAAAATTCCACCCCTGGCTTCATGTGATGGTCACAGTCAAAATGCAGCGCACTAAAAGTAGTGTATGAAATTACCTTCAAGCTCCATGTATAAGGAACGCATATGAATTCTGTGTTTAGACTGGGCTCCATCTCCAAGATGCCCAATGAAGGAATTGCAAATATCCCAAAATCAAAAGGGGAAAAAAAACCCAAATCTGAAATCCTTCAGGCCGAAGCATTTTAGGAAAGGGACATTCAAGCTGTACTAGAAGTACAGTTTGTTGATTGATGGAGGCATTTCTGTTGATTAGCAATATTTTTTCCCTCTAGGCACATTCCTCATATAATAGTTAAAGTGGTAATTTTGAGATATAATGGGAATTGTATATAGTATCTAACATTAATATTGTCCAATGGGAAATTTTCAAGTCTGCTGCTCAAGCTGTAGGCTCTACCTGTAATAACACTTCATTTAATTTTATATCACTTTCTTCAGGAGTCTGCAGAGATAGGGTTCTATCATCATTGGGTAGGTGGGAAAAGGAGGAAAAAGGATCTACTCAGTTCTGACAAAGCACAACTCATCTGGCATCAATATTTTACAAAGAAAACAGCACAACTGTCTATAGGTGATGGGAAGAAACACAGGTAGAAACATGTTTAAGTTAAAATGACCAATAAAGTACCCCAAACAAATAGTGAAATGGCTAACGAGAGGGAGAAAGAAACTCAGGTGTAAAATTGTCTCCTAGGCTTCGTTTCTTAAATAGAACTACCAGCACAAGCATTCCACCCAGAGACAGAGGGCACCTCCCTGAAGGGAAGTCCAGATATAAAAGTGGCTCCCTGGGCGTGGGCCAGGCAGGACTGTCAGGCCCATGCCAAACTTATCTACAACATGTGATGGTTTTAGTCTTGCACATAAACTGATTTTTTTAAAGAAGGTAAGCTGGAGATAAAACTCAGTGGTAGAGCACTTGACTATCATGTGCAAGGCCCCGAGTTCCACCCCAGCACCACACACACATAAAATAAGAGAAAGGAAAGAAGAAAACAAGAAGGATGGAACCTACCAAAGATGAAGTTATCAGGCCGGAAGAGCTGCCCAAAGGGACCAGACCTCACACTGTCCATGGTACCAGGCTCCAAGTCCACCAGGGCGGCCCTGGGCACGTATTTCTGAGCTGGAGGAGAAAGATGCCCACCTATGAGTTACTGCAAGGTATGTAGAGCATTCAGATCCCCCAGCCCCCGAGACAGCTGTGTAGAACAGATGCTGGTGACTTTTGATAGTGTGACTTTCTTAGAATCACAGAAAAGAATTTTTTTTTTGAGATGGGGCCCCACTATATTGCCTGGGCTGGTCTTCACCCCATCTGCTGGACTTGAGGACCTCCTGAGAAGCTGGGCCTACCCAGCCTGTGTGCGGCTGCGCCCAGCTGCTTCACATAGCTGGGATGGGGACCTGGCCCAGGAAGAGGCAGGATGAGAAGCCTGACCTCCCCTCCCAACTGCTTCCTGCCTGCTGCATGTTCCGGTTCACCCTGACGCCTCTTTCCTGTTGGGCAGTTTTGCGTTTTGGCTTCATGGAAATGCTACACCCATGGCAGCAAACGGCACGTTGCTGTGACATCCCACTTGGGGCCCCACCTGATGCACGCGTACACATTCCCAAGTTCTGGTCTGAACTCCTCCTTCGGGAAAGGCACCCTCTCATCGGCTGTGTTCCCATGGACACTCTCGCTTATGAATAGTGTAGCATTTCTATTGTGAGCACATCATTAACAAGAAGCTGTTCCCCGTGAGGATGGGTTAATATGATCCTAAACAGGAACTGCCCTGCTCTGCACACACCCAGCTCAAGGAAAAGAGGTGACCAAGCTGTGACTAAGTGTTAACAGGAAGTGCAGTGCACACTGGAATTTTCTAGTGCCACCTAGACATTCCATCTGCTCTGCCTGGTTCCAGGCCATTGTCATGCCTGTTTAAATGAATAGAAGCCAGTGATTCCTGTACAATGCTCTTCCCAGCTCTTGTGTGCACAAAGGGGAAGTGACTCTAGAGTCTGGTGACTCCAGAGCACTGAGCGCAGCCACAATCTCTGGCGACATGTTTTGTGTGCTGCCCAGGCTGGTCTCCAACCGTGCTGTGCCAGGGGAGCGCCTCTCATTTCTGGGTGTCCTTTCAGTGTTCTGGTGTTTTGTGAAGGGCAGGTAGCAGTTTTATAATACAAATTATTGTAGCAATAGTGTATACATGTAGTCACTCTATATGTGTAAATACATCCAGGGTGAATAATGCTGTTCCAGAATTATTGCCAATCCTGGAGAAGTCACAGCTTGGATTTTATTGTATTTTACTAAACTCCACCAGTTACCCAGAAATGGTATTTTCAGCTCCCAGGGAGTGTGAAATCTTTTTTGAAGTTCACCAAAGAAGCAGAAAAGTCATTTAAGAGGGTGTTTTTTCAAAATTTTAGCCAAGAGTTCCCAATAAAAGATAAATTTTAAACTGAAAAAAAAAAGTTACTGTTTTTCTCAAGGATCCCCTTATATATTCTACTCTGCTGTTGCGTTCCAGTTCCACCGTTAAAAGGTCGAAAGAGAAGGCAGGCCAGGACTCACAGCTGATTTCAAACATCAAGTGGGTGGTCGGGGCTGGGTTCCAGAGCTCAGACCCTCGGGATAGGCGGAATCCCGCAGTTTGAATAAACTGACGGCGGATTTCCCGCCCCAGGGGGAGCGAGGGAGTGGCGGGCATCCTGCTACATCCTGCGGGAAGGTTTCCCGGAGCAAACTCGCCGGGGTCTGGGCAGCTAAGGCGGGCGAAGGCGGGGTCCCGGCCAGGGATGGGGGATTCCGGGCACGGCAGGCGGGGCCGGACGGGGATGGGGGCGTCCCGGCGCGGAAGGCGGGGGCCGGCCGCGCTACTCACACGATGACTCATTGTAGTAGACGTTGATTCTCTCCAGCTGCAGCGCCGAGTCACCCACGTAGCCTCCGGCCGGGTCGATGCCATGTTCGTCGCTGATCACTTCCCAAAACTTGGAGGGGCGCGGCAGAGGGACCCGCAGTCAGGACCCGCAGCCCCGCGCCCCCGCCCGTGCCCCAGGGCCGGCCTCGGGGCCGGAGGCAGGCGCGTCGGAGCGGCGGGCCGCCTCTCCGCGCTGGGGTCCAGCAGGGGAGGGTCCCCGACCGTGGCACCGCCCGCCGCCCTCTCGCGGGCACTCGCTCCCGGTCCCGCGCCCGGCACACCCGGCTCCGAGCACCGACGGGCGCGGGCGAGGGCGCCCCGGCCGCGCTGCCCACCCGCAGGGAGCCGAGGCCGCGGCGGCCCACCTTGGTGCCGATCTGGTTCCCGCACTGGCCCGCCTGGATGTGCACGATCTCCCTCATGGCGGGCGCGGTCGGTGCTCCTGAGCTGGCTCTCCGACGGCGGCGCGACTGCGGCCGGCGGCTCGCGCCCGGGACTGGGCCCTCCGCGGGTCCCCACCCCGCCCCGCCGGCCGCCCGGGCCAATCGCCGCCCGCCCGCCCGCCCCGCCCCGCCCTCCCGGGCCGCGCCTCGCCCCGCGCGGTCCCTTGGGAGAAAGTGCGGGGACAGCTGCGGGACCTGCGGCCCGGAGCCGGATCCCGAGGATGGAGTGGGACTGTAGAGATTTTAAAAGTGGGGGCGGTCGGGAAGGGCTGCGGGCTCCTGCCCCCGCCACAGTGTGCGGCCCAGGTGCCGCCCCGCCCCGGACAAGGCTGCGCCCGTGCTGGGCACCCGGGCTGCGGGCCGGCGGGCAGGCGGGCTTGAGGACGCTGTGCAGCGTCTGGAGGTGACTCTGACCCCTGCCAACCCCTCTTCAACCCGAACCTTGGGCACAGGGTCCTGTTTCACCCTCCGGCCTGTCTATCACTCCCTGAGGGAACAGGTACCGTCCCAGCATCTGCTCCTGAAGTGGATCCACGGCTGCACATGAAATGAGCCTCCCTTGTCTGCCCAGCCTCCCATCTGGACTTGGCCTTGAAAAGCGCTTGTTGCGCAGAGCTGGGCGCCGCGCAGAGCTGGGCACCACCGCCACCAAGTTCCCCGGGTCACCTTACTCTTCATCTTCAGGGTCTGCAAGGAGGTGCGTCCGAGCCGCTCAACCACTGAGCCACACCCCTAACCCTTTTTGTATAGAGACAGGTTCCCGGGAAATTGCTTAGGGCCTCGCTAAGTTGCTGAAGCTGGCTTTGATCTCACAGTCCACTCCCCTCCTGCCTCAACCTCCCCAGCCTCTGGAATCACAGGCCTGCACCACCATGCCCAGCTGATCTTTGTTTTGACTAATGCAGTGCTGGAGGAATGAGGACAGAAGAAAACTCTGACCCTACAGTTTGTCTTGCCCCATCTGAGGCAGGAGCCACCAGAAGACAGGGGATTCACTGGGGAATAAACTAAGCCCTCCCTGGGGATGGGAAGTACTGTGATGCAAAGCATGACCCCAGATATCTCTCTGTACCCTTGACCTCCCTGGGAATCCAGCCCTCCCATGCCCCAGCGTTCTCTGGACATGACCTTGGGGACCTGTGCCTCAATCCCCCAGCAGGTGAAGTCCTCACTTGTTAGCTGGGCATGGGGGCTGTCTAGGTTCTGGGTTCCCTACATTTCTGGCTCAGTTGCCCTCTCTTCTCCCTACAACTGTTTACCAACCTAGGTGGTGGGCATGTTCCACCACCCAGACACCTAGAAAGAACTACCTGGAATCAACTCCTACAGGGAACTCCATCTGAAAAGGCTCATACAGACACTCCTGGAGTAAATACTAATGCCTCTCAGGTAAAACTCAAGGTGTCGTTAGGGATCAAGACTCCCTCTTCCAGTCCAATTTTGTGCAGTAGAAAAGAATGGCCATTAGATTGTGAATGGGTGGCTGGCATTTTATTTCTGATCCAGTTTCCAACAACCCTGTGTTGACTCACTCGGCTTCTCCAGGCTTTACCTGTCTGTAAAATGAAGGGGTATCCTGAGGACCACCAGGTGCCTAGCAGGCTCTCAAATGCCAGGGTTCTCTGCCACCTGCTGTCGAATGCACATCCACCAAATACTCCCAGGAGTCCGTCACTTTAGGTGGAGATCTGGACACTTCCTACCACACCACGTCCCCCACCCCAAGCCAGGAACAACACCTGCAGGGAGGAGGCAGTGGTCTGTAATTCTCACTAGCAGTTTCTTTTCAGATCCATGAAAACGTGGGGGAAATCCTGTGTGTGTGAAAGGAGATGGAGGACTTTAAAATTGCTTTTTCTTCTGGTGTTTTTCAAATGTTTCTGAACTTGGGATTCGTTGCCTTACCCCTGGATCCTGCTGTGCCTGGTCCTGGTCCCAGAGCTTGTTTTCATACCTGCACTCCCAGGGGAGCTGGTAAGAGGCCTCAGCCTCTTCTGAACCCCTTCACACTGGGCTGAGGTCACCCAGGGCCCTCCTCTGACTGTTCAGCACCCTCATTGAGGCTGTTCGTTGCTTTGCTGATGTAATTACTGACTCCAAGTAAATGCTACCTTTCCCTGTCTGGCTGGAGCTGAGTCCAGTGGGGAGGTGGCAAGTTGAAGCCCTGTGTGGTCCAGAAGGGCCTTTCCCTTAGCCTGGATCATCACTCTCTGAGGACAGAGCCATCCGCAGAGTAAAGGACAGTGTCCACTCAGTGGTTAGCTGAGAGAGCCGCCTCTTCAATGCTGGTCCTTGGGCTAGAATTTGAGTCTACGGCATCCAGTGGGGCCAGGAAGGGGATGTCAGTATGGCTTTGGGACCTCTGCTGTAACCTGGATTCCAAGGGGACACGCTGACTCCCTGGGGTTTCTGAAGGCCACCGCCTATTGGTGGACCTCTGCTGACCACCCACACTTTGACCCAAACAGGGAGGGAAAGTAACGGGGCCTCACCCCTGTGTGATGCTGTCACACAGACCTACAGAATCATGACCCTCCAAGACGGGCGCTCTTGCAGATGAGAAAGCTAGGGCTCAGGTCAGAACCTGTCGCCTTGTGCCAAGGGGGTAAAAGGATATCACCCAGGGTCGAAGGCCTGCCCCTAACACTGACGGGACAGAGCAAGAATGCACACAAGGAGGCCCAGAAGGCTGTAGGGTGGAGCTGGTGTCTAGCCCCAGTCCCACTCTCCACTCAACTCCTTCCTCCCCTCCCAACTCCATCCGGCCCGGGAAGGGTCTCCCCCCTCAGTCTGCTCACCTTCCCCCACCCACAGGCATCCCCAGGCACCCCATGGAAGGAACAGGCCCTGGAGGCAGGTTCAGGGAATCCAGAGGTCTAGGTGCTGAGGTGCAGTCCACAAGCAGCCGTCTGAGCCGGGCATGGTGGCGCACACCTGTACTCCCAGCTACTCAAGAGGCTGAAGCAGGAGGACCGCAAGGCTGAAGCCAGCCTTAGAACAGAGCGTGACTCTGTCTCAAAGGAAAAAAAAAAAAAAAAAGATGTAGTGGTGTGAACTTGAATGGACAGGTCCCGGTGGCCCGGTAGGGAAAGGGCAGCCCCAAGAAGTGGCCTTCCTGTGTCTAAAGCAGCAATGGATCTCTGACCAGGGTCATGGCCAAGGTGCCCTCCCCCTCTCAGAGCCCCCTTCCCCTCTTGCTGTCTCTTCTGTGCCTCAGGTGGCACGCTAACTTCTCCAAAGTCCTGCATCTGTTCCAAGAAGTCACCTGTATGGGAAGGATTCTGGGCTTATGGCCCAGGTTTGAATCCTAATCTACCATACCCAGAACATAGGGGGCAGGTGGCCAGTGTCCTGCTCTCCTGCCTCTTCTGAACTGCACACAGGCAAAGCCATGAGAGCCCACCCTACCCTTTTCAACACTGGAGAACCTGTGGGGAGATCAGG
This sequence comes from Xerus rutilus, assembly GCA_028644305.1. Classification (NCBI taxonomy): domain Eukaryota; kingdom Metazoa; phylum Chordata; class Mammalia; order Rodentia; family Sciuridae; genus Xerus; species Xerus rutilus. Next base: position 67,531,078 of record CM053412.1, on the reverse strand, counting down.
GCAAACCTTTTGGGCTGGGTCTTTAGGGATGTTATTTTCAGCTAAAACCTCAGACTGAAAAATGAATCTCAGACCATTCTGTTGCTATGTGAGTTGACTGCTGATGGATAGAGGATGATGTTTCTTCAGAAAGAACATGCCTGTAATCCCAGCAACTCGGGAGGCTGAGACAGGAGAATGACAAGTTCCAGGCCAGCCAGGGCAACTTAGTGAGACCCTGTCTCAAAATAAAAAAGTGCTGGGCCTGTAGCTCAGTGAGAGAGCACTCCTGGGTCTAATCCATGATGCTGCAAACAAGCAAACAAACAGCAACCGTACGTATTTGTGGGACACTGTGGAATTTCAGTGTGAATATGCAGTGTGCAATGCTCACATCACGGTAACTAGCATGTCCGTCACCTAGACAGCTGTCATTGCTTTGCATTAAGAACGTTCAAAGTTCTCTCTACTGGCTATTTTGAAATATTCAAGTGTTGTTGGCCGTAGTTATCCCACTGTGCTGTGGAGCACAAGTCACTCCTCCTGTCCCTCTGCACAGGCAGGACCTGTGCTCTACCGCGATTCCAGGTAGAAGAGGGAGAGGTGCTGGGAACCCTCTTCTGGGACTCTACTGTGCCCCCATAATTCCACAACTGGGTGGTTGGGGACACGGCTTCTCTGCATCTCACTGGATCCCACCACCGAGAAGTGGGCAGCGCGCGTCCCAGCTTCCTGTCAGCACTGCACACTGCTCTGGGAGGCGGACAGCTGCCCACCACTGCAAACTGGTGCAGGATAACCAGAGCCTGGACTGCACGCCCCAGGGTGGACCCACAGCTGGAGATGAGAAGCATGTGCGCCCTCCCCTGCACCCATCAGTTGGGTTCATCTGGATGGTGGCTGTGCTCAGGCGGGGAGGTGCATCTACCCCCACCCCTCTCAGCTGCTTCCATGGAGATTTGGAAACAAATCACACACACACACACACACACACACATATACACACACGGGATTTATATAGAGATATATAAACAGGATTTATTTAATGTATAGATACATATAAATGTATATATTTGTCCTAGAAAAGAGAGTAAGAGTCCAGACAGTTTTGGGATATCTGACTGAAAAACATTTCTGTTGTTGCCAGGTGAGGGGACACACACCTGTAGTCCTAGCTACTTGAGAGGCTGAGGCAGGGGGATGGCAAGTTCAAGGCCCATCTCAGCAACTTGGCAAGATCCTGTCTCAAAATAAAAAATTACAAGGGCTGGGATGTACCTCAGTGGGAGAGCGCCCTGGGTTCAGCCCATACCTGTAGGTGCGACTGATGGTATCAGCCCTGCCCTGATCAAGGAGAAGGGACTAGAGAAGTGGACGTGGCCCCAGGAGTCCAGAGGGGCCACTGAAGAAGGAAAGAGTAGGTGGGAGGAGAGGCCAGCAGCTCGGGGTCCTGCCCGGTGTGCCTGCCCAGATGTGACAGACACTGCCACCATGGCTCTGGACGTTCACGCCCTCCTGCGGAGACTGCCCCACTGGGTCTGTCCCCTTCTGTGTGACTTTGTGGTGTCCTCTCATTGAAGTGCAATAGCCCATGGCCCTTTGGCTAAGGAAGGGGGTTGGGGGTGGCCTCGCTCAGCTTTGCCACCCGAGGGCACCAGGAGGCAGCTGCGGCCTCAGGTCTGGCTCCAAGCTGCGCAGCAAGCATCCACACACCTGGCTCACAGATGTGAGTGCCACATCTGTGCCCCTCTGTCCTGAAGCTGGAGGATACAACCCTGTTTTGTTGACAGCCACTGGGTTTCTTAGAGGTTGAGGTTACATTAAGTAGAACATACGTTGATCTAAGTGATTATTTGATTAGAAAGGTGGTCATTTTATGGTTTCCTTTGTTTGGTTTGGTTTTTGGTTTTGTTAGCATTTAAAAGACCTGCTTGCCTGTGGGTTCAAGCCACTAGGATACAGCCCCACAGACCCTTAATGTCCTAAACTCTTCTGCTGAAGGACTTGGCTTCCCTATGACATGCTGCTTCTGGAACTTTCCTTCTCAAATTTACAGCAGCCCTAGAAATAGAAAAGGGTTTATAGTCACCCTGGCAATTGGTCACAGCTTTCTCACAGGTACAAGGAAAGATGCCACCAACCCACACTGTGTAGGACCCAGGAAGGATGTGTTTCTGGTCTGGGCACTAACAGGGCCTCTGGCTGTCCCCACCAGGAATGTCAAGCAGCTCTGAGGACCACACCAGGACACAGCCGTGTTGGTGTTCAGTGTGAGACAGCAATGCCTCCTCAATCCCAATCCCCTTTTATTTAAAATCAAACAAGTATCTACCAAGCTGATATAACAACAAGTAGATGTTCCATTCTGCATTCTAGTAAGGAAAGTGAAGCGTTAGGGCGGAGAGAGGGGTGGGGGGAGACACTACAGAAGAGCAGCAGAGTCCCAGGCTTGTAGCAGAGATGAGATCCTGGAGGAAAAGAGCTCTGCTGCCCCCAGGGACCTGCCCCGGGTGCCTTGCTTGTGGTCCCCCAGCTGGTTGCTCACGTGCACAAGCCCAGGAGTGCAAAAGTCATCCCCCTCCAGGGTCAGGGCCACATCGGTGGGTGCCACTGGCTCAGTTGCAGGAAGCTATCTTCAGTGTTTAATGATTCGTTGATTTGTTCACTCTTTACCTTCATGAATAAACAATGTCCTCAACACCATGCTAGGTGCTGATGGTGACCCTGGTGACCCATTGGTGTGTCAGGTGGTTAGTAAGGAGAGGTCGAATGCAGGCCCAGAACACAGCAAGGTCACAGGTTTCCTTCAAATTACCTGTAAGGCCAATGAATAGTCAAATAACTTATAGAAAACCGATAGTTGCACACACCCTGAGAATAACAAGGGAGCAGTTAGAATACATCCAGGAGGGCAGATCGATGGCCTAACTCCTCCAAGGGTCTACTGAGGTCACTGTTAGGGTCTGTGACCACAGAGTCCTCCGTGTCTTTCAGAAGAGAAATCTCTTTGGTTTGCAAGCACACTCATGGAGACTCTGACCCGCCACTGACCCCACACCCACATTAACACAGGACATGTGGACGAAGGCCCTGAATAGGACGGCCACCAGTAGGTCCCCATGAGGATCAGCTAGGGTCAAAAACTTCCCCACCCAATATGAAGAAGGAGTTGAACGCCGGCTGGCTGGTGAAGAGTGCAGAACGTGGCCCCAGCTTTCCCGCTGAACCAGGAACCGTGTAAGTTTGGAAGCCGCACTGTTTTTGGCTATGGTTCTCTGCTTCGGGATGACTCTCTCTCTCCCTCTCTCTCCTTTTGGCTTGAGCCTTACATGTCACTTTCACTTAAAATAAAGTTCTCTGACTTGGCTTTTAGAGCCTGACTTTAAATATTGTCTCATAAGAACGCGAAAACCAAAGTTTGCAGCTTTTGCTCTCCACTCTCCTGTGATAATAACATTAAGCAGATTAAAAAAAGAGGAGGAGTTGCGGCTCGGTGGTAGGGTGTTGTGGAGCATGTGTGAGGCCCTGGCTCCATCCCCAGCACCACTCTACCCAGAGGTATAAGAAGCTGGATGCAGAGTAGTGGTTCCCAGGAGGCAGGGTGAGGAGGGGCAGGGCTGGTTTGGACAGGAGGCAGGAGCTCTGGTGAGCTGTTGCACCTGGGATGGTTATGGGAAATGATCATTACCACACTTTTCAAAAAAGCCATAAGAAAGAATTTGAGTGTTTTTTACACAAACAAGTGAGATAGATGTGTCTGCCCTGGTTTGAACATGACACAATTTAAACATGTACCAAAACATAACGTGGGCCGAGCACAGTGGCACAAGCCTGTAATCCCAGCAGCTCAGGAGGCTGAGGCAGGAGGGTCGTGAGTTCGAAGCCAGCCTCAGCAACTCAGTGAAACTCTGTCTCTAATGAAATATAAAAAATTGCTGGGGATATGGCTCGGTGGTTAAGCACCCCTGGATTCAATTCCTGGTACCAAAAAAAAAAAATCACTTGGTGTCCCATCAATATGTACAATTTATATGTATAAGTTAAAAATAAAAATTAATAATGTAATGTTCCAAGAATAAATAGTGATTTCCATCATTCTTATTACTAAACGACATGATGATATGGAAAGTTTCTTCTTTTTCTTTTTCTTTTCTTTTTGTTTTCCACTACTGAGGATTGAACCTAGGGATACTCTACCACTGAGTTATATCCCCAGTCCTTTTTATTTTATTTTAAAACAAGTCCTCACTAAGTTGCCAAAGTTGAGGCTGGCTTCAAACTTGCTATCCTCCTGCCTCTGCCTCCATAGTCACTGGGATTGTAGTTGTGTAGCAACATGCCCAACTAGAAAGATTTCCACGTTACTCTTAAGAAGGTGGATGTGAATGCAGAGGCTGCTCGTTAATGGGTGAGGGGGCAGGCATGCAGGAAGCAGCTCACAGGACACTTACCAGGACTCATTTGTATGGGTCAACCAGACTCCTCGAGAGAGCAAGAAGCGGACCAGCTGGGTGCCTGGGATCCAGAGTCCTCTTCTTTAAGGACATGGCATTCTCCACCTAGGCTGAGAGGCTCAGTGCTGAGGACAGTGGCTCGATTCCTCATCTGGATGGTGGAGAAGCCACTGAGGATGCCCCCATAGGGCAGGGGACAGACCTGTCACCCAGCTGAGCTGTGCACACAGTCCCATTCCTGCAAGGAGCCAGTGACCCTGCCTTCTCTCCCTCCCCAGGTCAGTGGGTATGCTGTGACTGCTGGAGGGGTGCCGGCCAGCAGGGCACCACCGTCCCTCCTCCTGGTGAAAGTCACATGGCCAGGAGCTGGCCCACTGGGGGGCTGCTGGAGGGGTGCCGGCCAGCAGGGTGCCACCGTCCCTCCTCCTGGTGAAAGTCACGTGGCCAGGAGCTGGCCCACTGGGGGGCTGTCCTGTCTTTGCTTTCAACAGCATCTGTGGAGAAGATTTGACTGATCTCAACCTGCTCTGACCCTGCCTTCAGGTGCAGCCACAGACCCTCATTTCCCTGGATGCAGACCCTGCTGGTCCCTCCAGTTTTGAGTGTCTCAGCACACGGCTGGCAGCTCCCTGCCACAGCCCCAGCTCTCGTCACCTGCTCTCTCCATGGCTGCCACGGAGGCTCCTGGGTCCGGACTTCCACTTTATCTTCTCCTTGGAGCTCTGGCCATGCATCCATCCATCTCTGGTGGAAACCCGTCACCTCTGCAGGAGACCCTCGGCCCTTTCCTTCACCTCCTCTGGGCTCCGCCCGCCTTGGGCCTCTCTGATCATTCAGACCTGTTTTTCTCTCTTCCAGCCCTTCCCATCACCAACAGGACTGCTAGGTAAGGGACAGGCACTGGCAGAGCTACTTAAAGCTATGTGGCTTGTTCACAACTAAAAGCACAGGAGCCAGGCACGGCAGTCCAAACTATAATCCCAGCAACGCAGGAGGCTGAGGCATGAGGATTTCAAATTTGAGGCTAGCCTAGGCAAGTTAGTGAGACACTTTCTTAAAGAAAAAAGAGTAAGGGCTGGGGATGTAGTTCAGCAGTCAAGCACTCCTGGGTTCAACCCCCAGTGCCAACACATACATAAATAAAAAGTTTAAAGCACACATGGGAATGCTCATTCCTAAGCTACTTACCCCGGTGGGATGGACTGAATCAAGGTCACCAGCAGCGTCCTCAACTCCAGACTAGCACGATCCCACATGCCCTTCTTCTGGTCCTGACGTCTCCATACCTTACCATATAGCTGTCAGAGTCGAGCCCCCGTCTCCCCCATAGGCTGCCTCAACCACACTGCCATGCACTAAGTGTTGCCCTTGAAGAACATCCAGATAGCTCACATCTAGAGCCTTGCTTCCTGCACTATGTTATAAAGTGAACACTAGACTTTTTTGGTGTGTGTGTGGTGCTGGGGTTGGAACCCAGGGCCTCGCACATGCCAGGCAAGAGCTCTACCACCGAGCTAGGCCCCCAGCCCAAGACCAGAGTTCCCAGGCTCTTACCTACTGTGGAAATGCACCTAAGAAATGACTGTGAATGAGGAAGGGGCAGCGGCAGGACACTGGCAGCACAGAAGGACTTTCTTTTTCTGAAAGGAGGACCCAGATTATCAAGATGTAAAGAAAGGTTTAATAATGTCGACCTAAACCAAGACAGTGCTTTTAAAATAGTCAGAATGGTTTGCAGCTGATTATGACCAGCCAGCTATTTGCTTGAATTCCGCTCCCAGCCAATACCCAGGGATCAAGTTAGGAACCACACTTTTTTTTAAAAAACTTGGTTCTTTTTTTTTTTTCAGTTGTAGATGGACACAATGACTTTATTTTATTGCTTTGTATGTGGTGCTGAGATTCGAACCCAGGGCCTCACGCATGCGAGGCAAGCGCTCTACCACTGAGCTACAATCCCAGCCCTAGGAACCACATTTTATGCCTAGTCCTGGTCTGGGTCCACAGTGACCCCTCGAGGGGCTGCGAGGGAGGCAGCTGGCCCACCCTGCCTTTCCCTTCAACAGGTGCTACCTCGTGGCTTCTCTACTCTGGGATGGGTGGGCATCCTCTTGACCTGACAGGTTTGCTGGCAAAGCGTCTTAGATAACACACAAACCACAGAGCAGAACCAATATGCAATCCCGTTATTTCTTCTCCAGGGCGAAACTGGCTATTTAGAGAGTCTGGCTGGGCTGAGCCGCAGCCGCCCCCTCCCCAGCTGCCCCAGCTGTCCTCAGGAATTCTGCAGCTGCCCCTCCCTTTACCCTCAGCTGGTTTAGTGACTCAGAAACTCCTTCCCCACCTACCTTGCAACTCTCCTCTCTCGGTTCCTCGACCTTTGTGACTAACTCCCAGGTGTCAGATGCAGGCCCACTGGCAGAAGCAAAGGAAACAGTCCAGGCCATGCGCTCGGCCCCAGCTCCCTCCTCCCTCTCTGTCCAGGGCCTTGTGCATGCTATCTCTGTGCTCCGCCCTGAGCTCCACTCCAGCCCTGGGCCCCAGCTTCTTAGCCAAGCAACAGTGCCCCTGGCACTAGGAGTGTTTATCCCAGCAAAGCGCATCGGGACACCTCCAGTACAGTGGACATGGTTAGAAGCTGATTGTCCAATACGGGCGTTTTGTCCATTGCTCCTTCCAGGGAGAGGGATTCTGCCAGAGAACGCTTCGGGGGGTCACCAAGTGTTCTTTGTCTGATGAGGTCTTCTCCCTGGCCCTGCCCTTCCTGGGTGCCTCTGAAGGCCATGGTGCCAAGGCACAGAGCAGCTGGGGCCCCGCCCTAGGCCTGGCCAGGGACATTCCTCTTATACTCTCTCATCTGGCTTCCGCTCAAAAGGACAGCTGGAAAAGTGGCTCCTTCAGGGCTCCCTGACTATTTTTATGTGACCATCTGCTACTGAGACCCGGCCTGGCAGCAACAGGCTCAAGGAATGCCAGCGCAGGTGTCACGCCTGGACAGCTGAGGACGACCAGCCCTGCCTTGGGCCGTGGATCCAAGGACACTGGAAACGTGGTTGAGGATGTGAGAAGAAGGGTCCTTCTGCCCACCATAACCTGGGGCGGTATGGGGGCCTTGCTTTCTGGTCCAGGTCTAGGTGTGTGAAGCACAAGGCATGTGGATCACTGTGGCCAGCTCACCTGGGCAACCAGCCTGCTACTGACCTCACTGTGTCACAAGGAAAAGCCCCACAGAGAAAGTGCAGGCACAGAAATCCTTGACTTTGGTCAGTGACAAGACCTGATGAACCAAGCCGGGTTCAGGCAGGGCAGCGGCTCACGGGAGAGGCAGAAGTCACAGAGTTACAGAAAGGGGTTGCTGCATTCAACACTGCCTGGGAGAAGCAAGCATCAAGGAAAATATGATTGATTCTAGAAAAATTTTAAAAATAGATAAATTAGAAACCAGAGCAATGCAACCTCAGTATCCAGCACCCAACTACATATAGAAGCCTCTCAAAGGGGTCTTAGCAATCTCCCCTTTTCCTAAAAAAGAAAACACGGCTGGGCGTGGCAGTGCACGCCTGTAATCCTAGCCACTCCGCGGAGAGTCAGGAGGGGCATAAATTCAAGGCCAGCCTCAGCAACCTAGCAGACCCTGTGTCAAAATAAAAAATAAAAAGGGCCGGGGGTGTGGCTCAGTGGCGGAGCACGCCAGGGTTCAATCCTCAGCACCAAAATAGCAACAAACAAAACAAAGGGTGGGTCTGTGTCGTATTTATGATAAATATTTTCATTTGCCCTTTTCAAGCTAAAAATGGGAAAATAAGCAGGTCAGATATTTTGAAGATAGCATTTTGAACTTCTCTTCCTTTTCTTCGCTTCAGCGTAAGAATCGAAGCACGTTTATTTCCCAAACCTGTCGCCAAGCTGCCTTCCACACTCCTTCCTGCTCCATTAGGACACTGTGCCCTGGAGCTCAGTGTCCAGAGGAAGACTGGCCATGGGGTCTGGGGCCTCAGTTTGGCCCCAGAAGTTTCCAGGCCTCAAGGCTTTCTTGAATGCTGCACAGTGACAATACTGTTGATCTTAAGTGTGTTGTTTTCAAACTATAAGTGTATTTTGTAATTTTAAAAATATTTAAAAATTTAAAGGAGGCCTTTTTGATTTGCTTTTGAGATGGGGTCTCTCTGTGCTGTCCAGGCTGGTCTTGAACTGCTGGGCTCAAGGAAGCCTCCCGCCTCAGCCTGAATGGTGAGGACCCAGGTGCAGGCCACTGCCCTGGCTTAGAGGAGCTATCTTGAACATATGTGATCCAGCAGGGCTCAGAAACTCTCTGGGCCCCTAGAATTACCCTCCTCCTGGAAGGAGGAGTTGAAAACATTCCCTAAGCCTCTGAGCAGTGGTGCAGCCCTGCAGGCCTCTGGAAGTGGGCTCTGCCTCCTGCCCGTTGACCCTAGGCAGGGCCACCAGGCACCCCAGGCAGCTGCCACAGTAGAGCCACCGCAGCCCCAGGGGCGTGCTGAGGGCAGTGGGCATCAGGAGCAGGTGCTGGTCTTGGTCCTGACTCTGTGAGCGCCTGATCCCCGTGCCACACCCTCTCCTCTTGAGCTACCCTGAGTGGCTGCTTTGCCTGCATGGAGCCGTCAGAAGCAGGGTGCTTGGAGAGAGGAAAAGAGCTGCAGCCGTGGTCTGCTCAGGGAGCGATGCACAGGGACCTGTGCCTGGTCCTTCTGTCTCGGCACTTCTAGCTGGTCTTGGTCTGCATGTTCGCCATGCTTCTCAGGCTCTGGTGGCCAGGACGTGGGCTCTGCTTGGATCTGTCGAGTTACATGGCACATGGTAGTCTTGCCCAGCAGAGCATAACAGGGCACCAGCAGGTCCTCAGAGAAGGCCGGTTGTCTAACTTGAAGAATCAGAGATGCTTTGCAGGGACCGGTGACACACACTGCTCTGTACAGCTTCAGAAAACTCCCAGCCTAGATGGAGAGCAAGCCTCCACTGCCGCTGACCGACCACACCACGCCCACCCTGAATACGGGGACTTGGGACAACGTGGGTGGCATCTGGTTTCTGCTGCTCTGCTGGCGGCTGTGTTGGGTGCAGCAGGCGCCGGGCCGTCAGGCTCCCTCCTGGTCATGTGCTTCACTCTGGAGCCTGGAGGGGACGGGGCAGTGGCAACCTGGGCATGCTCTCCTTACGATGGTCATGAGAGTGTCCAAGGCCAGGCCGAAGGTGCAAGGGAAAGTCCAGGGGGTGTCCGTCCATATGTAGCCCTGACACCCCAGGTGGCGGAATCCTGGCCTCCAGTGCCTGGCAAGACCATCTGTGCCAGGAGGGAGGAGCACCCAGAGTCGTTTGGGTGCCTCAGAGACCATCTACTCCAAGAGCAGCAGGCCAGGTGTGGTGGGGCACACCTGTTGTCCCAGAGATTCAGGAAGTTGAGGTAGGGAGATGCCAAGTTCAAGGCCAGCCTCAGGAACTTAGCAAGACCCTGTCTCAAAATAAAACAAAAAGGCTGGGTGTATAGCTCAATGGTAAAGCACCTCTGGGTTTAGTAATCAGTACTGAGAAAAAAAATCAAAAACTATACAGGAAATAAGCTAATATTTTAATCAATAAAAATACAAAGTAATTATTATTTTTTTTTTTAGTACCAGGGATTAAATCCAGTGGCTCTCAACCACCGAGCTGCATCACCAGCCCTTTTTTGATTTTTTTTATTTTGAGGTGAGATCTCACTAAATTGCTTAGGGCCTCTCTAAGTTGCTGAGGCTGGCTTTGAACTCTTTTTTTAAAATTTTTTTAGTTGTCAATAGATCTTTTTTTATTAATATTATTTATGTATGGTGCTGGGGATTGAACCCAGTGCTTCACACATGCTAGGCAAGCACTCCGCCACTGAGCTACAATCTCAGGCCCTGGCTTTGAATTCTTGATCCTCCCACCTCAGCCTCCCCAGCCATAGGGATTCGCCTTTTTTTCTCTTCTTGCTGTGCTGGGAATGGAGCCTGCCGTGCACCTGCTAAGCAGGACTGTCACTGAGCTGCCCCACTTCCTGTACAATGTCTTGTGAGTGAATCTACAAAGTCCGATGGTGACTTTCCCCACTTTTCCAGCTCTAGCCCTCCCGACTGCCCCGGAAGCTAGGTGGTCACCCTGGCCCCTCAGGTGTTGTTTTTCTGTTCCTCAGCGGACATCTGGGAGTAAGTAACACGGTTCTGAGGCAATTCCAGATTTACATATTTTATGGCACTATCCAGTGGTGATTTAAATAAGGCAATGTAGACAGTGGCCCTCCATAGGCCTGGCTGAGGGCCAGGGAGCGCCACAGCCAGGTCGGCAGAGAAGGGCTCCTGAAGTCCAGGAAAGAGGGTGTTCTTCTTCCCTGCTGCCAGGCTTGTGGCAGATCCGCAGAGCCTGTCCTGTGGTGACCCTCAGGGCCACCCAAAGGCCCGCTCAGCCTGTTTCCCAGGCCCCTGGGGCAGTTGCCCTTTGCTCTGCTCCTGGGGAAAGCTGTGTTCTGCGTTTCCCCTGCACCGTGGCAGGAGCTGCAAGGAGATGAAAACACAGCATTCCATCAGGGGTGGGGTCTGCTCGGGGGCCGCAGAGAGGAGCCCGTGCCCAGTCTCAAGAGGGCTCCACACATTAGCCCACGTGGCCAAGGGGACCAAGGCTGCAGCCCGGTGGCCGTGAGAGGCCAGAGCCACTGATCCAGCATTCAAGGCCCCACCTGGGGAAGGAGATAGGATTTCCTTTCTGTTACTCACGTGGGCGGAAGTTTCAGGAACCTAGATATTTGCCTTAAAAACAAAACAAAACAAAAAACTAGCAAAACTGTGCCCAAGTGGAATGAGCTCCCTTTACAAGGACCCACCCAAGCACTCAGGCTTAGGGCTGCAGACTCCAGGTTCCGGGGGCATCTCTGCTGAGCCACCCGAGCATATGACTGTACTGAGGTGACATCCCAGTGCCTCACTTGCCACACTTTATTCTTTGAGGAAAGAGGTGTTTTTTGTTTTTGTTTTCCTAAAACAAATTATAATTTGGAGTGAATCCTGGTGAATTAGAAACAAGTTGATACACCTGTAGATTTTTATTTTGTTTGCACGTCTGAGGTCTTACCAGAACCCTGAGGCACGTGTTGGTATGTGGCTCAGAAGAAACCCCACCTTAACTGCTGCCCCTGTCTCCTCCTGATGGACATGACCATGACGGGGACAGCTGCATCAGTCAGCTTCCAGTCACTGTGACAAGGAACTGAGAAATCCACTTAAAGGGGGAAGGGTCTCCTTTGGCTGTGGTTTCAGAGGTTTTGGTTGGTGGTTGCTTGGCCCCGTTGCTATGAGCCTGTGTTGAGGCAGCAGGTCATGGTCGGGAGCCCAGGGCGAAGCAGAGGGTCCAGCTCTCGGTAGCCAGGAAGCTGAAGTGGGAAGGGGCCAGGCACCAGACATACCTTTCCAGGGCGCACCCCCCGTGCCCGCTGCTCCTATCCGGCTCTACCTCCAGGTAGTCCACTCCATTGTGAACCCATCCCTGGGTCAATGCATTGTTGAGATGGAGCCCTCACAATTGGATTCCCCTCCACAAGCCCCATCTCTGAATATCACAGCACTGGGACCCTCGGGACACGTGCCTTTCAGGGACAGTGCAGATACAAACTATGGCAGCAGCCCAGGGCTGGCACTTTGAGGCCACAGCCTCTGTGCAGGCAATGCTTTGGCATTTGGATGTCCTCCTGCTTCCAGCCCCAGACTTCCCAGCATCCTGTCTCCTGTCAGCCTCCCCCGCCTCGGAGACGCTGGGGTGGGGAGGCTGCCAGAGGAGGGCGTGCCTGAGTCCCCTCTGCAAAGACTGAGTGGCTTTGGGAAGAGCCAGCTCCTGGTCCTGGGGCCTGGGTTGGTGCAGAGTCGTGGGGTCACAAACCCCACCACCCTTGAAGACTTGGGAGCTGAGATGCAGTTGGATCTGGAGGCTGGTGGGTCTCGAGGTTCTTGCCTGGCACAGGGTGGATCAGGCAGGGTTCTCCAGAGAAGCAGAGCCCCTGGGATGCACACAGAGGGCTTTACTTAAAGGAACTGGCTCCTGCAACGTGGAAGCTGCAGGTCTGAAGTCTGCAGGGCAGGCCAGCCGGCGGGGGACCCAGGGGGGTGTTGATACTGCAGTCCCAGCCTGCAGGCTGTTTTTGGTGGTTTCCTCTCCAGGGAAAGCGCATCCTCTCTTAAGGCCTTTAGCTGATTGGATGAAGCCCAGCCACACCCTGGAGGGCCATCTGCTTCACTCAAAGTCTACTGACCAGATGTTAATCTCATCTAAAGGATACTTTCTCAGCAACATTTACATTGATGCTTGATTAAAAACTGAGTACCACTGGGCACGGTGGCGCACACCTGTGAGCCCAGTGGCTCTGAGGCTGAGGCAGGAGGATCAGAAGTTCAAAACCAGCCTCAGCTACTTAGCAAGGCCCTAAGCAACTCAGTGAGACCCTGTCTCTAAATAAAATACCAAAAAGGGGGATGGGGATGTGGCTCAGTGGTTAAGCACCCTTGGGTTCAATCCTCAGTACCCAAAACAAAAAACAAACAAACAAAACCTGAGTACTGTGCCTAGGCATGTGTGAAGGTGAATCTTGATGGCCAGCTTGCTAGACGGAGAGCTGCCCAGGAGTTAGAGCAGCACACTTCTGGGTGTGTCTATGGGGTGTTCCCAGAGGCGACAGGCATGGGGCACGGGACATTGGGGGAGACTTGCCCTGAACATGGGTTGCACCGTCCAGCTGGCTGTGGCAGGAGGGGACAAACGTGGAAGGAGGAGGCCACCAGCCTGGGCAAGCTCTGCATTTATCCTGAAGAATCAGTCACCATGCTATAGGGACACATGCATCCCACGTTCACAGCAGCCCAGCTATGGAGCCAGCCTAGCTGCTACCGACAGATGAACGGACAAAGAAAATGTGGTAGACACATAGTGGAGTTGTAGTCCACCATGGAGAAAAACGAGACCATGCCATTTGCAGGAAAATGGATGGAACTAGAGCCCATCGTGTGAAGTGAAATAGTCAAACTCAGAAGGTCCAGGCCATACGTCTTCTCTCGTATGCAGAAGATAGAGGGAAAAGGACGGAAGGGTGGCCAGGAGGGAATCTCATGAAGTCAAGGGACAGCAGGAGAGAAAAGGGCCTGCGGGAAGGAAGGGGAATACTGGGATGCTGTTACCAAACCATCTTGTTACACTGTGTGCAAGTAGAAAATGTAACAAATCCCACCACTGCCTGCAACGCTGCACCCGTAAAAATATGGGAAACAAAAAGCTTGAGTTTTCTTGGGCAGGGGCATCTGTTTCCACTGCCCTGGCCCAGGGACGTCCACTCCTTCAGCCTCCACCAGGGGCTTTCACCAGTGACCCTCAGGCCCCGCTGGCTCTGCTCCAGCCTGATGACTGTCTTCTGCACCCACAGGTCTACACACCCTGCTGGCTCTGTCCCCTGACACGGCAGGTGGACATGCTGAATCAGCCATCACAAGCAGCTACACCATGGTGGCCTCGTGGGTGGGGTGCAGGGAAACAGCCTCTCTCCCTCTCCACGTGGCACACGAGGCCGCCAGTCGGTAGGGATTCCTGTTTCCCAGGGAACACAGACAGGATGTCCTGTGACTCAGGTGGATTCCAGTGCTTTCTACCTGGAGGCCTGGATCCGCTCAGCTTCCACTGATGATCTCAGGGCAGCACTTCACTCCCCGTCTATTAGAAAGGACATTACAAGGTGCATAGGTGGCCAGAGGCAGATGGGGTGCTTGGCTAGGGGTGGAGAGCGTCCTGCCCTTCCCAGCCACACCATGCCCCAGCACCCCAGGTGTTCAGGGTTTCAGGAACCCCAAGTCCAGTTCTTCTGGGTCTTTGTGGGGGCTTCACTACATAGGCCTGGTTGATCCCTCACTGGCCAGCAGGGTGAACTCACACTTGGGCCCCCTCCTCTCTCTGGGGTTGAGGGCAGGCTGAGAGCTCCAACCCTGTCTTCAGATGGTGGGCTCCTCTGGCATGAGCCCCATCCTGAGGCTGTCATGGAGCCACCCAGAGTCCCTCCAGAACAAAAGATGCTTCTGCTACCCAGGGAAACCCGGGGGGTTTAGGAGCCATGTCAAGAGCCTGAGTCAAAGCCCAACGTCAGAGCAGAAGATTGTCCTGGAGCCACGGCCCGTAACAGTGCAGGGGCTCTGTCAGAACCTGGGGCAGAGATCACATGTACATTCCTCCTCATGTGCCTGCTGGCCATGGAGCAGCAGAATGTGTCCCTCTGTAGCCAGGCCAGGGAGGACCTGGCTCTGGTCACGTGGGGTGGGGAGGATGTGGCAGTGACCCTCCCAGACTGGCCTCCAAAGGGCATGGTCAGTGGGCACTTCTGGGAGGCCTGAGGGCCAAAGTGTCCCCCAGAGCCTCTGCACTTGAGCCCTTGAATGCTGGCCTGAGAGCCCCCAGGGTGTGAGGCAGGGGAGACCACTCAGTAGAGAAGACTGCCAAGAAAAGCTGTGCCCGCCAGTCAGACCTACACCTGCACTTGAATGTCAGGAGCATTTTACCACAACACGAAAACTGCAGGGTAATAAAGCTCCACTCCTTGTTGGCTGGGTCTGTGGACTGAGGCTCCAGCGGGCTGCACAAGCTGGAGGGCCTTGGGAGGGAGGGACACCTGAGCTGTGTCCTCAGCCTGGTCCCAGCAGGAGCCCCCAGGTGAACCCAGTGTCTGCAATTGTCCATCCAAGGGTGGTTCCAAAGACAACCAGCTCGAGCAGCTGAAGACAGCCGTGGCAAGGACCGGGAGACCCAGAGGAGGTGGCAGATAGGAGAGGGACGCCGCCAGAGTTCTCTTTCCGTGCGGTTTAGGGACATGAGATGAGCAGAGCCAGACAGGAGGCCCCTGTGTGGGGACGGCCCGTGGTGAAGGCAGATCCGGGTGCAGCATACCATCTCTGCTTGATGCTGTGCTGAGAGCACAGTGGCAGCGCTGGAGGGCGGGGCGGACAGGTCCGGCCAGGTGAGGAGAAAGCAGAGCAGACAACCCCAGCGCCAGGATCCTGGGCCTGGAAAGGCCACTCGTGTCCCTGAGGGGGCCTGGGGGCGAGTGGAGCACGGAACCGGCCGACCAGGCTGGCCAGCCAGCAGCAACGCAAGGCCTGCCCTTCCCACGTCTGTGCCGAGGGCTCCTGGCCCCTGGTCTCGCCCTAGTTGTACAGATGGGGGACACTTGGGCAGGGACAACTGCAGCAGGACGGTTTGCACCAGAGCCTGGCTTCAGCCAGGAGGTCACAGCTTCTAGAACAGTCCACTCTGCTGCTGTGTCGTGTCCCTGGGAGGCATGCTGCTCCCTGCTCTTGGCAGAAAGCACTCCTTAAGTCTGGCCCACTGATTACATGGTGGGCCCATGCCAGGAGCCCCGCAGCCTCCCCTGGCTGCTCCATCTGGGTCACCCCAGTGAACCAGGCCTCTGCAGCCAGAGGAAGGCAGGCTGTGGATCCCTGAGAAACCCCCAGGGCCAGGGTCCCTGTCCCTGCAGCCCCTTCCCTGCCTGCCACCATCCTTCTCTTCCTTTGCCAGTCCCTCCATTCAGGCAGGCGGGCCCTGGCTTCCTGGCTGGATTCAGGAACAGGACAGGCCCAGGTTGGAGCCAACTCAAGGATCAGGCACTGGAGGGAAAATTCCTTTTTTGGAAGTCAGGCAGGCGGCTCCCAGGAGGGCAGAATCCTTGAGAAGTGACGCAATCGGGAACTGCAGAGGCAGGAGCACTGCCTCCCTGACTCCCTGACACAGGCAGCCAGAGGCTCCTGCAGGAGGCCCCGTCCCGGCTCAGTGACCACAGAGCCACTGCAGGGAGCCTCAGGGACTGCTTTTATAGGTTTGAGAGGGGACAGCACGGGGATTGCATCTGCACCACCCGGGACACTCCTGTGCCTCCAGCAGCACCGCATTCTGGAAGAAGGGCAGACACATAAAGGGAGGGTGACACTGCGGCAGCCTCATCTTCAACAAGGAGGAGGAGGCAGAGTCCAGAGGAGGCCGCCTGGACTCCCCTGTGGGCTCCTGGCGGCTTCTCCAAGGACACAGTGCAGGTGCAGTGGGGGACACTGAACTCACCCTTGGAGGCAGGGAGTCTGAGCAGTGGGGATGAAGAGGCGGGGCTCTCCGTCTAGGGCTTCAGGCACCCGGGTGGCTTTTCATTCTGCCAGAGCTGGCGACCAGGAAAGGGAAACAGCTCGGACATCTCTTTACAGGAAAGTCACAAATCTTCCCCATCCCTTCACAAATCTTCAAACCCAGGGGTGCTCTGCCACTGAGCTGCATTCCCATCCCTTTTTAGTTTTTATTTTGAGAAAAGGGCTCGCTAAATTGCCCAGGCTTGCCTTGAACTTGCAATCCTCTTGCTTCGGCCTCCCAGGTACCTGTGAGTACAGGTGTGCATCTCTGCACCCACCTCCACAAATCTGAATAGGAGTGGATTGTCTCCAAGGACCTGTTCCCCTTTATTCCAGGAACGGCACTCCATTTCCTTCTGCTACCGTTGTACGTGGGGTGAGATGCAGCCCAGAGCTTCCTGGGAAGGGCCCCCGTTGACACCCAGCTTCCATGGAGGAGGGTGTGACAGATGAAGCCAACTTCATCTGTCTCCTGGGAGAGGGACAGACAGATCCCCACAAGGCCCTCTGTGTGCCTGCGTCCAGCTGTGCTACCGCCACAGCCAGGCTGCTCCCATGCCCTGAGCAGCCTGAGGCAGAGCTTTGCCTGGTCACCAAGGATTTGCTTTCCCAGCACCAGGCACCCAGGGCAGGTGTCAGGCAGTTCTGTCTGTTCCTGAGAAGCGGCTGATGGTGCTGCTTGAAGGCCTCCAAAACATCAGGGCCTCGAGCTTTGCCCCCCCCCCCACCGCTGAGGTTTACTGAAGACCCACCTTTAAGGAAAAAGACAAAACACAAAACCCCACAACATTTGATAGCTCCTGATTTTCATAGCACCAAGTACTAATAGAGACGTAAAAGCAATTACATCTGTTAGGATGTTTCTGGCAGTTTTGCTTCTCTGTGAAAGCTTTGTTTGCTTTCTGGAGCAATAAAGAGACATGAGTAAGTACCATGCATATTGAATATTTTTGCATGTGATGGGTTTATTGCAGGAGGCGAGGACCCTGAGGCATCTGCTCACATGCACACGCCCCCAGACACGCCTGCAGTCCCTTCCAGGCCCACGGAGGCCCTCCGCCTCTCCTCCCTCCAGGGAACCCTGCTGCGCGCTCCAGATCAGATGCGTTGAGCTTCTCCTTTCCCCATGCCACTCCCCAGCAGCAGTGGCTAGCAGCACAGGAACATGTAGCGTATAACACAAGAGCATCTTTGAAATCTGTCATCGGAAAGGGCGTGTTTGTGTCCAGAGGCCAGCTGAGCCCTGTGCAGCTGTGTCTATCTGCTCACGAGCCAGCCCCTGGCGGGCAACTTAGGAGAAGGCTGCTCTTCTGTGTCCCCCAGGACTCGCAGCATGTAAGTGCCTGTGTAGACGAGGAACTGTCCCATCACCTGGGCGGTGTAGGACAGGAACCGCAGCAGACTCCTGTAACAGAGCAAGACAGGGACACCACCTCTGAGGAGCATGGCCTCCACCAGCCTCTCCTGCCTGTGCCTGCAGGAGCAGGAGCTGGACAGCCCTGCATGCCCAACCGCCAGTCCCGTGTCTGTCCCTTGGCTCCTGGGGGGTCCAGCAGCCACGGAGGATGTGGGGGGCTTGGCTGAACTCCATCAGGTCGGGGTGCAGGAGCAGTCAGGCCCAGAGGACGTCTAGGACATCAGGGAATGGTGGCCCTACCAGGGTGTCTTGAGGGTGGCTAGGGTATGCCATAGCTCTTCTGTGTGGGCTGTTCCCACAGCTGAGGGGAGGGAAGCGTGGCCCTGTCCTGGCTGCCAAGTCCTAAGGATGAGCTAGTGTCACTTGAGACTTAAAAAAAGAAAAAAGAAAAAATGTTAGTGGAGCTCCTATTCCATGCGTGGTCGCAAACTAGACAGGATTTTACCCAGTTTTTAAGTCCATCACTTCACAAGGTGGCAGCACGGTAGCCATGGCTGAATCTATCCCTGGGGACGACGGGTCCCCAAACCTGGGCCAGGAGAACCACTGCCCCGGGAGGCGACACCCTGATGTGAGGGCGTTAATGAGTTCTGTGGCCGCTTGTGGTGCCCCAAGAACTCTCAGAAGATGAAAATCACCACAAAGCTGAATGTGGTGGCCACACTGTGATCCCAGTGACTTGGGAGGCTGAGGCAGGAGGACTGCAAGTTCAAGGCCAGCCTCAGCAACTTTGTGAGGTCTCAAAATAAAATATAACAGGCTGAGAGGGTAACTCAGTGGTAGAGTGACCCTGGGTTCAATCCCTAGTTTCAAAAAAAAAAAAAAAAAATCAAGGCAGGACTTTGGGTGAGGCTCGATTTCTCCTTATATTTATAAGTTGTTCTAACTCTGGCCTTAAAAATTAAACCAACCTGCTCCCATCTCAGCACAAACAGGAAGCTCACCCGGGAGTCAGGGCCAGGCAGCCGTGGAGCCGCTCAAGGCCCGCCCGCCACTGCTCAGCCGCCCCAGCGCAGCCTCCAGGGCATCGTTGCGGCTTCTGTTTTCTTTCTTCCTTTTTTCCTGTGGCACTAGGATTGAGCCAGGGGTGCTCCACCATTGAGCCCCGTCCTCAGCACTTTTTACATTTTATTTATTTATTTATTTATTTTAAAAATATTTTTTAGTTGTTAATGGACTTTTTTATAAATTTATTTATTTACATGTGGTGCTCAGAATTGAACCCAGTGCCCCACACATTCCAGGCAAGCGCTCTACCACTGAACTACAGCCCCAGCCCCTATATTTTGGTTTTGAGACAGGGTATCACTAAGTTGCTGAGGCTAGCCTTGAACTTGTGATCCTCCTGCCTCAGCCTCTGGAGTCACTGGGAGGACAGGCTGCAGCACCTGGCCAGGACCGGTTTTTCATGAGATCTTGGTATAGTTCTGCAGGAGCACAGGCAGCTGCACTTGAGCCTGCGGCATCCTAGAGGAATTCTCACTTTAGAGATGAAGTGGAAGCTCAGAGAAGGTCACAAAGCTGCTCACTCAGGAGGGACGGTAGCTGTGCCTCTCATTCCAGGCCTCACTCCAGCTATGGAGCTGCAGCACCCAGGAGGGCTCCCTCTGAACACACAAAACATGCAGATGTGTCTGCTGCAGTCTGGCTCAGGGTCCCCCAAGCCCACATGTTAAAGGCTCGTAGCCCGTGATGCTCTTGAGAGGAGGTGGGACCTGCAGGAGTCAGGGCCCTGTGGAGGGAAGTTAGGTCACTGGGTACCCGAGACTTCTCCTCTCAGTCTTTACTTCTCAGTTGCAAGGGGTGAACGGCATCGTCTGTCACGTGATCTCATGACGACACACTGCCTGCCTCACCACAGATCCAAGGGCAACAGCAATGTTTTTATCTTATAGGAATTCTATAAAATTCCATGGGATTGTACAAGTGCCCCAGATGTAGGATGGAGGGCCATAATGGGTAAATGGTCTTTGAAGGGAGAGAGTCTGTTTGGCTTGATTTGGGGTTTTGTGAAGTAAGTCTACACTAGAAGGGCACCTGGGACAGTAGGGGTCCAGCGGGGCACAGCACAGAGGGCGGGCTGGGCACCAGGGCAGCAGGAGTCCAGAGGGCACAGCACAGAGGGTGAGCTGGGCACCCGGGCAGCAGGGGTCCAGAGGGCACAGCACAGAGGGCGGGCTGGGCACCTGGGCAGCAGGGGTCCAGCAGGGCACAGCACAGAGGGCGGGCTGGGGCACCAGGGCAGCAGGGGTCCAGCAGGACACAGCACAGAGGGTGGGCTGGGCACCTGGGACAGTAGGGGTCCAGAGGGCACAGCACAGAGGGTGGGCTGGGCACCAGGGCAGCAGGGGTCCAGCAGGACACAGCACAGAGGGCGGGCTGGGCACCTGGGACAGTAGGGGTCCAGAGGGCACAGCACAGAGGGCGGGCTGGGCACCAGGGCAGCAGGGGTCCAGAGGGCACAGCACAGAGGATGGGCTGGGCACCAGGGC
>CM053412.1:67463991-67510072 GCA_028644305.1 Xerus rutilus | reverse complement strand
CTCCGTTCTGTGCTGCTGGCCGTGTGCGCGCACGCGCAGCTCCGTTCTCCGCCGACGGACACGCGCCCTGCTTCCAGAGCTTCACCACTGGGGACGTGGGTGCGTGACACGCACAGGTCCACAGATGTGCAGGGCACGCGTCTAGGCATGGGGTTCCTGAGTCCTGAGCTGGGCCCCCACGCCCTGGGGTCCAGGCAAGTTCTCCGAAGCACCTGTGGGTGGCAGCACAGGAGCGCATGCTGCCCACATCCACGCCGACAGTTGACCTCCCGGGGGTCTGGACCTGATTGCCCTGCTCTCCGACGCAATGAAGCACCTTCATCTACGTGCGACTGTCCGTCCCGGAGATGCCTGTCCCGACTGGCCCGTTTGCTGCGTGCACAAGTGGCTTGTATGGATCCGTCACATCTGCTGAACCGCTGTCCTGTTGGGTCTTGTTGAAAATGCCTCCTCCCCACTTTGTGGCCTGTTGTTCTGTCTCCTTTATCGTGACTCTAAAACAATACGTACTTCTTCTTCTTTTGCAATACTGGGGACTGAACACAGGGGTGCTTAACCACTGAGTCACATCCCAACCCTTTTAATTTTTATTTTTATGCTAAGTTGCATAGGGTCTCGCTAAGTTGCTGAGGCTCTTTGAACTTGTGATCCTCCTGCCTCAGCCTCCCAAGTAGCTGGAATCATAGGGATGCACTAATGCTCCCAGCTCTGCCTGGCCTTTTCTGATTATCTCCTGCTCTTTCTTACTTTGGGTTATCTTTTATCTGTTTGGGAAAGTTTATTTTTATTTCTTTTTCTGTGTGTTACTGGGGATTCAACCCAAGGGTACTTTATCAACCAGTGAGCTACATTCCTAGTTCTTTTTATTCTTGAGACAGGGTCTTGCTAAGTTGTCCAGTCTGGCCTCCAACTTGTGCTCTTCCTCTTTCAGCCTCCCAAGTCAATGAGATTACAGATGTGCACCACTGGTCCTGGTGGAGAGTTTTACATGCATTATTTCATACTCTGTATGCCATGAATCCAGCTTCTGAGGTCTTGGCAGGTCTGACTTTATTATTCCTGCTCCCTTTCCCTGCTGTGCTGGGGATGGAGCCCATAGCCCCTGCGTGCTGGGCAAGCTCTACTCCTGTTTATACATAGCGCTCCGTCCTGTGCTTTGTGCTCGGATGGTGAACTCCCCTTGTCAGAACTTCAGGAATGGAGACTCCTTGGGGCCTGGGCCAATTTTCCTTCTATTTGTTCCTGCTGGTTACCTAGGGGCACCATCTGCCTGGGGCACTGGGGCCTGGGGAAGGGACTCCCTCATAAAGGGATCCAGTGACTAAGCTCAGGCCATCTGGGCCTCCTCCCAGCTCTCGGCTGCAGTGGTCGGGACCCAGCAAGGCCTAAACACTTACAAGGACATGAGGCTCCAGATCCTCAAGAGACCTGTGGGACGCCCTGCTTCATGTGGCCATCCATACCTCCTCTGCTCGGGGTCAGCCCCAGACTTTCTCTCCTGTCCTCCCCTTATCTGCTTAAGCTGAAATGCCTTGTCCCTGGGGTCAGTGGGCCCACAGTGGGGAGGCCCACAGTCATGGGGAGGCCCACAGTGGAGAGGCCCTGGAGAAAGACCAGCTGCAGGGTTTTCTTTCTTCTCTGGATTCCGGCTCCCACAAAGTGTTGGCCTCTGAGGCTTTTTGAGACAGGGTCTTGCTCTATTGCCTAGGCTGGCCTTAAACTCCTGGCTCAAGCAACCCTCCAGCTCAGTCTTCCCAGTAGCTGGGACTGTGGGTGCTCGTCACTGTGCCCAGCTTTAGTTCTCTGTTTTGAAGGTCAGTTAGGGATGTAAAAAGAAGCTTTGATATTTTGATTTATATTTATTGTTCTAAAGATACATAATTTATGGCTCACTTTTCTAAATCTCTATCTTCACGGCTATAGTTTGGATCTCGATTGTCTCCCAAAGGCCCATGTGTTACAGGCTTGGTCCTCAGGGTGGCGCTATTGGGAGGGGTGGGGCTGTGGGAGAGGCCCTTGGGTCACTGGAGTGTCCCTTGAGGGGGACCTGAGGCGTCTCCTCTCTGCTCTCTGGTTGGTGACAGAAGCAGGTCTGCCCCGCCATTTGCCCCGAGGAATAAGGCTAAAAGGTCATGAACAGGAACCTCCAGAACTGTGACCCAAAAAACCTCCCTCTTCATAAATAATCACCACAGATACTGTGACATTTAGTTGGCCATGTCAGCTTGTTTAGCTTCCTGGGGACTAGGCCATCAGCCGTCCACAGGTCACATCTGTTGCTTTAGCAGGGTCTGAGCTACTCACTGGCCAGAGCCTGTTCTTTAGAGGCACATTTTAAAATTAACTACTGAACCTGAGTTTCACAGGGGCATCTGGGAACCCTCTGAGGGCACTGGATCAGGTTAGCAGACAGAACGACGCCCGTTACAAGTGCCGGTTGAGGCCAGGGCCAGCGGCAGGCCTGCGGGAGCGGTCCACACAAGACCGCTGCTTACCTGCGTCCACTTCTGTCCCTTCTCCAAGATCATGAAGTGAGTGTTGTCGCCCAGGGTCTGGAAGAACTCCTCTGTGTCCACCACTGTGCCATCCTCCTCCAGCACCAGCGTGACCAGCCCAGCTGTGATCACCAGGGCATCCAGAGTCTAGGTGGCAGTGAGGCAGAGAAACGGCATGAAGTGGACATTCCCTTTGGGCCACCCGATGACATTTATGATGTCAGAGTTTTCAGAAGTGTCGGCTGATTTGAATAAAGTATTTTTTATTTTTTTATTTTTTTTATTTTTTGAGACAGGGTCTTGCTGTGTTCCCAGGCTGGCCCCAAACTCCTGGGCTCAAACAATCCCCCTACTCAGTCTCCTAAGTAGCTCACACCACAGGCACATGCCACCAGGCCCAGCTTGAGTAAAACCTTAAGGGTAAAGAGATGCACTGGCTGATGTCTAGGAGTCAGTCTTCACTCAGAGAAAGAGTTTAAGGTTTTAAATGGAACCACCTCCTCAGAGACATGGGGTACGTGAGCATACTGAGCACGTAGGACCTGAGGCCACCTGGAGATCTTATTGGATGCACGAGCAGAGCGTTCCTGCATGTGTGACGTCAGAAGAGCCGTGCCCCAGGTGCCATGAGGGGCTGAGCCTCGCTGCGGAGGCTGTGTGCTCACTTAACACTTCCATGGGCATCTTTGAGCTATGCTTCCTGAGAGTCTAGGAGCCTTCCTTGTTTGGTGCTCTAGGACAGTGTTTTAGTGAAGGACTATTCTACGCTGGCTTTTACAACCAAACCTGGACTTCCCGAGCCCAGTATTTCTACTTTATCAATCGACGGCTGCTTCTGCAGCGTTTGTCTCATCTTTCATGGTACAGGGACACAGCGATCGGCCATCTGACCATCTAGACCTGCCCCTTACCACTTAGAAATGGCTCCCCTGAGACCCCCGAGGCCGAGAGGGACCGCCAAGTTGGACATGAGGTCTTTCTTGACCTTTCTGTCTTGGCACTGTGTGGCACCATGTCCTTGGCCCAAGCTGGTCAAGGGCACCTCTGTGAGCTGGCAGGAGTGGCTGCGGTGGGTGGTACCTTGTGGATGAGCTCCTGCAGGCTGCTGGCCATCACCCCACGCCGGCTGCTTCGGTCATGATTGGAGACGCGGAAAGGGCGAGCAGGGTGCATGAGGGGCGTTAGCAGGACCTTCTTGGTCTGTGATCCCATAAATGTCAGGGGCCTGAAAGTGGAGACGAGAAGAAAACAACTTTGACATTGCTTTGTGTGTGTGACACTGGGGATTGAACCCAATGGCACTCTATCACTGTGCTGCATCCTCATTCCTTTTTATGTTATTTTGAGATAAGGTCTCACTAAGCCTCTGAGGCTGGCCTCCAACTTGTGATCCTCCTGCCTCAGCCTCCTGAGTAGCTGGGAGTACAGACATGTACCACTACGACTGGCTTTAGTATAGGTTTGAAGTACAGATAATGCACTTGTAGTATTTGCAACTAAAAGAAAGAAATTCAGTGGTTGCAAATTACTAAAAATTACACATACGTCTCCAAGGAAGTAATAAGTAGTATCCAAGTTAAAAAGTTTCATCTTTATTTCTATTTTGCCAGAACATTGAAAGTCTATGAGGTAATGGCTTAAGAACAATGTTAAGGCCATCAAACTAAAAAAAAAAAACATCATATTCAACAAATGTGGATGGGTTTTATAACTAAAAAAATTCAGAGAAAACAATTTCCAGTAGCCACAAAATAGTTAAGCAGAGTTAGAGGATCAAACACACACACACACACACACACACACAAAGTCATATTTGCACACTAAGACTATCCTAGAAATATTTAAGAGCCAGTGATACCAGTCACTGTAGCCATTGACCAAGGTTTTGAAATTAACTCAGGATAAGCCAAAATCAGCATACCCACAGCCGTAACTTTCTTGGGAAGAACAAGAAGGGAAGATCTTCGGGCCCTGTGTCACACGACACTGGAGTCGGCGCCACATTCTCCATAGAATTAGAACCATGTGCCTGACCCTGAGCTGCCCGAGGCTCCATGTGCCACACACGCAGGGCGGTTCTTTTCTGTTGTTGGTTTTTTGGGGTGGGGGCTGCTGAGCTGGTTTTTTGGGGTGGGGGCTGCTGAGCTGGGACACAGCCCAGGGCCCCACGCGTGGCCAGCAAGTATGCACTGAGTCACAGCCCCGGGCTCCAGCGGGCGCCCCACCGTTCCCGCCTACCTCAGGGTTCACACAGTGGTGAGATCTGGACAAACACTGGACCAGTACATTTGGAAGAGCAAAACCAGGGCCTTAGTTTTAGGGCAATATTGTAGAAGACACGAAGTGAGCACGTTGCAGCTTTGTGACCTTCCAAACGTGTCTAGGTTCACTCCCAAACTCCCAGCACGTCTGCCCTGAGTGGCAAGGCCCGCCACCTATGGGTCAGCACTTCACACACGCGTCATCTGCCCTGCATTTCCCACTAGACTGGAATTCCGTCCAGGACAAAGGCTTCTTCTCTACATCTACAATGCCTGACTCAGTGCCAACACACACGTGTTAAGCCATAGGCTGTCTGCTCCAGACCCCAGTGAAAATTCACCACTTACCAAGGACTTTGCAGATGAAAACCCAGCTGTACAGTAATGAACTGGCTCTCAGAAACCGTCAGGGGACGTTCCTGCTGCGAGGTCCATAGCCCCTCGGGAGGTTCTAATGGCAGTGAGAGTGGGTCCTTATCTGTCTTGCCAGCACGCTGGCCTCTGGGATCAGGACTAAGCGTCTGTTCTGAAGTGCCCCCACAGTTCCACAGTTCCCCCAGCTGCTCGCCCCCATCATTTGCTCTGGCCGGCCACGCGCTAGCTCTCTAAACATACTGACAAGTCATCAGCACACCCGTGGGAGGAAGCGTTACCCCATTTCACAGATGAGAAAACTGAGGCTCAGAGTAGCTTCTCGAGGGCACCTGGGTAATGAGGGAAAGACAGACGGGGCGGGTGCCACATCTGTCCACAGCCAGGCTTCTTCCTCTTGGTTGGGGGCCGGCCTTGTGTTGCCCTCCCTGAGCTCCAGCTCTGGGCCGCGTGCAGGGAGCCTCTGGCAGAATCCTCCAGGGTATGGCAGCGCTTCCCCTTCCACCCACAACTCCCTTCCTGCAGGTGGAGTCACTGTCCAGCGTGTCCAGTGAGCAAAGCCAAGGGGAAAGTGCCAGCCAGGGCTGGGCCAGCCGTCAGGACGACCTGGGACCCTCCAGCAGACACCATCCCATAAGCCTGAGCGGAGACCCCCACCCACGGGGCAGCAGGGCCTGGCACTCGGCTGCTGGCTTCTGACCTGGATTCGGAGGAGTTGCACCAGCTGCCTGTTACACAATGCGGAGGAGACGCTCACACGGCTGAGCCAACAGGACATGTCCTCGCCCCGGGGACCTGTGAAGCAGGCCAGGGGATGACCTCTCACCTTCCCCAGAACCTGGCTTTGTCCTTGACCTAATCATGGCAAGAAAGGTGGGGACCCCACTCGGTCCTGTAAGTTAGCGCACCACCTGGGAGTCGCCAGGGTTCCTTCTCAGGCAAAGCCTGAGGCTCAGAAGTTACCAGGTAAGGAGGCCAGACCAGCCAACATCGAGCGCAGCTCTGGGGCCAGCCCAACTTCCCTCCAGTGGTGCTGCCCACAGGATGAAACCTCCCGCAGGACGGGACCCTGGGCTCCACCACAGGGCCCGTCTTCTACCTAGAGCCAGAGGCACCGGGCCACCCCTGGGCTCAGGGATCGGCCTTGGAGCCCAGGGCCTGCCAGCACCCAGCCCAGGTGGGAACAGAGTCAGAGACACAGGCAGGCCCACCCCCGGTGGTCAAGAGCACAGCCTTGCCTAGTCAGCTGGGGCCCGGTATCGCCTCCTTGGACAAGAACACACCTTCGTGAGCGCCCACGCGCCAGCGACCCAGCAGAGCTGAGGAATTCAACGTTCCTATTGCCTTTTCCCACCTGACAGGATGGTGTTGGCGGCCGTCTGGTCCTCCGGCCTTCATCTGCCCTGGGATCACCATCACTGATTACACAGAAGGACGCACGGCCCTTGCTCTCCTTCCTGCTCCCTAACCAAGACCTGCTCGTGGCTGCAGAAAAGGAGAGAACAAGAAAACCACTGCGGGCATGAAAATCAGATCACATTCTTACCAAGGGGGCACGAGTGGCTTGAAGGGTCAAATTAGATCAAGTCCAGACTGTCCGGCAGGCAGCACAAGGGGCGACGTGAACTTCACACACACCAAGCCGGCCCTGCAAGCGCTGGGCACTGACGCCATCCAGCTGAAAGATCAGCGGGCTACACAGCTGAACAAGCAGGCAACACCTTGACCCAACCGCCTTCTGGCCACTGAAAAGACGGAACAATTGAGGTCACTGGCCATTAGCACAATGCCTACAAAGAGTCGCTATCCCCCACCCCCGTACTCTAATTTGTCAAAGTGAAAATAGAACCACCCAGGCCAGAAGGGGGCTCGGGTGGGGCGTGTGCAAGGCCCAGGCTCAGTCCCAACGCCACCAAAGAGCAAGACCCAACAGGACCCACGGCAAGCCTGCTGTCTGCCCCACCTCCTGTGAGCCCACGCTGCCCGGCTCCTGGGGAGTGGCTGCCAACAATCCTCGGAACCAGGAAGGGAAACAGCTCGCCACGGGGAGAATGAGTACCAGGTTGTCTCAGGGAAGAGGAGAAATCACGAGGAAACAGTGTTTCAGGAAATAGGTTTTTCGGGGAAATCGAGACAACAGAAGTCAGGCTTCATGGAATGCTCCTCTAACTGCAGTGGCCATCGCCCAGCATGAGAGGACAGAAGGAAGCCTGCATTTTCCCTGAGGGAAGCAGGAAGTTGCCATCTTACAAAAACATGACATCCAGTGACAAGACCTGACTGACAAAGACAGGAGCTGTTTTCCAGCTAGGTAACCTGCCCCTGGTCCCTAAACGAGCTTTCTTTATACACCACGCTTGCACTGGTGCTCACTGTGAAGGGGCAGCCCAGGGGCAAGGAGTGGGTAGGAGCAAAGCACAGTCGTCCCTGTGAGTATCCTCGTGGGTTGGTCTAGGCCCCGAGACCAGAATCTGAGGACGCTCAGGTGCCTTGTATGAAAGGATGCCTTTCGTGTGGCATGTGGTCCTCCCGGCACTTCAGATCATCCCTAGAGCACTCACAATGTGATACCATGTGAACACTATGTTGATGCCTGTTATCCTGCAGGGTCACAGGGTAATTACAAGGAAAATCTGTGCATGCTCAGTACAGATGCAATTTTAAAAAATATTTTCAGTTGTAGATGGACACAATACCTTTACTTTATTCATTCTTGTGTGGTACGAGGACTGAACCCACTGCCTCCTAAGTGTGAGACAAGTGCTCTACCACTGAGCTACAGCCCCATCCCCCAGATGCAATTTTTAAAATAGTTTTTTTTCCTGTCGTTGGATCTTGGGATGTGGCATCTGTGGGTGGCAGGGCCAACTGTATTTGGTGTCACTGGTGATAAGGGAGCAGCCCAGGGCTGTGTAAGATGTTGCCCAGGGACACTCAGAGAGCGACGTGACTGGGGGAACGTGGAAGAAGGAGCCCACAGGGGAATAAAGAGGACCTCGGTCACCCAGACCAGGGTGGCCGGGATGCCAGGAGGGAAGAGACGAGGTCAAACACGGTCATGCAGAGAAGACAAACAGGGCTCAGAAAGTGTCCCCCGGGCCTGAGAGGTGCCTGTGGGCCACAAGGACAGTTTCCAAGGGTGCGGTGGCAGTGGAGCAAGGGTCAGCCTGGGAGCTTCCTGCCTCCAAGCTTGCCAGGCTCTGTCATGAACAGATGGGAACATGCCTGCCCCCAAGCCCAGCTCCTCTCCACGGGCTCTCCCTGCTCGTGGCTGTGTTCTTACCAAAATACCAAAATCCTTGGTGTAACAGGGGTTTAAGACAGGGCGAGGGAGGCCTTGAACACCTTGAACAACTACTAAAATAAGAATTTAGGTTCAAGCTTTCTGCTGTGAGATATGCTTGGGGAAAACTGAATTCTTTATTAACGTCACTAGGAAGGCTGGCATGACGTTCATACTGCATTCCTGCAGATGGGAAGATGTAACTATGTTTGTTTTTTCTTTTTGCAGTTCTGAGGATAGAAAACCCAGGGCCATGGACCCTGAAGATGTTCTGAATAGTCTGAATGGTCATAGAAGCAGCCGTTCTGAGCAAGGTATGGTGCGTGCTGACTTTACGGCAAGCTCAGGACTGGCCTGAGCTGCGTGAACATCCCTGCAGGGCAGAGCTTGGCTGGGGACTTCAGCCCGCTCTCCTCACAATGAGGCTGCAGCACCCGCAGCTGATCAGCAGGCCAGTGACAGCCGAAGACGCTGCGATCACCGACAAGGATCTATTATTATTATTATTTGCAGTGCTGGGGATCCAACCCGGGGCCTTACACTTCTAGGCCAGTGCTCAGTCACTGAGCTACATCCCCAGCTCTACAAGTATCTTTTTGTGAAAAAAAGGTGTATATTGATTAAGTTATTTCCCTAGAAAAAGCAGTTGTTTACTAATAAAAGACAGTTATGATCTTCCTGGATTTCTGCCTCCTCTCAGTGCCTTTAAATTAAGGATCACTGAGAGGAGGCAGAATCCAGGAAGACCATAATTAACAAATATGTTGGTACCTTGATTTTGGCTGTTTAGCCTGGACAGGATTTTAAGGAAGGGTGGGGAAGAAGTACCTCCCTTTCAACAGGTATTAGATTGCTTTTGTCCAGTTGAGGTTGAATCAGATAGATTCCAAAGAATTATAGCAGTTCAGCCTAGAAACAGATAGCTTTTCAAAAAACTGGGAAAACACACTGGGCACAGTGGTGCATGCCTGTAATCCAAGTGGCTAGGGAGGCTGAGGCAGGAGGATCACAAGTTCAAAGCCAGCCTCAGCAATGGCGAGGCACTAAGCAACTCAGTGAGACCCTGTCTCTACATAGAACACAAAATAGGGCTGGGGGTGTGGCTCAGTGGTCAAATACCCTTGAGTTCAATCCATGATACAAAAAATTTAAAAATTTTTTAAAAAATTAGAAAAGTTTGTCCCCAATAAATACGCACTCCTAGAATTTGCTAATCTGGATGGAGCATGTTTTGGGAAATCAAATATTTCATTGTTGGTTTTGGAGGGAGCATTAGGAACTGAACTCAGGGGTGCTTAAGCACTGAGCCACATCCCAGCCCTTTCTATTTTTTATTTTGAGACAGGATCTCACTAAGTTGCTGAAGCTGGCCTTGAACCTGCGATCCTCCTGCCTCAGCCTCCCAAGTCACTGAGATTAAAGGTATATGCCACCATACCTGGCTCATTGTGTGTTGATGTGCCAACATGTCTTAAGCAAGCCACTTTACCTCAGGCCTTCCACTGGTACATTCTAGATTTCCCGTAAACTGTTGCAATGTTCAGATTCAAAGACAGGCTTAACCTTAATGCTTGATTCCTGCCACTCTGAGGCAAACCAGTGATAGGTCAGTGCACTCTGGCTGTGCTGGAACCTCAGCCCACCACTCACTCCTCAGTGTTCCAGAGGAAGCTGGGGAAGAGACATTCGCACATTTATGGGAAAAGAATTCTAGGGATTCATTTTAAACTACTCCGTCCTTTCCTCCTTGAGATGGGACCGTGGAGTGGGCGGAGCTTGAAGAAACTCAGGAAAGAACCAAGGCCTTATGTTTGTGCTTAAAAGTGTCATAGTGAGCCTGGCGCCTACGCCTCCCTTCCAATCCAGGGAGTGGGAGGTCGAGACCAGCCTCAGCAAATTAGGGAGATCGAGTCTCAAAATTAAAAATAAGAGTTCAGTGGTAGAGTGTCCCTGGGTTCCATGCCCAGTAATGAAAAAAAAAAAAAGCTTATGGTGAAGGCAGGTTCCAGGTCCCGCTGTGAAGGTGAAAAGAAGCCCCTGATGCTGGCCCAGAGCAGGCCAAGGAGGTGGACGGAGAAGGGGGACTTTCAGACAGAAACAAAAACAGGGAAGAAACTCGAAGAGGTACATAGAGGGCTTCTGGAGAAGGCCACAGGTGTTAAACTCTGGCAGAGGCAGGCTGTGTGCCCGAGACCTCGGTGACCTTGATTCCACTCCCATTGAAACCCTGGATTCCCTGTCCTAACACCTTGGCCCCTAGAGCTAGAATGGAGTGTTTGTCTTGGAGCCTGTTGAACATTAAAGAATAAACCTTTTTTAAGTGTTGGCAGAGATAGAGGAAGAGCCTTTGTCACCTTCCCGGAATCCTGCTGCTACAAATTGTGTGTGTGTGTGACAGACATTGGATGCCAGCCGCCAGGCCTCCTTTCCATTTTAGCAGTTGCTTCTAACCCTAAGTATTCTCCAGCTCCCCGTGTGACCTGCTGGGAAGTTGCCTACGTTTTAAAGCACTCAAGGGTCCCCCCCCCCTCTCAGCTGGGGATCCAACCCAGGGCCTGTGCATGCAAGACACACACTCTGCCAACTGAGCTATATCCCCAGGCCCTCTCCATCATTTTTTGTTGTTGTTGTTTGTTTGTTTTGTTTTTGGTACTGGGGATTGACCTCAGGGGCACTCGACCTCTGAGCCACATCCCCAGCCCTATTTTGTGTTTTATGTAGAGACAGGGTCTCACTGAGCTGCTCAGCGCCTCACCATTGCTGAGGCTGGCTTTGAACTCGCGATTCTCCCATCTCAGCCTCCCTAAGTGCTGGGATGACAGGCGTGCGCGCTGCGCCTGGCTCCCTCGCCATCGTTTCTGAAGTATCTGGATATCTTCAGAGAAACAAGGCACCCTCCTTAATCTATAAAGTCACCGCCACTGCCACGTCTAGGATCTCATCAAGGCTTGGATTGGTCTATTGGGACGTGAAGATAAACCCAGCAGAGAAAAAGTGTGCGGCACCTTGGAGCGGCAGTGAGAGGAACTCCTCCTGCAAACCGCACCTAGCACACCCGGGAGGGCTCCGCGGGCAGAGGCCGGAACAGCTGAGCCTCCCCTCGAGGCCAGACCGCGCGCTGAACCAGAGGCTGTACCTGGACCCCTCCCCTCGCCCCAGTTAGGGTCGCGATCCCAGGCGGAGGAGCCCCGGAGAAGCTCCGCGCACCGCGTTGTCGCCGCCCAGGGGTCCTGGGACCCGGACCTCGTTTGCACCCACGGCTACAAGAAAAGCGACGACCTCTGCACTCCCCGCTGGCACCCGATCCGCGGACACCCGCGCACCTCTGGAGCCACACCCCACCGGCTGGGCCAGCTGGAGCAGGGGACCCGTGACCCGCTCGGGCATGCTCGGCCGTCGGGTCAGGGCGGGCGACCGCGGCTGCGGGGAGCGCGGGAAGGCGCGGAAGGAGGCGCAGGAGCGCGGCGCGTGGGGTGCGGCACTCGCCTGAGCAGGGTCCCCGCGTAGTCCCGAGCGGTCTCCATGGCGCGGTCCTCGCCAGCCTCGCGCGACCTGCACGGCCACTTTAAGCTCCGCCGCGGCCCCGCCCCGCCTGGGCGGTGCCGGGACCCGGGCTTCGCTCTCTGCTCCGCAGGCCGGCGGTGGCCCCGCGCTCCTGCGCTGCGGCCCCGGGCCATGCCCTTGCGGCCCCCTGGCTGCAGAGCCCTGCGCCCAGGAGCCTCGAGCCCAGACGCTCCGCAGGCCTGGCACGGGCCATTGCCAGCCTGTGTCGCGCACTCCCGGGGGTTGGGGAGCCAAGTCTGCACCATCGCGTGGCTGTGAAAAGGCAGGTGTGTTGATTTTAAACCCCGGAGGCAGGTGCAGGGCGCGGCGCCGGGGCGCGGGTACACCCAGGGCTGAGGCCCCTGAGGCCGCGCTCCGGCCAGCGAGCCAGCGGGTTCCTAGTAGAGGTGAGGAAGTTGCGGCAGAGCCAGGACCTGCAGGTCCTCGGAGGTGCCTTGGCCTCCTTCCCGGTAAGTCCCTTCACAGGTGTGCCAGGGCATTTGGGGACAGAGAGAAGGGCGGTCAGAACGGAGGGCCACGGAGCGTTGGGCCCTCGACCATCCTCGAGCTATAGGTAAGGGAGCTTCTGAGAGCAGGAGGGAAAGAGCGGACTGACAGGGCCGGAGGGGTGTCCCCGCGGCATCTGTCCCGGTGCACGAAGGTGCGTGGCTCCACACCTCCAAACAAGGCTGGAGACCCACTGGGCTCTTTTTACTAAACTGAAGCCCGGGTCTTTTGGCACGTTAATGGGTGGCGCGGTCAGGTAATTCAGCCTTTTAAAAAATGTAAACTTCCTCCGACAGGGGGCACTGCTAGAACCTACCTTCCTGTTTGTGGTGGGGTGACTAGCCACCTCAGTGCAGCGCATGTGTTGCTAAGGCTCCTGGGACCTGCGGGGGTGGGTTCTCCTCACTCAACCTGATCACTTAAAGGTAGCCCCTCGGCTTCCCTCTGGCTCACTGAAACAATTGCTTCTCCCCCTTCAGAGTTATTCTGGTCAACGAACCCCAAGGTGACCAAAAACGATTTCTCTGGGACAGCCCTGGCCCCAAGCTTGCAGAGAGGCATTTCTGGCCTAGAGCTCTGGGGCTGGACGGGCTGGATGCAGGCTGAAGAGACCATTTGCTGCGCCTCCCACTGACACCTGCAATTAGACGGGAAAATGGGTCCAATCAATTCAACTCAGGAACTGAACCATGAGCACCCTCAGCCAGCCGCTGGATCCACCTGCTACTAACACTTGACATATTTGCTTGTTGTTTATATTTTTGTTTGAATCCCTTCATTTTAGATCCTTTAACTTGCATTTCTGAAAGAAAAAAAATAAAAGGATGTTCTCAAAGCTAGCTCTAGTGGCAGGATCACTCCTGACAAAGTTAGAATGACATCCTAAGACCATCCAGAGCTGGTCTATAGTCAAGCT
Source organism: Xerus rutilus (assembly GCA_028644305.1). Taxonomy (NCBI): domain Eukaryota; kingdom Metazoa; phylum Chordata; class Mammalia; order Rodentia; family Sciuridae; genus Xerus; species Xerus rutilus. The sequence goes on along the minus strand of CM053412.1, from coordinate 67,496,695 downwards.
CCCCAGCCACCCAGACCCATTGACCTGAATGTCCAAGGCAATGCCCCAGGCCTGGGGTGAGGGTGCATTCTGCCTGGTCCCGAGCAGTGGAGGTCAGGTCGTGGAGGATGCTCATGCATCACTAACCCAGCCAGCCACCCAGCGTGTTGGTTCCTAGGACCCAGAGAGCAGTGTGTGTCAGAAGGCATTCTGTGTGTGCTTGTGAGTGAATGAATGACCGCAGTGCTGCTATTGGTACTGTGTGAATGAAAGCTGCAAAGAACAGAGGAGGAATCCTGCCCAGGGTGTGTCCAAGAAGTGACATGGGGCTGCGGCTCCAGGGTGCGGGCCTGGTGGGGTCCCCGTGCCCAGCTGGCTATGCTCTCACAGCAGGGAGTCGGCAGAGGTCGGGGGTGCCCTTCAGATGGATTGGAGAAGACCACTCTGGGTGGCAGGGAGGCTGGCTAGGCCGTCACTTTTGTAGGTGACGCAAGTGAGAGAAGGGGAACTCCACGCACTGACAGCCGGCAGGGACAGGACCATCCTGGAGCCCACAGACATTTCCAGGTCATGGGGAAGACAAAAGGGAGGCAGCCAGAGTGGACCCTGGATGCTCAGCGTGGTGCCTGGAGAGACAGTGATGTCCTTCCAGAGATGAGCAACAGGACAGGGAGCAAGATTGGGGCGACAGGTGACGCTCAAGAGCCTGCCTCACAGACAGGGCGTGGCCTGATGCTCGGGGACAGCCAGGCTGGAAGTGAAGGCCTGTGTCACCTGCCTGTTCCCCAGGGGAGTCTGGGGCAGGTGAGGGCGGGTGGAGAGGGAGAAGATGGCCCAGAGCACCTGGGGCTTCAAAGGGCCTTGCTGCGAAGAAAAGGGTAGGAGGCCACTGCACCTGCCCCGCCTGTGAGGGAGGGCGCCTTCCTAGCAGGCCCCCAAGCCTGTCCTGACAAACTCCTTCCCACCCCAGTGAACTAGCCCATCCAGCAAACACCTACTGAGCGCCACACTGGTTATCTCCCACCCCAGCGCATCCTCCTGTGCTCCAGGAGGCTGGTCCCAGGGACCGCACTAGAGGTCCTGCGCTTGGGCTTCTAGTTGGTCTCTCCTGTGGGAGGCACTTACAGACTTTTTAAAATGAAAAGCAAGTGTATTGCAGAATAAGGCACGCCTGATTAAGTGCACAGATCTTTAGTGTACAACTCATAGAATTTTTATTTTTAGAAACAGATCAAGACAAAGAATATTTGCAATACTCAGGAGGCAACTCTTGTCCCTTGGCCACAAGCTGGGTGACAGCAAAAACTTGGAGTGAACTTCCACAAAATTGTTGGGCATTGGTTGTGGTCAACTAAAATGTCTCTTCCCCACCTGCTGACCAAGAAGATTGGGTACGGCAATTAGGAAAGAGAAACTGGGGGTCCCAGGGCTGTGGGTGGGGCAGGAGCCCACTCACACTGAAGCCCCAGGACTGTGGGGGTGTGGGAGGGTCCTGCAGGAAGCCAGGGCACCATCCTTTTCTGGTATGCCAATCACAAACCTCACTGCACATCCAGAATAGCCATAATGGGGAAGAGAGGAGGCCACACTGTCACTTTGAGTGGGTCGGTCATTTGCGAGGGACGAGTCCCCTAGTCTGAGCCCAGATGCATCCTGAGGAGTGTATCTATGATGCTTAACAGGAGGAACTGGAAAGCCACCTGTCCCCGCCATGAGCCCATTGAAGTTGGAGCCCTGAGTGGGGGTGTGGTGGGGCTGTTGAAGAGCAAGACGGCAGGAGCCCAGGGTGGCCGGGTCACAGCCAAGGAGTCCTCGGTCAAGACAAGTGTTCCTCCAACCAGCTTAAAGGCAGAAGTGCCTTGGAATTCTAAAATGGATGTTAAGGTTTTCACAACTTCTTGTGGAGTTTGCATTAAAATACTGGGTCTGGGGATGGAGCTGAGCAGCACAGCACCTGCCTGGTGTGCACGAGGCCCTGGGTTCTGTCCCCAGCACCACAGAAAAAACGAGCAAAAACAAAAACAAAACCTACAAACCAAACCAACCCCAGACTCCATATTGGACCTACGTGCCTGTGATACTTAATGTCAGTGGGCCATGACCTCCTGAGGTTCAAGTCCTGCCATCTAAGGAGGGCTAGAGCTGCTTTTCCATGAAGACTCACATAACCCACCTACTGTTTACTAACACTGGGCGGGCGGGGAGGTGGCCCCAGCAGAGAGCACATCTGCTGTTAATAACCCGGGACAGGCCCCACTGGGCTGCAGGTACCTGCTATCCCTCTAAGTACGGGAACACAGATGAGGGTCTCTTCTGCTGACTTCAGGTTGAGGTTGTTTTCTTTTTCTTTCCAAAGAAAGTGCCCAGAGAATCCTGTGCTTCTGGGCAGATCCCGGGCCTTTCCCAACTGGGCAGAAGGGCAGAGCAGAACTCGGCTTCATGGAGCCGGCGCCACGCTTCCCATAGCGTCCTGATCTTTTGACAAGGTTTTAATAAAATTTTGACAATGTAAATAATATGTAAATACAGTGTCAAAATTGGCAATTTTTATAAAAACATGGCTAAATCCAAAATCTTCTTGGCCTGTGGTCACCAATTCTGGCCCCTCCCTGCTTACGCCTCATGAATCCTACGGTTTTCCCGTGCAGTGTGTGCACAGATGCACACACACCCACACACGTAACACACTCTCTGTGGTGTTATTTCGCACAGTTCGCTTACACAAATGGTACCCTGTCCTGCTCTGCAGCTTACTTTTTCATGCAAGGGCAGGCAGCTCTGTCAGCGCACCTGGGCTCACTCGGCTTTGTGACCACTGCATAATATTCCCAGAACGTAGTCAATCACAGTTGACCTTCTCCTCTTGTTGAACGCTGGAGATGGCTCCACTTATTCATTAGTGTAAACAGTGCTGTACCAAGCGTCCTTGTAAATGCATGGCTGTGTCACTGGGGCGTAACACCCAGGAATGGAATTGTTAGATTTTTAGGATGTGTATAGTCAGCTTTCATATCTGCAGTTTCTGCAGCCAATGACTCAACTAACTTTGGATTAGAAATATTTGGAAAATGAAATTGTATCTGCACTGAACATGTAGTGACTCTTCCTTGTCATTATTGCCTAAACAACACAGTGTGGCAACTGTTTACATAGTACGTATGTGATCTCAGGCATTGTAGGTAATCTAGAGATGATGTAAAGTATACAGAGGGATGTGTGTGCTGTGTGCAAATACTACACCGTTGTACGATAAGGACTGGGCCTCTGCAGGTTCTGGAACCAGTCCCCCAGGACACGGAGGAACCACTGGACCCCTGCGCCTTTCTGGTAATGGGGATGGCACCCAGGGACGCTTTACCATTGAGCTGTGTCTCTAGCCCTTTCCACTTAATTATTTTTGAGAGATGGGGTGGCTAAGTTACTGAGGCTGGTCTCCAACTTGCAATCCTCCTTCCACAGCCTCCTGAGCAGCTGGGTTTGTAGATGTGCCCACCACAACTGGCTCTACACTTGTGAAGGTTCATAAGAATGTCCCCAGGGGCTTGGGGAATGTCCCCTGGGTGGTGCTGCAGCCCCTCTCCCTGTGGAACTGTGACGCTGACCCGAGATTGGCTGAAGGAGCGCCCCAACATCCTCCTCCCACTTCTCGTGCAGTCATCAGACTCAAACCCACAGCTGCCATTTGTGCTTCTTTTAAAACTTAAACCGGTAACTGGGCGCCACCTTTTCCAGTCCCAGATCCTGCGCGTCGCGTGGTTCTGGGAGCCGGGCCCCCCGCCAGGCACAGCTCTCTCAGTGCCCAGGCTGCTCCTCTGTGCTGGGTGTTCTCAGGGCCGACCCTTCCTTCTTGGGTGGGGCAGGCAGGCTCTCAGGGCGGCTCCGGGTCAGAACAAAGAGGCTTGTGTGAAAAAGGCCAGGATTTGACGTTTCAGGGAGGTTTATGTGAATGTGATAAATGGAGCATTTTGTTTTAAGGTATTACACTTTATAAGTTAGTAAGCATGTTTATCAAATGGTGTATCTGAATCCAAAGTCCACATTTCAGAAAGAGAGAGGTTGTCATAGCACAGCAGCTGTGTGGGGGCTGGGAATGGGGCTGACGTCCAGCCCTTGCCTGGCACGCAGGGGCCCTGGCTCCACCCGGCAGCGGGCTGGCCTCATCTCTGCTTCACTAGGACACTCAGGACTGGCTAGGGACAGGCACTTCCCACCTCCACTTTATAATCAAATCCTCGGGAACGGCAGAATGCCTAGGATCGTGTGGAAAGACGACATTCGCCTGAAAGAAAGTGTCAGAAACCAGTGAGGAAAGCAGGCCAGGCTGCACTCACGGGCGGGCTCTGCACGAGACAGCTGCTTGCGTTAGGAAATACGTCCTGGGCTGGGAGTGGCTCAGCGGTGGGCTCTTGCCAGTGGGCACAAGGCCCTGGGTCCCACCCCCAGCATTGCAAAAACAAAACAAAACAATGGCAAATCCTAATATTGTCTTCCTCAGCCCTTCAACTTTTTTCTATTTAATTTGCAATTTCTAACTATCATTCAGCACACAGATCCAATGGACTAGTCCATAAATATTGCCAAAAGCAGAAAAAGAAAGGAAAAAAGAGGGGAAAGAAAAGATTACTGCTTCTTCCGTATGAACTTGAAATTGATCATGCAATGTTCTCTTCACCCATGTAAAGTGAAAGGAAAGGATTAAATAAAGCCTTGTAAAAACTCAGGCCCTGCTTATAATGTCTCAGGAAAATCCCCAAGAATAAGCTGGAATTATTTGCAATACTGAGATCATAACTTGTCCCTTTAGCCCACAGCATGCACACGTGTAACACGCTAACATGCAGCCATGCACGCCGCGCTCTCGCGGGTCACAACAAGCATCTTGGCATTGCTTACGAGGAGCCCGTCTCCGAGATGCTCAGGAAACTGTGCACAGCCTCAGCCTCAGTGAATGAGCTGGGAACTTGAGAGACAAAAGGGAGAGGAAATCAAGGTTTTTTCTATAACCCTTTATTCCTTTTAACTTAAACCAATGCAGAATATTAATTGGTCATTTTTAAAGAATTAGATCAGGATGCTCCTCAGATGCTTCTGTGTAAATATATGAACATAAATATGAAGAATTTGGGGCTGGGAAGTGGCTCAGTGGTGGAGTGCTTGCCTACCATGCTTGAGGTCTTGGGTTCAACCCCAGCACCCACACAACATGGGTAAGGCCCACATGACCTGGAAGCTTCACTTTTAGGCATGTACCTGAAAGAACTGAAGGTGGGAACTTCAGCCACGAGGTAGAAGCAACTGATGTCCATCCATGGATGAATGGATCTGCAAAATACGGTGGAACATCCAACAGGGTATCACTCAGTCTTAAAAAGCAGTGAGATTTTGGCACCTGCGTCAACATGGCTGAACGTTAATGGCACCACACTCAGTTAATAAGCCCGCCACAAAGGGCAGATACTGCGCGATCCCACGCACATGTGACCACCCGCAGTTGTCATGCTCATGGAGGAAGGACGTGCAGAGGTGGGCAGAGGCTGCGGCAGGGGAGAGCGGGCACTGGTCAGAGGCACAGGGGCGCTGTTGGGGATGATGACAGGTTCTGGAAGAGGATGGTGGTGAGGACTGCAGGACTCCATGCAGCAGTTCAACAGCCCCAACCAGCTGTGCAGGGGAAGTCCTCACGATGGCGAAGTCCCTGCTGTGTATGTTCCTCCACAGGAAGAAACCAGGAAACAGCAGCACCCAACACGGGAAATATCCGCAGCCACCTGACAGAGCAGGTGCAAGATCTGTGCTCACCAAGCACCCGTGAGAGGAATCCAGGAAGAGGTCCAGGGAGACCCCGCGAGGGAGGGGCCGGCCTCGGGCAACGTGTGAAGCTGCTGACTTCAAGGCAGCCCGAGCCTGCAGGAGCAGGCCAGCAGCAGGCGGGAAAGACAGAGAGCAGGGAGGGCCCAGAGACAGCCAGGCCTGAGAACCTGCGTCTGTGGCAACTGGTGCTGGAACGGTGGATATCCACCCAAAAGTGGACTTAGTGCCACACGCAAAATGTACTTAAATGGATCAGAAACCAAAATGTACAACATAAAACTAGAAAAAGTTCTAGAAGCAAAAATAGGAGAAAAATGTTTCTGACCTCCAATTAGGGACTTCTCAGTTACGATGCCTAGTTACTATTCATAAGGGGAAAAACTGGACACATGGAACAGCATCAAAATTAAGAATGCTTTAAATGCTTAATTTAATTATTCTTTAATGTAATTATTAGTGTGTTAATAATTACATTTTTAATAGTTGCTTATGTAATTATGCAGTTAATTAAATGATTATAATTATGATTTTATAATTTTTTTTTGGTACCAGGGATTGAACTCAGGGGCACTCGACCACTGAGCCACATCCCAGCCCTATCTTGTGTTTTATGTAGAGACAGGGTCTCACTGAGTTGCTTAGCACCTCGCTGTTGTTGAGGCTGCTTTGAACTCGCGATCCTCCTGTCTCAGCCTCCCTAAGTGCTGGGATTACAGGCGTGAGCCACCGCGCCTGGCTATGATTTTTTAATTTCTATAATTGTAATTTTACAAATGTTTGCTCTTTGAAGGGACTGCAAGGGAATGAGATGAAAGTTACAAATCTGGAGAAAGAGTTTGCAAACCACAATGTGGCACACTGGCTTCTACCCCGAGATAAAGAGCCTCACACTCTAGGACAGGAAAACAGACAATTCAGTACTAAGTGAGGATAAGATCTGAATGGATAGCTCACAGAAGACGGTGACTCACGTGCAAACAAGCTCATGAGCAGATGGCCCACATTATTAATCATTAGAGAAATACAGATTAAAATTCTAATGAGATACCACCTATTAGGGGTGTAAAATTTTTTTAGTTGTTGATGAATCTTTATTTTATTCATTTATTATTTTTATATGTGGTGCTGAGGATCGAACCCAGTGCCTCACACATGCTAAGCAAGCACTCTACCACTGAGCTACAGCCCCAGCCCAGGGGTGTAAAATTAAAAAACAAAAACTAAAAGGCTCTGACAGCCCAAGTGCCTCGAGGGTGCAGCACAGCCGGAGCTCCAGGACCTGACACTGGGGACTGGGCTCGGTCTGCCCCCCCCCCCCCCACAGCGGCCCACGCCTCGCGCTCCACTTCCAGGCACCTAGGTGTCAAACAAGGACCTACTCACACAAGCACCCGAGCGTGAATGCCCACAGAGGCTGCATTCGTAACGGCCCCAATATGGAAACCACCCGATGTGCCTGCCTGGGGACAGGCCACCCAACCCGTAGGTCTGTGAAATGGGCTGCCTCTGGTCGCCGCAGCGGAGACACGCAGATGGACCTCGAAGGCGTCATGGCCAGTGGATGGAACCGACTCAAGCTGCACGCGGGGGAAGTCTGTTTCTATGACATTCTGGAAAAGGCAAAAATCTAGGAACAGATCAGTGGCCACCAGGAGCTGGGGCTGGGGAGGGTGGCCACCAAGGGAACACATGGCCCTGGGGCTGATGGGCTTGATGTCCATCTCCACCGAGCTGGTGCTGCACCGCTGTCCGCATCTGTCAGCACTGGCAGAAGTGACACTAAGAAGGGAGAACCTTTAAATGTCGACCATAGCTTAACCTTTTTAAGAAATACAGGAAGGGGCACAAAATGGCCTGGACACTTTGGAGGTCTCTGTGGAGGTTTTCAAATACAGTTAAACCCACCTTTATCCCATTACCCCAAAACTTTAATACACATACGTATTTATCCAGGAGAAATGAAGCATTTGCTCACAAACAGACTTGTGCAAGAAGGTCCATAGCACCCTCATTCATAATAGCCAAAACTGAAACAGCACTACTGCCCAGCAACAGGGTGGACTAACCAAGGTGGGCAAATGTATGCAGCAGACCGCTACTGTGCAGTCAGACAGCCGCCCCACACGGCAGGTGGCTGGGCCTTAAGACAGCAGCAAGTCACAGAAGCCAGGCACGCAGTACAGACCGCCTGGTTCCCTTTACAGGACGTTTCAGAACAGATGAAGTGATCTCTAGGGAGAAAACCAGCTGCCTCGGCTAGGGAAGGTCACAGACTGGAAAGGACAGCAGAGGCTCCTTGGAGTTAGGGAGAACACCTGCATCTAGATGAGCTTCCGGGCACAGAAGTTTGTCAAAGTCAAACCGTGCACCCCAGGGCTGTGCTCCTCCCTGCGATATGACCTCAAGGACAAAGCAGTGTCCAGTGGCAGAAGAGAAGCACTACCTGGGGAAGGGTGGTAGGCCAAGTGGCAGGGGACGCCAGGGAACCTTCAGGGACAATGGAGATGGAAATATTCATAGCTCATCTGGAACCATCACAACTCATCGATCTGAACACACAAGGACCAAGTGGTTTATTGCACGTAAACTAAACCCTAGTGTAACAGGCTGAAAGGCAGTAAATAAGCAATGCTGCAAAGAAGCAGACGGGGAGGTCAGTGGCCATCCTGTTCACAAAAATGACTGGACATTTTAATTGTAGTTTAAAAACACATCATGTAAGATTTGCCATCTTCTTCTTTCTGATGCTTGGGATCGGATGCGCATGCTGGATGAAGCTACAGTCCTGGCCCAGTTGCCATTTTATTTTTTAAAAATATGTTTAGCTGTAGGCAGACACAATACTTTGTTTTTATTTATTTATTATTTTTATGTGGTGCTAAGGATCAAACCCAGCGCCTCACCTGTTCCATGCAAGTGGTACACCACTGAGCCACAACTCCAGCCTTATTTTTACCTTTTTATTGGTGTTTAATAATGCTCCGTAGCAGTGGCTTCGTCCCAGTTCTCAGTGCACACAACAGGACCTTGTGAGCAGTGGGTGTCATTCCAGTGCCTGCCCCCTCCCGCCCCGCCTCTTCTCTCCTGATCTCACCTCTGTGTTCATGATCTCTCCTTCCCCTCCCCTTTTTCCTCTTCAACTTCCACACGAGAGAAAGGACACAAGCTTCAACCCTCCTCTGACTTGCTTAATGTAAGGCTCCCCACTTCTTCCCAGCTGGTGACAGGACCCGCCCTTCTCCACACCCACGCTGAGCACGCAGCAGAACCCTCTCCCATGTCCTCGCTATACACACCACGTTGGGTTTATGCATCCATCTGTCCACGGACACTTGGGTGGCTTCCACCTCTCTGCTGTTGGGGACAGTGCTGCTGCGAACATGGCCCTGCCGATGCGGCATCGTATACTCCAAGAGGGAACCTGGGGAGCACAGCTTCTCAGTCACCTTTTCCTCCCTTCCTAGTGTTGGCCTTGCAACTGCCCAGAGATCCGTCAGAGGCCAGTGCAGGGACGAGAATGACCCCCATGCCAAGCACCAACCCCTAGAGTGACGCCTGGCCTACTGCTTGCGCTTCCCCAGAGGCTCGTGTGTCTGGGGGCAGTGCAGGGACACCTGGAGGTTATTTCAAGCCAAAGGACAGCAAAGGTTGTCTTTTGCACGTGCCCAGGGACAAGCCCCTCTGGCCTGTCTGGAGCGGCAGCTGCCACGCCCCATGGTCTGCTTGCACAACTCTGCCTCCTGGCCAGGTTTGGCAACTCAGATGACCCTGCCACCTGCCCTATGGGAGGCAGGCGGGAAGCCGGCCCAGAGAGGGCGCCTACCTAGGGCCAGCCACCAGGTGGCAGTAGATACCACAGGCCTGGGACCAACCAACCCTGTTTCAGTAGTGGGCAGTGTGAACTGTTCACAGTGGTCAGGAACAAGCATGCCAGCTACCCCAGAGGCCGCTGGCTTTTCTCTGGCCTCTGTCCCCACCTTCACTGGCCCACCTTCTCACATTTTGTACTTGCATCAGGAATCCGCCGAAGCCTAAGTGGCGATGTGGCCAGGAAGCCAGGTCCACAGACACATCTGTGCTGGCTTGTGCTCTTGGCACAGCTTGGGAGAGACAGGGCTGTGGGGAGGATGCTGGGTTGCATGCCCTGACACACATGGACACAGGCTGAGCTCTCGCGTTGCATGTCCTGACACACGTGCACACAGGCTGAGCTCCCGTGTTGCATGCCCTGACACACGTGCACACAGGCTGAGCTCCCGTGTTGCATGCCCTGACACACGTGCACACAGGCTGAGCTCCCGTGTTGCATGCCCTCACACACCTGCACACAGGCTGAGCTCTCACGTTGCATGTCCTGACACACGTGCACACAGGCTGAGCTCCTGTGTTGCATGCCCTCACACACTTGCACACAGGCTGAGCTCTCATGTTGCATGCCCTGACACACGTGCACACAGGCTGAACTCTCGCGTTGCATGTCCTGACACACGTACACACAGGCTGAGCTCCCATGTTGCATGCCCTGACCAACGTGGGCACAGGTTGAGCTCCTGTGCAGCTCTGGGCCCTATGCTCAGGCTGGCAGCCTGCCACTGGAATGTGGCTCCAACTTCGCCCACATCCTTGAGCCCAGGATTGTAAGGTAAAAAGAGCCCCCGCCATACTGCTTGGGCCCCTCCCCTCTCTGAAGCCGAGGCAGTTCCTCAGCGGTTTCCCGCTGGAGAGAACAAAGCCTGGCCGCTCAGGTCACTACATCAAAGAAGGTCACCACCGAACCACGAATGCTTATCTATCAGGCCAGTTTTGAAGTGACCAATCCATACCCCAGCACGTGTTCATAGCAGGCCCTATAAATTCCATGCCCCACGTCCCCTCTGCCCTTCTTCTCTCCTTCCTTCTCCTGGGCGCCCACCTGCACAGACCCCCACCATGAATAAAGATCCTTTGGCTATATGGAGCGTGTTGCCTCTGGTTTGGAGCGGACCCCACATTTTTAATCTTTCAAGGATGACTGGGTTCTGTCCCACCATGGGCTGGGCTCCTCCCCACCGCCTTGGGAATATGAAACTATCCAGAGGCTTTGTCCTCGCAGGTGGGCTCTGAGGGTTGGAAGTTCTGAGAGAAACTGGTTCACTGATTCTGAAATGAGCTGTGTCTTTTCGATGCTGTGCATTCTCAGTACTTCTCGTTATTAACTGCCTTTTGGTGCTGGTGGTGGTACTGGGTACAGGCGCTCATGCATGCTAGGCAAGTGCTCTGCCGCTGAACCACACCTCCAGCCTTTTTTAAATTTTGAGACAGGGCCTCACTAATTTGCCGATGCTGGCCTCACACTTGTAATCCTCCTGCCTCAGCCTCCCCAGCGGCTGAGATCACAGGTGTGCGTTAGCATACCGTAGTGGGTTATTGACTACCTTTGGACTATTCCATTACGAGGTCATGATTTTGTGTCCTTTCATACAGATATGGGATTTGCCACTGTAAAGCCAGATAACCAAAAGGAGGTGAATTAAAACCGCTGGGCAAGGCTTTGTTGGAAATACACGCTCTGGGGCTGAACTCTCCCATCCATCAGGGTGTGTCCGGGAGAGTGGTGCATGTGTTCCGGGGTACAGAAGATTTTAAAAGGCCCGGTCAGGAAGGGGAGGGCTTAGGGCAGGAAGAGAAGGCCAGAGTCCTTCCTGGATAAGTCAGGAAAAGCCCGCTGATTGACAGGAGGTGCCTCTACTGCTGACGTCAGCATCTGGCTGGCCACTCCGTCCTGCAGCTGCCCCGACCAGCCCCCCTAACTGGACACCCTGGACCGTGAACCGACCCAACAGCCACCAGACACAGTCTTTTAACCACCACCCAGTTCACTTTAATTGGACATAAATTTACCTGGAGCCTGCAGTTGGCTCCCTCCTTCCCCAGCAGGGATGTGCCCGGCCATCTGGCTGTGGGCAAGATACACGGCAGCCTCCAGGAGGCTCACAGTCCCATGACCCTGCAGTGTGCTGTGCCTGGCCTTGGGTCAGCTCTCCCCCAGTGTCACCAGGATGACGACCACGGCTCTGGCCAGCTTGCCTGAGCCTATGGTCCCACTGGGGCGCGCTGATCTGCGACCCAGTTCAAGACGTGAGGGCCAGGCCACTCTTCTGCCCTGGAGGCTTCCCTTCCTCCTCCAAAACACTGCTCCGCCTTTATGACCGGCTCAAACCTCTGGAGTCTCGTGGCAACACAGCAGCAGCACGTCCCGCCTTCCACCTGCCCGCACGCGCCCGTCTCTATGGCTCTGATGATGGAGCCTGCGACCATGCAGCCGTCCTCCCAAGGCTCCTGTGTTGGCTCTCGGTCTTCGGTGTGGTGAGATTGGTGGTGGAACTTTTAGGAGATGGGTTGGGGTGTTGGTCAGGTCCACTGGGGGCAGGCCTTGAGGGGATGTGGACCTGTCCTGCTGGCCTCTTGCGTGGCCATGGGGTCACCTGCCCCCGTGTGCGCTCCTGCTGTTGCGTCTGCCATGAGGTGATGCAGCTACGGAGAGCCCTCTCCAGAGCCTGCATCCTGCCATTTGGACTTTCAGCCTTCACGCCATGAGATAAGTGAACCTCTTTTCATCAGAAGTAGCTTTTCCTTACAGCAATGAAAAACAATTATGAATCAATCTAACATACCTGTTTGAGTACAGGTTTGTTTTCCTTTGCTTCAAACCGTAAACTTCTCAAGGACAGGAATGATACCTTAATAAGTAACTGGCATTTAGCTCAGAATCTACCCAGAACTCAGGCACGGTGGAGCAGGCCTGTAATCCCAGTGACTCTGGAGGCTGAGGCTAGAGGACGGCAAGGTCAAAGCCAGGCTCAGCAACTTAGTGAGGCCCTAAGCAACTTAGTGAGACCCTGTCTCTAAATGAAAAATAAAAAGGAACTGGGGACGTGGCTCAGTGGTGAAGCGCCACTTAGTTCAATCCTCAGTACCAAAAATCAACAAGCAACAAAAGAACCACAGCAAATGTAAAGTAACAGCCCATGTTTAATAAGAGCACAGGGCGTGGCCAGGCAGTGCTAGCACTTCCCCTGCAGAAGGGCCCCGAGTTGCCACCCACATGCCACTGTGGCCCAGGGCTCTCCTGGGTCCAAGGCACGGGGACCGAGCAGGCGCAGGACGAGTGCTCGGCCCACTCCTTTTCTGCTCAGTCCAAGGCAGGCATTTCCCTTGTGAAGGTGCCCCGTCCCCAGACTGGGAAGGGGTGTGACTCGGAGGTGGCCACAGGGAGGGCACCAAGGCGAGCACGCTGACTCCACTGGTCCCCACGCATCTCCTGGCCCAAGGGCTGGGGTGTGGCTCAGTGGGAGAGCGCTTTCCTCGCAGGCGTGAGGCACTGGTTTCGATCCTCAGCACCACGTACAAAATGCATAAATAAATAAAATAAAGATTAAAAAAATGGAACCCAAGTCCTGCGACCTATTTGCCTCTGAGGTTTTCTTTTGTGTGAACTTCTGTGCGTGTAAATACGAATAAAAGTTTCATGCTTTTCCTCCTGTTAATGTTTTAAATTCGCAGGCCCGTTAATTGAACAAAAAGGAGGCAGGAAATTTTGCCCACCCTAACAAGCCATGTCTCATTTAGTTCTTACCCTGCACTTGCTACGATCATCATGTTTCACTGACGGTGAAGCTGGAGCATACAGTGTGAGTCCCCCTGCGCCTCCGCGGGCTGGGGAGTGGTATTGTTTGGATAGCTTAAACAAACGTCTACTAACATGTTGACTTAAAATTTTTTTTCCTAGTATTCTGGGAAGATTTTGGTAAAATAACAGCCACACTTGCTGTTAAGCTTTCACCCATGAATCTTCCTTTTTTTTTTTAATCCAAGGAAGTTCAAACAAAACTATAGCTACCTCCCCGCCTTTTGAGAGGTGTAATAAATAACTCAGCAATTATTTAATTGGCACCACTGTTTACCATCACAAAAGTGGACATGTCCAGGTCCGGAAATCTAACCGACTCCACCTTAAATTCAACCCAAACTGCCCACAGGTCCCTCCAGGGCCGGTACAGCAGCCCTGCGGAGAACAAGACCCGGCTGAACGCAGGCACTGTTTTCCGTGGTGCGGGAGGAACGGGCCTCCTGCAGGCTGGGCCGGCGCTGGCCCGAGCCCACCCCGCAGCTCCGCACCCAGGCTCGCTTGGCCCGCGGGCACCGGGAGCAGCGCTGCCACTGCTCCCGCCTGCAGGGCCGCGGGCCTCCGGTGCTCCCCGCGGACCCGCAGCCGGCGTTCTGGAGAGCGGCTGCAGCTCGCCCGCGGGACGGCAGGGGGCGCGCCCGGGCAGGAGCCGCCTCCGCCCGGCGCCAGCACGCGACCCGGCGACGCCGGCCGGGGTGCAGAGCCCAGCGGAGCGGCGGGTGGGCCGGCGAGGCGGCTCCTCCGGGACCCGCCAGGCGGCGCTGTTCCGCCGCCTCGCAGCCCACGGCGGCATGAACAGTGTAGACGGGGCTGCCCGCTGCCGGCACTCGACCCCGGAGCCGGTGGACAGTGGGACCAGCTCTGTCCAGGGCAGTAGCTGTCACCAGCGGTCAGCAAGAACCGGTCCAAAGCCTTGGTGTGCCAGGATTATGGTGTGGCCACAAGATGGGACACCATGGGACACCGCCCGCTGCTGGAAGCTGCTGGCCACAGGCTTGGGTGCATCAGCATAACTGCATGGGTTACTAGGGCCACACCAGGTCCACGTCCTCTCCTCCAGCAGCCGCGTGATGCCGATGTGGCCTCTCAGGGCAGGCTTCTGGTTTGGGGAGGTGTCAGGAGGGGCCTGGGAAACTCGAAGGCCTCTCCCACCTGGGTGCCTCCTGCCTCCTGAGTTGAACAGGAGGGAGAGAGAATCAGACTCCCCAAGGACTCCAAGGCCAAGCTGGCCACAAATGCGGCGGAGACAAAAAAAAAAAAAGCCTTACATAAAGAACAAAAGCACCCCTCCTCCTGGGTGCGGCCAGTATGGGAACCTGGCACCCACAGAGCTGGACTAGCTCCTCTTCCTTGGTACCGGCAGCTGGCTTGGAGCAAGGGCGCCGCTCACATGAGCCTGGTGTGGAAGCTGTCCTGGCCCAGGAGCCTCGGTCCACACGGGAGGGAGGCAGCATGCAGCCCCCCGGGAGCTTCCAGGTGCAGTGCCTCTGCCTGCTTGTGACCCTGTGGATACTTAGCTCAGTTATGGCTCCGGGATCATAATCGCCCCCAGCGGGGCTCCTCTTACATGAGCAGCTTTGCCCAGCAGTGCAGCTGAGACAGTGTGGCTCTGCCCCAGGGAAACAGGCAGCTTATCTGGGCCAACAGGAGTTAAATCCCACGAAAGGGGAAACACTGTTGAGCTTTTACCCATGAATGTTCCATTGTTGCTTTTTTAAAATCCAAGGAAATTCAAACAGAATTATAGCTACCCTCCCTTCTGTGAGGTGGAACAGCCCCCGCTGCACAGGGAAGGGACGATGGGCCTAGCTCAACAGCATGCGCCACGAGGGCTCTGACTCACCTGACTACTGGAGGGGCAGAAACAACCAGAAAACTTCCAATCTCACACTGTGTGTGGTCTCAGTGACTGACATCTCAGTGAGACTGCTCGCTAAGCCAGGGCCCTCTGTGACCCCCTGGGGCCCACAGCTGGGGAAGGATGGGAGCTGCCTCCTTGTCAAGGGAAGAGGCCTTGGCCTCCCTGGTGACATTCCATGCAGCAACGTGGAGGACAGAGGCATTCCCAGTGGGGACTCCTGCGGTGGGCAGCAGCCAGAGGCCAACACCCAGGACAAGGGTGAAGGGCCTTTCCTTGTCCTGAGCCTTCCCAAGATAGTTTTGGTGAATGTAGGCCCAGCACTGGGTGTGGACGGCACTTAACACAGGAGGAACAGGACAGCACAGGAAGACACACAGGTTACAGCCTTTCCTGAGTCGGGCCCCAGGCAGTGGTCTTGGGAGGCTCAGCTCTGGACCTGCACAGTCTGGGCCTTGTGATGCCTTGAGGGATTAGCCACGACTGGCACTTGGAGATCAGAAGGGTGGACCATCGCTCAGTCGGAGAAGCCTCCAGGAGACATTGTCGAAGTGCCGCCGTGACTTTATGCAGCCGCATCAGATCATTCTAGTGGGAGGCGACTCCAGTAGGGGCCTGGTGACTGAGGAAGTCCTCCCGAATCCCCTCGCACCTCGCTGGGCGCTCCCTCTCCTCACTTGGGGGGTTACCAGCAGCTCCCCCAGAGGAGCTGGGGTACCAGCGACGCGGGACAGCTGTGCAGTGCCCAAGGGCCTGTGGTGTCCGACCATCGCCTCCCTGCCCTCTTAGCAGCACTGTCCCCCTCCCCCCGCCCGTCTTACAAAGCCACATGCTCCCTCCTGCACACTGTGATCCTTCGGGTCCACTCCAGGTCCCTTGCACAACCACTCTCCCCGTCTCCCCCCAGGAACCCTGACCAGGGCCTGCTCATGCCGTGCCGCCCTCCCCAGCTGACCTGTCCAGGACCTGGTGCCTTTCAGGATGCCACCAGTCTGCAGACTCGGTGAGGGACTGGGGCGTTAGGACGCATGTGCTAAGAGGACTCGCCACAAGCCCCCTTCTGCCTGCAGGAGGCCCAGTGGGGACAGTGCACAGGCGCACGGGGGCTCCGCGTCTGCGCCACAGCCTTCCTACTCCTCTCGATGCCCTCTCTCTGAACTTCAAGTCCAGATTCTTGTGGCCTCTGCAGCCCAGCTCCGGGCACTCCTGACGCCATCTACGTGAATGTCTAGGCTTTGTCTCCTTGTGCTTCCTCAGGTGGCCTTTTCAAGTGACTGAGTGTCACTCAGCCCAGAAGCTGGGCAGAGCAGGCGCTGCTGAAGCAGCCAGGCTGGGGAGCCCTGAGCTGGAGTCCCCGCCGGCCACCTTGCTGGGCATCTGCCTGATGCCCGTGTGCGCACTGCCTCCTCTGCTCTGCAGGCCCTCAAGGAGCCCGGCTTGGCGTGCTCTAGAGGCCCGAGGGTCTCCACAGGCGCTGAGGGCCACCCAGCTGTGGAGCGGCACGCTGGCATGGCCCTGTGGGCCCTGGCCACCAGGCAGGTAGCCTGATGCTTAGGAGACTTACCCAGGCTTCTGGGCCACTGGTTTTAAAAATCTGGACTTTTTATACTCTCCCTCCAGGGAGAACGCACAGAGGGAAGTCTCCTTCAGAGGAGGGGCATTTGCTGAGGCTCCACCCAGAGCCGGTTGCAGACTGCGGAGCCAACAGCCATTGGGAGCAACCCAGGCGAAGCCCATCCAGGCTGTGGCGCATCTGCCTGGACATCCTGGTCTTCTCCGACAGCTGAGCCATCCAGAATGAGGTGCCACGATCCCTCACTGTTGAGTAACAACTGTAAGAAGAGTAACCGAACGGTAGGTGCCGTGGGTAACAACGGAACTGTGTTTCACAGGCCAGAGCAGGCTTTTAAAATTTTTTTTAAAGTCGTCAATGGACCTTTATTTAGTTTATTTATTTATATGTGGTGCCGAGACACGAACCCAGTACCTCACACATGCTAGGCAGCTACAACCCCAGCCCCAGAAGGCCGGCTTAGGAAGGTTCTCCTGTGGAGAAATGGTAAACGAGGGGAGAAAGGCGTGTCCCACCCAAGTTAGGCACCACATGTGCCCACATGCTGAAGTATCACCAGGTGCCCCATAAAATATGCAATTCTAGTGTTTTTATGTATTTTTGTTTATTTGGTCCCGAGGATTGAACTCAGGGGCACTCGACCACTAGGCCACACACCCAGCCCTATTTTGTGTTTTATGTAGAGACAGGGTCTCACTGAGTTGTTTAGTGCCTCACTTTTGCTGAGGCTGGCTTTGAACTCGCGATCCTCCTGCCTCAGCCTCCCTAAGTGCTGGGATTACAGGCATGGCCACGGCGCCCAGCCCGGCTTGTTTTTATGTATCGACAAATACTTTTTTAAAGAGTGGAAGAGGACGTGAGGCCGTTTCTTTGATGGAAATCTGTCTCTTTCTGGCACACTGACGCTACCTCCTTCTAACCACGTAGTCACTGGGCACCAGCTTTTCTCCTCACACCTCATCCAGGCAGAGCTCCGTCCTCCTGACCTGCTGCACCCTGGAATAACTGGGGATGGTAGGAAAGAACTTGTGCTGGAAACCAAGTTGTTGTTTTCTTTTGTTGTTTTTGTTTGCAGCGGTGAGGACTGAAGCCAGGGCCTAGTGCGTGCTAGACAAGCGTCACCGCTGAGCCGCATCCCACAGTGCACTGTGCTGAACACTGCAGATCAATTCACTAAAAACCAAAAATCACAAAACCACCAGTTCTTCAGTGTCCTCCCCTTTCATTGTGCTGTGTCTGCAGGGTCCTGAGGCAGGCAGACGCGGTCCCTCGAGACCCCCTTACCAAAGGCCATCAGAGAGAGCGAGCAGCTTCCTGAAGCCACGAGCCACTGGACCGCGAGTCCACACGCCCGCCCCTGGTCTGCCCGGGTGGCGACACTGTCACACTCGGCTCAGCCCAAGCGTCCGCCAACGTTTGCCCACAAGATGCTTTAAAATCAAGGGGAAGGTGTGTAGAAGCCCAAGAATGCTGGATGGGGGTGACCCGCTCCCCAAGATCAGGACCGCGGGCTTTGTGGAGAAGCCTGACACGGCCAGTGAGGTCTGCAGGAACGAGGAAGACCACGGAGGTGAGCTGGCCACGGCACTCCGGGCAGCTTCTCGAGAGCACGCTCCTCCCCGGCCGGCCGCGGCCCCCTGCTCTCCAGGCCCCCTCGGCTCCTGGGCTGCAGTGATTATCTTCAGGACGAAAGCTTCCCGACAGCTGCTTTCTACTCGCAGCTACAGATGGAGGAAGTCATTGATTTCAGCTGCTTCTCCTGTGAGGCGTTATTTCTCTAAAGAAAACCTCCAGAAACATTTAAGAGCTAACAGACACTATATAACTAATGGGCATCCCATCGCAAGGTCACGTTGAAGAATTTAAGGGGCTTAAGTATCTTCATACACACTAACAGCTGTTTTGAATATATTCTGAAAGAATAAAAAGTTACCAATCTGAGCCTTAAAGAATGGCCAGGAATTTATTGAATCTTGAGCACACATCTGAAACTCTGAATTTAAGAATTCATACTACTTATTGAAAAGTACCATTGAGAACCAATGCAGGTGAAGCAATAAGCCGATGGAAAACAGCCAAAAGGCAACACAGACAGAGTCCCTCTAAATGACCCTGCTGTGCTTGGGGAGCTATGCAGTAGCTTGGGAGACCAGGGCACTTGGTCCCAATAGGACGCAGGACTGGGACCAGTGGTTTTGCCTTTGCCAGGGTGATCAGACAAGGAAGGCTGTTTCTCCAAAGACAAAACGACCACAGAACATAAGACACAAGGCTCACTCTACGGTAAGTGGTGGAAACACGCAGCACTTCAGTTGGTGAAGCACAGAAGTGATGGTCTGTCGCAGGGCTCTCCGGTGACTGTGGGAAGGCACGCAGGACACATACCAGGTTCCCAGCTGAGGGGAGGAGTCTGGAAAAGGCTCTGGAGACCTTTAGTCCATTTGCCTCTGAGGGGCCATTGGTGCCTGAGTCTCCTTAAATGACTTGCCTGTGGTCACACAGCTAATGAGCACAGAGCCACGACTTTGAGCCAGAATCCTAGCCCTTGCCCACTGTGCTGCTGGCTCTCTGTACGTTTCCTCTCGAACCTTCAAGCATTAGAAGTCTGCTTGGGGCTGGGTGTAGCTCAGTGGTGCGATGCTGGCCTAGCATGCACGAGGCCTGGGTTCAGTCCCCAGCACCAGACCAGAAAATCATGCTCAGTGATCCCCATGAGATTTCCAAAGCCACGAGTGAATACCTTAAAGATTTTGTGTCCAAAATGACACGAATTTGTTTAGTATAATATTTTGGTATGGCTTTTTAGTTTTTTTCTTCCAAGACATGTAGGTGTCAATGAAGACGTCCTTATACAACATTTTAATTTACATTCACATCTTCACTACCCTAAGTAGGTTCACTCAAGGCAGCAGGCCAAGTGGCTAAAGGCTGTCTATGTGCATCCGGAAAAAAAACCTACAGATGACAAGACTGACAGGACAAGATTTTTGTTAGTTAAACTTCTAAAAATTAAAAATTTTGTTTTAATTGTTACCACCGTCCAGAATAGGGGATGGTCGCATCCACAGCCATCTGAACTGGACAGAGGAAGTGCAGTGTGGCCAGCATCCACACCCGCACCACAGGGATCCATAGCGCGCCCAGGGGGCCTGACCTCCGCAGGGACCCGGGGACACACCCCACACAACCCTTAATGCACTACAGGGTCCTGGGCATTTCTTAGGAAGCACCAGCCTCTGTCCTTGCCTACAAACAGCCTTCTCTCCAGGCTCCCCCTCAGCTGGCAGAGATCCCACTCTTCTACACATTCCATATCCATGTTAAATGCCTAGCCATCCAGCACCTGGAGAGAGACCTGTCCCTGTGACAATGGCAGGGGATACTCAGTGGGGTGAGGTAGCATTCAGGGAAGGGGTTCACTGAAATAATTTTTAAAATGGTCACTGCTGGGGTGCAGCTCAGTGGTGGAGCAGTTTCCCAGCACAGAAAGGGAAAGCCAAGCACAGAGGCTACGCCTGTGGTCCCAGTGACCGGAGAGGTGGTGGCAGAGGACAGTGGGCTCAGGGCCAGCCCGTACAACTTAGTGAGCCCCTGTCTCAAAATAAAATAACAAGGGCTGGGGCTGGGGCTCAGCAGCGGAGCGCTTGCCTGGCACGTGTGAGGCACTGGGTTCGATTCTCAGCACCACACAGAAACAAATAAATAACATAGATCCGATGACAACTAAGAAAAGGCAATTAAAATAACAAGGTCTGGGGTGTGGCTCAGTGGTCCAGTGCCCCTGGATTCAATCCCCGGTACTGCAAAAAAAAAAAAAAAAAAAAAGTCATAATCTCTTCTGGAAACTCAGTGAATTGTGAATTGACATGAGTTCAAGCCACATCTGCAAAGTGGCTCCTTTGTCACCACAATCAACATGAACTGAGAGGTCCTCTTGGGCCCATCACCGCATCCTGCGCCCCACTCTCTGAGCCCCCTTCCTCGGCCCCTCACTGTCCCCCCGCTGTAGCTTTTCATAGAATATTCACAAATCTTCAAAACATGTTAAGACCAATCTCATTTGGAAAATCCAAGCATATTCTGATTGCCCCCAAACTGTCCTGGAGCCTGTCACACATGGCACCCGCACTCGAGTCACAAAGCCTGTGTGCCACGAGGAACATCGGCTGCAGACGCCATGATTCTCAGGCTGCTGAACTCCCTCCCTGCCTGTGGCACCAAGGCCCCACTAGTCCCTCTGCACCTGGCAGGTCTGGCCCGCACTCTCCCGGTCCAGCACTGAGCAGAGCAAAGGCTGGGAAGCGGCAGGTGTGCTGGTGCTGGTGCCTGGGCAAGGGGCGTGGAGGAGCCGTCCCTTAAGTGATGTCCTACTGTTTAGCATAAACAGAACCCGGGGGAGAGAGGAAGAACCCTCAGCGGGTGGGATGGGTTCTGCATGTGCAGCACCTGCCCCGCACCTGGGCCAGGGCCCGATAGCTGCACTCCATGATCCTGGTTCACTCTCACCCAGGGAGACACCAGACGGAAGGTTCTGGATGCTGGTGCAGGCTCACATTTGTGGACGAACAGTGGTGTACAAGGCACCCTGCCAGGTTTGTATGCCACCCAGCGCATCCTCTGAGCACTCTACCAGCAATCACAGCAGAGCCGGGGCCAGGAAGCCTGGGTTGGAGCTGGCCTGCTGACCCGGAGCCAGCACTCATTCCTGGCCAGCAGCTGGCCTGCCTCCAGCAGCAACACAGATGGGCTGCCGATGGGAGAAGAGGCGCCCCCCCAGCCTGCTCCGGAACAGACCTGGGCCTGCATCTGCTGTGCAGCCCAGCAGCTCTCCCCGCCCTGCTCCCATCACCGCTCTCGGCTGCTACCCCGAGGAGCTTCGTTTTAAGGCTCACCTTGTGGAATCGCAGAAGCACCTGCAGGCCCAGGCTTCTCACCTGGTCTCACCTGGGGAAGGGCCCTGCCCTGCTCCACTCCACCCGCAGTGGCGACCTGGGGGTGAGCTGACGCACAGGAGCCCACAGGGAATCCCTGGAGACTGCGGACGGACCAACTCGGGGGAGAATGTGGGTTTTACAGCAGAGGCTGCAGTGCCTTCCGTGGGAGGAACAAGGGTGGTGGGCGAAGCCACTCTGTGCGGGGCTGACCAGCGGACCCGGGAGGAGGGCAATGCCTCCGTTTTATCTGCACCACCCCAACAGCCCCCACCCTCGAGCTGGTGTCGGGCACCTTGCTGTGGACAGCGGAAGCAGCAACGCATGCTCCACAGGTATTAGGCTAGTTCATCCTGAGCGTGACCAAGTCCTCACGTCTGGTCCTTGAATGCGGCAGGTCCTGGGGTTCTCCCGGCCACCCCATTCAGACCAGAAAGGGAAATTCCTTCAACAACGAATAAAAAATGACCCACGAGGAAGTAGGGTCAGGCAGCACTGGGTCTTTCATTCCCAACGAGAACATCCCTCTGCAGTGAGGTGGCTTGCCCAGGGAGCGTTGACTGAGGCGTCGTGTGTACCCCGAGTGTCGGGCAGAGGCCTTGAGCCAGCTGGGTCTTGCTGAGACCACAGAGGTGCCACTGGGGGAGAGTGACAGGCGATTTCACAAGGAGCCATCCTCCATCTGGGGCTGAGCAGCCAGAGATGGCAGAGGCCAGGGCAGCTCTGAACATTCTATTTGGTGATGGCAAGGGAGGAAGATGAGGGAGGAAGTGAAGAGTGGGTTGGAAGTTTTGGTCTTTTAAGTTTGACTTTCTCAATGATTAAACTTCAGAAAAGGTTCCTGGCCTGTCAACTCATCTGAACCATCCATATCAATAATTCCATCTCCCAAAGAGACACAGGCAAGGCCCAGGAAACGTTGCGTTTCTCCTCATTAAAGGGGTCAGCATTTCAGAGATGTGGTTTTCAGCTCCTGGTTTCCCTGCAGTCTGGCCCTGGAGTCTGAATGCTAACAGATGCTCCTAGCGCTTGTCCAAGCTGGGGGCATGCACCCCACACCGTCCTGTTTGGACTTTAACGTGTGAGCCCTTCCCAAGAGCCTGCGTCTACAGGTTTGGGGAAGCAGGTGACACTTAGGGAGGCAACAGACGCTTGGAGTGCATAATTCTGATTTATTGCATTCTGTAGAAGCCTGGGGCAGGGGAGGGCCTGAGAACAAGTCTGCTGTTCCAGCAGTTCTAAAGATTACCTGAGGTTTGCATTCTGGAGGGAAGAAAAGACTGGATCACCCATGCGTGTCTCCCAGGAGATCTGGGTTTAGGCCTGACAGAAGGACATGTGCTGACCTGATAAGCTACATGGGACCAGAGAGAGAAGCCAGCTACACACCAAGTCCCGGTGAGACGTGGGTCTAGAAAGCCAGCCACCTGCTTCAGCTCAGCGTCTCCTCTGGGGGAGGGAGGTGCCTGGCATGGGGCCAGGCCACTAGGACAGCTCCCCAAGTGCCACATGCAGCCTCCAGGACAGCCCCGCCCCGGTCCTCGGGCCACGCTGCCGTCTGTGCCCTCAGCTCTCGTCATCCCGCCTGTAGTTAATAGTGTGTAAGGCCTGGGCTATGAGCACCGCCATCTCCCGGGTGCCAGCAGCAACCACTCTGCAAGACATGAGGTCGAGGGGTCCACCTGGGGACAGAAGAGCAGACGCCAGGTTACCAGACGGGGCCCGGCAGCCAGTGCGGCAGGCACACACGCACACCCCGTGGGCCTGCGCTCGAGGCCGGGACCTCCACAGCGGGTGCTCACGTAGGGGTCTGCCAGGGGAGGGAGGCCCAGCCTCTCCTCGCCTGCTCCGCCCCAGCGTGCCGTGGCCAAGGCTGCAGAGCCAAGGAGCCTCTGATCCTGCCCCTGCCAAGACTGCACTGGATGTCAAGTCCAGTACATCCAAAAGAGGGCGGGGCCGCAACAGGGGACACGTGGGTCACCCGGGGTGCAGAGGCAAAGGCTCCACTCTGGCTCGCTCAGTCTGGGCAGGGTCAGCCCGCATTCCCACCTGTGCCCATGGGCACAGTGAAGCCCTGGGTTTTCCTGGGGGGGGTGAGAAGCAGGACCGGCCGCCCGGAGCCCCGAGACCCGTGCACGCAGACAGGATCCTCAGGTGCTCACGTGGCCAAACCCAGGTGCCAGACGCCTCTTAAGGCAGAACCGGCCTGTCTGGCCTCACTATCTGAGATGAACACTGCTTTACCTTTCAAAGGAGAAACAGGAAAAGAGTGGAAGTTCCAAAACAGCCACCCTACATGCCCAGCGGTCAGAAGCGAGCCTGGGGCTCCTGCTAACGAGCTCCGGTCAGAGGCTGGGAGCGAAGGGCGGAGGCCTCACCAGCTCCGCGTTACTCCTGGACGTTATGGACATGGTCTGCAGGAGCCAAGCAGAGTGGACGCGGAAGGGAGCCTGATGCACCCTGGGCTCACTCTTGCCCCTGGGCAGCCAGTCCTGGGACCCCAGGAGCCTGAGGCAGGACAGCAGGTCATCTCCTGACCCGTTCTCCTAAAACCCCGCAGGGGCCCATGCTGGCACAGGTGCTGGTACCGCTCCCGCTGTGCACCCTGGCAAGTGCTGAGCCTCAAACGTGGGCTGCACCGCTGCTCCTGGCTGGGGTCTTGGGGTCTGCTGTGCAGCCCGGTGAGACTCCAGGACGCCCAGCATGCGGTGCTGCTCCTGGCTGGGGTCTTGGGGTCTGCTGTGCAGCCCTGTGAGACTCCAGGACGCCCAGCATGCGGTGCTGCTCCTGGCTGGCGTCTTGGGGTCTGCTGTGCAGCCCGGTGAGACTCCAGGACGCCCAGCATGCGGTGCTGCTCCTGGGCCAAAGACCCGTCTACACCTGCAGAAGCGGGGATCCAGCACGGGGGCTTCGGCAAGTGCCCCACCCACAGCACCACCTCCTCTAGTGTCTGGGCTGGGCCCAGGGGCAGGAGGGCCGCCGAGGGCCGCAGAGCTGACCTGAAGTATCCATCACGATGCCACCTGCTTCTCTGATGATGACTGTGGCGGCTGCCAGGTCCCAGCAGTGCAGGCCAAACTGGTAATAGGCATCAGCGGCCCCCGAGGCCAGGAGGCAGAGCGCCAGGGTGGAGCTGCCAATCACTCGGACTCTGGGGGGTGGAGGACAGAGGCAGGGAGGTGGGCGCTCCTGCCACTGCTGCCCGCTGCTCCACCTGTCACCCTTCTGTCAGGCATGCTCAGGGGACAGACATGAGCCACAGGGTTTTGCTGGCCAGCTGGGGACACAGGGCCTGCAGTGGCCCTGTCCAGCAGCACTCTCTGCAACGGTGCCGGCGTCCTGTGCTACAGGCCACAAAGGGCCCCTGGGCATAGACCTCGACCAGTGTGGACTGAGCCTGAAGTTCTGGTTCTGCTGAACTTACGTGCCACGTGAGTCCCTTTGTGGGACAGGTGGGGGGGGGGTGAGTGCAGGGGATCCCCTGGGGCTTTAATTAACATGGAGGAGAAACAAAATGGAGCAAGACTGTCCCGAGCCAAGTCTCCTGGAAGGCCCTGCTGGCCGAGGCGCTGAGGTCAGTCTCTTGGACCCTCCAACAGTGATGCGAAGGCACATGGGACCCACTGTCTCCCGGTGCCTGGTGACCGGAGCACCGCAGGGAGGCTCTGGAGGATGGTGTCCCGGGACCTTGGCGTGGAGGTCCTACATGGGGTGCCCTTTGCAAGCCCCTGGGCAACTTCAGCATGCGTCTGGTTCTGCCCCTCTGACCTGCACGCTCCTGGAACGGAGACCCTACCCGTGAGCTCTGGCTTGCAGCAGCTGCTCCAGGTTGCTGAGGAAGAGCTTCAGAGTGGCAGGGTCGCGCTTGGGACCGATTTCCGTCAGCACCAATGCCTTCGAGAGATCTGCAAGAGAGAGGCTTCCCGCATCAGGAGGATCCAGTCCCAGGGTCTCCTGGGTAGATGTCAGCGTCAGCTTCTCCTCCTCCTCAGAGTCGGCCCGTCTTTGAGCGGCTGATGCTCTGAGGCCTGAGAGCTGTGCTGGAAAGGACGGCTGCCCGTCTCCAGCTGCGCCTGTGCCTCCTCCTGAGCTGGTTTCTTCCCTGGAGAATGAGGGAGAGGCCTCTGCAGTCCTCCCTTTTGGGAGGCTTGGGCCCATAGACGTGGCATAGAGGCCTCGCCTCGGGAGAACTGGGGTGATGAGAAGCACCATAATTCAATCAGGTGAAAACAAACTGAGTCCATGCTGGGAACACACCACAGGGGCAGGGACGCTTCATTAAATAAACCTTTCCAGAAGGTTTTAATCTGAGCCTCTCCCTCACTGCTGTGATCACGAGGGAGGTCTCCTGTGGAGAAGGTAGCAGGGGAGCAGCGTGGCCTTTGGGCAAAGCCCCAGCACACAGGAGGGCCGGGCTGGCACCGGACCCTGTGTGCAGAGAACACACAGGCTGGGGCCAGGCTAGGAACCGGGCGTCAAGCCACGCTGACAGGCAGGAGCCACACCAGGTGTGCTCAGAGGCAGATGGCCACGCCTCGACTGCAGGGGAAATGGCCTCCAACGCTGCTGCACTAGTGGGTCAGATGCTGTGTCGACGCCTCTGAAGTCCTGCCTGCCTGTCCCTTCCCTGCTGTTGCAGCGTTCATGATTTCTAAGTGCTTCCTGAACGCCAAGCTCCACAGAGAAGCGCCCGTCCTCAGGAGGCCCGCGTCCCACCCAGCACCGTGGCACCCGCCAGCAGCTGCGCCCCTGCACGGTGGGCCACGGGGCCGGGGCTCCAGGTGCTCATGCCAGCCCGAGGACAGGATCCAGGTCAGTCTCCACTGCCTACCCTCTGAGCCCCACCCTCGCTTGGCCACAAACCAAGATGGCACTTTTCTGGAAGGGGAAAAATATTTTTGAGTCAAAAGACACCCACAGGGCCAGGCAGAGCACACGTTCAGGAAACAGTGACTGAATGAAGCAAGCTTTCCCTCAAAGACCAGTGTTGGAGAACAGCTGGGGCTGGGGTGTGGCTCAGGGCTCAGCGCTCGCCTGGCAGGTGCTGGGGTCCACCTCAGCTCTGCAAAACAACACTCCCGCTGATATTGTCTTGCTGTTTTAGTCAAATTACTAGTATTTGAAACTTATGGGAGGAGTTTTTGTGTTAAATACAATTTTATTGGCTAGTCCAAGAACGACACTATTTTGGGGGTATTAACTCTGCGTTATACATATATTAGTTAAAAATCTTCTTTTGAAAGATGTATCACCTTTGGAGAGCACCTATTAAAATTAAAAATCAGAAGTTGGACTCACCAAAGAGGCTCAGAGAGCAAATGAGTGCATGACAAGATGCTTCACGGTGACCTTGGGGGACATGTGCGTCACCACCACCAGGGGCCACCTACACACCTCTCAGAACGGCCAAAACCCTAAGTGACACCACGCTCACCGCTGGTGGGAATGCAGGAAGGACAGGCACTTCAGGGGACAGCTTGGCAGTTTTCTACAAAGCAGACGTCCTGTAACGTGCGGCCCAGCCACTGGGCTCCCTAGTATTCACCGAAAGCAGCCGAAGACTTGTTTTCACACAAAACCAGCACAGATGGTCCCAGCAGTGCATTCATGGCAGCGGAAGCTTGGAAGCAACCAAGACCACTTCAGCGGGTGAACGGATCAACCGTGGACAGCCAGACCACACCGTGGCGCTCAACGCTAACAAGAAACCAGCTACGGGGTGGCGGAGAGCGGCAGCGTCGAAGCTTGCTACTAAGTGAAAGCTACACAGGGATGGTTCCAACTCCACGATAGTCACAGAAGGCAAAACCACGGAGGCAGTAAACAGATCAGCGGGTGCCCAGGGTTTGGGGACAGGGCTGGCGGGATGGGGCGGGGAATGAGCAGGCAGTGCCCCCAGGACCTTCAGGGCAGTGAAACTCCTGTGGACACCGTGAGCTGAATGTACACGGTCACACTTGGGTTCAAACCGGGAGTGTGCACCAAGAAGGGGTGGCGCTGCACACCTGGGGGCTTGGGTGCTCATGAGGAGTCAGTGTGGGTTCACAGACCCGACAATGTACCACTCGGGCGGGATGCTGAGCACAGCTGTCATGCCCGGGGGCAGAGGCCACCCGGGAACTTGGCATCTTCTGCTGGATTTTGCTGAGAACTTAAAACTGCTCTAAAATAAAAGTCCATTAAAAAGAGAAAGAGGAGGAGGAGACAGAGCAGAGGGAAGGAAATTGATGGCCTGCACGCCACGTTAGCCAGGAAGAGGGACGAACTGGTACTGGAAGCTGTGGAGGAAAAAGAAATCACAGGACTGGCAGGATCCCTCACACTGCCTGATTCCTAACAGCCCAACTTCCGACCTCACCCGAGAGGGAAGGTCCAGACAAGAGACTCACGCCCAGGGCGACTCTGGGCTCAGTGTCCCGCTGGTCCTGGGAGACACTGAGGACACTGGGCAGCTGCAAGCCTTTCCACAGGGAAGGGAGCACCTGTTTTGCTCAGGTGTGTAGGAAGTGACCCCAGGCCAGAGCCTCGCCCAGCCTCCCTCCTCAGAGGCAGGGCAGCCAGGGCAGCGGTGCAGGCCTGGACAGGCAGAGGCCCTGGGCGGGGCGGAGGCAGGAGGAGCAGGGAGCGTCCAGTAAATGCCCAGGTCGACTGCACCAGGGAAGCAGCGGAGAAGCAAGTGCCCACACGCACCTCTGCCGAGACAGCCCCGTGCCCAGGCTTCCCGCAGCTGTGCCACCCGCTGGCTTGCGGACAGGAAGAGCCCCGCCCAGAAGGGAAGCGACCTGCTCGAGGCCCTGCAGCCCAAGGGGTGGGGTGCAGCCTGCACGCGGGCTGGTGTGCGGACTTTGTGAAATGGAGGGCTTCTCCTCAGAGCTTCTGAGTTTTCATCTCTTGGCAGCGCTGGGGATCAAACCCAGGTCTGTCACATGCCAGGCAAATGCTCCACCCTGGCTACCCGCCCCTGCCCGCCCAGCTGGCAAGTCTGTTAGAGGCCCCCGAGTTCAGCAGCGCTCTCTGTGGCAATGGAGAGAGCTTGCTCATTCCCACGACGCAGCACAGGGTGAGAGGAGCCCACAGCCACTCGCAGGCACGGCGGGGAAAGGTCCCTTCGCCTGTCGGGACTCCCTCTTGACGTCCTCCCACGACTAGCTACTCACAACTCTGGCTGTCTGTACTCCACTGCCTTCCTAGCGTTAGCTCGGAATCAGACACTCATACAAAGATTAGATACAGCCACTGTGATTCCCGGGTGGTGGGGACAAGGAGCTGTTCCTGAACGGGTGGAGTCCTGTCTGGAGCGACAGATCTGGACACGTCAAGGTGAAGGCCGGCACTGGAGGGGTGCACATGAGGCGTGCAGGCTCAGGAACGGCCAGAGGGCAGAGCTCACGGCATGTTCTTTAGCCACGTGGAAAACACACAGCCAGCCTTCAAGCTGGGCATCTCTGCAAATTCTTTCAATAAACAGATTTTAGGGTTAAAAACTAGTCTGTGAGTTTCGGCGGTTTGCAAACCCTAGTTCTGGCTGAGCACTCCCGAGTTAGAACACCGAGTGTCAAAGGGCACTGTTATCCCAGAGGAATTTCACACCGTGAAGGTGAGAGGAAAAGGCTGGCAGGACAAGTGTGTAGGGCCACTTTCCGTCACCGTGACGACAGGCCCGAGACGACCACAGGAGGGAAGGGTATTTGGCTCAGGGTTTCAGGGTTTCTGTCCAAGGCCACCTGGGCCTGTGCTGAGCCGGCACGTCACCGCAGGAGCAGTGGCTGAGGGGCCCAGTTCACCTCGCAGCTAGGGAGCGAGGACGGCCAGGAGGGGCTGAGGGGCGCAGTATCCCCGTCGACGGCGGCCCCAGTAGCCTCCTCCCACCAGGCTCACGTCCTAGGAGCACCCCACCCCCAATCGTGCCACAGGCTGGGACTGAGCCTTCAGCACGGGCCTTGGAGCACTCCAGATCCAGCACAGATCCTGAGAGAGGTGCCTGGGGACAGCGAGCTGCTCCTCCACCTGGGAAACACCAGCTGGTCCTGCTGACTGCAGCCCCGGGACCCCGCGGGCCCGAGTGTCCCTCTACAGCAGTCCAATCCTCCAGATGCCTGCGGGTCCCTAAGACCGACTCACGTGGAACCAACCCTGGCTTTGTCTGGAAAACGCAGGTGTGGAGCAGGGGCTGGTGGCTGCCGGGGCCAGGCACGGGCCTTGGTGTGCCCAGGCCTGACAGGTGATAGCCACACAGCACTCTGGGTGTACTAAACACCACTGGTCACTTTACAATGGTTGATTTTAGGTTGTTTGACTTTGGCCTAAATAAAGTTTTTTAAGAACCAAGTAATTTGGGGAAAAAAACAAGTCTGTTTAGAATCCAGGGTGCTGTTGGTTGGATCTGGAATGTCCCCAAAATTGTGTTGAGGACATGATCACCAGCCTGCAGTGCCACTGGGGGCGGGGGACGTGCGTTTAGGAGGTGGGCCTGGTGGGAGGAAGTGAGGTCACGGGCTGTGCCCTGGGGGGGGGGGGCTCTGGCTCCTCCCCGTTCACTGTCCGTCTGCCATGCAGTGGACAGCTTCCGCTGCCACACAACTGTCACCATGTTCTGCCTCACATGCCCAAGTGAGAGGCCAAGTGACCAAGGACTGAAAGAAACTCCTGAAGCCATGAGACAAAACACCTTTCCTATTCCTAAGTTACTTATCTCAGGTATTTTGTCATAGTTACAAAAACTGACTGACATAATGGGAAAGACAGAATCAGAAACCTATGTAACAGCCCAGTTTTTAACCTCTCCAAATCCCCTCTGAGGAAACCAGAGCAACCAGGAGAACAAAACCAAACTACACACGTCCTCTGCAAAATGAAACAAAACTCTCCCACAAAAACAGATCTATCCACACAAAGCATATCCAAACCCCAGGCACAAGTGGGTGGGCGCAAGACTCCCACAGCCAAAGACCACAGCACCAGAGTCTGCATAGGAGGAAGCGGAAGACGACTCACGTGTCCACCAGACCCAGGAAGAGCAGAACCTCGATATAGCAGCCACTTCCTGGAAGCCACACGGGCCACCATGAGAGGGGCTGGGCACAGCCAGATCCAGGGCCCTGGTGGTGGGTAGGTGTGAAGGGGGCGGACCCTGTGGTCTCAGGGCTCTGTGGCAGGCAGGCTGAGCACTGAGCAACACTCGCGGGACAGGAAGGATGGAGGAAAGGAGGAGACCCAGGGAGTGCTGGGGGAAGGGAGCCGCAGGCCAGCTTCAGGACAGTGCCCCAGAAGTACCAGCAGAGGGCGGCCTAGAGCCAGCCCCGCCCCAGCCCCCTGCCTGAAGTTCAGCAGCAGATTCCAAGGAAAAACAAGTAACCCAAAGAACCACGGCTGAATCCCACACACAATTTTAAGAAAAAAAGAAAAAGGAGCAGAATAATATCTCTAAGTCAATAAAAAAATGCCAGAAAGAGTTGTCCGCAAAACAGAAGTAGCTATATGTAAAAGAAAGACAGACTATGAAAAAGCCAAGTGCCGTGGCCTATGCCTCAACTCTGGAGGCTGAGGCGGAAGGACTGCAAGTTCGAGGCCAGCCTTAGCAACTTAGCAAGAACCTGTGTCAAAATAAAAAATAGAAAGGGCTGAGGATATGGCTCAATGGTAAAGTGCCCCTGGGTTCAATCCCTGGTCCAAAAAATAAAAAATAAAAAGTGTAAATAATCAGCATAACTCAGAATTAGAGGTCACAGAACTTAGGAAAATATTAGAAAATAGTTTAGACAACAAACTGAAAGGAACAGAGAATGAAAAAATGTAACAGATGGAAAAGGTAAAAAGACACAACAGAAAACGGCAGGAAGTGAAAGCCGGTGGCGAAGACTCAGCACCCACATTTCCCAGAGCAGCCCAAGGAGACGACAGTGAAGCAACAGAAACAAGCACTACAGACTGGAAACCACTGCACAGGGCCACGCCTGTCACGCCAGCGGCTTGGAAGGCAGAGGCAGGAGGGTCGCAGGTTCAAAGCCAGCCTCAGCAACTTGGTGAGGCCATAAGCTAGTTAGTGAATAAAATCTAATAAAGGGCTGGGGATGTGCTCAGTGGTTTAGCGCCCCTGGGCCCAATCCCTGGTACCAAAAGCAAAAACAAAAGAACTAAAATTCAAGAAAGTGCTTTCGAAATTAATATATATATTTGAAATTGTGGAAAGGTCAGACCCTGTCCTGGGAAGAAGCATCACTGAGCTTTACCAACAGGCCGCTTACTCTAAAGAAAAAGAAAGACGTCCTGAAAGTCCCAGCAAAACACTGCAGTCCCCTGAAGTGAAAGGAAATCAAACTGTCTTCAGGTCTTCCGCAGCCGGGTCTGCGGGCAGACAAGGGAGGCCACTCGGGACACCCCAGGCAGGAGAGCGCAGTTCTGGCACCAGAAAGGCAGACTGGCAAGTGTCAAGGCCACTGG
The DNA here is from genome assembly GCA_028644305.1 of Xerus rutilus. Classification (NCBI taxonomy): domain Eukaryota; kingdom Metazoa; phylum Chordata; class Mammalia; order Rodentia; family Sciuridae; genus Xerus; species Xerus rutilus. The sequence goes on along the minus strand of CM053412.1, from coordinate 67,464,437 downwards.
AAAACCAGAGTGACCATGTGAGAATGAGGGACTCCTGCTCTCAGGCTGGCTGGGAAGCCCCAGGTGGGAACGTGGTGGGCACAGACCAGTCGCAGGGGTAGCCATGCTCGCTGTCCTCCGCACCTGTTATCACCTGTGCCACAGTCGCGTGCCTGCCGAGGCAGGGCAGCAGGCAGCGCCCCTCCTACCAGATGCCTGGCGTCCCCGCTGCCCAGGAGTGGGGGACACGTCAGTTACTGCGGAACAGCCAGGCTCTGAAAATGACTATCGTGTTCCACAAGGAACCTGAAGCAGCCGTCTTTCAAACAGTCTCTGCAATAAGGAGGGTGGCAAAGAAAGAATTTAGATAAACCAGAGCTATTCAAATTGAGTATTTAGAAGTGGAAAGGAAAAAAAAGTGAGCCCACCACTTTAATTGCCAAGACCACCAAAACTAGAATTCAAGC
>CM053412.1:67413743-67463891 GCA_028644305.1 Xerus rutilus | reverse complement strand
TGGTACCAGGGATTGAACTCAGGGGCACTCGACCACTGAGCCACATCCCCAGCCCTATTTTGTGTTTTATGTAGAGACAGGGTCTCACTGAGTTGCTTAGTGCCTCGCCGTTGCTGAGGCTGGCTTTGAACTCGCGATTCTCCTGTCTCAGCCTCCCTAAGTGCTGGGATTACAGGCTTGAGCCACCGCGCCCGGCTTAGAATTCAAGCTTTTTGGGGGGAAAACTTGTATCTACCATCATGAGCAGGAAACCTCAACAGTTGAAGACTTCCAAGAAGAGTGGTAAAATAAACGAATGTGACATTTTTAGCATTTAATGAAGTATGTCAACATTTGGAAGAACTAAAAATCTCAGTGAACCCATTTTCCAAGTGGCCAATGCATGTTGTTACAGCAAGATCGTCCCTGGGCCAAAAACCCATTTACAGTAAAGGCAGGGCTGGGGGTTGGTGGGTGGCAGGGCCCTTGCCTAGCAAGCTCCAGGCCTGCAAAGCAGCACACACACGCCACCAAACCCCAAGACAGTACAAGACAGCCCAACGGATTTCCGTGTAACGAGGCACCAAAACATTGACTGTCATTAAATTCCACATTAATTCTAACCTTTAAGAAACCACTACTTGCCAAGTCTTGATTAGGTATCAGCAAAGAACATTCTCAGCGGGGCACAGCGGTACACCTGCAATCCCAGCCACTTGGGGCACTAAGGCAGGGCTGCTAGGTGGAGGCCAGCCCGGGCAATGGAGCGAGAACCTGTATCAAAATAAAATTTTTAAAAATAGGGCTGGGGGTCTTGGGTTGTGGCTCTGTGGTACAGTGCTTGCCCAGCTCCTATGAGGCACTGGGTTCGATCCTCAGCAGAACATGAAATAAAAATAAACAAAATAAAGGTATTGCGTCCATCTACAACTAAAAACAATTTAAAAGGGGGGCCGGGGATGTGGCTCAGTGCCAGAGCACCCCGGAGGTTCCTTCCCCAGTACAAAAAAGAATATTCTCAATTATCTAAAAAGACAATTAGAAGACTTCCTTTTCCAGCTGCATAGCTCTATGAGGCCGGGTTTTCTTCACACATGCACAATACGTCACAGCAGCCTGAGTACAAAAGCAGATGGAGAAGCCAGCTGTCGTCTATTGAGCCAGTCGTGACGATTCAGAGACAAAGTAAAACAAAGACACTCTCCTAATATTTTTGAAACTATGGTTATTTTCCATAAAACATGTTATTCATGTGACGATGTGATGTGTTTTTCATTTTTGAAATATGTCAATAAATATTTTAAAGTTTTCTTAGTTTAACTTTCAGCTCTGGGTGTTTCCGGCCACCTTCTCAGGGGTGCTGCTCAGCTGGCCCTGAGGGCAGAGCCAGCAGTGCTGAGCCACAGAGGCACCTCACACCACCCAGAGGGGAGCACTGGCGTCAAGGGCGCAGGGCGCGCTGACCTGGGACCAGGAGTCAGTGGTGGCGTCCTGTGCAGAGCCTGGACCAGCCAGGGCCGGAGGAGCTGAGCCCCGAGCAAGCGCCAGCTGCCCGCTGCTGAGGAGGGACCGCACTTTGAAAGCATACTGGAGCTTGAGAGGAGAAGGCGGTCTGCAAGCTCGACCCGAGAGAATGGATGAGGCACAACAGAAAAACGTGCGAACACCGAGCAACGGTTAGAGCCAAAATATACACCTGTAACAGACCAAGGTTACACCAGAGCAAGGACAGACAGACAAGCAGCTCCTCGCTTCAGACACCAGGTGTAAACCCGGGGAAGGGGAGCTGCCTCTCCTCCTCCATGGAGAGCTGCGGGAGGGCGCGCAGGGTGAAGGACGGCGGGGGACTCCCAGCACCTGCTGTCACAGCCTGGGCGTCGGAAACTGCTCTCTGCATAACAGATTCCTTAAAAGTAGCCCCTCTAAGTCAGAAACACCACCAAACAAACGTGTCTCCTGCTTTTGCTGAGCTGGTGAATGAATTCAGGGGCTCCCAGAGGACCAGCTCCACCAACTCCCATGGGGACCTGCCCGGATCCGCGGAGGACAGAGGACAGAGCATCTGCACGTTCAGCAGGACTGAGGTGCAGGAGGCTGCCTGACTCCTCCAGGCCCAGCTCACAGGGCAGAGGCAGGTCTGAGGCCAGGTCTGCAGGGTGCCTGAGGAGTATGCTGCCCCGGCACCGCTCCGTCCCCTGCTGGGGAGAGCACAAGGCCAGGCTGAAAGTGACACACTGGACTTCACTGTTCACAGTGATTCCAAGGTTCCCGTGTGAGCAAGGACCTCTGTGGGGACAGCAGCGCCTCCCTCTGCTGTTACCAGGTGACTGTGGGGCGAGTACAGTGGAGACCAGACCTCGTGCAGCCCCAGGGGCACTCAAAGGAGCCTGGGCTTGGGTGCTGGGTCTGAAAGCCCCCAGGACGTGCAGCCAGGGCGGGACTGAGGTGGGCGGCCACCAGGACGTGGCAAGTGTGAGCGGAGGTCATGCTGAATCAGAGGAAACGCGGGGCAGAGTTCGCCGCGCAGCTCGACACCACCTTCCTGGCCACCACGCGGCACCACAAGGTAGCCACTCTCGACAGCTGAACAAAATACTCCAGAAGGAAAGGCAGGGCAGAGCTGCGGCTGTCCTGGAGTCAGGAGCACAGACCAGCCAGCTGGTCCTGCAGGGGCCCCTCCGAAGCCGTCCCCTCCCTCTGCCCTGGGCCTGCACAGCACCCTGGGGGTCTCCGTGGCAGCCACCTCTCCTGGAAGGCCACCAACGGGAGGGGGCCGACCCTAGCCCAGTGGGGAGCAGCCAGCAGGCAGCTGCCCCCCTGCCCCCCACACGCAGTCACCTCCGAGGCCATCTAAGGAGGGGAAACAGGGAAAGCAGAGGGGAAGGGAGTCTGAAGAGGCCAGCAATGGGCAGAGCGGAGGCTGTAAGGGAGGCAGGCAGACCCCAGGAGCAGCGCTGGTGCTGAGGCTGGAGTCAGCACGTGGAAACCAGCGGTTGGGGCCGGGAGAGCAGCCTCTGAATGTCCAGCCTCTGAAACATGAAGTTAGAAATGCGCAGGAGCTGTGCTTGCTGCTGTGTGTGAGGCCAGGGACGGACCCAGGGCCCCATGACGCGGGCGACTGCTCTACCACCGCCTTTTCAAACACTATCACAGGAATACTCAGACGTGGGCTGGGGGCGTGCACCAGGGACCAAACCCAGAGCCTCACACACGTGGTTTCTTCGCCACTGAAGCACATCCCCAGCCCTACCCCTTTTAAAATTCAGAGACAGGGCCTTGCTAGATTGCTGAGGCTGGCTTTAAACTTGTGATCCTGCTGCTTTAGCCTCCCAAGTTGCTGGGATTACAGATGTGCACCACCACCCAGGAGCTTTTAAAGTCTTCCCAGAGAGGCTTTCAGGGCAAGGGAAGGGGACTGGTGGGAGGGTGGACCTGATGTATGAAACCCAATAACTTACACAATTAACATATGAATAATTATAATAAACATACACGCCGGGCACAGTAGTGCATGGCTCTGATCCCAGCAGCTCAGGAGGCTGAGGCAGGAGGATCGCAAGTTCAAAGCCAGCCTCAGCAAAAGCAAGACGCTAAGCAACTCGGTGAGACCCTGTCTCTACATAAAACACAAAACAGGGATGTGGCTCAGTGGCTGAGTGTCCCTGAGTTCAATTCCTAGCACCCCTGCACTAAATAAATAAATAAATTACAAAAACAAAAATTAAACAAAGCTGCTTCTTTCGGGGCTCTCCTTACCTTGCCTGGCATCCTCTTTCCCCTTCCCTACAGAAGTTGCTCTGCGTGCAGAAGCACACCTCTGTGTCACTGACGTGAGGAAGGAGATGTGGGACCCTGAGCTGGCCTTCTGCAGGCAGGCAGCCCCATGAGTCGCAGCCGTTTAAGGGCCAGCAGCCCCTTCTGCAGGCCGCGGGGTGTCCCCGAGGCTCTGCTTTAGTCACGAAAGGGAGCCACGTCATGGTGGAGGTCTAAGGCTCTCGGCAACACGCCAGTCCACACAGCTTGTCCCCATGGTGGTCACCTTCCCAGAGAAACGGACCTGCTTCTCACACCCAGGAGCCACTGCAGGCCCCTGGTGACACAACAGGGCCCCAGGACCCGAGGCGCGCTGGGACGCTCTGCGCTCTGTGCCTGGATCCCCCTCCCAGCCCCACAAGGCCAACCTGGAACCAGCAACTGGGCTTCCTCAGCCTTAAAGATGACGGATACCAACATAAGCCAGGTGGGATGGTGGGACTTCCTGGCCACGCCGGCCAACGTCCAGGTGCAGAGCGGGCTCCACTTCCAGTTCCATCAGGGACACGATGTCCCTGGGAGGGTGGGGCTCTCAGCAGATCTGCACTGTCACCTACCGATGGCTTTGAGCACCCTCCGCGCACACCTCTCCACAGGCAGTGAGGGTCAGTGCCCTGAGGCCTACCTGTTTCCCCAGAGACCCGGAGCCGCTGGCCATTGCAGAAGGCGCCCTGGCCCCTCCGGCCTGTGTACAGCCGCTCCTCGGTGCAGTGGTGGACCACCCCAAACTCCAGCTGCAGGGGCAGGAAGAAAGCACATGAGGTCCCGGGGCAGTGAGAGTGACCCAAGGCGAAGGCTCCTCTACCAAGTCTGGTACAGCAACGAGGGGACGGCAGTTACCTTTCCCAAGGGAAGAGAGAAGAACAGCGTGGAGTTCAAGCCAGACTGGATGCGAAAAGTTACTTCTTTTCTTAAATAACGACTCTTAAAAACATGCTAAGATAGGCTGGGTGCAGTGGCACACGCTGGTAATCCCAGTGACTGAGGCAGCTGAGGCAAGAGGATCACAAGTCCAAGACCAACCTCAGCAACTGAGCAAGGCCCTGTCTCAAAAAATAAAAGGGCTTGAGATGCAGCTCAGTGGTGAGGCGCCCCAGGTTCAATCCTCAATGCTGCCAAAAAATAATAAAAAATTAATAAATCTACATTAAAACGCTCATAACTGAGCATTAGGAGCCTGCGCTTGCTGAGAGGGCCCCGTTTTCTGGAAAGGCCTCCTGTCTTGAGGCAGTCTTGCTACACTGCCCAGCCTGGACGCCGCGGCCTCCTGAGTCTCTGGGACTGCATGAGCATGCCACTGTTCAGAAAGGCCCCCTGAGAAACTCTGCAGGTGGGCACCACATGAAGAACGGCAGATGACCCCTGGAGCCGACAGAAAACAGAAGCCAGGGCAGCACAGAAAACCAGCCACTGTCCAGAGGGACCCGTCCTCGAGCCGGCAGAACACCAACAGCACCAGACTCCAGCCTCCCAACAAGAAAGCGCAAAGAGAAGTCAGCATGGCCAGTGAAGGGACCCCCACACGCCTGTCCCCCCGCCTGGGGTCAGCGCTCGGGTCCACACACGTGCACACTACGTCTGGGGTGAGCCACATTCAAATCTCTCTGGAAAATGGAAAGCTCCGGGCAGATGCCTGAGGGTGGTCTTGGCTGGCACTGGGGTGATTCGGCAACTTGGCAGGGGGCCCAACCTACAGCAAAGGGGACCAGTTGGCCGGCACCTGCAGAGAGCCGCAGCCTCCTAGCAACACTTCCTGCCCAGCCCCCTGCACTGTCTGACAGGAAGTCCGAGCCCAGGGTAAGCCTGGAAAGGTGCTGGTCTCCGCAAGCCTGTGGTGGGCCCAAGACCAAGGGAAATGTCCTGGCATGCACCCAGGAACGCAGGAGCTCCCCTCCGAAGGCTGCCTCTACCAGCAGGTGCCTCCTGTGCTCAGTGCCCAGGACCTGGCCGTCCTCCAGGCCACGGCCTCCCAGCAGCCTGCTCCCCATGGCTGGCAACCTGGTGGCCGTGAGCGTCACCCATGTGGTGCTGCTGGGCCTCCACCTCCACGGGCCTCAGTGAGGACACCAACCAGAGAGAGAAGGGGGCTGTCCAGTTCCATCACCCAAACCCTCACTGACCGCAGCTCAGGTGTTCCCAGAGCGTGCCAACCTGTCTCTGTGCTGGGGAACCGTGTTGACACTGAGGACGATGAGACCCACGTCCTACAGGGTGGCTGTTCTTGAGACACCAGGTCCCCAGCCCTGTTCAAGTAAACTCTTAACCACCGGAAAGTAAGATGCTTGAACCAATTCACAGAGGCGAAAGCTGGACCCCAGGCCACCCGGCAGGTCTCGGGACGCTGCTCAGTTCATAAGGTCTCTGGGAATCCTGAAGGGGCCACGTTCTCATGCTAATAGCCAGGGGAAGAGAAGGGAGGAGGAGGAGAACACGAGATCTAAAGCGCTGTCCCAAAATAGGAGCTTCTTTTGGCTTGTGACCTGGTCACACGCTCTGGGGGTCAGACAGACACTCACGTGGATCATCTGCTGCACAAAAGGACCAGGGAGGATGCAGGGCCAGCCACCTGTGGTGGGTGAGTGCCGGCCAGAGACCCTAACGCACCCATGGTCCCTGCTTGCTGCCTTGCTTAGACTTGAAACCATACTAGGGTCCACTGATCCTGACCGAGGCTCGTGGCCGGGAGTGAACCGGGCGCAGAGGTGAAGCGGAGCCGGGCCTCATACCTGTTGGTGAACCGCAAACCCGATGCTGACCGCCACGGTGGGGAACCTGCAAAGAAACAGTGTGGTTTACGAGGGGCCAGAGCGCCAGTGGGGCCTGCAGGCTGCCCGGGCCCAGGACCCCTCCACGCTCTGGCTGGATTTGTTTTTGATACAGCTTCTCACAATTTCACTAACTGCTGCCGAGGAAGACGGACTTAGCCGGCCATGTTGTAGGGCAGCTGACCTGGGAGGGAACTGCCGTGAAGCCAGGCGAGGCGGCGCCCTCAGCCTTGGCCACCTGATGCCCACCGGGGTTGGAATAATCAGCCTGCTGGTTCCCAGGGACCTGAAGGGCAGCAGAGACCGCCCAAAGGCCAGCCCCCCATTCCTGGTGGAGTGCAGAGGCCCTGGGAGGTGACGTCACAGCCCTAGGTGGCGGCCTCCACGAGGACACTGGCTCTGAGCCACAGGCCTCCTTCTAACATCAGTAACACACAGCCTGTCCATGTGTCCCAGCAGCCCAGGGACAGTTTCTGTTTGTCTGCAGCTCTACTCCGTGATTTTGTTGCTGCTGCTGAAATAACCCTGCCATGATGTTCAGGTTACCAGCGCCTGGACGCAGGAGCGAGGAAAGGCAGGGTACTACAAGCTTGCAGGAAAAGGCACAAGCCCAGGTATACATGAACAAAATCTACCTGCTGGGGTGCGACTGCAAGGACACGCGGGTCACTACCTGGTCACTACGGCTGCCACAGCCATTGCCGCGGTGTTCTGGAATTGCCGGATCAACACGAGAGCCTGCCCTTAGCTGACTCTTCTCAGCCGCCTCTTGGCCCAAGCTCCCCTGTGGGCTGCAGACAGCAGCACTGGAGTCCACCCTCAGCACAGACAGGGCTTAGCACTGTGTCCCTTACGAGCACCCTGGACAAAGGGGACGGGACTGACGGGGGCTGCTCAGTGCGACTCCTACAGGGGTCACGCCTTCAGTGGACATGACGGCCTGATGGCACCAGGCACGACTCCACTGCCTGGAGAGGGTCACCCGTCTGGGTATGATGGAGCTCCGGGGTCACTCCATCTGGAACGCGGTCATGCTTACCAAGGGACCCAAAGGGACTTTACGCATAAATACCACGTGGGCAACCTGGGTGGCACCAGGAGCCAGGGCCCTGCAGCCTGGCACTGCCCACACTCCCAACAGAACCCGGCCTGCGGCCCAGAGCCCGAGTGTGCCCGTGAGCTCAGGACTGCCCCAACCCATGGACAGGAGTCTCTCCAGGGGGCTCCAGGCAGCACCCAGTGGGAGACGGGCCCTCTGCGGAAGCCACGTCACATTCTGTGACACTGGGTCCTTGGCCACTGGTCCACGGCCCTGACAAGCAGCCCAGGCCCACACCTGCCACTCCTCGCCACTGTCGGGGGGGCTCCCAAGGTTGCGCCTGTCACCTCCCCAGCTGTACAGCCCTGTTCCCTGCCCCTCCTCCCCGGGCTCCTGACCGCCCAGAACCTCCTGCCTTTGTAACCAGAGCCTGCTTCTGACCTGAGGATGACTCAGCTCTCACCAGTGTGTGCCACGCTGCACCCTGGCCGGACAGGTGCTGGCTGGCTCTGTCCTCCACCCCGCCTGCTGCTGCAGAGGCACTTCTTACAGCCACCAACACGAAATGGAGCTGTGTGTTAGTGCTGGGAATTAAATCCGGGGCCTCGAACACGCTGGGCACGCACTCCACCACTGAGCTACATTCCCATGTTTATTTAAGACAGGGTCTTGCTAAGTTGCTGAGGCTGGCCTTGAATGTGAGATCCTCTGCCTCAGCCTCTGGAGCCACTGGGATTACAAGCACGTACCACTACACCTGGCAAACGTTTTCCCCACACTTTTTACTGGTGACTGCAGCTGTACATGAAGGAGTCGCTGTGCCTACTCATACGTGCACACAACACAACACACTTCAGCCGGCACCTCTCCAGCCCTTCCCCTCCTCCTCCCCTTCCTCTACTGAACTCCTTTTATTCAAACACAACACTTTTAGAGCAAGAATTCCTTACCTACTCTGTAAGTCTCTGAAAACGGAAAACCTTTTAAATTTTTCAGGGTTCGATAATCTGTAGTGAGACGATGAACCTACAGGTCTGCCTGTACACCCCAACTTCAAAAGCACTGCTACCAAAAACACACACTCAGGGAGCACAAAGCCCTGCAGTGGGCGCTCCCAGGTGCCGCTCACCTGTGCACGAAGTTGCAGGTGCCATCGATGGGGTCGATGATCCACGTCGGGCTCTGGGTGAGCACACACTTGGCCCCGGAGGCTGTGGCTTCCTCTGCAATAAACCTGCAGTGGGGGAACACAGCCTGAGAAAGTGATCCCAAGAGGCCAGAGGACCCGCACCGGACTGCTTCCAGGTCCACTAAATTAGAAAGAAGGGCTCCTGCAGTTTCATGACAGTTTTCCAGGGCCAGAGGCAGAGTCTGTAAAAGATCTGTCAGTTGCTGACTCAGTGGGACTCAGAGCAACAGGGCCAGGGTGAGGCTCAGCTGCAGAGCTGTGTTCAGTCCCCAGTGCTGCAAAAACACCACCAACACACCGATACCTCGGCAGTGGAGCTGTGAACAGCCCAGGCGGACGCACAGGCCTGAGGATGCAGGATCCAGGCCTCCCGCAGTCTAGAAGCCTCAGGCCTGTGGATGGGAGACGAGGAAAGGCGCTGGCCTGCAGGGTCGGCCCAGCCTCCAGCCTCTCTCCTCTGGCAGTGCTGTGCCCTGGGGCACAGAGTAGTTCAATGTCACCTGCTTCTAATGTCGCACAGGTGACAACAGTCTGTCATCGGCTCCAAAGGCCTGCACCTCCTGATTCCACAGACACCTTCCCCACTCTCCCTCCCCGGCCTCCAGCTTCCCTTTAGGAGAGCAGAGTGAGGCTGGTGAGGGTGAGGTTATGGGACACCTCTTGCCTGCTTCCGAGGTGCCCGTCGAGGTCCCCCTACTCTGAGTGGCCTCCAACACCCCTCCTTCAGGGCCATGGCCGTCTGCTCCAGCCTCCTGCTCCAGCACTCTGGGTGGGCCTGCGCCAGCCCCTCCTTTGTAATGAGACCCTCTGTGAACGAGGCCCCTCCGCCGTCGTCACAAGGGCACACCATCCCAATAGGAAAATGGAGACCTCAGGGTCCATCTGCACCAACAGGGACCTGGCTTTCTCCAGAAGGCACCAAGCATCCCGCTGCTCAGTCCAGAAACTGAGAAGGCCTCCGCATCCTGCCTGCTCTCCTCGCAACTGTCCACGGTGTCCTTCCTACAGCCAGGGCAGTGCCTCACAGCCCGGCCTCTGAGGAGCCAGTCTCTGGGAGCTTCAGGCAGTGCCAGCTCCCAGGTGTCCCGGCTAAGACAACATGACATGCTGGCTAACAGCATGCTGGGACGTGTCCAGAGCTGCCCAAGTGAGCTGGGGGGCAGAGCGGGGCCGGGCGCCAGGTCACGGCCAAGGCAGGCACGGAGCACGCGCTGGTCTGCAGGTGAACACGGAGCCTGCTGTTCCTAGTAGGCCACGTCCACATCACCACCAGAGAAAAGGAGAGCTACCGACAAGCCATTTTCACTGAGTTGGGAACACAAGTGAGAATCAGTCACCTCTCGTCCCACGCTGGGTCTGGTGCTCTGCCAAGCAGGCTGACGGGTCCTGCAGGAAGTCACCTGCCCCAAGGGACCTGTGTGCTGAGGTCTGGCCACAGTGAGCTTGCAGACAAGATCCACAAGGCGCCACTGTGAGTGGAAGGGCTTAAAGGAAGCCTCTGTCACTGTCCACCCCGTACAGCAGCCACTCCTCCCACAGGTGGCTGTGTGAATTTAAGTGAATTTAGATTACAATTAAAGAGCCGGGTGCGGCCTGTGGTGCAGCCCTGGCTTAGCAGCCACACACAAAGCTCCACGCTCGATTCAGCTCCCAGCGGCGGCCCCACTGAAGGGCTCGGCAGGCGCAGGCTCGCAACGTCACACAGCAAGGCCAGCAGAGCCGCTTCCGCAGGGCTGGGCTCAGCCTAGCGCCCGAGGCAAGGGCAACCTGGCTGCACTCCCGCATCACACGCTGCGACCCTCCTGGCGGCTCCAGGACTGGCACCTGCACTTTCAGGGGCACAAAGCTCAACCTTGATGCACACAGTAACCCACGCCCCACACCAACCACCTGGGGACACATGAGCACAGATCAGACACACGGCGTCGCCAGCTTGCCATGTCCACCCCTCCCGGGGCCTCTGGGAACTCACAACATGCAGGTAAGGCATGGAGACGTGAGGACCAGGCTGGACAGCGCACGGGACCCGAGGGGCCAGCCTCAGGAGCCCAGCCTGGAAAACAGCCCATGCCCAGGGCTCACGGTCATGGGCAGACGAGGCAAGGAGACTCGGGCTGCGAAATTGCCGTGGGCATCGCGTGGCCTCCACCTGGGAAGCGAGTGCACCCCTCAGTGCCGCCAGGGACCGCCTACCAGGGCCCGCGCCCAGGGACCGGCATTCCCCAGCCAGGTCCAGATGGAACAAATGCCAGCAGGACCCGATGGCAGGGTGGGGCCGGGCGCAGGAGCCTCACGCCTGAGCCGGCAGGCGCCGTGCACTGGGAAGGATCGCTCAGGGGACTCCAGGTGTCAAGCTCTGCCACTTCCCTTGGCCAAGGACTCAGCAACTAAGACCATGGCGACGCCTCCTGCTGTACATGATTTTCCCTTCCTGAAGCAGCTTGTGATCATGGTTATAAAGAAAACAGTCCACACCCTAAAAACACACACGGAGTAAACGCTGAGCTTACACTGAGCACAAGGGTGACAGAGGGTGACAACCAATGCAGACAGGCTTGAGAGGAACGAGTGCCCAGCCAGGGGGGGCTGTGGGGTTCTTCTTTTCAAATTTGATTTCAAGCAGGGACCTGGAAACTGCTGGGGCGTGCAGGTCTGTGGGCGTCAGCGTCCACCCTGCGTCAGGACAGGCAGCTCCTCGCCCTGCCCCTGCCCCCGTGCTTCCAGGACGCCAGGATCCCACCTGTTCCTTCACGGGCCAACGTGTGGGTTCTCTGAGCTCCTGCTGACAGCGCTCTCCTGCTCTGCAGGACGCTCGACAGGGCCACCCGAGCTGCCCACCTGAGCCTGGGCTCTTCCAGCAGCCGATCATTCAGCCCTACAGTCCTCCCCCGCCCACCTTTTGTCCTTTCTGCTCGTGAGCCCCCTGCTCATCTGGAGATGGGGGTGGCACCTCCCTCACCTCCCACCTGGTTCCCAAGGAGGGTGCGGCCGCCTGGGGCAGGCGCCGAGAGCCACAGCGACCCTGGCCGTGTCCAGTCTCGAAGGCACCAGGACATTTCCGCGGCTTCCACGGCGGGTGGGGAGGAAGTGGAATGCTATTTACTTACACCTGGCTTTCCTCACGTTGGAAGCAAACGTCCGTGGAAGGGAGAGAACGTTCTGCAGCTGTCTGCAGGACTGGGCAGAGTCCACGGCTCTGGAAGAATGTGTGACCAGGAGACACCTTCCTGGAGCCACAAGGACCTCCACGAAGAGCCACATAAACAGAAGAACCAACACGGGACTTCACGTAGGGAGCTCAGACGCTCCGAGCGGCCCCCATCAGCCAGCAGAGCAGCACCCAGGCAGCGTGGAAAGTCCCGCAGGGGCTGCAGAGAAACCTGCCGCAGCCCAGCTGTCCCGCTGGCCCATTTCTTCTAGCAGTCCTGACACCTTCCTTGTGACTTTGAAAGCCAGCTGCTTCTAAGACGGTCCGGTTCCTGCTGCTCAGGAGTGTTTCTGTGACAGCGAAGTCAGCATGGTCTCCGTCCACCACGGAGCTAACTGATGCTCCTCGGCCATGTCTTCTCAAGCTGCAGCCTGGTCCTGACCCCTGGGCTCTGACCCAGGGATAACATGAGCATCCAGGGCAGAGCCCAGTGGGGAACACGAGAGCCCGGTGGGGAACTGGCAGGAAGTGGACGTCCAGCTGGTGGCGGAGACACGTCTTCTGCACTTCGAGGACTAGCACAGATTCTGCTCAACACGTGCCTTTGAGGCTCACGGCTCCGTACTGGGCCTGCTGCAGAGCTCGGGGTGCACGGCCCCCAAGGGGCAGAGAAGGTGCTGCCAGGCAGGGCAGCCTGAGCCCCATCTTCCTCCAGCTGAAGGAATGATGCTGAGGTCACAGCAGTGCTGTCCCGAGTAACAGGTCAGCGGAGCTACTGTATCTCCAAGTAGCCAGGCCCTGGGCTCAATCCCAGGACAGAAAAAGAACAGAAAGCTACAACCACAAAGTGCGCCTGCAAGCAGCCACACTTGGACCGGACCCCAAGTTGTAATCTGAAACCCGGCTCAGGTGTCTGATAAAGCCAGGCCGGACTGAGCGTCACCAGAGTGGCCCATGTCACCTGTGTGCTCCAGAGACCGGGCCTGTAAAGATCCTGGCCCTGCCCTGCAGGCCTGCTTTCGGTCATCACCTTGGCGGGTTAAAGGCAGATACTGGCACCTTGGAGATGACCTTGGTCAGTCCCTCATTGAGAGGTGAGGAGGTCCGGGCCCTGAGAAGCACGGTGGCTGGCCAGAGCCGCTGGGCTGAAGGCAGAGGCAAGCTGAGACCTTCTGCTCTTTGAGTAGGTGTGCACTTGTCTTCCAGGTCAGGGACCCACAATTTTAAATTTCACAGATGAGTAAAATAAAATGATAAAACCCCCAGGAAGCCTACACAGGTTGTCTTTAATTAAGACAATCCATTTAATTAAGTTGCAATCCATCCTCAATATTGTTTCACAAAAGACTGAAAATGAGGAAGGACAGAAGCTCAGACTGTCAGTCCTTCCTAAGAAAGGATGACAAGCAACCCTACACTAAACTATTGCTTCAGGGATGTACTGAAACGTTTGAAAGCCAAAAAATAACAACATACCACTTAAAATATGCATTTTTCTCTCATTGCAAATTTGTCAACTTGCCTATAGTCTGGAACACACTGCACCTGCGCTCCATCATCTCTGCACTGTGTGGGATTGAGCCCAGCGATGCTGCACCACTGAGCTACACCCTCAGCCTCGTTTATTTTTCTTTTTGAGACAGGGTCTCGCTAAGGTGCCCAGACTGGCCCCAACTTGAGATCCTCCTACTGCAGCCTCCTGAGTCACTGGGATCACAGGTGTGCCCCACCGTGCCCACCCACTCTGGTATTTTTAAAAAATCTTGTTACAGTGTGCAGCAGAATATGCTTGTGATCTCAGTGACTTGGGAGGCTGAGGCAGGAGGATAGCAAGTTCGAAGCCAGGTTCAACAACTCAGTGAGACCATGTCTCAAAATAAAAACAGAAGGGCTGGGGATATAGCTCAGTAGTGGAGCACCATGTTTTAATCCCCAGTTAAAAAAAGAAAAAAAGTGAAAAAAAAAAACCTTGCCAGGTAGGTATGGTGGTGCACACCTGTAATCCCAGAGACTGGGGAGGCTGAGGCAGGAGGACTGTAAGTTCAAATCCAGCCTCAGCAACTCTGAGAACCTGTCTCAAAATAAAAAATAAAAAGGGCTGAGATGTGGCTCAGAGGCTAAGCAGCCCTGGGTTCAATCGCTGGTACAAAAACAAAACAAAACAAAACCTCACTTAGATATACTGAAAACTACTGTATTCAATTTGAATTTTTGAAGCAAACTGAGCATTTGCATTCAGCCGTCAGCCCCGTCCCAGCCCTGGCCCTCAGAGCCCAGGAAGAAGGGTTGGTAAGCAGCCAGAGCCTGGGGCGTGGGGCAGCACTGACCGTGGACTGCAGTTTGGGACCCATGGTTCCTGACATCCAGCTCCCCCAGATGGAGGCTGGGTGTGAGGGATAGAGAAGCCTCCGTGAGCTCTCACACGCCCTCTCTGCCGTCCTCCGCCCTGAGGGGCTCTGGAGTCTGGTGGTCCCTGCAGATGGAGACCTCATAACACACTGCCACCCTGTGTGGGTGGCGATGCGCACGGTCTCCCCGTTTCCATGACAGCAGATCCAAACGGCAGCACCTGCCACGGCCTGCGCACCAGGGGCACCGGATTTCACCACACCCCACGTCCCCGTCAGACTGAAATGCACAGGAAGCCCTGAGGACGGCAGTGACCTCAAACCTCTTCCCAGCCCCTCGAGGGACAGCCCTCACTGTCACGTCAGACTGCTGCCCAGAAACCTCCAGATGACGGCTAATGAAGGACAGACACGGCCGGCTGGTGACTGCGGCACCTCCGCTCAAAGACAGAAGCAACCTAGATGGTAGATTCTCTAGCCATCGCCAGAACAGTGTCCTTATGAAGGGTGGGGGACAGAGTGGCTCCGTGTCCCCGTGTGCTTTGGCCTGGGTGAGGGGCGCCCGTGTCACTGAACACTGGCGATGGAGCGGGTCCTGTGTGGCCGACGTCTGCCCGTGTCCCGCCCTCCTGTAGGGGCAGGGCGGGCACAGCTGCCTGGCTGCCACGGCTCCAGGCTTCTCAGGGCCAAGCCTGTGAGCCGTCTCTGGGAACGGGCGGCTCAGTGCAGGGTGCCGGGAGCCTCCCGAGCACCTGCTCTGAAGAACGGCACCTTTCCATCTCTGAGGAGCAGCCCACGGCCATGACGGCTGTCAGGACAAGGCGAGGAGGAGGAAAACCAGGCGGGCTTGTGCCCCGCAACACGTGGCCCAGGACAGATGGCCGCTGCAGGTGGCCAGGGGTTTCATGTCCGCCAGGCAGTAACAGCCAGCAGCGCCTCTGGGTGGGCCCGGTGGTGTGTGCTGGGTGTGTCCTCGAGGAAAACGCTCACCTGTGGGAAGGAAACCGCTTTCGCAGCTCAGAAATAATCAAGTCTTCCACGAGGTGATCCGTCTCCGTCACGAGGTCCGCGGCCGACGTTTTTGTGGAGACCCGTTTCTCCTCCGTCAGGGCTTTCCTGATGACCTGAAATGACAGCATGGAGGCAGGTGGCACCCGGTGCCCAGAGCTCGCGTCCCATCCCTGACCACTGCCCCTGCACCGCCCACTCAGTTCTGCCGCCTCCGGGGTCACGAAGGTCCAGCTCCGATCCACCTCTGGGCTGTGTCGCCCGGGCCCTCGGGGCCTGCGCTAGCCTCAGCCCAGCCAGGGCTCGCCTCTCCACGTCTCTCCCACCTGAGACACAAGGTTTCCTTGGGGGAAAGGAAAAGCGTGGTTTCGAGAAAAGGGAGGAACCTGGATAGGAAGTGTCCACAGAAGGGTGGGCACACGTCCGCCCGAGCCCGGCCTCTGATCTGCGAGCTCTGCGGGTGAGGCAGAGACCTTACCAGTCCTGCTCACTGGACAAAGCGCACACAGCCAGACGGCTCACGAGTCCGGACGACAGCGCGCATGCCGGGGAGCGGGGCTGCAGGCTGTGGGGCAGCCAGCTCTCCGCTGCCCTGCGCCAGGCCGTGTCACCGCCTCACAGGGACACGCCGAGGGGCCGGAGGCTCAGGCGCGGGATCTGCAGCTGCTCCAGCCACCAGTAGCTGGGGGAGGGGCTGCAGAACCTCCCAGAGGCCTGATGTGGCTCCTGGGACCCATGGGAGCGACCCCGTCATCGGCCCCTCCAGAGGACAGCTCCAGCTGGGACTGAGCCACCACCTCACCTCCAGCCGGGCCTTCTCCATTTCTGCCCACAACTTCTCGTCGCCCCCATCATGAGGAAGTCGAGACGCCTAACGAGGAGATCTTACCAGCTGCCACTCAACACTCCTGTATTTCTTTCAAAAGTAGCACCAACTGTCCAGCTTGAGGCACTGGGGTCACCCGTGCCGCCTGCACACACCTCCTGAGGCCTTCTCCGGTCAGGCCACACGTACTGCTGCGCTGGAGCAGCGGCCTTCAGAGGAGCCGGCATGTGGACAGGGCCTTCAAGGGCCAGCAGGGGCCACGATACCCAGCGGCCCCTGGTCTGTCCCACTGGCCCTGCTAGCGCTGACCATCCCCGTACGGAGCCCAGACGGGTACCAATTTTGGTTGCTAAACAGACGTACAGACTAGGTTTGGAACGTGGCGGGAAGTACAAGAGGCGCACAGTCCGAAGGCTACCAGTGACGCCATGAAGTCCCCGCAGCTCCGCCCTCCTGCCACCTGGTCTCCTGCTGCCTGGGAGCCGCATGTCCTGCTCAGTACCCTGGTGGAACTTTCCTTCTAGCACCCATTTGCACACAGCAATCTCTTTCCAAGAGAATCGCCACAGCCCTCTGCTGGTCTCCGGGCACCCTGAACTCTGGGCTGTCTAGACAGGCCCCGGGGTGCTCAGCTGCATCCTGGGTGCTGATGGTGATTCAGTGTGCGGAAGGGACCTGCGTGTGTGCAGTCAGAAAGGCCCCTAACCAGAGCACACAGTCTGAGTGGCTTTGGGACCAGAGCTTCTGGGGTCTTGATGAAACGGGGTCTGAGATCCACATTTCCTCTTTGAGTACTGGGGTTGAACACAGGGGTGCTCTACCACTGAGCTACACTCCCACCAAGCCCTTTGCTATTTCTGAGACAGGGTCTTCTTGCTAAGTTGTGTGGCTGGCCTTGAACTTGTGACCCTCCTGCCTCAGCCTCCCAAGTTGTGGGGATCACTGGCATGCGCCACGGTGCCTGGCTGGAGAGCAGCATTTCTGACAGACTCCACTGGGACACCAGTGTTGGGAGCAGGGTGGCCAGGAGGCTGGGATGGTCACTGGGCAGGCAGGCGGGTGCAGGATCTGCGATGTGAACCCACACCTCAGGACCTCTGCCTGCAGCCCAAGGACAAAGGCATCACCGTCTCGTGGGCCCTGCGAGACCTCTCAGGAAGCAGTCACAAAGCCACAGGCACATATTCCATGACTCACCGCAGCCTCCCACAGGAGCTGGCCCGAGGGGTCAGACAGACGGACCTCCGCTGCAGAGCGCCAGGCCGGTCAGACAGACAGACCTCCGCTGCAGAGCGCCAGGCTGGTCAGACAGACGGACCTCCGCTACAGAGCAGAGCGCCTCCCTCCCTCTGCCCTCAGAACCAGCCCCGCATCCTATGTACCCCATAATATGCATGTTACTTTTGCAACCAAGGTTTAAAGAACAGTACCTGACCACCTAGCTCAGCCTGCGATGGCAGCACTAGGAGGGCAGACAGAGCAGGCCCGCTGAGCACGTCAGAAAGGGTGTCATTGGGTGCCACGGCCCCTGCCCGCGGCGGGCCTGCTCCCACAGGGCACCCCGTTGCTCTCCTCTGGCCACCCCTGAGGTTGCTTGCTGACCCTAGCCGAGTGTGCCCGAGGATTGTCGAGGTGTGGTCCTTGCTTCTGTCCACACCTGCCCATCTGAAGTGACCTTGTGTCCGTGGCCGATGGTGCTCCGTCACGGAACGCAAGCTTCCCCACAGCAGGCTCTCTGCTGCCTGCTGTTCCCCTCGCAGCTGGAACTGGGCCTGGCGTGGGGGGTGCACAGAGCCAGTGAATGAACCCAAGACTCATCGACAGTATGCATGCACTCTGCCGCAAACACACCCTGTACCACGTCCAGGTGGACACGGACAACTTTGGTCTGTCTGTTCCCTGTGGCTGCTTTTCTTATTGTCTGGCTAAAAAACTCAGAAGCAGCTGGGTGCAGTGGTGCACGCCTATAATCCCAGCAACTCTGGAGGCTGAGGAAGGAGGATCAAAAGCTCAAGGCTGGCTTCAGCAACTTAGTGAGACCACATCTCAAAACAAAAAGGACTGGAAATGTGGCTCAGTGGTACAGCGCCCCTGGTTCAATCCCCAGCACCACAACACAAAAAAAGTCCTGACAGGCCTGAAGCCATGTCTTCTGGCCTCATCCAGGAGCCCTGCCTCTGGAGCCACAGAACCTGCTGCAGGCCTCGTCCACTCCCCAGCGTGACGCGCTCCACGCATGTCCCAGCACACAGCCCCATGGCCCTGCCGGGCAGGTGGTCAGCCCTGGCAGGCAGATGGCTTTGGACTCGGCCTCGGGCAGCGAGAAGTCGGCCCCAGACTGCCCAGGCCCTCTTTCCTTTCAGGAACAGAACCCCCGTGTTCGCCAGGTCGTCTACACTGCCCGGGCATCTACACTGCCTCCTGTGCCACGGGGCGTGGCCACTGGCTCAAGTGCTGCCCAAGAGCAGGTGGACAGCAGCGACACCTGCACAGGCAGTCACACCCTCAGAGGACACTGCGGTCAGTTCCTGTGTCCCCTCCAGTGACATGGGGCACTGACAGGCCAGCCACCTCAGAGCCACGAGGCCCACCGCCCACAGCACTCCAGGAGCACAGCCACGCGACCTGCCTCCTCGCTGGTGCCTGGGAGCCAGTCCTGCAGCAGGATCAGCCCCGCTGGGCCCCAGCTTCCTGCCCATGGCGTCTCCCCCAGCCTCCTGTGGGGCCACTCAGCGCCGGCCCCCAGGGCCGCTGTCCTCCCTTCTGACCCTCCTACACCAGCCGTCCCCACCTGGAGGGAGACCTCGGCACTGTGCAAACCAGCCCAGGGCTGCCGGAGCACGGTCACCTCGTGAACCCGTGTGGCCCAGTTCAGGACCCTCATTGTCTGTGTGCACTGCCCAAAGGGGACATGCAGTCACGCAGAGACTGACACGGAGGGTCTCCATGAGCACCCGCCGAACAAGCAGAGGGGGACTCCTGACGGCCACACCAGAGCCCGCGACTCACGGGGACCTGCCAACACCGCGTTCCTTCATCGTTTCTGGCGGTGCTGGGGACTGACCCGGGGCCTTGTGCAGGCTAGGCCAGCCCACCCTGACCTACGTCCCGTCCCAAACCAGGAGACCTCTGAACAGCTGCATCCCCACCCCACCCCCACCCCGGTACAAACCACGCTCAGCTCCTGCATGACAAGCAGGTAGGTGCTTGGGGTGAGTGGGCGGCTTGGGGACAGCTGTGACCAGGAGTGCCCACCAGAGGGACAGGGCCTGGCCACAGGTCCTGCGAGGGCAGGAGATGTGTGGGTTTGGAGGTGGGGTGTTCCGTCCTGGCTGGAAAACTTGGTCGTTCATTTCTGTTGTTAGAATGTCTCACTGTGGTTGCCCTGAGGGTCTCTGCAGTGTGCTACAGGGAGGCCAGGGCAGGCACCCCGCCACAGCCCCCTCGCGGGTCTCCCCATCAATCCGGCCCTGGCTCTGGCCTGCTCTCTGCAGCTCATCTTTCTCAGAGGAGCCACACAGATGAGCTTCCGCTCAGTCACCACCAAGACAGTGGTAAGAGGCTAAGCTAAGAAGTCTGCCTTTCACCTTTTCAAAATCATCCCTGGGGGTGTAAACTACGCTTCAGAATCAGATCTGAAGTCAAACGCCATGGGCTCTGGGAGCCTGCGTGCCCTCGGCTGTCCTCACAGTACATCCGAGACACTGCTGTCTTCAGAAGCCAGTGAGAGCCGGGCGTGGTGGCACATACCTGTGATCCCAGGGACCCAGGAGGCTAAGGCAGGAGGACTGCGAGCTGAAGGTCAGCCTCAGCAACTTAGTGAGACCCTGTCTCCGAATGAAAAAAAAGGAAGGGCTGGGGTTGTGGCTCAGGCTGTGCGCAGCCCTGGGTTCGCTCCAGGCCCCCTGCACAAACCGCTTTCTACTAGCGGGCAGACCTCACCGCTCCAGGGTTCCAAGGACCATCCATCAGACAAAATGTAACAACTCAGATAAAACCGGAAACAGCCTACACAACAGGACGCTGATTGCCTAGGTGAGAAGGTCTGCTTCCCGAGTGTCCCCACACTGAGAGGGGCAGTGCTTCCCTTTACAGTGCAGGGCCCTGCCCACCCCTTCAGCCGGGGGCAGGACAATGGCGACTCCCAGGGCTGCTGAAGCTCTTTCACACGGCTGCTTCCCTCTCAGCCGTGGGCTGTGGGTTCACTGAGGCCTTGGCCACTCACTCACGGAGCCAGCGCCTCGCAGACCTGGCCTAGGTCTCTCCCTCCAAACACTCGGTTACCGTGGAACAGACCACACGGGCCTTCAGGCGCTGAAGCCTGAATTCCAAGCCCAAAAGAGAGGCCCACCTTCGCTCCGGCACCAGACCCCAGGGCCGACACACTCCGAGGCCTGTTCTTGCCCGCACACCATCTTGGTCTTGTGCTGCTGCCCCGGCCGTCTTCATACGGTCACTGCAGAGCAGTGTGCGCCTAGAACTGCGCCCTGGAGTCCGGGCACCCGGAGCAGCACAGCCAGAGGACTCCCCCGGAGGGCAACGAGCCTTCCCTTCCTCACACTGGGAAACCCTTGCTTCCTCCGGGTGGGTTTACCATGGGCCCCGTGTTGTGGGCTCTCAATCTATCTGACCACAGTGACCGTGTGTGATGAGTGCCGACCCCACTGGGCTGCAGGGTGCCCAGATATCTGTCAACCACTGCTGTTCCCAGGGCCTCTGCAAAGGTGATGAGATCAGCATTTCAATGGGTAGAATAAAGCAGGCTCCCGTGGGCGCGTCGTACCCAATCAGTTAAAGGCCCAAAGAGAACGAAAAGATGAGCCTTCCCTGGACTAAGCAGGAATTCCACAGTGCTGAG
The DNA here is from genome assembly GCA_028644305.1 of Xerus rutilus. Taxonomy (NCBI): domain Eukaryota; kingdom Metazoa; phylum Chordata; class Mammalia; order Rodentia; family Sciuridae; genus Xerus; species Xerus rutilus. The sequence goes on along the minus strand of CM053412.1, from coordinate 67,442,918 downwards.
GGCCGGCCACCTCCTGGGTCAGAGCCGGGGTCACTCCCTACCCAGCCCCGCGGTACCAGGCCCTCTGGCCAGTCCTCCCCCACTTGGCCCCACCATCGATCGCAGGGACCGGCTTCAGCCTGACCAAGCACGCGCTGTGCCCCAGGCCCCATCCCGAGTGCCCCTCACCAACTCCCTGAATCCGCACACTCTGCAGAGCGGCTCTGGTCAGATGAGGGGAGGCTGGGGAGGCTCAGCAGCACAGCACTTCCCGGCACGGGCAGGGCGTGGGGTCCGTCCCCGGCACGGTGAGGGTGGGGGACCAACAGGCACAGACGTGGGGGGCAGGTTGTCTGAGGTCACACAGCCACCAGAGCAAGAGAAAGGAAATGGGAGGCAGGAAACCTCCCTCCTGCCAAGACAGACAGGCGCAGTTCTTCACTCCCAGGCCGGAACCACAACCCTCCACTGAAGGCCAGGCCTCCGTCAGCCTCCACTGCAAAGCTGCCCGCAAGGTGCTCTCAACCCCAGGGTGACCCTGTCCCAGGTCCTCCCACCCGGGGCCGGAGCCTCAGCCAATGCGTGCGGCTCCTGGAGGGCACTCTGCCCCTTGCTGGACCCCTTCTCCCCCACGCTCCCAAGCCCACCGCCCGCTGTCTAGCCGATTGGCTTTTCTATGAAAGGGCACAACTCAGCCGCCACTTCCTCCAGGAAGCTGTCCCTACCTCCCAGTCCCAGCGTGACCCCTACCCTCACGGTCCTCTTTGCTGCCGTGACCGGCCCCCATCTCTGGGCCACCTGCAGTGCCCACAGCCGGCTGGGTGGGAGCTGGGACAGTGACAGGAGGACCCTGAGATGCCTTCACCGGCTGAATCCTTCCCTGGCCTTCCAGAGGAGAGAAACTGCAAACCAGGCCAGCTTGAGGTTCAGACCCCACATGAGGCCTCCAACAGGATGGGGCCTGGGCCCCCAACCCCCTCCTGCCTGCAGCTCCAGCGCCTCTGGGCCACCACCCAGCCTCTCCCAGGACTGGAGCTGGGCCTGGAGCTGCCGCCACCCTCTCCCGGCTACACGGCCTCCCCCAGCCCTGAAGCAGTCACCACTAGGCAGAGCGTCATCTGGGTCACCAATACCTGTCTCAGGCCCATGGAGGGCAGGACACCCTCATGTGCCCAAGGGGCAGCGGATAAGGCTGCAGGGCCGAGGCCTCGGGAAAGAAGGCACCCTTTGCCATTTTCTTCAGAAAGCTTTTGTGAGCAAAATGGGCATAAAAAATACATTACCTTTCTCACAACGTTACATAAGGAAAACAAGAGGTGGCCTCTCGGGCAGGGTCCGGACTTGGCCTGCACACTGGGAGACCAGCTGCTTCACTGGGTCCTCTCTTGGCTGAGGTTTCGACGGTGGAGAAAGGTCTCAGAACTGGTCATGCAGGCTGACCCACCCTGTGGGGCCCAGCAGAAACCGGAACATTGGGACAGGTGACCCAGGGCCTGGGGGAGGGCGAGGGAGCCTGTGGAAATGCTGAGACCACCACCCACCTCCCCGCTTTCTCCAGCCACAGGTGAGTGGGAATCTCCTCGGGAGAAGGGCACCACCCGAGAAGACCCACAGCCTGCCTTTGGGACGCCCCGGCCTGCTGTGGAGGAGCCCATCAACAGACAAGCCTCTCTCTTCCCCACAGGGACAAAGTCAGCCCTAAATGCCACCCGCCAGTGACCTGCACGCTGAGTCTCTCAGCCTCTCCCCTGGCTCTGGGCACACTCGACGTCCTCACTTGGAAACCCACCGGCCACTCTTGCCTCCCAGAGTAGAACCCTGACCTTCACCTTCCACCACCTGGTCATCTCAGGGACATGGCAACCCATTCGACCAGGTTTCATGGCCAACAGTTTGTTCTTGAGGTACGGGGGATTGAACCCAGGGGCACTTTACCACTGAGCCACATCCCTAGCCCTTTCTTTTTATTTTGAGACAGGGTCTTGTTCAGTTACTGAGGATCTAGGTTGCCAAGGCTGGTCTTGAATGTACAATCCTCCTGTCTCAGCCTCCCGAGTCCCTGGGATTACAGGTGTGCGCCATTGTGCTGGCACGAACCTTTGAGGGCATCCTGGGTGCGGCTTGTTCTCCTGCCCCTACATCCAGCCCAACAGCAAACTGTCCCCCCTCAGCCTCCAAAATAAGGTTTTTACCACCTTCTCACAGGCCAGCCCACCACCCGTGTGGGCTTCCTGCCTGTGTCCCACTCTGATCCCGTGGGCCATCAGGCCTGGCAGTAGCCACAGTCTCTCTGGGCCACAGACAGCCCAGCCCTGAACTTCACACCCCACTGGGAGCAAAGGCCAAAGTCCAGGGTTGCTGGGCAAACACTGTCAGACGAGTAAGTACATTTCTAGTCACGGCTTTTGTACCTCGTTTTTAAAACCACAGTAAAACACCAGCTCGAATCCATCCCATGGCAAGGAAAAGGGTCACAGCATGGAGGATGCAGAGCCAGGTGCCCATGCCACCCTTGCAGGGAGCGTGACCTGGACACTGCTCTCGACAGCCCCTGGGCAAGGTGTCCATCCCACTCCAGCAAAATGCATTTTCACATAATCAAAGACACAGGCAAGAATGTTCACGGCCAGGTTGCTCATCCCAGCTCCACCCGCACAGCAGCGCCCCGCAGAGCCTGGCCGGCCAGCTGCAAACACTGGAAATGCTGATGCTCAGCCCCCAGGCCCAGGGAGTCAGACCCCTCGGGTGGAAGCCCTCCTGGCCTCTGAGGCAGGCTCAGGCTCAAATCAACCTCCTGCGGGCAGGAGGAGCCCAACGGTCCCCATCAGAGCCCCAGAGGCCTTCCTCACAGAGCTGGAAAACCACTGCAAACCCTGTGGAAGCAGAAGGCCTGGAATAGCCAGTCACCCTGAACAGGAGGCAGGACGCTGGAGCCCTCACAATCACCCATTTCAAAACACACTGCCAGGCCCGCCTGCAATTCCAGCGACTTAAAGGCTGAGGCAGGAGGACTGTAAAGCCGGGAGCCCAGCCTGAGCAATTTAGCAAGACCAGCAGCAAAAACCAGAAGGGGCTGGGGAGGCAGCTCAGTGGTGCAGGGCTTGCCCGAGTGTGGGGCCTGGGTTCCTTCCCTAGGTCCACAGTGATGAAAGCGGCGGGCACACAACAGGCGCACAGACCCAGGGGTCCCCACAGAGGACCAGGAACACCTCCACTCTCTCCACAGGCACCACACAGGCGCTGGCCAGGACAGGCTCCGTGACAAGCGGTGCTGGGAAAGCAAGGTCCTCGCCACCAACCTGAGCCCCTTCTCCCACCCTCACAAGTCAATGCAGAGGGATCAGAGACCGCAAGGTGAGACTCGCAGCGGAAGTGACCAGACAATCCCAGGGGAAGGACTCCACAACACGGGCACAGACAAGGATGTCCTGGGCGGGACAAACAGACGGGTGGGGTGTGACAAAGGCGCAGCTGTTTACCCAGGGACGTTAAACATCCAGAGGACAAGGCAGCTGGGCGTGGTGACGCCTGTGGAGGCCGAGGCAGGAGGAGCACAAGTTCAAGGCCAATCTGGGCAACTTAGCAAGGCCCTGTCTCAAAATAAAATATAAGAGGCTGGGAGTGTAGCTCAGTGGTAGTGTCCCTTGGTTCAATGTCCAGTACAAAAAAAAAGTAATCCAATCCAAAAATGGGCAAATGGGCCGAACAGACACTCCTCAAAGGAAGTATGAACTGCCAATAAATACATGAAAACACGCTCAACATCCTGACCATCAGGGAAACGCAAGTCAGAATTTACCTCACTTCAGTTACAGTCGCTATCATAATAAAAAAATGCTGACCAGGACACTGACATAGGGTTAGTGGAATGTAAACCAGCAGTGTGGAGGTTCCTCGAACACTAAAAGTGAACGTGTCACGTGATCCCGTTCTCCCTCTCCTGGGTTCATACTGGCAGGACACGAAGTCAGAATACAAGAGACACCTGCGCCCATGTTTACAGTGGCTCTGTTCACAGCAGCCAAGGCGCGGAATCGCCTAGGTGTCGCCCACAGAGGGACGGATGGAGGAAACATGGTAAACAGCACAATCGAGTATAGTCCAGCCATAAGAATGACCTCTGTCATCTGCAGGACAATGGACAGAACCAGACACTAGTCAGATGCGGAAAGCCGAGAGTCTCAGGTTCTCCTGCAGAACCAAAAATGCAGGTGACCTGAGAGCTGGACTATTGAGATGAGGACGGGGCGGGGGAGGGTGTGTAAGGGCACAGGGTGGTGGTAATGATCAAGGCATGATTGATGCTTGTGTGGAAAGGTCACAACAAAACCCATTAATAGTTACAATTAATGCATAATAAAAAAACTGCTGGGGTGAGGCAAAGCTCAGGGATGGAGCATTTTTCAGTCACAAGTGGTGGCCCACTCTTAGAATCCCAACCACTCTGGAGGCTGAGGCAGGAGGATTGCAAGTTTGAGGCCAGCCTCAGCAATTTAGTAAGACCCTGTTCCAAATTAAAAAATAAAAAGGACCAGGAATGTGGCTCAGTGGGACAGTGCCTCTGGTTCAATCCCCAATACCCCAAAACCACCACCAGCAAACAAAAAGCCAGCAGTCCCGACTGCATTTTAAGGTATTAACAAATTCTGCAAATGTCTCAAAACATAAAATGGCGATTCTTTTGCTACTTGGCATTCTTCTGGATTTTTCCTCTTCTGTTGGCTTCATACTCTTTGCATCTTTGAATGACAATGATTTATATGATTCTTCCCCATTTTCTTCTGTGGTGCTGGGGATGGAACCCTGGACCTAGACCATGGTAAGCAAGCTCTCTACTACTGAGCTACACTAGCCCTTAGTATTCCTTCCTCCCTTTCCTTCTTTTCTACTGGGGATCGAAACCAGGGACACTCAACCCCTAAGCTACATCTCTAGCCCTTTTTATTTTTTACTTTGAGACAGGGTCTCACTAAGTTTTCAGGATTGGCCTCCAACTTGTGATCCTCCTGTCTCAGCCTCCAAGGTCGTTGGGATTCCAAATGTGTGCCATGGCTCCTGGCTGCCCTTACAGTATTTTCAGTGGAGGGAGAATAAAGGTAAACTCAGCTTCTCCTGTAGCACAGCTCATTGAAATCTATTGCCAATAGTTGAGAAAAGTCGCTACTGGTAATCATGTAAGTGTTTAAGGTTGCCCTCCGATTGAGAACTTCCTGCCAGTTCTCTTCTGCATGTTCACATTTCATATGCTAGTTGCAGATGTGGGAGACTTGCACACACCTGGGCCTGGGTCCCGCAGTCTCCACAGTGCAGCGCCAGCTGCCACACACGGGCTCGGCTCTTCTGGGTCCCGCACGGTGCTGTCAGTGAGTGAGGCAGCACAGGCATTTCAGGAAACAACTCCTATGCAGGACGGCCAAGGACAACTTGCAGGAGGGGCAGCACACCCCACAGACCCTCAGCAAGCGCCACCCAGCCAGGGCTGCCCCCACTCCAGCGCCAGCGCCATCGGATGCCAGGAGGGTAGAGAGGTCACTGTGGAAAGAGGCAAAAGGCTGGAGCAGCTGTTGAAATGTGCAGGTCACCAAAGGTGTTCCCGTGACCTTGGAATGCTCTGCGGGAGGTCTCCCTCCCCTGGGAGTGAGGTAATGAAAGGGCTCTCTGGAAGAGCAAGGCCCCGGCCTTCCCCCAGGGGCCTTCCCCCAGGGCCCGTTGACTGCTTGCTAAGGAATCTGCTCCTGCCCCCACCCCCACTGCTGGTGATGGAGCCATGGCCCCGCCCTTCCTGTATTTATTTATTTTTTATTTGTTTTTGGTACTGGGATTGAACTCAGGGGCACTCGACCACTGAGCCACATCCCAGCCCTATTTTGTGTTTTATGTAGAGACAGGGTCTCACTGAGTTGCTTAGCGCCTCGCCGTTGCTGAGGCTGGCTTTGACCTCGCGATCCTCCTGCCTCAGCCCCCCTAAGTGCTGGGATCACAGGCGTGGCCACGGCGCCTGCTGACCCTTCTTGTATTTAGAGACAGGGCCTTGCTGAGTTGCTGAGGCTGGCTTTGAACTCTCGATTCTCCTGCCTTGACTTGATTCTCCTCTGAGCTGCTAGTTTCTTTCCTCCTTTTTTGCAGGGCCAGGTGGACTCCAGGCCAGTGCTCGGTGAGCTCCGGCCCTGCCATTCTTCCTTGCATCCTGAGGCTGCCCCCACTATGGTCCCTTGCTCTGTCCCACACAAGGTGACCACGGGAGCATGACTCGTGCTGTATAACATCCCTTTCTTTCTTACACAACTTGTATTTTCCTTAAGGTTAAAAAAAAAGTGTGTGTGTGTTTTCATTTGCTTGGTTTTCTGTACACAGACATGTCAACTATCCCACAGAATTTTTCATTCCGTTCATATTCTAAATAAATAACTTTGTATCTAATTTTGAATTTGTAAATTTGTATTTTCTTAAAGAGGGTCCCCCGAAGTTGTCTATGCTTCAGGCCTAAAGAAACCTGGCCCACCCCTGCAGGGGAATTAAAAAGGCACAATAGCATTTCGCTTATGTCATAGATCACATAAAAGACGATAAACACTCAAGTTAGTGAATGTTATTTCTGAACCTGTGCTGGGGCGGGCAGAGGTTGTGGCCACCAGCCAGGAGGCGTTCCTGTAGAGGCATGAATGGTAGGACTGGAGGGGCAGGGTGGCGGAATGCCTGGGGAGGCAGGGAACGGGGAAGCCCTGGGAACAGGGTGGCAGAATGGGGTAGAAGGGAGGTGTGGCAGATTCCCAGGGCGCCTGGGCTGGATCTAGCCTCTGACTGACAGAGGTCACCCTGGGGAGGTCCCTCTCCCTGCTCCCCTACCTTTTGGCATCAGACTCAGCCTCAGGAGCAACCAAGAGAGAGGCTGTAATAAAACAGCAGAGTGCTGGGTACAGGTGGGAGGGTGGGGCATGTGGGGCCACAGCAGCTGCCACAGGACCGCAGCCCTCCCTCCCTGGGCTGTCTGGCTGAGGCTGCTGACCCCAGTGCACCCAGATCACTACAGGAACACTGGAGAGGCTCCCTCTCTGCACAGGTCACACGGGCCTTGTGCAGCTGTGTCCGCCCCAGTCTACTCTGGCCACTCTCAGCCGCTGCCAGACAGGCAGGGAGCACCAGCATAATGCCCATGAGGGAGCCCCAGAGTGCAGGGCTCCCCAACCAGACTCCTAATGGCAGCATCTTTATCCCCTCTCCTTTTTTTAAAGCTTTTTGTTATGTTGGCATGCTGCAAAAACAATCTTTTAAATAAGTTAAAATCACAACACCGTGAAGAACTGGTGATACTGCAAACTCCACATGATCATTTGTAAAATTGTTTAAAAAGTAAGATTGCTGTTCTTCAAAATCTAAATTGGAAACCTGTAACACCAGGCTTCACACTGCAGGGTCTGAATCCTAAGCTGCCTTCCCCTCAAAGCCGCCAAGAACCAAAGCTTTACCACAGAATCCTAAAGTTCCTAAATATCCTGAGGATGCCCCTGTGGAAGCCAAGTGAGGAGGCGGGGAGGGAGGGTGGGCCAGCTCTGGCTTGCAGACACACGGTGGATCTGCTTTCCAAGAATGTTGGCCCTGAAGCTACGGCTTCACCGCCTGCACAGGAGGGACTGATGTCCCCCTTTTCCTATAGAAGGGTTAGCAAAAAGTTTGAAAACGCTTAACTCCAGCATTCCTTAGAGCATCTCCAGACTGTTAGACCTGAAAAGAAAAACGCCTTTTCTTTGGAAGGCCAATCTGCCCACACCACACATGCCGATCTCCAGGGCGCAAGTAGACCTTAACGAGCAAAACGTGGGCAAGCCTTCGCGCCACTCAAGTCAAGCCCAGCCGATGCCCACTCGTGCCGCAGCACTGCCGGCGCCCCTACTGTGCGTCAGGCCCTACTGCCGAACGAAGAAAACGCAGAACAAACAAAAGCGCGAAGGAGAGAAGCTCCGCTAGTCTCACGCTCTCCCGGCTGGGTTTCTCCCGTCGGCTCGGCTTTCACTCTCCCGGCAGCCTAGCAAGTTCCTACCGACGGCTGACCTGTGCCAATCACTGGGTGAAACCACTTCCAGTTTGAAGGCCGGAGCAAGTTTGGATTGGGATGCCTGGAGAAAGACAACCCGGCACCGGCCCTGCCAGGTCGCCGAGCGCCCGGGACAACCACGGCCCGGCCACCCGATCAATTCAAACCCCGCGGTCTCACGGCCTTGGCCAGCTGACTCTCCCGGACGCCAAGGTCACGCACGCGGCAGCCAGCCATGCACTGGCCACCGAGAGGGGCGTGCGGCGCGCTCCCCGGGTGGCCACGCCGCCTCCAGCCGCAGTGGAGACGGGAAGAGAGGAGGCGCCGGGGCAAGCGCCGGGGCTGCGTTCCCGCACGCGTCCCGCACCTAGTCTGCGGAAGCCGGCGCGCGCGCTGTTGCGCACAGGACCCGCCGCGCACCGCGGGTCGGGAAGAGCTCCGAGTGCGCGGGACGCGGCCACCGCGCTCACCTGTCCCGCCCGCAGCGCCAGCTGCACGGCCGCCTCGAAGCACTCGTCCCAGGGGCCCCCCGCGGGCGCCGCCTCGTCTTCGCCGCCCGGCCTCATCACGGCCTCGCCGGGCCCCGCCACCTCCGGCCCTCCTCCGGGGTCCAGGCGAGACGCCGGCTCCCGCCGCCCGGACTCCAGGCTCTGCACGCCGCCCTCGCGTTCCCGCCAACGCGCGCCGCGTCCGCCGCACGCCCCACGCCGCACACCCGCGCCCGCAGGAAGAGTAGCGCGCGGGCTGCGCCGAGGTAGCCGCGCCTCGAGGCCCGCCCCGGCCCGCCCCGTTGGGCGTGTCCCCAGCGCCCGCCCCGCCCTAGTGGGCGTGCCCTCCAGCGTCCGCACCGCCCATATGGGCGTGCCCGCGGGCCCGGCCAGTCCAATGGGCGTGTCCCCAACGCCCCCGGGCGCCGAGCTCCGCCTTTCCCGCCTCCGCGCGCAGCCCCGCGTCCCCAGCCCGGCGTCCCCGGCCCCGCGCGGCCCCGCGGCGCCCCGACCCCGCAGGCGCGCACCCGGCAGGGGGGTGGGTCCCGACCTGGGTCCCGGTTGGCTGCTCCCGGTGAGCGCAGCGGGGAGGCGACGGCCCCGCCCACCGTGCACCCGGGGCTCCAATGCGCGCGGCGGCGGCCGGAGCCGCACCCCCCAGCTGGTCGCCGTTTGTCCGCGGAGTCGCCGGACGTCGGCCTGCGGGTCCTCGCAGCGCACCAGGCCGGGTCCCGGTGTGGGTCGGATGCAGCCCAACCCACGTGACAGTCCCCGGGTGCAGGAACTGCTCAAAGTCAAAACTCAGCTTGAGCCGGGACTGCGCCTGTGGTCAGCCTTTGCGCAGGGAGGAATGGCCCTTCAAACCGCAGGTCCTCTGCCGCCGGCCCTCGGGGTCCGAGTGTAACCGCGGGAGCTGCCCAGCCCACCCCTTTTACAAAAGCGCTGAGCGGGTGCAAGCTTTACCGTGCGCCCCTGTCGGAGACCCTGAAGGGGCGCTGGTTTACATAGGCGACCAAGGACGGCGGCGAGCGTTTGTGGAAGCGCCTGTGGAGAAACTTGAAGTTACTGTTCTGGGACAAAAATTCCCAACAGCAGGAGGAACTAGGAGGGTACATCTGGGGACAGATTTAGGGATTACCTCACTCAGCCTGCTCATTTTATGGCTCAGAAAAGGAGACCAAGGATCGCCCTAGCCACTTTGGGACAGTCAAAGGGGTGCTGTACTCCACCCTCCCTGTGCTTAGTGATTCGTTTTAAAATGAAATGCCCTCAGGGGCTGATCTTCATGGCAGGTTTTGTATGTGTTTTGGGGTGCTGGGGACTGAACCCTGGGATGCTCTACCACTGAGCTATATCCCCAGTCCTTTTCATGTTTATTTTTTATTTTATTTATTTTGGTTCTAAGGATTGAAACCAAGGGTGCTTTACTACTGAGCTACATCCTCATCCTTTTAAATTTTTTGTTCTCAGACAGTGTCTCCCTACGTTGCTTAGGGCCTTGCTAAATTGCTGAGACTGGCCTTGAACTTGCCATCCTCCTGCCTCAGCCTCCAGAGTCACTGGGAATACAGCCATGTGGCATAGCACCAGGCTACAAGTTTTCATTAGAGATCACAATTAGGAAGCAGTGAAATTTTTCTGGCCCCTTCTCAGTTCCCCTTTCTGAACCTCTCCCCTTCTTCCCTGGACTGTGACCCAATCAGGAAGCTTGTTTATATCTTTTGATAAACTTTTATTATGGAGCTTAGCATATCTAAACATCTATATAAAACGACTTAATAACTTCCTTGTCCCTAACTGACAAATATCTTAAGGCATAATAGTGTGACTTTTTACACGTGTAAAGCTCAGAGCAGCCAGATTTGCCTAAATTGAAGTACTTGCTTCCTTGCTGTGTGCAAGTTACAAATGCCCTCTTAAGTCCCTTTTCTCAACTATAAAATGGTCTCTAACTATTAAAAAAAAATGAGCTAATATACATGTGTTTGGCACTGATGGTTTTGCGATTCAGAAACTGGGAAGACTGAGGAAGAAGGATCGCGAGTTTGAGGCCAGCTTGAGCAACTTAGCAAGGCCCTACCTCAAAATAGAAAGTTAAAAAAGGGGGCTGGGGTTGTGACTCAGTGGTAGAGCACTTGCCTAACCCATGTGAGGCACTGGGTTCAATCCTCAACACCACATAAAAAAATAATGAACAGTATTATTATAATAAATATAGCAATAATTAAAAATAAAGTCACAAAAATATCTTTCTTGAAAAAAAAAAAGGAAAGAAAAGAAGAAGGGCTGGGAGTATAGCACAGTGGTAGAGCCCCCTGGGTTCAGTCCCCAGCACCAAATCTTAATGGGATTCTTCACCCCCAGGGCCCTGGACATCATCCGCACGTTGCATCTTTCAGAGCCTCGGAAGCCACGTTACCCATGACCAACCTCAGAGTCCCATGCTCCGCTAATGCCACTTCGCACCCCCAGGCTGGTGGGTCCTCTGGTCCTCAGGAGAGCATAGGCACAGTGTGAGGGCAGGGGCCAGATTTGCCTGGGGTGGCAGAGGGAGGGTGCAGGGCATGACTGCCTGTCATTGCCTGGGAGCCCCTCCCCTGGTGTCTTTTCTGGAACACAGCAAAGACTAAGCAAAATGTCAGAGGGCAGAGTTTTCTTCATCCGCTTCTTTAGATCCCCAGTTGCTCTGAAATTTGGTCTTATTCTCCAGAGCTAACTTTTTGTTTTATTTCATCTCATCTAAGTCCCCAGAAGCAGGCCCAGGACAATTCTCACCTGTGTTAACCTTACATGTAGAAAATTGATATTATGGGCTGAACTGTGACCCCTCCCCCACAGAATCCACACGCTGAAGTTCTGACCCCAGAGGAAGCAGCAAAGTAACCTGTGGGTGCGCAGCTATGCCAGGACTGCTCAATCCTTCCTTGCCGTCTGTCCATGCTCAGAGTGGGTAGCCGTCCATGAAACAAACCAGAAGTTCATCCAGTGTCCAAGTCAACTTGAGAGAACAAGGTCAAGTTTCAGAGCAACCTGGGGAAGCTAGAGAAACAGAAGGAGAAGATGGAGGTAGAACCTTTAAAGAGGTAATTAAGTTAAATTGGGATTGTTAGGGCCAACCCTGATCTAAGATGACGATGTCCTTATAAGAAAAGGGAATTTGCACACACAGAAAGACTCTGGGAGCCTGGCAGGATGGTGCACACCTGTAACTCTGGTGACTTGGGAGGCTGAAGCACGAGGACCACAAGTTTAAGTCCAGCATCAGCAATTTAGTGAGTCCTTAAGCAACTTAGCAAGACTTCATCTCAAGTGCTGGGGTCCACGCTTTCTCCTGGTTTTGGTGACTGCAGGGAGGGCCAATGCGGGACGGGCTCAATCTTGCCAGCTTCCTTCACCCCAGCAGATGAACAGATCACCTCACAAGTCGATCTGTGTTTAAAATATCCCCTCTCTGGTAATAGCTGAGTCTAGCTCCCATGCTTGAGGACGAGCATGGAGCAGGTTTCCCGAGCCAGCCTCCGCAGGAACTGCCTTAGGTTCACGTGCCTCCGAAGGCAGATGAAGTTTCTTAAAATGGAATTCCTGTGAATTGTGCTAGGTACACTGAATGCATCTCAGTGCATTCCAGTTCTCTATAGAAGTATAATGCACCAATTAAAAAAGTAAACAGAAGACCAGCGGAGTAAAGGAAGGGGTGCGGGAAGGGCAGGGAAGGCAGCACTGGGGCTGAAATGGAGCGTGCACTTGGGACTATGTGAGCCCCACTGTTATGTGCAACTATAATGCACCAATGGATATTTTAAAAATATTTATAGAATTTCTGACAACTGTCAAAATCAGCCATATTTTAATTAAGATATTATTTTATTTTACACCTTAAAAAACCTAATCTGAACTTGAAATTCTTTTTAGTATATGTGTGCGCACACGTGTGTGGAGAGGGCGGAGGGACAGTGAGGGACAGAAAAGCAGTGAATAGGAAGCAGGCAGTGAATTCGGTGAGAATCTCCCACAGCGGGAGAGGAAGGGAGAGGGGGTGGGTGGGGAAGGACAGCGGAGGGGGGAAGGTCGCTTTCCTGTGCTCCTATGCTACCCGGCCAGGGAACTCCACAGCACGTACAGCACGAGAACAGGGAGTCACGCTCCACTGTGGGTGGCCTGTGCAAATGCACTCCACTCTCATGCACAACTAGGAAGAATCTGCTTCTGGGCGGCGGGTGTAGCTCAGTGAGTGGTGGAGTGTTTGCCCAGCATGTGTGACGCACAGAAAAAGAAAAGGAAAACATTTTCCTACTTCTGAGGCAGCAGCACTATTAATTGAGAATGTTTTTCGCCAAAGATGAGTGTGGGATTCAAATGAGATCCGTGTGCTCTACTTGTTTGTGTCTCAAAAAGGAATCATGAGCAAGCCGTGGTGGTGCCCGCTTGTAATGTCTGCAGCTCAGGACGGTGGGCAGGAGGATCGTCAGTTCAAAGCCAGACTCAGCCACTTAGCGAGGCCCTGAGCCACTTAGCGAGGCCTTGCTTCAAAATTAAAAAGCAAACAAACAAAAAAAACACTAAAAATAAAAGGGGCTGGGGATGTGGCTCAGTGGTTAAGTGCCCCGACTTCAATCCCTGGAACCAGGAATGAGGAGGGAAGGAGGAAAGGAGGGAAAGAAGGAAGGAGGGAGGAAATGAGGGAAGGAGATTGGGAAGGAAGGAAGGAGGGAGGGAGGGAAGGAGAGAAGGAGGAAATGAGGGAAGGAGGGAGGGAGGGAGGAAGGAGGGAAAGAGTGGGAAGTGTCCCGTCCCCCGTGGTTACTGTAGAAAAGCTAATTAGAGTACTGTCCATTTTGCCCTCATTGGTCATTTTAAAGTACCAGACCTATGGTGGGAGTTGTCACGGTGATGAGTCCTCAGTGGCAGAGTTCCCATGGCAATGGCTCTTACCCCACAGGGACATGATTGGTCCCTGTCCTGCCCTCCAGTGGCAGGATGCTACCTGACAGGAGGTGGCAGAAGCCTCTGTGTTGCGGTTTTTCCCAGCACACGTTCCCTCACCAGGCTGGTCAGGGAACGGCTGCCTAAAGGCAGTGGTCAGGATTCTCCCTTTCAAGGCAGGTCCAGCCTGCCCTGCTGGACCTCAGCTCAGCACGCCCTGTGCTTGTGGCACAGTTGCTTTCGAGGTATTAAAAGTAACACCCACTTTCCTGCACCCTCGGGCATAACAATTACACCCGTGCGAACAGCTGATTGGAAACACTGATTTTTTAACCGTCCTGCAGAGTGAAACAACTAGGAAGGCACTGCCAGATTAGTAGAGCAGGCCCAATTGCTGTAAGTGGATAGAAAAGAATCGAGTGAGAAATTTTAAAAGGCAAACTGCATTGTGTTGTTTAATGCAAAGCACGGTTTGGGATCAACTGGTTCTCACCCAGTCCTCGTGGATCAAAGGGTCTGTGGCACAAGATGCAGATGGAGGAGGTAACCCCGGCAGAGATCCAGGATAGGACCAGATTTCTCCAAAAACACCGTCTAAGCCTGTCCCCAGACAATCACACTTGCGGTGGGTGCTTCCTGCTTGGTGTGGGCCCTGGGTGGCACAAGCCCCTGGCCCCAGCAGACTTTCCTTCTCTCCCTTCGCCAAAGGTTCTCGGTGGAGGGCCGCCTGTGGGAGGGGCGGGAGGCTTGCTCAGTCCCCAGACACAGCGCAGCAGGAGCAGCTCAAGACTTTCAAGGACACTGAAAATCACACCTGTTCAAGAAAGGATGCCCTGCGACCCTCAGGAGGGAACGGGGTGTGGAGTCTCATTTCAGACACAGGATTTACCAGAGAACTGAGGCTCCTCTGGCGCCTCAGGACACCGAAGGAGCGTGGAACATTACAGAATCGAGTGTCTTGGAACTTTAATTCATCGAAATTCCTTTACTTCTCTTTAGTACACCTGTTCTTTTCAGGTAGTGCAACGGGTGATGTAGTCAAAGCCTGTGATCTGCAGGAGGGATGAGACGTCTGGAGCAGGACGTCTGCTTCTGGGCATTCCCAAATCAGTAGTCCCACAGCTTAGACTGACTCCCAAACACAAATGCTAGAAGGTGCCACACAGAGGCTCCCGCCTGTGATCCCAGAGACTTGGGAGGCTGAGGCAGGCGGATGGCAAGTTCAAGGCCAGCGTCAGCAACTCACCCAGACCCTGTCTCAAAATAAAAAGAGCTGGGTTGGGACTTAGTGGTAGAGCCCCCCTGGGTTTGATCCCCACAGTAGGAAAAGAAAAGGAAAAAGAAGAACTGGAGGGCTGGGGTTATGGCGCAGTGGTAGCGTGCTCACCTAGCATGTGGGAGGCACTGGGTTCGATCCTCAGCACCACATAAAAATAAAATAAAGATATTGTGTCCACCTACAACTAAAAAATAAAAAATATATAAAAAAAAAAAAAAAAAAAAAAAAAAAAGAAGAACTGGAGGCCCTGAGCCCACCCAGTTCTCAGCCCACGGCCTCCTGGCTCATGTCCTGCCCAGGCTTCGTCACCCTCAGGCCCCCTACACGCCAGTAGCCCCTTCCCTACCCCCAGCACATTCCTGGTTTCTTCTCTTCCTTTTTGGCCCAAAGGGCCTCTAGTTCTCTGGCCTAACACTGGAACTTTCTGGAACTTCATGGGCACTCCCAAGGCCAGGGGTGCAGGGGTGGAGGCCGGGGTGTGTTGGGGATGGACATGCCCTCCTCTCCGGCACCTCCCCTGGGCTCCTCCTGGGCTTTTCTGTTAGGCGGGAACTCCAGCTCCCAGGAGGCGCCTGCCTTTGGCACCTCACCGTCACTGTCACCAGCACCATTACCTTCTTGAGGAACTGGCAGCACCTCAAGCTCTCTCTCCAGGTCTGTCTCCTGGCTTGTGACCTTTGGCCCCACCCCCAACCCGCCTGTCCAGGTGTTGATGACATGAATGGTCTTCACCTGCTCACCTGTGAGGCACAGGGTGTTTGGAGAGGAAAATGAAACTGTGGGAAGGACCTGCACACAGCAGGTGCTCACTAAATGCTGGCCTCTTTCCCGTGCCCAGTGCCCGACCTCAGTGCGTTCGGTGGTGCTCCCCCCTCTGTCTGCTCCCAACCCCTCTGTGCTCTGCCAAATCCCAGGCCTCACACTGACCACTGCCCCAAGGTGACCGAAGCACCTCTCATCCTGTTCTCCCCCTGCCTCTGCTCTGCTCTGCGACCCTGCCCTGCCCTTTGTGCGTGGGGCCTCCTGGCCTCCTCTGTGTCCCGCCTCCTCTTCCCCTGTGTGCACACCCTACATCCACGTGTCTGCCTCCACCCGACCTTCCCTCAGTCCAGAAACTTGCTGACGTCTCCCTCTTCCTAAAGGTCCCTGCGGACTCGTGCCTCTGCCCCACCTTTCTCCCTTGCTTTGCAGCCAGTGTGCCCCAAAGAGTGCTCCACCTCCTCACGTAGACAGCTCCGTCATTCCTCAGCCCATGCGTGGCCTGCCTAAGCTGCTCTTGCAAAGGTCACCAGCGCCCTTCCAGAGCCCGCAAGACGGGCTCTCTGAGATCGCTCTCCTGCTTACCTCCTCAATAGCGTTTTGCTCTGGGGACGACTTCTTGAAATCCTCGCCTCAGCTTCAGGACGCAGACTCTGCAGGTGCCGTCCACACTACATTCTGGTCTCCCTTGAGAAGGCTCGCCTCGCCACCACCCGGCCTGTCTCACCACATCTGCACGCCCACCTAGTGCCAGGCATGTGTGTGCCTCCCAGGACGAAGGCGAGGCCCCCTCCTCAGGGAGCGCAGCGTGGCAACGCTGGGCCTGGCGTGGCCAGAGGCGGAGCCCCTGCCACACTGCTTGTGGGTCTTGTCCCTAGCCTGGGAAAACAAACACCTGAAACACGCTGTGAAGCCTTTGTGTAGACTGACCCGGTGGAAGACTCTCAGGCAGAACCTGCAGCAATTTGCAAAGATAATGCTTTCCTCCATTTCCGTGTTCCTCAGAGCGACTGTCCAGGGCACTGAGGGGTCTGGCTCCAGACAAGACTGTGAGTGATTCTTCAGACCTGGCAGTAGGCAACCGTGTTGCCCAGCGGGTCTCCTGAGAGGAAGGATTGGGGTGCCGCGGGTGACCTCAGCTGATGCACGATGTCCAGTGCAAGACTCAGAAAGCACCCATTTCAAGATGGGGAGGCTGCCTCCAGGACGCCAGAAGAGGTTCTGAGTCTAACTCAGCTTTGGGCACTTTTCCACTCCCAGCCCTCCCCCTCCTCCACCCCATCCCCAGGCCTCTAGGCCCCTGGCAGCCCAGTTTATTCCAACTCAGACTAGAAATAGTCACACCATGCAAGTTTTTGTTTTTTTTTCAAATCTGGTAGGCACATAATGGTTCTATTTATTTATAAATAAAGAGACGAGGTTTTGCTCTGTGCTGCTCAGGCTGGCCCCTAAGTGCTGGTCTCTAGTGACCCTCCTGCCTCAGCCTCCCCAGTAGCTGGGACGCCCAGTAAAGGCGTTTAGAACCAGACGAATGGAAGAGGTTTCTGCTTTCCAGATGCCAGACCTGAAGGCAGACCTCGGGAGTGAGTGAGGGGATGAGGCTTCAAGACGGCTTGTGGAAACCTAGAAAAGGTTTCCTTCAGATAGCAGACAGGGTGTGCATAGAGGCCGGAAGCGGGTGTGGCGTCCACTGGCCATTGTGAGGCAGCACATTGGAGGGCCTGCTATTTGGAGCACGTGGAGCATGACCTGCCTGGGCTGGTCATCCTGCAAGTGTCACTGTCCTCTGGGCATGCCCTGAAGCATGTGGTGAAACGTGAACATGCAATCCTGCACCTGGAGGCTTCCCGCCCAGTCGGCTCTGTCCCCCTCCCTCCAGAGGCAGCCTGCCCCGTCCCACCCCCAGTCAGCTCTGTCCCCTCCTCCCTCCAGAGGCAGCCTGCCCCGTCCCACCCCCAGTCGGCTCTGTCCTCCCTCCCTCCAGAGGCAGCCTGCTTGCATGGGCCATTGACCAACAAGAACCTGCCAAAGGAACAAGGGGACGAATCAAGATGTTTATTTGGGGAGAGAAAAGACACAGTAGTGAAGGAGATCAGCATGAACTGCCTCAAAATATGCTACATGGGTCTATTGCTGATTTCGAGCTGCTGTCATCTGAGAAGCTATAGCTTCAGAAAGGCCATTTGACCTCTGTCCACGCAGCAAGCCATGAAGGGTAGTCCCCCCATGCGAAGGCAAGGAGGTAGCCTCTTCACCAGAAACTGCTGCATGGGCTGCACCAACGCAGCAACCCGCACTGGGGGCCCTGCTCTTCTCCTCGCCTCTAAGTAACATCCCTAGAAGTCCCTGCTGACCCCAGACGGCCATCTGGGCTGCTACGCTCCACAGAGCTGCTTTGGTCATCTCACTGTCCTGTGAAGGTCCCGTGTACATATAAATTAATAGAGTTTTATGCTTTGCTCTTGTTAATCAGCTCCTGCACAAACTGGGTTCCCAGATGCAGCTGGAGAACCCACACAGGAGCTACTGGACGGGCAACCCCCCTCCCCTACAGCAGCCAGGAGAGCGTGGGTGATGAGAACTCTCAGGAGGAGGCGCAGAGCCCAGCTGCCTCTGCAGTGACTCTCTTGGGACTGAAGCATCCGCCGTGCCTGCCTCCTCCCAGCCTTCCATGGCATTCTCTTCTTAAGGAGGCCCTGGGAATTGAACGGGGCTGGCACCACCAGCCCCAGCTAGGCCCTCCCACGGGCCAGAATGAGTCAACATACCTCCTTTGCAGGAAGTAGGGCTCATGGTAGAAAACAGCAGTGAGGCCCAGAGTCGCTCAGGATCTGGAAACTGCCCTGTCAGCGCTACTGAAACCTGGGCAGGGCTGCAGAACCCAGGTGAGCGCAGGCCCCAGAGGCACCTGCCTCCAACTCCAGGAATCTGGATCTCTCAGATAAGCTGCAGAGCACTCACAGGTGATTATGTTTTTAGCTGTACCTTATAACTGCCACCCCAAGTCCGAACCTGAGTAGTTATGTCAGCTTTAAGTCGCCATGGTACAACTAAGTAGTGCCGATGCACATTCAGAAGCACTTGGTATTTCAGAAGTCTTTTCTCAGACACTCAAACCAGTAGGAAGCTACCAAATTTAATTTGCAATAGATTCCTATCTCCCACTCCTCCAGCCAGGCCATCAGACATTGGATTCCTAGTTCAAAAATAGCCCAGAGGCTTGCAGTCCTGTGCCAACCTGTCCCACCAGCCTGTCCTCATGGCAGCTACAACAGTCCAGGGTCCGTGGTCCTTCCAGCCAGGTCAGCAAACGTGCCAACACACCAACTACAACGAGGACTGCCAGTGGTGGCCTCATGCTGTGGGCTACGTGCACCCGCTGAGGGTCCCTTCTCTGAAAGGCTTGGGACCAGAAAGTTTTCCAATTTTGGATTTGTTTTTAAATGTTTGCAAATACATCATGAGGCATCTTGGGGATGGGACCCAAGTCTAGACATGAAATCCTCTTATGTTTCAAACACTGTATTCACGTAGCCTGAAGGCAATCTCATGCGATGTTTTAAAGAATTTAGTGTATCAGGGTGGAATTTTCCACCTGCAGCATCATGTCGATTCTCAAAGTTTCAAATTTCTGAGCATTTGGGATTGGGATTCCAGACCAGGTGTTCAACCCGCCTTCCAGCTCCTGCAAGCAGATGCCAGATTGAGATCGAGGCACCCACCTCAGTCCTGAAACCTTACCTTTGAGAGTCTGTTTTCTCGAGGCCAATCCGCCATTCGCCGTGGTCCAGGCAAGAAAACAGAAACAGCCCTAGGCACGTCCACGGAGAGTCCAGCACACGACATCGAGCGCGTCCACGGAGAGTCCAGCACACCACATGGGCCAGGCAGGTAACAGGCAAAGGCAGAACACGGGGGCCGGGAAGAGAGTGGCGGAAGCAGTCCCTGCCACCACTCAGGGCTGGGCCACAGGCAGAGGTCGGAGGAGGCCGCCTGGGGCTGGCAGCCAGGGCCCACGGAGGACACCAGGAGGACTCCGCTGGGCAGTGTGCCGGTGCAGGAGGGGGCCTCCAGTTAGGGCACTGCTGGCTGGGCCGCACGTCCACAGGGCGCAGCCAGCAAGCAGCTCTCCTGCTCAGACACCCTGCCTGTGTGCTGGCCCCCTGCTGCCCCTGCTGCCTGTCCCTAGCAGGGAGCCACTGGCACAGGGGAACTGTCTTCAGTCTTAGCCTCAGCAGCAAGCTGCGGAGCAGAGGACGGTGGTACTGAGCTGAAAGCCATGGCTTCCACCCCTCAGCGTGGCTCGGGGCCCACGTGAGGCAAGCTTCCTCCCCTTTCTGCAAGTAGGAGGGGTGAAGCTCTGCTTCCTCACCCCCGAGGCACCTGATCAGGTGACTGCGAGCCCGGGACCCTTCCCCAGTTCAGCCCACATATCCGTTTCCCCCACTGAAGCTGAATTCTAGCAGCAAGGGAATGAGCTTTCGTTTCTCCCTAGAGTCAGTACCGCTGTCCCTTGGAGTCCTAGGCGCTGGTTCCAGGAGGCCCCGCAGACCCCAGACCCCAGATGTGTGCCACACTTCATTCACGAGCACTCAGCGTGGCCCTGGGAGCACGGCAAGCTCAAGCTTTGCTTTTTGGAACTTTATGGATTTTTTTTTTTTTGAGACAGTCTCATTAGGGTGCCCAGGCTGGTCTTGAACTCCTGGACTGGAGCGACTCTCCTACCTCAGCCTCCCAAGCAGCTGGGATTACAGGTCTACACCACACTTGGCTTGGAATTCTTTTTTTCCCAGCACTGGGGACTGGACCCAGGGGTGCTCTACTATTCCACTACTGAGCTATACCTCAGTCCTTTTTAGTTTTTATTATGAGACAGGGTTTCGCTGAGTGGCCCAGGCTGCCCTTGAACTTGCCATCCTCTTCCTCAGCCTCCAGAGTTGCTGGGATTACAGGCATGCATCACCACACCCTGTTTGGCTTGGAATTCTTTTAAAGGTTATTTTCTATCCGTAGTTGGGTGAGTCCATGAATGCAGGGCCTAATGCACTGTGGCTGGCACATGGTACTTTAAACCACACTTGTTGGTGGGCTGGGGCTGTGGCTCAGTGGTAGAGCCCTTGCCTTGCATGTGTGAGGCACTGGGTTCGATTCTCAGCACTGCATGTAAATAAATAAATAAAAGATCCATTGACACCTAAAAAAATATTTTAAAAATTTTGTTGGATGAATAAATGTATCTTAAGTGTTTGCCAAGTGATGGTACTGATATTCTAATTTTAAGAGATCACATATAAGTTAATAGACAAATGAAAAGGTTTTCATGGAAAACGCTGAAGCGTACTGGACTCAAATTTTTAAAAAATCCCTAGTCTATAGAAAGCTGCAAGCTAATATAGCTTCCACTTGGTGACCACAGGCTTGCGATTTACCCTCTGGTAGTCTATAATCCTCCATCTCCGTATAATAACTTTGCCTAATGCAGATCAATATTTGTGGCCTGAGGAGGTGTTTTTGTTTGTTTGTTTATTGGGGGAGGTCTTGCCATGATGCCCGGGCTGAGCCCAAACTCGTGGGCTCAAGCCATCCTCCGGCCCCAGCCTCCTGAGGACGAGACTGCAGTGGGTGCCACCATACTGTACCACCATGCCCTGCCACTGTGCCCAGCACAGAAGGCGTTTCTAAAGTGGGAAGTATTTTCCATGTTTTCTTTGAAAGATGGTTGTTCTTTCAGTAAGGACGAGAGAAGTAGCAAAACATACTGTCCCCTTCCAGGACCAGAAGCCATTCCACCGGAGGAGCCGTGTCCCCTGGTCAGGAGAAGCCAAGGGTTAGCTCGTGAGCTGCCCAGTGCAACCTCAGAGGGTAAATCGTGCCGGTTTGATACTAATCTGAAAGGCACATTAATCGAGGGGCACGGAGTCTTAAAGACAACGAAGGGGGCTTGCCCTGCATGACCCGGGCCCTGGTGTCCATCACAGCACGGGCAGGAAGGAAGCGGAACGTGGGCACGGCAGGGGAGCAGAGGAAGAAAGAGAGGAGAGCGAGAATGAGGCAGTCCCTTTCCCCGGCAGGGACAGGAGGTGCCCCTAGCCTGGGGCTTCTTGGGATGAAGCAGGGAGAGAACTGAGCTCTTCTCTGTTCCAGGTGGGGCAGGCGGTGATGGGCGGGTGTGAAGCCTGATGGGGTCTGAGGTGGGTGTCGGGTGGGCAGGACCCACTACCTACAGCCCGTTCTCAGGACCACAATGCCCAGCTGGCCGCCGGTCTGCCTACCGTGACATTTACACCACATGAGCACTGGGAATGACCCCTGAGGTTTTCCCTCAGTTGAGCTTCCTTCATGTACAACATTGGTCTAAGGACAATGTCCTTTCTACATTTTGGTGTTAAAATATCATTTCTTTAATAAAATGACTGTGATGACGGGTGACGGCTTTGTCTGTTTTTCTTCCTCTCAGACATACAAATGGTTGACAAACCTATGCAGGCAGCCAACTAAACAGAAGCAAACATTTTAAAAACCTCTCTTTTCGAGACATTGTTGGTAGGTGGAAGCTAGATGTCTGGGAAGCAGCGTGTGTTAGTCAGCTTTCCCTTACTGTGACAAAATACCTGACATAATCAGAAGGAAGAAAGATTCGTTTCAGCTCAGTGTGGAGGCTGCAGTTTGGGTCCATTGGCCCTGTTTCTTTGGGGGCTGTGACGAGACGGTGCATCAAGGCAGGAGCAAGTGCAGGAGGGAGCTGCCGTCCCTTTCAAGGATGCACCACCAGGGACCTCACTTCCTCCCCGAGGCCCCACCTCCATACAGTGCCACAGGCTGGGGACCAAGCCTTGCCTGCCTGCATGCACAGTGGTGAAGGGCAGGCCCTGGGTGCTCCTCCCCAGGGTCCCGGGGCTGCTTGCTCTTCAGCGTCTGATCCTGTCTTGAGAGGAGGTCACAGTCATCCTCTTGTGAAAAGCAGAGAACATTTCAACAGCAACTCGAGCATTAGAAAGAACGTGGTCATTCTGCAGAAAGGCAGAGTCACCTGCGACCTCAAAGGGACAAGCGGAATGAGGGGCAGGAAGGAAAGCTACACACACGTCCAAGAACAGTCTGAGACAATGACATGCACGCTAGGCCCTCGGCACACACCACAGTCACATCCAGCTGCACAAGTGAAGTAGCACGGCTGGGGTCCCAAATGTCCCCAAGGCTCGCGTGTTGAGGGCTGGATCTCCATGTCCTGCCCGAATCTGAAACGTTTAAAGCAGTATTTTGGCACCAGAGGTGGGAATGTTCGACATCTGACTTCTAGTGACAGGTCTAAGACAAAATAGTGGCTCACCAGAAAGAGTGTATAAAATCACCTTCAGGTTGTGGGTAAGGTGTCTATGAGACGTAGATGAACTTTATGTTTGGACTTGGGGCCTGTCCTCCAAGTATCTCATTAAGTATATGATACATGCATATTAAAAATCAGAAACGCATCTGGTCCTACGCTTTTGGAATAAGATCCTCAATCTCTATATGTTAAAAATATTTTTAAAAGGTAAAATTTTAGTGTTGGGGCATGATGATGCACGCCTGTAATCCCAGTGACTTGGCAGAGTCAAGACAGGAGCAGGTCAGCCTCAGCAACTTAGTGAGACTATCTTAAAATAAGCATTTTAGAAAGGGTCAGAGTGGGCTGGGATTGTGGCTCAATGGTACAGCGCTTGCCTACCAAACAAGCACTGGGTGCGAATCTCAGCACCACATATAAATAAATGAATAAAATAAAGGTCCATCAACAATCAAAATATTTAAAATAAATAAACAAACCAACAAATAAATAAAAAGGGTCAGAGTGTACCTGAGTGGTAGAGTGCTTGCCTAACACAAGCGGGGCTCTGGGTTCGATTCCTAGTACACACACACACACACACACACACACACACACACACACACACGCAGAGCAAACTTTCAGTGGCAGAAAAGAGATTGCAGAGGGTCAAAGTGTAAGTGGGTGTGAGTGGTGGAAGGAGGGCTGGCAGGTCCGCCCTCCGGAGGATTCCTGGATGACCTGAACATTCGACGCTCCCCTTTCTCTGGAAACTTACAAGGGTGGGATTTAAGAAACCTTAAGGAATAAAGCCCTGCTTTCTGCCCTAGCTTGCGAAGACGAGTCTGCTGGTAGCGGGTTCTGTCCCCGCCTCTCCGGAGTGGACGCCCAGAGCGGCCAATGCCTTCAGGTCTATTTGCTTGCTCATAAACACCACAGAGCCAGGGCTCCCGAGCATGAGCAAGACCACCGTGGATAACAAGCAAGGCAGCGCACACACTGGCTGATCTCCATCGTGTTCAATCAGCACCCCCTCCCGACGTCTCCTTCAGAATAGGCTTGATTTTAATTTGTTATGGGAAGCTCAGAGTTTCTTCATGAAGAGTCCTTCAGTAATTAGGCTACCAGATAAGCAAAACATTTTCAGACGAGCGGGTGCGGTGGTGCACGCCTGTCATCTTAGCGACTCAGGAGGCTGAGGCAGGAGGACCACAAGTTTGAGGCCAGCTTGGGCAACTTAGCAAGAGACCTTGTCTCAGAATAAAAATAAAAGGTCTCTGAAATTTCAGCTTGTGCTGGCAGGAAACCTTTTGACCACAGATGCCCAGGTAGGTGCGGCCTCTCTGCAGAGGACAGCTAGCGCCACCTGCTGGGCACGTGGCGGATCTCATTCTCTGCCTGATGGAGGAGGCCTGGTAGCCCGTCCACCGGCCAGCGGTTGTTTTTGTTTTTTGTTCGTTTGTTTTTGGTACTGGAGATTGAACTCAGGGGCAC
Organism: Xerus rutilus; assembly: GCA_028644305.1. Classification (NCBI taxonomy): domain Eukaryota; kingdom Metazoa; phylum Chordata; class Mammalia; order Rodentia; family Sciuridae; genus Xerus; species Xerus rutilus. Next base: position 67,418,658 of record CM053412.1, on the reverse strand, counting down.
TCGACCACTGAGCCACACCCCCAGCCCTATTTTGTGTTTTATGTAGAGACGGGGTCTAAGTTGCTTAGCACCTCGCCGTGGCTGAGGCTGGCTTTGAACTCGCAATTCTCCTGTCTCAGCCTCCGGAAGTGCTGGGATTACAGGCTTGCGCCACCGCGCCCAGCTGGTTGTTAGCGGTTATTAGACACCCACAGTCGTGGAGACCGTTTCAGAGGAGAGGAAAGTGCAGTTCACCTCATATAAAAACAAACTTAGACCAAGAGATGCAGTTACCTGGTTACCCCGAAGGACAACCCACGGAGGAGCTAAGACAATAGCTTGAGTTGGAAAGTAGCTGGCATCTTTAGGGTGGTCTCAAGGTAGGGTGGCAAACCTTCCCGGCTTTGCCCCGGGGAAGGACAGCTGGCCCAGGAGCTCAGCGCTAGGCTGGAATCACCCTGTCACCAGCCAGTCTATTGGGGCCTCGTCCCCCTGAAGAGACAGAAAGGTGGCCTTGGCTTGAGTTTCAAAACTCGGCCCTCAGGCCTGGTGCTCAGGCCACTGCTCCTTGCCCTCTGGACTGCTTCCCGCCCAGCACACAGCTGTGGCTGGCTTCCTGCACCCCTCCACCTGCATGCTCAGGTGGGCACCCCATCCCACGGGCTGGACTGCTGAGCTTCTAGGCCTGGGGTCCCCGGGTCCTGGCTGGTGGCCCAGCCCCTGGATGACCTCTCGGCTCTGTCCCTGCCCAGGGATTTAGAGTCACTCCTGGCCTGCGGCCTTCTTCTCCTGGCTGCAGCTGGAGCCCCAGAGCGGACTCTCCCTGGGCTGTGGCACTGGGGTTTCCAGGTTTCGGGCTGGTGAGTTTTCCTTCTGGGGCTGCAGGAAACCGCTTCGTCCAAGGTTAACTGGAAACCCAGCGACCCACTCTCCCAAGCCTGGGTCTGCTTCTCTATGGGGGCAGCCCAGAGGGTTTACTGGGGATGGGCATGTGGATCTGGAGGAGCGAGGACCCTGGGCTCCGCCCTGGGGTGCCTCTCCACCTTGTTCTCCACTTCTCCCTGGGGTTACAAAGCGGGGCTGGGCCTCTGTTTCTACTCCTGACAGTGTCCCGTGTCCAAGGTACTCAGTATTAGAACATTTCTACTTTAGAATAAAAAGCGGGCTCTTTTGTCTTGTCTTTCTTTTATAATGTTATGAAAACAATTTTAAGTACTTTTAACTGAGGCTGTTCTGTCTTCAGAAGCTGTTCAGATTTTCTTCAAGGCTCACTTTATTCTGTGTGACCTTTCCAAGTGACTCTACCGTAGTGGAAACCTGGCTGGCATCGGTAAGGCTCACGCTTCTTGTGTGAAGCTACAAACAGTCCGAGACCCAAGTCCATTACTCTAGAGTTAAAAAACTAGAATTACCAAACAAATTAAATCGACTAAAACTTTAAAAGTGTTACGACAGGCTGGGGTGCAGTTCAAGGGTGGTGCACGTTCTTAGCATGTGCAAACCTTGCTTTAAACCTCCGGCACCCCCCCCCCCCCAAGTGTAACAACGCAGTAGAGAACCTCACGGACCTAGAGCGATGAGTTTTATTTTCTGCCATTATGGCTATGTTGTTTATTTTTCATTTCTGTTTGTGAAATATCTCACTGAGCATGTTTGGCACTGCTGGTTCAGTGGTTATTCTTAAGTTTCTGCTTGTCATGGACAGTTTTAATTTCATCTTTAATTCCTAAGGGTAGTTTTGCTGGGTATAGCAATGTTGGTTGAAATCCATTATTTTTCAGGGTTTGGTATATATTATTCAAACCTCTCCTGGCTTTTATAATCTGGGCTGAGAGATCAGTACAAATTCCAATTCTTACCTCTAACTGTGGCATACTGTTTTTCTCTTGTGGCTTTTAGAATTTGATCCTTTTTCTGAATATGAGGTATTTTAATTACAATTTGCCCTGGATAGGGTCTGTTTTGATCTCATCTATTTGGGGTTCTAAATGCCTTTTGCATTTGGATTTCTGATATTGTTTCAATAAAAAAAGGTTGTGTATTCCTTTAGTTTGTATTTTGGTTCCTTCATGTATACCAATCATTCTTAGATTTGATCTCTTGATGTTATCTGAGATTTCTTGAATATTCTGGTCATGATTTTCTAACATCTTTTCTTTACTGTTGACTTTATTTTCAAGATTACATACCTTGTCTTTGAAGCCTGAGAATCTGTCTTCAGCTTGGTCTAATTGTGATGTTTTCAATTGAACTTTTAATTTGATTTGAGACTTTCGTTTCTTTACTGTTAGTCTCCAGTTCCATCCATTCACCACCAAATGCCATAATTTCATTTTTCTTTAATATTCCATTGTGTATATACACCATTTTCTTTATGGTATATGAACTTCTGTTAGATTCTGTTAGAACTTGTTAGATTCTTTTTCAGAGTCTCATCTCTTTACTGAACTGCCCCTTCACTTCCTATATCGTCTCTCTTAGTTCATTCCTTAGAACTTTTAGTTCATTAAACATTTTATTGTCAACTATAAATATTAGGTTTTTTTTTTTTTTTTTTTTTTTTTACATTTTCTCTACTGTGGTGTTCATGGGGTCAGTGGTGTTGTGAGCTATTTGAGGTGGCTTAGTCCCTTGATTTTTGATATCATTATTATTTGTACCCATCTGCTAGGATGATTTTCTCTTCTTTTATGTAAGGGACTTTTTTGTTGTTCTTTTTAGGTATATATGACAATAGAGTGTGTTTTGACATATTATTTATATATGAAGTATAACTTATTTTAATTAGGATCTCATTCTTTTATTTTTTGCACCAGGGATTGAACTCAGGGGCACTCGACCACTGAGCCACATCTCCAGCCCTATTTTGTGTTTTATGTAGAGACAGGGTCTCACTGAGTTGCTTAGCGCCTCGTCGTTGCTGAGGCTGGCTTTGAACTTCCGATCCTCCTGTCTCAGCCTCCCTAAGTGCTGGGATTATAGGCTTGCACCACCGTGCCCGGCTAGGATCCCATTCTTGTGGCTGTGGAGGTATAATGGTCGTGTACTCATATATGAACACAGGAGAGTGACGTCTGATTCATTCCACTGCCTTTCCTGTTCTGTGCCCTCTCCCTTCCCCTCCCCCTTTGTCTAGTCCAGTGAACTTCTATTCTTCCTCCCTCCCTTATTGTGTGTTAGTATTCACATATCAGAGAGAACATTTGGCCTTTGGTTTTGGGGATTGGCTTTTTCACTTGGCATGATAGTCTCCAGTTCCATCCATTCACCACCAAATGCCATAATTTCATTCTTCTTTAATATTCCATTGTGTATATACACCATTTTCTTTATCCATTCATCTGTTGAAGGGCACCTAGGTTGGTTCCATAGTTTAGCTATTGTGAATTGAGCTGCTATAAACATTGATGTGGCTACATCACCGTAGTACGGTGATTTTGTCCTTTGGGTATATGCCAAGGAGTGGGATTACTGGGTCAACTGGTGGTTCCATTCCAAGTTTTCTGAGGAATCTCTATACTGCTTTCCAGAGTGGTTGCAACAATTTTCAGTCCCACCGGCAATGTATGAGTGAACATTTTCCCCACATCCTCACCAAAATTATTGTTACTTGTATTCTTGATAATTGCCATTCTGACTAGAGTGAGATGGAACCTCAGTGTAGTTTGTAAGGGACTTTTTAGTGAGTTATTTTCTTTTTACTATTTGTCCTGGGTTGGGTGAATGTCTTGGTATCAACTTCAACTCGCTGTTATTTACAGCCTCCAAACCACATTGAGAGGAGACACTGGTCCCTGGTAATTACAGTCACTTCAGAACAATGGCTTATACTAATAAATCTTTTTTTAAAAAGGACTTGTTAACAATGTTCTCCAGCAGCCCACTAACGCACTGTTCATGGTCAGGTTTTTGGAGTCAGGTGTTTACTTTCTGAGGTTTCAGTTTTCATGTAGCTTTTTCACTCTCAGCTCTGACCCAAAGTGGTCAGACTTGTTAGGGGCGTCTTTATGAGAATTTCTCTGCAGGGTTTCACTCCCTTCTTGGCTGGGTGCTCTGATGTCCTCACTCTTTCTCAGACATGTGCTGGGGCAGGAGAGTGGAGTGTGTGCCGTGTCCTCCCGCCACTTCCAGGCTTGAAGGGACAGACTCAGCTCACCAAATTGGGTCTGTAGCACGCTGCCCCCAGGCTCAGCAGCTCCTGCCAGACTTCAGATGGTCCTTTCAGATGCTGGAGTGTGTTGCTCTCCTCAGCTTTGCAGACTCAATTTGCTGGTGCTGAATGGCTGGTTGTTTTTTCTTTTTTCAAATATTTTTAGTTGTAGATGGACATAATCACTTTAGTTTTTTTAATGTGGTGCTGGGGATTAAACCCAGTGCCTCATGCATGCTAGGCAAGTGCTCTACCCTGAGCCCCAGCCCAGGCCCAAATGGCTCATTGATTCATTCTGGGGAGCTGCTCTGACAGTGTGACTTCCTCTGAACCCCCTTATCCCATCCTCCCAGGGACAGGCTGGCTGAGGCCAGGCTGCCCTAGGGTCCCATTCACTCAAGTCCTGGCTTGGACAATACCACTGTCCCCACCACATTCTGAGCTCTCTGCACACTCCTGGTTGGGGTAAGTGCTCAAAGATAGTTTTTATTTCTTGAATGATTTCTCTTTTATTTGTGATTATTTTCTCAGGTGTCACATCATTTCTAAAGGCTCCTAATTCTGACTTATGTTGTTCTTTCGGATCTTCTGTGAGTGTCTTGGTGTTTTTAGCTTGTTCTGAAATAACAGACTAGGGTGGGAAGTGCAGTTCAGGGTAGAGCATGTGCTGCTTAGGGAGAAGGCCATGGGTTCACCCCAGCACCAAAAAGTGAGAGAGAGAGAGGGGTGGGGGAGGGGGGAGGGAGAGAGGGGGAGGGGGAGAGAGGGAGGGGGAGAGAGGGAGAG
>CM053412.1:67370461-67413243 GCA_028644305.1 Xerus rutilus | reverse complement strand
GGCTTCCTGTTTCCTGTTGCTGTCTTACTTGGCCACCAGCCTGGAAGAGATCAGCACTCCAGGTGCGGAACGCCCTTCACTAGTTTTTCCACCAACATTTATGGACTATCTAGTGTAGCAATAATGTGATGGGTTATAGAAGTGGGTTTGCAAATACCAAGTGTGGCAGGGAAGACAGGTCCTTAACGTGGCCTCTGGCCTGGAGCCTGAGCTTCACAGAGATGTTCACGTTTCAGAGATGAGAGAAGAGGTTACTAATTGGGCTCCCTGGTAACAGCTGGCAGGGGAGGAAAAGGGGAGAAGCAGCTGTCCCCTTCCCAGGCGCTGTCCTTGAAGGGTTAACGTGCCCAGAACAGTAAAGAAAAGGCTGCTTCTGTGTGAACTTCTGCAGACTGTGAGCTTCTGAGCCCCTCCTCTCATGCACTGGGTATAAAGTTCTGAAACTGCCTGAACTTGGGGTTCAGGGGGATTCATGGATTACAGCAAAAGCTTTGCCCTCTGAACCAGCTGTAGCCAAATAAACCTGCCTCCTGCGGTCTTCAGTGTCTGCCTCGACTGTCCCCACTACACTATTTTTATTCACTTTTGTGGTACTGGGGATCCGACCCAGACCTCACGCGTGCAAGGTGAGTGCTCTGCCTCTGACTTGCCTTTGCCTCCCCAGCCTGTTTGTTTTGAACGGGATCTCACTAAGTTGTTGAGACTGGCCTTGAACTTGGCAATCCTCTTGCCTCAGTCTTCTGAGTTGTTGGGTTTACAGGTATGGGCCCCTGTGTCCAGATCACAATGCTAACCGTGAATTAGCTTCCTAATCTTGTATTTGTCTAGGTAGGAAATGTGCAGATGGCCAGATATCACTTGGCTTGAATCCACAGTCCTGTTAACCTCTTGGGAAAGGGAAAAGTGGTCAGATGGCTGCTATTTCATTTGTCACCAAGTTATAGAATGTATGTTGAAATGGACACCTAATGTGACACTGTTTTTTTTTTCCTCGCAGTGGTGGTGCTGGGGATGGAGCCCAGGGCCTCAGCCTGCGCTGTACCACCAAGCCACATCCCCAGCCCTGTTTTATTCAGCTGCTACATATGACAGTTGTGCCACAAATGCTCCTTGCTCCTCTCCTCCGATTGTCTTTCTTGAGTGAGTGGTGTAGAGGAGCCATGGGGTTCCCCTGCCTTTAGAGGGGCCCCAGACCCGTGCCTGAGTATGGGGTGATGTAAGCCTTTCAGTAAACCAAACAGAGGTTGTCCTCCCTTTAGCTGGCTGAAGGCTTTGCTCACGAAATCTAGAGATGAACCAAGTGTTGCTCTTGTTGCTTTGTTAAAAATGTTCAGTCGCTAGTGGTTTTTTGAAGGGCTTTTGTTTGGGGATATCTCTTTTAGGCTCATTGGTATTTCCCAGAACAGTGGGACAACTTGGTTCAGGCATGATCGGAACTCACTGTTCACAGAAGTGCAAAGTCTCTAGTTAAACATGATAATGGAAATGTATGTAAAAAATGACTAGTTATACGATTAGATAGGATATATGTTTCTTTTGCAAATTAAGAGCAACATTTTATGATTTTGTAAGTTTGTTATTGTAACTTTTTTTTTTTAATATCTTTATTTATTTTATGTGGTGCTGAGGATTGAACCCAGTGCCTCACGTATGCGAGGCAAGCGCTCAACCGCTGAGCCATAACCCCAGCCCCTGTTATTGTACCTTTAAATAATTTGTTAACATAAACTCTTTGTAAATGTATCGAAGGACTTTAGCACTTTTATTTATGTTGACTCATACTGTATTTAAAATTTTTAGGGTAAAGTTGTTACTATCCAGAATACAAGTTCTTTTTTTTGTTGTTGTTTATTTCTTTTTTGCCCACTCCAGGGTGTTTGTCCAATTGATATTTTTTTTAAAATATTTATTTATTTTTTTAGTTGTAGGTGGACAGAATATCTTTATTTTATTTATGTGGTGCTGAGGATCGAACCCAGTGCCTCACGCATGCTAGGCGAGCACGCTACCACTGCGCCACAATCCCGGCCCTGTCCAATTGATATTTTTAAGTTATAAAAATAAGAACTAGCTGGGCATGGTGGTATGTGTTTGTAGTCCCAGTTACTGGGAAGGTCGAGGCAGGAGGATCACTTGAACCCAGGAGTTCAAGGCCATCCTGGGTAACATAGCCAGACTTCATGTCAAAGCACATAAAAATAGTTTGAGTGTCAGAATACTCTTGAAGTAGTTACTAAAATAAACGTTTTGTCTGTCCATATATGCTAGTTCTCGTTCTCACAGTTGTGGTGGGGCTGGGGAAGTGATTCTGGAGGCTGTTGTGTCCTTCACCTTGGTGGGATGTGGGAAGGGTTTTCCAGGAGTCTGTTCTTATCATTTCTTGACCTGGGTCTCCATGCCTGGGAATGTTGAAATAACAAGTCTGTGAACTGAATATTTGGGGAAATTGCCAGTTAAAAAATGTTTAAAGATGGGGGAAAAGATACCATTTGTTACTATTTGGCATCACATTAAAGGATTAAAGGTATTATAGTAGTAGTCTTGGGGAACAAGGTGTTAAAAATAATTAAAAACTGAAAGTTTTTTTGTTTTTTTATAATTTAACCTTAATTTTATATATTTGATTTTATGTGGTACTGAGGATCCAACCCAGTGCCTCACACGTGCTAGGCAAGGGCTCTACCACGGAGCTACAACCCCGGTCCGATTTTTTGAGCTTTATGAGCATCTGATTTGGACCTGGGAACTAAATTCTCAAGTCCCAACAGGGTTGTGCTTTTCGGCCACGGGAAGAAAGAGTTCTGGGCTCTCAGTGGTGACTGTCTCCCTAGGCCTGGGAGGACGAAGTGGCACGCTTTCAGAAAATGTTCAGACACCCGGACCACGTGCAGCTGAAGGTGGTCGCCGGCAACCACGACATTGGCTTCCACTACGAGTGAGTGGCTCCCCAGGTCACTGTGTGCAGAGCGGTGGTTCACGCTCACCTGCTAGACGCAGGGGAAGGCCGCACCTGTGCTGTGAGCTCCGGAGCGTGAGCTCCTCAGTGACTTCTAACGTTGTCTTACCAAGTGCTGCCGCGGGCGTGCGCTACACGTATCCTGGGAGTTTTATCTAAGTTGAGATGTACGGTCAATGGCCAGACTTGTCTTTGGGAGTCAGAAAACAGGACCATTTATTTAGACTTCCATGGGAAGTCACGGGAATGTAGGGCTGTAGGCCATTTAGGCTTCTTCCCTGTGTTAACTCTTTAGTCTTCACTGGGTCCTGTTTTACTCTTTTCTCCAATGAGGACAGGAGGTCCCTGGGAGCTAAGTAACCTGCCTGGGGTCTCAGGGTAGTAGTTGCGCTAAGATTTGAGCTTCCCTAGCCTGGAGTCAGCTGGAACTCTAGTCTGACACTCAGATCCTGAAAGTTATTTGCAATGTTCAGTGTAACTCCAAGGTTCCAATACGGCTTGACCTGGAAAATGCTTCTCTTCACAACTGAATATAGGATGAGCACGTACAAAGTCAGGCGGTTTGAGGACGTGTTCAGCTCCGACAGGCTGTTTTCTTGGAAAGGAATAAAGTGAGTATTGGTCGTGAATCTTAGGAAGTGCTGAATCCTTGGGAGCTTCCCCCTCCCCTCCTCCCGTCTGCTCCTCCTCCTCTGCCCTTTCCCCTCCCCCGCCTGGAGCTGCACTCCTAGTCCGGAAACTTCATTTCTGAAGGTGATTACCATGTTCAGTGAGACCCATGTCTGTCCAAGTGGCATCTTAGATAATGGTCCCTCCCTGGGACCAGTCCTTGCTACCAGTCGTCCTGGGAGTTGATAGGTATTTCGGGAGACCTGACACCACTCAGGTTCTCCTTAGCAACCCAGAGTGAATGGGCCAGTCTGCATCCTTCCAGTCCCTGGATGCAGTGTCCCAGCATTTCACCAGCCCACTTTGCAAAGGTGTCTTAATCTCACTTCCTGTCGTCTTGGTGTCCTGGGACTTGAAGGCCACTGTGTTGGGGCAGTGGTGCAGCTCCCATGAGCCTTGACTTTTAGACTGAGCCTCCTAACCCCGAGTCTGGCTGTCTACGTTGGCTCCCTCCCAAGGCCACTCCAGTGTCCATGTCTGGACTCTTTCTGTTCTGTGGGTTTGTAGCACCGAAACAAGACTGTCCACTCTGGTTGTGGACACAGTGAAGAGGAGGGTGAGAGCAGAGGTTTCTCTTTAGCTGTTTCCTGTGGGTGCCCAACACTCTTGATTGTGGCCGTCCCAGCTCCTGGGGGCTGTCCAGTGAGACCCTCTCTGTGATGCACCTGAACAGAGAGTACAAAGCATTTGGAATGGGCCCCTTCCCTCCCTCTGCCTGGAGGGGCAGCCCTGGCAGGTAGTTTCCTCTGCTGTCACAGTGGAGACATGATGCCCATTTGGGAGTCTTCTTGGTAGTGTTTCAGAAACTTTAGACATGCTCCTCACATTTCAGGTTTTCATCTCTGTGACTGAATTTCAGTTATTACTGACAGGCGCCTTTTCCAGGCACAGGTAGTGCAAGATAGGAGATAAAAGCAAATCAGGTGGGAGTCTGTAGCTGCTGTGATAAGGTGAAGGGGCTGTGGAGGGGGCCCATCATCTGGGTCTGGGACTACCCAGCCCAATCAGCTGCAGCTAGCACCTGCGCCCCTGGCCTCACCTGCCGAGAGCACCCTGGGGAGGGGGGGCCCACAGCTATAGTTCACCGGCACTCTCTGGTGGGGGGCTGTCTCTCAGGCACCCCGTTATGCATTTGATCTTTCCAACTTGCTATTCTGACCCCATCTTGATAGATGAGGCACAGAGAGGCTAAGTAACTTACCCAAGGACATGCATTTCTGGTTAGATGTCAAGCAGACAGGCAGCCTGAGCCCAGAGCTGCTGTTGTCTGGGATTTCCTACTAGATTAGGGTTAAGAATGCTTTCACTGTATCTTGGATGCAACTCCCAGGAATGCCACACACAGCCTGGCTGGAACAGGAATCTGGCCTGGGTTGGTTTCTTCCCACCGTGGTGCTCAGTGTTACCTCCCAGCGAGGAAGGGAAGAGGAGCTCAGGCCTGTGCCGCAGTGGCCTGACCTGCCCACCCTGTCTGCCTCAGTTTTGTGATGGTCAACAGCATAGCACTGGAGGGGGACAGCTGTGGCATCTGCTCTGAAGTAGAGGCTGAACTCATTGAAGTCTCTCGCAAACTGAATTGCTCCCGAGAGGTAGGAGAGGTCGCGGGCACAGGCCTGTGCTCCTGCCGCCGCGGGGCTCCCCCTCCCCTTCCTGCCGTTTCCCAGGTGCGCTGGGTTATGGCTGACCTCTGACCAGCAGGTGCCAGGCTCCAGCCAGTGTGCAGGTGGGCAGTGGCTCCCCGCATCCGCCCCCATCCTCCTGCAGGTGAGCTGGGTTGGTGGGGGCCGGGTTGGGCAAGGCCACCTGGGGGTCCCTGAAGTTCCGTCCATCTCCTCCTTGGATCCTGGCAGCACTACCCGCTCTACCGCGCCAGCGATGCCAACTGCTCTGGGGAAGATGCGGCTCCTCCGGAGGAGAGGAACATCCCTTTCCAGGAGAAATACGACGTGCTTTCTCGGGAGGCCTCCCAGAAGGTGCGCCAGGGCCACCCTCTCCTGCCCTGCACTGTGCAGCGCGTCAGGGGCGGGAGGCGCCCAGGGCCTCGGTGGCCCTGCAGGACGGGGTGGCACTCGCTCAGACTCAGTTGCTTGGCTTTCCTTTGCCCAGAGCTTCCTTTGTTTCCTCCCCCGCAGTCAGTAGCGTGGCGACTCTTGGCTGTGGTTTGCACTTAGAGTTTCTCGTCAACTTTAGTGGATTCGAGAGTGTGAAGGGCACTTCAGAGGCAGAATTGTAGGGTTTTGATTAGAAATGCACTTTCATAAGTATGTATAGCAAATATGACATAGATAGCATTTATATATAATAAAATGTAAAGACAATATTCATGTATTTATACTTAAAAATAAACTTCTATTTAAAATATAAATATATGGAATATATGAAATAAATTTACAAAAATAAAATATATATAAACTCTGGGATGGGAAGAGTAGAGGCTAGGAGGCTGGGTATAAAGAAGCCTTACTTTTTATAAATAAGCTTATATTTGGAGGGGAAACAGCTGGTCCTCCGCAGCGATTAGGTATCCAGCCCCGTGCAGGTGGCCAGGGTCCCTGGGCGTCCGCGCTAACTGTCTGCCTGTGTCCCCTGGGCCCAGCTGCTGTGGTGGTTCCAGCCTCGCCTGATCCTGAGCGGCCACACGCACAGCGCCTGTGAGGTGCTGCACCGTGGGACGATCCCTGAGATCAGCGTCCCGTCTTTCAGTTGGCGGAACAGAAACAACCCCAGTTTCATCATGGTAATGTGAACGTTTATTTTCATCTGAAAGCTGTCATAGGTATCTGAGTCAACACAGTAATCAACTACTTAATGCTGTGATCTGTACAAAAGCCAGAAATCACCGAGCCTCCCCACACACTTGGTTTGAGTCACTGTCCCACGTCCCAACACCTGCCTGGGAACAGACACGCAGAGCCTGGCTCCTGGGGCGCTGACCACCAGCAGCACCTCCGGGGTATGCTTTGCCGTGCGCGGAGGGCAGTGTCCCCTCGGTGTGTCTCAGTTTCTAAGGAGGCAGGACCATGTCATTTACCACTATACTCAGCCATCTCGTTCCACAAGCGCACCCATCTGCCCCTGCAGACAGTGCTGCAGCCTCTGTGGCTGATGGACAGTGCTGGTCCATCAGTGACCGCTGGACACGGCCACACCCTGCCTTGGGTCATGGGTTCCTGCATCCAGCTCACAGATGCTTTTGTGGCAGGTGCTTTACTTCGTGGAAAGGTGAGGGACCCTCAGGTTTTCAGATTGGCACTGAATGACAGGGGTCTCCACTGTTGTCCACATTCTGCTCTGACTACAAGAAGCCTGTGGGGCAGGGCGGAGCGCTGGCCTGGCAGGACAAGGCCCTGCCTTCCACCTCAGCACCGCAGAAACAGAAGCCTGTGGACAGGTGTGGGCACGTGTGTGGGGCTGTCGACTGGCACGAAAACACCCACACACCTGCTCCCCGCTGACCTTGCTCCCCAGTCTCTGACACTCTCTGAACCTGTCGGGCGCCTGCCACTCAGTGGGACCCCGCTGTGCCAGGGCGGTTTGAACGCACGCCTGCCTGCACCTCCTCTTGCCAGTGCCTGTGTGGGTGGGTGGTGGGCAGTTGGCTGAAGGCCCTGGTCTCGGTCCTGGGCGCTGCCGGGCTGCTGTGCTGGGCCTCTGCGAGGGGAGTGCCTTTGCCTTTCTTTTCCAGGGCAGCCTCACGCCCAGAGAGCACGCCCTGGGCAAGTGCTTCCTCCCTCTGGAGGGCACGGTTCTGAGCACCTACTGCGCAGCCGCTGGGCTCCTCGTGCTCCTCACCGTCACCCGCGTGGAGCTCTTGGCCTCCCCTTTTCTGTCTGTCTGGACCCTGCTCAGAACACACAGGACCAGGTGAAGACCCGTGGCCAACACCAAGCCAGAGACGGGGTGCTGAGCAGAGCTCGTCATGTGCCCACACGAGCCAGGCCAAGCTGGGCAGGGACAATCTGAATCTCTGACGTGACTGCAGAATAAGTAGCTGATTGTTTTCATGCTATAAAAATGGAACACGTACTCCACAACAAGTCTGCTTCATCAAACGTAGTGTCATGGGAGGTTGGTCTGTATAGCGCGGAGCTGCTGCCCCCGCGCCCCTCGCAGGCACAGCCGCCCTGCCCCCCAGGTGCACGCTCCGGCTGACTCGGGCACAGGCACATTGGGTGGCTTCTGTCCCTCTGTGAAGTGGCTCTCAAATTCCTACATCCTGTGAAGCCTGCACTAAAACTACAGATGCAATGTGGGGACACGGTGGTGGTCACAGCCTTTTCTGTGTGAAACTAGTGGAATCAGATTTTTAGGTAAGTGTGAATTTTCTCTCTAGATGACTGTGTTGTTTTATCTGAATTTAATGCCTGTTAATGATCTAAAGTTGAAAGTAAAGGAGTGGTGATGTATGGTTTTAGTGTCTAAAATAAATATACCAGTAATTTCAAGTCAGATGTACTGTCTTCTTTTTGTTTTTGTTTCCTAAGAGTCTGGCTCTGTTTTTTAATCCAACTTCTGTTTTCTGTTTGTGGTGGTGCTGGGGACTGCACCCTGAGCTACACCCGCGCCATCCAGTTCCTAAATTAGGGGAGTTGTTAGGGGAGGAATAACGAAGACGACAGTATACAACTTATTTTTTTTGGTGCATGTGCGTCTCTTCGGTTTTCTTCCTCTTACTCTGAAAGTGGAAGGGGACCTGAAAACCATTTCCATTTTGTGTCTCACTTCAGCTGGGTTTTAGGCAACTGTGGGGCGGTGGGGAGGCGGGGTGACGAGACGGACCACGGGTGCAACGCCCGACTGTTGGGGAGTTGTCATCTTTCCATGGAAAGTGACATCTGAATTGGACGGATTCGTACAGGATCACAGATGCTCATCTGCAGTGAGCTTTACAGTATTAAAGGCTGAAAGGGAAGTGAGGCACTAAGAGGCTCTCACTTCTCTGGATCTGTACTGTTGAACATTCAGTTCTGCACATTTTTACGGATTGTTAGGCCTAAGAAAACCACCCCAGAGCTGTGGCTGCAGATGGAACGCAAGCGCCACTCCTGCAGCAACGGTCCTTCCTAGGGTCTCGCTGGACCACAGCTTCGGAGGCTGCATTTAAAGACCTCGCACTGGGAGAAACAGCCAGTCTTTTTTTGGGGGGGAGGGGTACTGGGGATTGAACTCAGGGGTTCTCGACCACTGAGCCACATCCCCAGCCCTATTTTGTGTTTTATGTAGAGACAGGGTCTCACTGAGTTGCTTAGCGCCTCGCCATTGCTGAGGCTGGCTTTGAACTCGCGATTCTCCTGTCTCAGCCTCCCTAAGTGCTGGGATCACAGGTGTGCACCACCGCTCCAGGTGAGAAATAGCCAGACATTCTGCCTTCCTACTTCACATACAGTTCTGTGGGGTGGGGCGGAGCTCAGAGCACTTGCCGGGAATGACCAGGTCCTGGCTTCATCCCCAGCATCGCAAATAAAAACAATTTAAAAAAAGATTTTATGTTTCTTCTTCAAAAGACAAATGAAGATGCTACCCTTTTCCTCCTCAGCCAGATGCAAACACAGACACCACTTGGCTTTTCTTTTGTTACTTGTTTACTCGCTGGGTGGAGTCTATGTCCAGAGCTTCGGCTATGGGGATGGTTGTCCTGTTCCTACCTGGGGAATTGGGAGTCTTCAACTAGCAAGGTAATCAAGAAACGTTGACTGGGAAGAAAATAAATCCCTGGCTCTCGGACAGATGGACTGTGAGCTGAGCCCTGGAAGGGAGTCCAGAGCTTTGCGGCTGAGACCGAGAGGCACAGCACGTGGCCGAGGAGTGTCGGGACAGTGTTGGTGGAGACGACATGCGTATGAGCCACACTGTCCTGCAATCGGGCATCTTACAGAGCTGCAGCCTGACGGCAATGTCACAAAGGCTGCGTATGAGCCACACTGTCCTGCAATCGGGCATCTTACAGGGCTGCAGCCTGACGGCAATGTCACAAAGGCTGCGTATGAGCCACACTGTCCTGCAATCGGGCATCTTACAGGGCTGCAGCCTGACGGCAATGTCACAAAGGCTGCAGGTCCCACTCGCTCCCTTTCATGAAGTAAGCAGCGGGTCACAACGACATCAGGCTGCTGAGCACAGTGAACACGTTCCTTACAGGGGCAGCCCTCATCCAAGGCACAGAACTCTACAAGGATTTTTGTTTAGTGATACAAAAGAATGTCACGTTTTGTGGTCTGTACACTGTAATAAACCAACGATTGAGTATATGAAAGAAGATTCCGCCCAAACACAGTGAAAGCGAAAAGGATGTTTTTTCAGACAGGACATGTTTTCCAATAGTGAATGTGGCAGGTGTTCCGCCCAAATGGAAGAGGCTCAGAGGAGCTCTGGTTCAGGTGCCGCAGGCTGGCAGCAAGAGTGAGCGAGAAGGAAAAGGGTTTCTCGGCTGGGTGTGATGGCGCCCAGCTACTCAGGAGGCCAGGGCAGGAGGATCGCAAGTTCAAGGCTAGCCTCAGCAACTTAGTGAGACCCTGTCTCAGAATAAAAAATAAAGAGGGCTTGGGGTGTAGCTCAGTCAATCTCTAGTACTGCCAAAAAAAAAAGTGGCTGCTCAGGGTCTCCTCCAAGCCTTGGGCCACCACCTGCCGGCCTTCCTCAGGGGAAAATCGGGGCGCTGGCTCAGGGCACTTGGCATTCGCTTTTGTAATCATGCTTAATAACTTGAAGAAGGAAAAAAGCACTTCCTCCATCTATCTACCGGGCTCTCGGTGAGTCAATGCACACGTGTGACGAGGTCCCCCGCCAGAGAGGGTCCCTGCAGGCTCGCCAGGGAGTGGGCGGTTCTGCAGCGGCCAGTCTGGGTGGAGGCTGTGCTCAGTGAAGGCCGAGCTAGAACCGGGCCTGGTGGGGCGGCCCCAGGCAGCACAGACAGCAGCCAGGGGCACGAGACACTGCACCCTACCAGGCGTGGGCGGAGGAGCGTGTCCTGCTGCTCGAGGGGCGGCAGGGAAGGGGCGGCGGGGCGGGCGGGCCTCACAAGAGTTCGTACTGCTTGAGGTGCATCCGCTGGATGATGTCCCGGCAGTCGTTGAAGACCCTGCGGATGTTCTCGGTGTCCACGGCGCAGGTGAAGTGCGGGTAGCAGTAGTGCTTGCCGTCCCCGGTGGCCGTGCTGATCCTCTGCAGGAAGGAGTCAGTGCTGAGGGCCCGGGCGCACTCAGGCGGGGGTCTCCTCGGGAGCACCCGCGGGAGCAGCGCCCTGGCCCGAGCCTGGCCCGACCTGGACGAGCTCAGGCTTACCTCCACCCACAGGTGATCGTGCTGAGCTGGAGAGACAGCACGGGTGAAGGCCAGCCTCGGGAGGAGGCAGGCCAAGGCTTCCAGAAGGGAGCAGCTGAGCGCGCCGTGGGGAGCCGCAGCGAGGCAAGTCCTCGGTGCTGTCAGCACAGTAGCCCGACTGCTAGCAGCCGCCACCGAGACATCCTACCTGCTGGCTTTCACACACTCATCCAGTGTGGTGACCGCTGGCCCTGCAGTGGGCCGCTCATTGGTCACACCGACTCCTGCGCACAGGTCGTCCTCAGCACTTGCTGAGGGGTGTCCCTGGGCTAGCAGTGGAAGGTCCCCTGGCAGTCTGCGAGAACAGCGCCCTGTTGTCCAATACCTTGGGGAATGGGGGTCACACCCCTGGATCGTGAGGAGGCAGGCAGCCCTGACAGGCTCACGCACTGGGAAGCCCCGTGGGTCAGGAAAGAGAGCCAGGCTGGGGCCTGAGGTGGACCCCTGTTCCTCGGGCGGGTGTGACATTTGGAGACCGGGCCTTTAGTGAGATGACTAAGACAAAACCAGGTCCTCAGGGAGGGCCTAAGCCAGCACAGCTGCTGTGCTCCCAGAAGAGACCAGGGCCCAGACCCAGGAAGAAGACAAGGGCAGCTGGGCGGCTGCACGCCAGGCAGAGACCTCGGCAGTGTGCGGACAGCGGCTGCTCAGGCCCGGCTGTGGCACTGGGTCATGGCGGCCCTGGGCCCAGGCGGGTCTGTGGAGTGCTCCGGCCTCCTCAGGAATCCCTGCGCCTCCTGTCCCCTCCCTTGTCTGAGTGAAAGGATCTTCAGGCCCTGAGACTGGGGCGAAGGGCAGTTGGAGGTCATTGGAGCAAAGGCCAGGCTCCTTGGAGCACTATCTCACGTGTGCTGGGAGGGGAACAAGTGCTTTACCAGCAAGCTACACCCCTAGCCTCTGTGTGCTTTTTAAACTTGTGAACAACAAACCAAGGAAGTTACACACGTTTGTGTCTCTGTGTGCCTGTGGGTGGCACTGGGGATGGAATCCAGGAGCATCTGCCTCGAGCCACATCCTCAGCCTTTTAAAAAGTTTTACTTTGAGACAGGGTCTTCCTGAGTTGCCGAGGCTGGCCTCCAACATGCCCTCCACCTGCCTCAATCTCCTGACTCACTGGGATTACAGGTGTGCACCCTGCGTCTGGCGGGTCATGTATCTTTTGTGCTCTAAAGCTCCAGGTGAGATGTTTGGCACACACAGGGTAGGTGTGTGGAGGATGAATCAAAGGCAGGCTTTCTTCTCTAACACCAGTCTAGCTTGTCCCTCTCCCTGGGCAATAAAAAATCGGGGTATGCAGTCATGACAAGGGTTGCTGCAACCTGCACACTCCAAACAGTTCACCTCGGCACACCTGCTTTGTTCACTGGCTTTCATTACACAGGATAGTGACCCCTGGTCAAGGAGAAGCTGGCAGTCCCCCACTCTGCACGCCTGGGGCCCTCCCACAGGAGACGGTGGTCAAGGTGAAGGAAGTCTCCGGGAGCTGGTAAAGCACCAGCAGCCAGCCTAGGAGCCTAGACTGCCACGGTGCTGGGGTGCCAGGACGCAGCTGTCCACCCCACAGCCGCCATCTTGGCCGGACTGTTGGGAGGCCAGCCCGGCTCTGGCTTGGGGCTTGCAGCTGGTTTCCTTCTGAGGGACAGGATTGTTCCCAGTGATGGGCAGGACCCTGGGGGCTGACACCTGCCTCTCCCAGCTCTTAAGTTCCTCCTGCCTGTGGAGATGGTTCCAGCTGACCCTATGGGAGGAAGGGCCTTGCCTGGTGGTCAGTACCCTCCCTATGCAACGACTGTAACGTGCATCTAAGGAGGGTGCTCATGGGCACGTGGCCTGCTCTCAGAGTGGACTTCCTGCCACTAAGCCCCTCGCTTCTCTGCCCAAACTCACCTTCTCGCCTCCCAGAGTAAGGTCCTCCCCTTTGACCTCCCTTCCCAAGTAGTGTCTCTGTCTCCCTGGGGCCTTGAGTTGCCAGAGTTGCTGGGAATCTGACCAGATGAGCTCCCATCCAGATTCAACACTCTGAACAACTCTCTGCACCTGGCCAGCGGCTTTCTGAGCTTGGAGTCGCAGACACGATGTCAGAATGAGGCTCTCGCTGTCCAGGCAACCCCATGACTCAGACCTTAGTTAACATCTCCATGTACCTTTGTTGCCTCTGAATAGCAGGCCTGGTCCCTTTTCAGGGAAGGGAAGGTTTGTCCAGGCAAGGTCTGAGTGCCCACTTATTTGGGGGAGGGCATAGTTGTTGTTTTTGGCACTGGGGATTGAACACAGGGCCTGCTAGGCCAGTGCTCTGCCCCTGAGCATCACCTCCCCACCATTTAAAATGTGTTTTAAATTTTGAGACAGGGTCTCACTAAGTTGCTGAGGCTGGCCTCGAACTTGCCATACTCCTGCCTCAGCCTCCAAAGTAGCTGAACTCCATGTGTGCACCACCCTGCCTGGCTTTTATAACTTTCATCTCAGTGCCCAACATTTTCATACTTAATTAACTTTTAGTTCTGATTGAAATGGCCTTTCATGGAGCACTTTCTAATGTGTCTTTATATTTTGAGGTCTTACAAGGTGCTCCTCAAGAAAAGAATCTGCTAGAAACTGAAGTTTCCAGTGTGCACCAGCGTGGAGCAGCTCTGGGTGTCTGACCAGAGAAGCACCTGCTTGCTATGCGTTCAGAGCAGCAGCAGCTCCAGCGGCTGCAGATTTCCTAGTCCACCCTGTTCACCTCCTGGAGAACTCTCGTTTCTCTCTGGGGACTGATTTCGCATCATCATTACTTTCTAAATCAGTGCAGGATTCAAGAGGAACCTGCCCTCAGGTGTGGTGGGAAGGGGGCAGGCAGGAGTGTCTGAACCGTGGGCCACTCCCAGGCTGGCTGGGCTAAGATCCTGACTTGTCCGGGAGACAAGGTCCATTGTCCCTGTCAAGTACACCTGGAGTCTCGCCAGGAACATGCCCTTGGCAGGCCCTGTGAGTTACTAGTTCCAAGCCAGCGAAAGCTCACAGCCAGCTGTAGGTTATTCAAGAGAAAAACATCTATACATACATACATAGCAACAGCAAATATGGCAAAAACTTTACCAATCTGGGATCAGTTTGCATAGAGTAGATGGGAGTTGTTTGCATATTTTTTCATGTTTTATGTAAGGTTAGAATAATCTCAAAATAAGGAGTTGAAGATGAAGAAAAAAGAAAAGATCTAAATTTGAGCACGTCCATTTTTATGTTAAATTTCACCCTGTTACTGCTTCTGGGTGCAGGAAGTGGGGTACCAAAGTATAAGAGCTGTTGCAGACTCACTGAGGGGCTCTGTCCTCTTCAGAAAGCACTGGTGAATGAAGTCTGGCCCCCCGAGTGCTGTTCCCCAAGGTGCCATGTTTGAAAGCTGAGCTACTCTGGTGAGAAATCTAACCTCTCTGACTCTCAGTGTGCTCAGTCACAAAAGGAAAGTAGCATACCTCCTCTCATGGTCATAATTTTTGGGAAGACTCAGATCATGGAAGCCTAATAAGTTTGTGAATTATAAGGAATAATATAACTTAGAAAAATTGCTTACCAAAAACAAGTCCCGGATAAAGAACTTGGCTCTTGTGACTTTGGGGTCTTCTCCTGCATCGGGTGTTGCTGTGGAAATTAAAAATGGAACTTTATTTAAGTGACGTGAAAGAGATAAGTATACGGAAGCAAAAATGGACCCACGAAGGTGCCTCATGGCCGCAGCATTAGGACACCTGCACGGCCAGGTAGACACGCCAAGGGAAGCTTCGTTTCCTTTTTCTCCCAAAGCATTTGAATTTGGCACCTGTGCCTCTGATAAGCCTTTTCTTTGGCAGTGCTGTGGTCTGAAAGGGTGTGTCCCTCCTGAGTTCTTCTGTTGAAGTCTAATCCCCAAAGCCATAGAACTAAGACGTGGGGCCTTTGGAAGGCCATTAGGTCAGAGGGCTCAGCCCTCACAGGGGGACTAGTGCCCTCATGGGAGACCCAGGGAGGGTGCACACCTTCCGCCATGTGAGGATGCAGTCAGAGGAGCCATCTATGAAGCAGAGACCCCACATCTGCCAGACTTCTGGACATCAGCCTCCAGACTGAGAACAAGAAACTCCTGATGTTTAAAAGCCACCCAGCCTCAGGTATTTTATTATAGCAACCAAAACGGACCAAGATGGGCTGAGGGAGGTGGCTACTTTCCACTCAGATAACAGGGAAGCACCTCAGTGAATGCCGACCAGCAGCTCCAGAGCCGGCTCTGCCTGCACAACCGGATGGAGAGGAAGACTGGCAGCAGGCCATCTGGGGCGGGGCCGGCCCTGGCCTGCTGGTGCTGGCCGCAGTCAGCCTTGCTCTTAGGAGCCTGGGGAGGTCGGCTGCAGCGGGCCTTCTGGCTGGGGTCCTCTCGAGACAGCCCGAGGTCCTGGGCCTGGCCCGCTGTTTCTGCGCCCCAGGACATCCCTTCTCCTGCGACTCAGGCTGCGCACACCCGGGTGCTCTCCCCATTCGCCTTCTCTGACTTGGCCACCTCTTGGCAGTGGGGTGGGGGCTTCAGGCCCAGGCAGGACCCCTAGGCCCGCCTCTGGAGGGAGGCTGGGCAGGCCCTGTCCTCCCTCAGGGGAGAGCGTCCACGTGTGCCCCTCCAGGCGCTGGGGTGCAGCGTGCCCAGCAGCAGCAGGCCCGGGGTCACCTGCAGCACTGCAGGCCAAACGAAACCTCCCTACACCTGGGGCTCTCGTGTGCCTGGTAGGAATGGGCACTGGCCTCATCCCGCACGGCGCTGGACCACATTGCGTCACACGCAGAACCTGGGGAGTCCTGACATGGACACACCCCGCGATCCAGCTCTGACCAACGCGAGGCGTCCTCCGGCTCCCAGGCGCCCTGGTCCTCTGCGACCGCACTCCTCCCGTTCCCAGGCGCCCACTGGTGAGTTCGGCCACCATGGACTGGTCTGTGTGTTCCAGACTTTGGACAGTGGAGTCACCCAGAATGAGGTCTTTTCAGCTTGGTCCTCACTTGGTGCGCATGGCACCTGCTCACACTGTCCCTTTCCATTACTAAGTCACAGCTGAGGCCCATGGAGGTGACAATGAGCCAGGCCACCAGCAAGTGCACCAACGCCAGGGAGAGAGGGGTGCCCTGGAAGGCCCAGAGGGACATGATGTGGTACCCAGGGGTCAGTCACTGGGCCCAGCGACGTAGCCAGCAACCCAGGCCTGAGCCACTGGCCTGGACCCTTGCCCATCCCCTGGCTGGGGCAGGTTGGCCTTGGCTTGCAGTGCAGTTAAGCCAGTGGCCATGGTGCCCCTTATGGGGAGCGTAAGTGGGCTATGGTTGGGTTACAGGAAGATGGCTTGGCAGAAGTTCAGAGAATGTTCTGGAAAGATACAGGGAGCAAGCTCTGGCAGTCTCTGAGACAAGGGGAACGAGGACCAGGACCAAGGCCCTGAGCGGGGAAAGAAGGAAGAAGTTGATTTGGAGGTGGCTTCACAGAGCTTGGTCACCTCCCAGACCGGAGGCCAGGGGCTGGAGGCTGCTCTGGTGGATCCCGAGGCAGGTGGCCTAGTCCTGGACGCAGGGGCCTGCTGAGACTTCAGCAGGGAGAGGATGAATGTCAGCGGGAGGTGCCTGTGACCTGAGCTCAGAGAGGCCTGGGCTAGGGCACCTTCCTCGTGCTTCCTGAGGAAGGAGGGCCTGGGGAGGCAGAGCAGACATCCAGTGTGGCTCAGGATCTTGCCGTGACTATGCCAGGCAGGGCTCTCCCGCTATGGGGAAGAGAAAATTGAACATGCAGAGCAGGAAAGTTTAATTCCAAATTCCAAATACTTTCCCCTCTTCACTGAAGATAAGAAATAAATTCCCCAAACCTTAGCAGGTTTCTAGGAGGGTCCTTTCATTTGGCCCTTTCCTTTATCTAGTTTGGGGTTCAAATGTTGAGAAATGATGTCATTTTGCCGGTGACAAATCACCCTTCAAGCCTGCAGGGGGCCGGGTGCCTGCTGAGACTGCAGCACAGGAAGTGGACTGTCACCAGCCCTTCCTGGTGACCTTCTGCCTTGATGCTCAGCCCTGCCCGCTCAGGTCTCCCCAGGGGAACTCATGGGGCATAGCCAGAGGCAGCACAGGAGGCTGACAGAGCTGGTGGGGACAGGGGTTCAAGGACTGCCCTGCCCGTGCAGGCCTGTGTGTGGCCTTCAATGGTTGTGCCACCTCTGTTGGCCTCACGTTCTGTGGGAAAATAATAGGAAACACCGCCTGAGCTCACTGGAGGGTGGAGGAAGGCTCCCCACCACACAGATTCCAAGGGTGGCTGAGGGCAAAACTTAGTGACACAGTCACACCCCCCAATGGCCCTTTCTTTTTTTGGCAGGGCTGGGGGGGACCAGGGATTGAACCCAGGGGCACTGGACCACTGAGCCACATCCCCAGCTCTCTTTTGTATTTTGTTTAGACACAGGGTCTCACCGAGTTGCTTAGTGCCTCCGTTTTGCTGAGGCTGGCTTTGAGCTAGTGGTCCTCCTGCCTCAGCCTCCAGGCTGCACCTCTGCCCACAGCCCTTTCCTGCGCTGCACAGGAGTGTGAACCATTTACAGTGGACTCCTGAGCCAGACATTGTAATGCAGGTCGACGTCCCAATCCACAAGTACAAGACCTGAGATGCCCCCAGTCTGAAGCTCTTTGGGCATCAGCATGACACCAGTGGCGTCTCACACATCTGACCTCTTGTGGCAGGAAGAGCCAGACCACGGCCTCATCTCACCTCAGGCCACGGCGTGAGGTAGACATGAAGCGATGGGCTTCACGGTCAGACCGGGGCCCATCTCCAGGACGTCTCCTCGTGCATGTGCAAATGTTCCAAAGTCCGCAGTCCCCACACCTCGGTAAGGGGTGCTGCTGGGGGGCTGCAGGAGGCCTGATGTGGCCCGGCAGGGCTCAGACTCATCGGATGTGTGGATCCCAGGGCTGGAGACAGGGCACTCTACTCCTCAGTCACGGAAACCACGTTTGAGACTCACCGTCTTCAGGAACAGTGTAGTTCGCGTATTCTGGGAAATAGTCCTCAATCTTCGATTTCCCTGCTAAGACCTTCTCTGCCAGCATGTCCTGCTTGTTGAGGAACAGGATGATGGAGATGGTCCGCAGCCACCTGCAGAGGGAAGAACCGACTTCGCGTGTGCTGTGTGGGAGGGACCTGTGACTGAGGGGCGCTGGGCTCTGTCGCTCAGAGGGAGAGCACTCGCCTGCATGGGCCAGGCCCTGGGTTCATCCCCAGCATTAGGTACCAACGAGCAGGGCTGGGCACTGTCATCTTGTTGGGAACACGCAGCATTCGTTCTTTTTATTTACTTCTTAATCTTTTTGGTACTGGGGACTGAACCCTGGGGCACTTTACCACTAGGCCACATGCCCAGTCCCTTTTATCTTTTATTTTGAGCCAGGGTCTTGTTAAGTTGCCCAGGCTGGCCTGGAACTTGCAATCCTTCTGCCTCAGCCCCCCGAGTCGGTGGGATGACCTGATAGTGTTCAGGATCTAGAATTGTATCCCCATTCCATCTGTAAGCAGTGATAAATACTGGCAGTTAATTCAGCAGCTCAGCATTTTCTAATTCAGCCTCACTGGAGACATTAACGTATGGGTACCAAAGCCAAGATTCATTCATGAAATAGGTACGGTTGGATTTTTGTGGTGTATTTTACTGAAAAAGGGTCAGAAAACCCATACTGGAAGAATCGTTAATAACAGCAACTACAAAATAGCACATGACTCATTAGCTGAGAGGCCGAGCCTGATCTGCCCCTCCTTGGGTCTCCTCCTCCATGTCCAGCCTCCCTGCGCAGTTCCAGGGTCCTTCCTGTGGCCAGTGACATTCATCAGATCTAGGCTCCCTGCACCTCTAAGACAAGCTCAGTGCGGGATGGTGACGTCCAGGAGGTCTCTGTTCTCCGTACTCCATGAAACAGGAGTTGAGAACTGGCTCAAAAGCGTCTAGTAAAGCAGAGAATCAGCAAGGCCCTTGAAACCATTACTTCCAGGTCGACTGGACAGTCCACAGGAATCTTGTGAATTAAAAGCACAAGCCAGGCATGGTGGTGCACACCCAGAATCCCCGCTACTTGGGAGGCTGAGGCCTGAGGATTCCAAATTTGAAGCCAGCCTCAGCTATTTGTCTAGACCTATGTCGGAATTAAAAAATTTTTGAAAGGCCTGGGGATGCTGCTCAGTGACGAAGCTGGGTCCCCAGCACCACAAAAGCAAACAGAACACCCAAACCACTTCCCCCACAAATGGAAATAGCTTTATGGCTTCTTTTAGTTATAAAGTACATAATCTTGGTCTGGGATTGTAGCTCAGCGGTAGAGCGCTTGCCTCGCATGCGTAAGGCCCTGGGTTCGATCCTCAGCACCACGTACAAAGCAATAAAATAAAGACATTGTGTCCATCTACAACTAAAAAAATATTAAAAAAAAAAAATAAAGTACATAATCTTTGTAAAAAGGTTATTCCGAGGGTCTGGGGCTGGGGCTCAGCGGTTAAGCGCTTGCCTTACATGTGTGAGGCACTGGGTTCGATCCTCAGCACTGCATAAAATAAACAAAGGTATTGTGTCCATCTACAACTAAAAAAAAGGTTATTTTGGGAGTATTTTTCTATTATCTTAAGATTAACCTTAAGATAATAATTTATCATCTTAAATTATAGAAAGATACGTAGAAAAAAGCAAAATGTATTTATACCAGAGAAAATTACTATTCAAATCATTATGTTTTTACACCCAGGCTTTCCCTCTATTATATTTTTTACACCCAGGCTTTTTCTTCTAAATACATTTCTCATATATATTCATAAAATAAGAACATTTTTTCAAAATCATTTAGTTTTATGTTTTAGGGTGTTGAGGGTGGCACCTAGGACCCCGGCCTGTGCCTGCTGGCTCTGGGCCCAGGTGGCACATTTAAGCCTTTGTTTTCATGCTGCAGCATTGTGTCCTTTCTCCCAGGGATGAGCCCTGCGTAAACTTACAGGACTCCAGAGCGTTCTGTAGAGTTTGCATTCCTGGCCCCATTTCTTTCCCATTAATGGTGTTAACACCACAAAACTGAGGATGGTGTTGGACACTTGATAGAGATACGTTTCCAATAATCCCAGCCTTCTGCAGGGCTAACTTATATTCCCTGTGCTCCTTGGTGACATCTCCATGGCACATGGGTAAGCACTGTACCCGTGTGCTGGCTTTCCTCTGGCCATGATCACTTAGGCCACTTGGCAGCCTGGCCTCTGCTGTGGTTCTGAGATGCCAGGCTTCTTAGAGACCACCAAGTTACCCTTGGGTGCTTTTATTTTTCTTTTTCCTTTCTTTCTTTTTTTTTGAATGAGGATCGAACCCAGGGGTGCTCTACCACAAAGCCCTTTTTATTGTTTATTTTGAGACAGGGTCTTGCTAAGGTGCTGAGCCTGGCCTCACACTTGCCATCCTCCTCCTAAGCCACTGAGACCACAGTCACCACGCCCTGCAAGTTACCAGCAAATGTTTTAAACTGGATTCCTAAATTTTAAGCATTGAACAAAACCAATTTTGAACCCCAGATGGAGTAGGCATTCAAAAGAGGCCTGCGCTCCTGACCAAGCACGGCCCCTCTCATTAAAGCTTCCCCTCATCTGCAGCATGGGCACCCGTGCGAGGGTGAGGGAGACCCTCGGTGTGGCTTAGGTCTGTCAGTGGGACACAACGTGTCACTGGGGAGCACAGGGAGTGTTCTCAGTCCAGGTGCGGCTGCGTGGATCCTGTGTGACCTGTTGTTCCAGATGCTTTCAAACAGGTCCAGGGACTCGCGCAGCCTGTTGGTGTTGTTGTCCTCCCGGATCACCATGTTGTAGCTGCTGCAGGCTGCCACGTAGATGATGGCCGTGACGTCTACAGGGGAGAGAGGGGAAGGGGAGCCCGAGGTCAGGCAGACACGATCGTGGGTCGGGACCCAGCACGTGACCGACAGCTGCCAGGCCAGGGCGCCACTGGTCAGTGACTGGAAGGGCCTGGGCGTGCAGGGGGTGTCTGACGGGTGCTAGCGCACACCACACGGGGCCCGCCCCAAGACAGAGGTACATCTGGGATGCTTAAACTCTTTGTTTATGAGACTTGTGCTTCAGGAAGAAGCACAACAATCTTCTATAAAATGCTGCAGTTTGGCCAGCGTGGGGGCACACGCCTGTAATCCCAGAGACTCCGGAGGCTGAGGCAGGAGGATTGCAAGTTCAAAGCCAGCCTCAGCAACTTAGCGAGATCCTAAGCAACTCAGTGAGGCCCTGTCTCTAAATAAAATATAACAAGGGCTGGGGATGTGGCTCAGTGGTTAAGCACCCCTGAGTTTAATCCCCAGTACCAAAAAATAAAATAAAATAAAATAAAATAAAATAAAAAATGCTGTAGCTTGCATTCTAGGTAGGTGAGAGAGGATGTGACTCAAAAGCAGTCAGACTGGGGGCTTGCTGAGTTGGCCCTCCACCCCCGTTTTTTTTTTTTTTTTTAATATTTTTTAGTTGCAGATGGACACAATATCTTTATTTATTATATGTGGCGCTGAGGATCGAACCCAGTGCCCCACGCATGCGAGGCAAGTGCTCTACCACTGAGCTACAGCCCCAGCCCCTCCACCCCCGTTCTTGAGGGAGCATGAAAATCACCATTAAAACACTGGATCCATTTTCTTCTCTCGTCCCTCTGGCCGCCGACATCGAACATGCTGTGGGGAGAAGGAGGAGACTGTTCAGGACAGTGGGAACAAGGGGTGTGCCACCTTTCTCCTCTGCTGTCGACATGTCCCTGTTCACAACGTCACCTCTGCCTCCTCAGGGACACGTGGGGGGGCTGGGAGCTGTCCGCCTCAGTCCCTCCTCTGTGGCCCTGCACAGTGCAGCGGTGAGGGAGGGGTCAGACAGACAGCCACCCCAGTGTATAGGGGCACACAGCAGGTGCCTAACAGAGGCACCACATCCTGCGCAGACGTCTGGGCCTGAGACCTGCCAAGGGCCCGCCCAGGGAGGAAGGCTCCCTGCCTCCAAGCTGTGTCTACATCTCTCTGAGCCACGCAGGCCTCAGTCCAGACTGACCTCAGGCATCGTGGCTCTGCACTCCCTGCATGGGCTTTAGGACCCCGCAGTCTGCGCCAGTGGCCTGGGCAGGCTTTTCACCTCAGCTTGATGAAACTGAGCTCAGAGCAGAGCCTGCTCACCGCAGCCTACTGCAGTGGGAGGGGACCTGGTGGCCACGTGGGCCGCAAGGGCCTAGCCGGGTTTCATCCAGGCTGTGCGCCCTGACCGCGTCCTGCTGGGTTCTCAAGGAATGCAGGGGTAGTGCCCACGCCCTGCCCTCAGGAGAGCACTGGGCACCCCAGAGGCCCTCCTGCGCGAGGGCCTCACCACAGACTTGCCTCTGAGTCTGAGGCTGAAGGTGACGTGGGAAAGGGGCAGGGGCCCGTCTCGAGTGCTGAGCCTTGTGGCAGATGCGGCAGAAACGCCAGGGAGCCGGTGTGGCTGGGTGTGCTTGGACCGGGCAGTAGCCGGGGCTTGGAGGATGGCACAAGCAAAGGCACAGTGGCCGTGGAGCTGGGCGGACAGGACAATGACCTGGTCCAACCTGGCGAGGCAGAAGACTGGCCAGGCCTGTTGGGGTGGTCTGGGTGGAAGAATGGGGGCCTAGGGTCTCTGCCTCAGGGTGGGGATGAGCAGGTCTTCATGGAGGGAGGATCCACGGCGCATCTCGAGGGGGCAGGACGAAGAAGACGGGTTCCTTCCGTGGAGTCTGTGCATGGACAGCCGGGAGGAACCCAGGGTGGTACAGAAAGAGGGCACTGTTTCTGTCCCACAGTCAGTCGAAGGGCCAGTCAGGCCTGTGGCCAGGCGAAGGGCACTTCCCTTCAGGGGACACTTTGTGCCACTACTTGAAAGGGGGGAAAGCGGGATCTGAACCCTTGCTGGAGCTCAAATCTCACCCAAACCACACTTACCTGAAAGGACTGGGTTTCCTTCAGGCCCCTCCAGCCCCAAGCTGGGTTCTGGGACACCGCCCGCCACCCACCTGAGGCCCCACTCTAACAACATACTCACTGAAAATTCACTTTGTCCACTTGGAATCGAGTCTCGAAAATTCCCGATGTCAGCACCCTGCACCTGAGGAGGTCCTGGGAGCAGGAGAGAGAAGCCAGCTGGGCCCGCCCTGCCGTGCCCCTGCCCTGCCGTGCCCCGCACCCGCTTCCACAACTTCTACTGTAGAGAAAGAGTAATAGCTAAAAGCTCACATGGACGCTGTCCTATCCCCCAGGGAAGAACCACAACCAACATGTGGATTTGGTCCTGAAAGACTGAGAACTGCGCCTGCTCCGCGTTCTGTTTTTTAATTTTTTTTTTTGCAACTGGGATTGAACTTGCGGGCACTCGACCACTGAGCCACCTCCCCAGCCCTACTTTGTGTTTTATGTAGAGACAGGGTCTCACTGAGTTGCTGAGCGTTTTCTGAGGATGGTTTTGAACTTGTGATCCTCGTGTCTCAGCCTCCCCAGCCATTTCTTTCTTTTAAAAAAAAGTTACACGGGAACATCTTGCTGACTGCTTTGCCCCCGACAGCTGAGTCGGAGCGCTTAGCTTTCTGGGAGAACACCTCTGCTCCCTTCAGCTCGGGGGTGAAGAACACTTTCGAGGAGAAAGTAACTCTGCATTCATAAACCATGGATCACAAGATTAGAAGGGAATCGATTATGGATTTGCTCTCTTCCTTGAATATTTCTGTTCTCTAAGATCTGAGATGATGGGGTCCCCAGGGGGCGGGAGCCATGCAGTTTTATGAAGCTACGCCTCTGCTTCACCTGCCAAGGTCAGGGTTTCTTCTTGCCCTCCACCCATTATATGTTGACGAAGCAGTCACTGCTATAATTCTGGAAGATGAGAGGAGGTTCTGCCACTTTAGCACCATGAGAAATGTTTAGGATTGACGCAAGGCTAGGAAGCCCCGAAGGCTCAGATCATTTTAAGCTCTTGCAATTGGCTTCAGGGAGAGAGGGACCTCTGGCCTCCAGGGAAGGCAGAGGAGAGAGCCTCCAGGGGCCCAAAGCTCAGGCCCAAAGGGGGATGCAGACTCTGGGGAGCTTGAAGTGTCCTCTGAGTGGAGCCCCTCCTATCCTCCTTGGGGCTCACTAGCTCTGGAAGTGCCTGGGCGCGGCTAAATTGAGCCGCCTGGGGCTCTCCTGGTCTCTGCACATGCCTGAGGCCTCTGTGCTGTTTACAGATGTGCAGAAGTTTGCTTTGTGTTGAAGACAGTCTGGCACACCTGCAGAGTGTCCTGTGGGACCCAGCCCTGGGCCTAAAACCCAGCGAGGGGCCCAGTTTACGAAGGGAAAGTGGAAGCCTGGCTTTCCTGCTGCCTGAGCTTCCCTCCAGGCCCAGGAGCAAGGGCGCAGGCTGGGGCCAGGCGTGGGCGCAGGGGTGCTCAGCAGTGTGCAAGCAGCAGTTGGCTGAAGGATTTTTTCCGTAACCTGTTGGAAACAGTCGCTGAGTGACCTGGCCTGGGGACTTGCGCCGGGCGCTGCTCTCCTACCTGGTCGGTGGGAGTGTAGTCCACCAGGCTGACGCTGTCGATTCTCTCCAGGAAGCTGCAAGGAAAGCCAGTGCACGTTCAGACGACTGGGGACGCATGAGCAGCACAGGACACAGCACGGCAAGGACGGGGCGGGCCCAGAGCTGAGGTCACTTTCCACCTTGCTTCCTGCACGTGTTTGACTGGATAACGCAACAGTCCTGACCCATACATCCTGGTGTGTGCGTGCGTGCGTGCACGGTGCTGGGGTGAACCCTGGCTTCCCACATGCTAGAGACAAGCACTCGACCACTGAGCTAAAATTTTTAAAATTTTGAGACAGGGTCTCCCTAAATTGCTGAGGCCTTGAACTTCTGATCCTCCTGCTTCAGCCTCCCAAGGAGCTGGGACTCCAGGCGCAGCACCATGCCTGGCTTTCTTTTCTTTTTCCTTTTTAAAATCTCTACCTTCCCTCTTTCCTCTTCCCAAGTCCTACTGGGTTGGGGCAGGGGCCAACTGGAAAATTAGGAAATGGGGGCCTCCCTTCCAAAGTGAAGCGAGTAGAAGTCACTGTGAGGTAAATAAAACATGAGAGTGAGAGATGACCCTTTAATACATTCCTATCAAGAACCAAGAGTTGTGTGTGTATGAATTAAAGGTCGACTGTGCCTGCAGAGACACTGCAGAGCTGGGGCCCAGGTGGCAGGGCAGTGAGAAGCTGGTGGCCTCTTGGGAACGGGTAGCATGAATCCTGTGGCTGCCACTGCATCCCTGGCCGAGGGAGGCGCCTGCCCCAGCTGAGGCCTGTCTGAGAACCAAAAAGCAGGCAGAGCGCACTTGGTTCCAGCCTCTAGCCAGGAGGGAGCTTGAGCAGAGTGTGCAAGCGGGAGAAGCCCCTGCTGGGGCGGGAGCCCAGGTCCAGGGCTGGACAGCCAGGCTTCCGGACAGAGGGCTGCTCCCCAGGCCCCGTGTGCTCTGAGCCTTTGATCCAGATGTGCCCTGCCTGCTTGACGCCCTGGTACTGAGCCCTCGAGGCGACTCTAATCAGCTCCCCAGAAGGGCTGAAATGGAACCGGCCGTGGATAGAGTTTAGGAAGCAGCCCATTTAAATGGGTGCACGTGGGGAGGTAGGCGGGTGATTTCCTCAGATGGTAATAACCTGTGCAAGTAGAAACAGTGGAACACGTTAACAAAAAGTACGCCTGAGGTCCCGGGAGATGCGATTGAAGATCGCCTTCCAGAAGACGAGGTGGGGGACCGACCCAAGCCAGTGGTTCAGAGATGCTGGAGTGGTTCAGAGATGCCTCCCACCCTACCTCCAAGATGGCACTAGGTTCCCTCCCGCCTGGCCCACGTCACCACTTGACCGCATTTGAAAGGGTTATAACGCACCTCCTTAAATATGCCACTGCATGCTGCTAAGAAAAATTAAGGAGATCTAAGAGTGCCCCTTGCAAACCCTTCACTACATACAGAGTTTCAAACAGCATCAAATTGCAACTGTGAAAAATCGCTTTTGCAGGAGCAGAGGTGAAAGCCTGCAAGCCCAGCAGCTCAGGAGGCTAGGGCAGGAGGACTGCAAGTTGGAGGCCAGCCTGTGAAACTTAGTCTCAACAATAAAATAAAAAAGCTGGGGATGGAGCTCAGTGGTAGAAGACCCCTGAATTCAATCTCCATTACCCACACCTTCCCCACAACTCACCCGCATCACAACGCTGACAATGTAGACAATATGCCCTTTTCTCCTTTTCCCTTTGAAACCTGAGATTACATCCCCATCTGTGGCAAGATGCCAATTGTAATTACAGGGACACAGAATCCCTTCCACCTGGTGCCGCGTCCCGCTCTGGTAGCAGGGTGCACTGCCGTTCATGGCGGTTCGTCTCCTTCGTAGAAGTGGAAATAAAAGACACGAAGCCTGTGAACTACACTCACCATTTTTTTTTTTCTTTTTTCTTTAAAGACACCCTCCCCCCCTAAAAAAGACACAAGACCTTCCTGCATTGCCCGGGCTGGTACTGAACTCCCGGGCTCAAGCCATCCTCCTGCCTCAGGGCAGCCACCTTGCCCACCTTGCACCAATCTTAACTTCCATTTGTTTTTTACACCCGTGTCCGTGATTTCCTTTTATGGGCATGTTCTATCTACCTAACTGTATTAATTATATTTAAGGGCAGACGCCAAGTCTTTTAATCTCTAGGAAGAGGCGCCACACAGCTGGTGCCTGGTAGATTTTTGTCTCGATCTTTTACGTGTTCCCTCATTCTGCGCGACCACTGCGGGTGTCTTTGTCCTGACACCTTCTGGTGAGAGAGACTGCACATGCCCCAGGGGCAGGGACAAGCACTTCCATCTGGACCAGCACCATGAAGGGCACGACACAGGGCTCCCGGCACCCACACCAGGCTCTGGGCTGCGCTCACTGCACGGCTGTTACCTGTGCCCACCGCTGCCATCAGAGAGCTCCTGGCACTGCCAAATCAGCCAAAGGGCGGGCATAATTGCCCTGGAGCACCCAGGCGGGAGTCCAGGCCACAGCAGACCTGTGTGGTCCTTCTTCCTATGGACTGAGAATCTGGCTGTACCAAAGTGAATTCTGGGAAGCCCGGCAGGCACCTGCTCATCGATTAAAATTAATTAGCTGATTAGGAACATTACAGAGGCCTGTTCATCAGTTTGTTCCATGTCCCCAGCTGGTAACTTGTAGTTAATAGTACCAAAGACACAAACTTTGGATTTTGGCTCCAGAAACACCTCAAGGCGGTGTTTGTGTATTGCAGATGGACGGAGTCCCTCACTTCAGCTCCTAGTGGGACTGGCTGACCCTGATACTATGGGCACTAAACAAGGTTATCAAATGGGGCTTATTTTAGGTGATCTTTTCAAAATAAAGATAACAGGGTAGGCCCGTGTTTAAAAGGCACACAGGTGACCTGAAGCTTGCTCCTTTAGGGAGGACAGCTTTAGTTAGAAAGTTCTTTGCTAACACATATCTGGGTTCCTGTACTCAAATAAATCAAAATTGTAAGAAAGTTAAGTTTGTGTATCGATTGGTTCACTCTATTTCTTTCCTCATTAATTTTTTTTTTTTTTTTTGTTACTGGGAATTGAATCCAGGGGTGCTTTACCACCAAGCTACATTCACAGCCCTTTTTATTTTTGAGACAGGGTGCTGCTAAGTTGCCAGGTTGGCCTTAAACTTAGGATCTTCCAGCTTTAGCCTCCAGAGTTGCTGGGATTACAGGCGCGTGCCACCACACCTGCCTTTTTCCCATTAATTCAAACCCCAGGTCAGAAACTGCATTTGAAAGCACGAAAATAAAAAGTAATGTTAGTAGCTGCATAAACATGAACTATTTCCCTGGTTATGTTTGAACTGGATCCTTTCATGGGTTCCATGTGTCTCTGGTCTAGGAATGTTTCAACAGAAAATCTTGTTTCCAGGAAGAAACAATTACTGTAAAGAAGGAATAGACAAGGGGCTAGGGTTATGGCGCAGTGGTAGCGTGCTCGCCTAGCACGCGGGAGTCACCGGGTTCGATCCTCAGCACCACATAAAATAAAATAAAGATATTCTGTCCACCTACAACTAAAAAATAAATATTTAAAAAAAAAAAGGAATAGACAAGACTCCTAGGAATGCGCAAGAAAATGCTGTCAACCAAACAGGAACTCAAGTAGGAGGGCTGGGGTGGCTCTGGACAGATACCAGGCTTTCTGAGCCAACTCTACCTCTGGATTCTCCTTTCTTTTCTTCTTTTTGAGGTGCTGGGGATTGAACCTCCTGCATGATAAGCACGGCCCTAACAGCTGAGCTACATCCCAGCACATGAATACCTTTTTAAATAGGACCCATACT
This sequence comes from Xerus rutilus, assembly GCA_028644305.1. NCBI lineage: Eukaryota > Metazoa > Chordata > Mammalia > Rodentia > Sciuridae > Xerus > Xerus rutilus. The sequence goes on along the minus strand of CM053412.1, from coordinate 67,384,886 downwards.
CATATGCAATCACATGCAGTTTAAAACGATTTATTTAACAAAATTTCTGTGATTTACATTTTATCATTGCATCAACTCCAGAAGAGAGGAAATAATTCATGGGCCTGTAGTGCTTTTGAAAATAATATCTGATTCATAAAAATGTACATTCATATAGTATGAAATGAACATATTTTAAGAAAGTTCAAGCATATACAAGCATTGTTTAATCTCACAAAATATATTTTAATGGGAATATCTGCACTATAAAATTGTCTCCAATTTACCAAAGAATTCAACACTAAGCTATTTTTTGAGTTCTAATTAAATTTTTCCAGTCCAAACAGGGTTTAAGACACGTGCTGTGCTCACACCGGCTGCCTCTGCACAACCAGGTGGATGAGAGGACACCTGATCTGCTAAGGCTGGTGACAGAAACGCTGTGCGATTGACAGGTGTCCTTTAGAGCAGACATCTGTACAACGACCAAATATATTTTTTAAAAAAAACTTACTACAAGGGTCAGTCCGCATCTGCCCACGACGCCTCTTTTTTCCTGAAACATTCATTCACACTGGAAAACATGTTATCCACTGGTACTTGGTTAGGAATCTTTCAAAGAGCTTGGAAAAGTTCCTATGCTTATTTTCAGAAACACTGGGATTCTTTTATGGAGAAACCGTCCAGTGAAGGAAGAATTTTAAAAACTTACAAGTATTTAACCTAGTTTAATCTACTCGCCACGCAAAACAAGTTGCAATTCTCCCTGTTTTGGGGCTGCGACTAAGTGGAGAGGGCAGGCTTTGCTTCTCAGCCAGAAACAGGGCCGTTCCCGGAAATGACGCGGCACCCGGGCCTCCAGACCCCTTCCCACCCAAGCTCTCCTCCTCCCAGACTCCTGGCTGGCCCGAGGCACACTCGTCATTTGCATGGCTAAGTAGAACATTACAACTTATATTTTTAAGGTTTTTAAAGTTGTTACTTTAAGACAAAATAGTAAATGAAAATAATTAGAACTTAAAATAATCAGAACTAATTTTATTTCATTTTTGGTTGTTAAAATAAAAACGAAACCTATAAACATACAGTCCCAGGGTTTTCCCAGACCAATCAACAGTTCTTTGGCAATGTTAGGTGTGTAAAATGACTACCATGCTAATTAACATACTCTCAGGAGAAGTCTGATTAAAGTGTGGACATCGTGAAGTAACCAGAAACTGCCCAACACTACACCAAGTTCTTTTAAAAACTCTTCGTAAATAGAAAATATAAATGAACAAATTAATTTTTCCCGATAATAAATTAACTTCTGTGGCATTTTCTTCCAGTTACACAAACTCTATTATCACATGAAAATTTGTAGAATGTAAACAGCAAGAGTATTATTTTAAAACCTAAGGTAATTTTAGCGTAAGTTATGAGAATAGTCAATTGTAGTCTTGTTTCGATGGCAAAAAACCAAAAGCAAACAAACCAAAATTAAAAAGGCTATACAGAAAGAGCACTGTCTTCCGAACGAGGCGTTTACAGCCGTGTCACCCAAATCATCATCCCCTTTAATTCTCACGGACCACCTGTCTGTGTGCCACCCATCGCGCGACACACGCACGACCCTGATGGGACCCTTCTTGGAAACCGGACAGACGGGAACCGGAGCGCTCGCCGAGGGGCCCGGAGCCCCGTACACCGACCAACGGGTTCTGCTAAAGGGCGGCTGTAAACACACACCGTCCCGAGCCGGGGAGCTGCGGGCGCGGGGCGGCGAGGCCGGAGGCTCCGCGGGCCTCCCCGGCAGCCTCCGGCCCGTCACACCTGGTCGCGCAGGCGGGCCAGCCTCTGCGACAGCTCGTCCTGCTCGGCCGAGGCCACGCTGGTGCCCACGGAGCCCGTCTGGCCCTGCGGCAACTCCATGTTGAGGTCGAGGCCCGCCTCGTCGGCCATCTCCTGCAGCAGCAGATCCACCTGGTTCTGGGGAGTGGTCAGCGTCGTCGTGCTGCTCATCGTGTCCTCCATCTGCTGCGTCTGCACGTCCAGCGTCTCGAACTGGTGCTCGAACTTGTCCATCAGCGCGGAGATCTTCTCCAGGTTCATGGTCTTGAGCGTCGCGTCCATCGACTTGACCACGCCGGCCATCGACTTGGTCACCTTGCCCATGGTCACGGCCGTCTGCACGCGGGCGGCCACGGCGTCCACGCGCGCGCTCATCCTCAGGAAATTCACGGCCTGGTTCTTCTGGCGGATGGCGTTCTCGGCGTGGATCCTGGCCACTTCCATGTTGCCCTTCTGAATGGCCTTCTTGATCTTGGCCTTCTCGGCCTTCTCCTCCTTGTCGCACTTCTTGGCACTCCTGCTCAGTTCTTTGGCCGCAAACTTCAGGTTGAACAGGTGCTTCTCCATGTTGGACATGGTGGGAGGCCGCCTCCAGTCGGCGGCCAGGCCCGGGCGTGCGCGGAAGCGAGACAACGAGAGGTGGGTCCGCTCCCGGCCGCCGCTCCTTTGTTTTGGTCCTACTTCCTGCTTCCACTGAGCGCGGCGCAGACGGTGACGTCAGAACTAGGCGCCGGGGCGGGGCCTGCGGGGCCGAGCGCTAGCGGGGCTACGGCTCAGCTGGCGCCAGGGACGGGCCTGCGTGACGCAAGGCGCGGGGGGAAGGGCGGGGCTACGGCGCGGATGGCGCCGGGGCGGGGCCCGCGTGACGCACGGCGCCGTGGGCGGGGCTGGCCAGAGCCCCGCCTCCCACGCCGCGCGGGTCGCTGCGGACTTCACCTAGCCGGCGCTCGCGGCGCTGGTCAGGAACGCGGCAGAGTGCCCGGCTCCCGATGCGGCCCGGCCACGCGCACGCCCAGGCCCCGGCGAGGCCTGCGGACCGGAGCTCTGACCGGCGCCCGAAACGCGGGCCACGAAACGGACGAAATGGTCGCGGAGCCGCGCCCACGCCCTGTGCTGGGGACCCGCGGCGTCCGTTATCACAGCGGCGGTCCGAGGCGGTCAGTTCAGCCATCACCACCCAGGCCGTCCCGTGGCGTAGCGATGGCACCTGTCTTCTGCCCACACGGTTCTGTCTTTTTGATGTTTTATAAATATCCAAGGAACTTGAGTCACATTCGAGTTTGACAAGCTGAACTGTCGTTTTAAATTAGGCAGGCAGAGAACGGTGAGGAGCCGGGACCCACACGCTGGCATGTGTCAGAACTGTCACGGTGTATTGTGCCCTTTAAAAATAAATGCAGCTTTTGGATGGCAGCAGCGTGCACTGTGACTCTCTCCATCAGGAAAGTCCCTCCCACACAGCAACAGGTGCAAGAAAGTCCAGTCCTAAGGAGCTAGGCTGCAACGGACACAGCGGATTCTGCTTCGAATTATTTTCCTCTAGAAGTCTCTATCTCTTGGGCTTCTTGTGCCAGCTTGCCAGTCAGTTCAAGGGGTGCCAGGGCTGCCGGCATCCCCTTAAAGCACAGCTCTGATGGTGCCACTTGCTCCAAAGTGGGGCACGCAGGTTACATTCCTAAGTGTCACCCTGGCTCCTTGCTTTTGCTGCCCAGTGCCAGTCAATCCAGGCTGAGGCAGGGAAGCTGCTAGTCGGTTGTGTCACTGGACCAAGGCAGAAGATGAGACAGGGTGCTCCTCTCCAAGTCCTGGCTTTTCTGTCCATGTCTTTGCCTGATGAGGTGATGCCACCCCTCCATGAAGCCTTCCTAGGACTCCCTCCTGCCCCTCAGTGCTGCTCCTGTGTTCTCTATGGATACCACGGCACAGGGCACATGCCTGGCTCACAGGAATTACATGAACCACTTGGAAGCAAACAACATTCTTATTCTGATTCCTTCTGGATTACAGTGGGTGCTCAGCGCACAGTAGGCCCTGCAGCCCCTAAGGCTTGGCTGAATCTAGCTGAGAGCAGCTGGGACATGACCCTAATTAGCAGCTTAACCAGATACTCCTGCCTCAAAGCAGAACTCTTTCTCCAGAGGACACTTCTAGAAATGAATAAGAGGGAAGAACTCTTTGGAGTGGGGTAGAGGGTAGAGGGCCCCTTCTCTACTCACCCTCCCCTCTTTGAGCTCCCTGGCTCTTGCAGTTTGCAAAAACAGTTTCATATCCGTGCTATGTGGCTTTTGTTTCTCTTTTGGTACTGGAGATTGAACCCAGAGGCACTCTACCACTGAGCTACATCCTCAGCCCTTTTTATTTTTTATTTCAGGGTAGGGTCTTGCGAAGTTGCCCAGCCTGGCCTCAAACTTGCAATCTTCCTGCCTCAGCCTCCTGAGTAGCTGGATTTACAGGTGTTCACCATGCCTACCTTCTTAGTAACAAATGCTAATGAGGTGCGATGGTTTGGGATATAATCATGACAAACAGAGGTGATGATGATTGTGACAACTGCCATTCATCAAGGACTTATGGGCCAGGTTATTGTTCTAGGTACTTCTAGACTTAACTCAGTCCATCCTCATAAGCCCTGTGAGGTGGAGACTAGTAATCTCTCCACCTGCAGATAAGGGACGGGAGGCACAGAGCCGGAAGGTACTCCCCTGAGACCTCACAGCTGGTTATGTGGCAGAACCCAGGTCCCGCGGATGTGTGGGACATTAACAAAACAGTGGGGAGCCCGCTACAGGCGAGTCAAGAAGAACCGAGGATCATTCAGCCTAAAGCAAGAAGGTGACTCAGCAGCTGTCCTTTCCAGAAGAACCAGGGGTTGCGTTGACTGCAGGGTCAATGTCCATTACAGTGTAGCTGCTAAAAGAAGGTGCCACCACCTGAAGCTGCTCATGGAACTGGCCGTGCTCCACCTGCCTGGACAATGTCCAAAGAAAGGGGCAGAGTTCCAGAAGCCACACAGAGATAGGGTGATAACTGCCATTCTGACTGGACTGAGATGAAATCCCTTTAGCCTTGACCTCCTCTCCCTTCTGGGAAGTAGCCAAGCCCTTCCCCCCTAGGGTGCTCCACTGTGTTCGGCAGGATCTGGAGCAGGATTTCCTTCTGAGCTCCAGACTCACACCTGTCTGTCACCGTGACACTGGATAATTTGTGGCACAAGACTCTGCAGCTCCTCAGGGTGACTGAACTCAGTCCTTTCCCCCAGATCTCCTCATCCACTTAGCCATGGCACACCACACCCCTCCTGGTTCTTCAGGTCAGTCTTAAGAACCCTCTGGTGAGGCCTCACCCACATCTGCACTGACGCATCTCCACACCTTTCTCATTTTCCACCTCCCACTGAGGGTGGCGGCCTTCAGATCTGTCTTAGATTGGCATGGTGTGTCTGTGGTAATGAGCAAAGGGAAGAGTATTTGGTGATTATTGCCAAAAGAGACTTAAGGCCTATGACAATTAAGATGCACCTAAGAACCTTCTGGATCTAATACAGGTGTGAGAAAAGTGCAGTTGATGACCACTGGGTAGCCGTGATGCCTGCTGCCTCCCGGCCCACAGCCAGGCAGATCCTTCCCAGTGAAGACAGTCACGTTCTATTAGACTGCCAACGTTTCCAGAAATGTGTGAGGCAAACCAGTTAATTATTTTTATTATAAAATGGTAGGAAATATATGCTATAATTTGGCACTTTTATTTCCTTCTTTTGACTCCATATAAGTGTTTAAACTTGAGATACACAGGTAGGACATGTGATTCGATTTCACTGGGAAAGAATGAATCATTTACTAAATATAAAAACTCTAAAAAAAGGAGGAAATACAAAAATCAATTTTGTCATGTGTGTTAAAATATTCTGGGAGTCTGGGCTTGGGCCGTAGCTCAGTGGTACAGTATGTGGCTAGTACGCGTGAGACCCCGTGCGTTTCTCGTGGTTCTGAAGTGCAGTGTTGCAGCCTCTCAGCCCTGGAGACCCTCCTCACGCACCTCCACACTCCCTGCAACCTCTCAGCCCTGGAGACCCTCCTCACGCACCTCCACACTCCCTGCAGCCTCTCTCAGCTGCTCTCAGCCGTGGAGACCCTCCTCACGCACCTCCACACTCCCTGCAGACACTGAAGTTGGCTCACTCTGCAGCCCTTCCTTGCCCAGTGCGGAGCGTCCTGGCTCGCCACCTGTCCCTGTACTTCTGCAACACAGCAGATGCTTGGTGAGTTGCTGCCGAATGCGTGAATGCAGCTGAAGGAAACAGCACTGCATGCACGTCCACTTGGTGACCACTTCAAGGACACTGAGTCCTGCTGACGTGCATCTATGGCTCATGCACTAGTAGCATGTCACACATGTCATACGCATGTGCACGTGTATCTAATCTTTCCCACGACACTTCTGTTTTAGTGCCAGGGATCAACCCAGAGCATCATGCAATCTCTGCACGCACTGTACCACTGAGCCGAACCCCCAGTCATCCATCCATCGGTCGTCTGTCTGTCTATCACTTTTTATTTAGGAACACAGCTGTAATTCAAAACTCTCAAGATCCTCAAACATTGAGCAATCTCAAGGTCCCTGTCCCTCAGCTTATGTTAACCTGATGTCAAGCTTTACCAATAAACAGGAAGCATCAGCAGGGACAGATCCGTGGCCTGACAGTGGGCGCTGCACTGCTTTGTGTGCAGCCGTGGGGCCCGGCGACCCGGTTCTGGTAGCAGAAACCTGACTTCTGGGTGCCCCAACTCTAATTTGGCACCTACCACTACACCAACGTAAGGATTTTACTTCTCTACCTGGAACAACTTACTGATTTGATAAGTTTGAGAAGGAATTTAAATGCCCCTGTCCCTCTACGACAGTTCAGAATTTCTTTTGGCACTGAGTAAAAGCAATGACCCCCTGACCCTGGGCCTTCATGGTGGGCGGGCTTTAGATTCATTCTGTCTTCCTTGGAATAAAGAAAGATCTGACTGGGCATGTGGTGTACACCTATAATCCCATACCAACTTGGGAGGCCAAGTCAGGAGGGTTGCAAATTCCTGGCCAGCCTCAGCAACTTAGTGAGACCCTGTTTAAAAACAAAAAATGAAATGGGCTGACAGTGTGGTTCAGTGGTTAGAAAACAGACGTGAGACTGTAAGCCGAGCTTCCTCAGCATGACCAAAAGCCACGTGCACACATTGTGCTGGACTCTAAGGGAATGAAAATTATAAGCACTAAGTAAAGAAATAGGGTCGGGGACGAGAGACCTGAAATGCTATCTGGTCTGTGAAACGTGCTGTGTGGTTTTCTTTCTGTTCCCTGCTGGCAACTTGATTATGTTGCTTCTTTCCTTTTAGGAGGAGCTTACACCTGCAGTAGCTGACGGTCGCCTGGCTGTCCGCGGGAAATACACAGTTCCTCCCCAGCAGGTTCTGACGCAGGGTGACTTTGCGGCCACACACCAGAGGCCAGGACAGGCCAGCACCCTGGCCCTGCATGGCGCTGCTTGGCAGGAATGTGGAAGCTGATTCTTCTCACGTAATTTTTTTTGACCTGAACATTAAGTTTAAAACCTATAAATTAAAGACTTGACCTGCAAGGTATCCAGCCAGTCTTGCTGTCAACTAAAACCTTCTCTTGTCCCCGAGAGCTCTGACTGTTCCTAAAGGACACAGATCCCTGGGAGGAGGGCCTCTTCCCAGGGCCAGTGTGGGCTGTTTGTTGATTGCTTTCTAGGAATGTGTGCGTGTGCAGTGACTCACTGTATCCTGATCAGTGCAGCATCCGACCCACCATGAGATCCCGCTTTTACCTAGTGTTGTATCTGGTTACATTAAGCTTCAGAAGGGCAGGTGATTTAAAAGAGGCATGGCCAAGGGAGGAGAGTGCCCGTTCCAACGGCCACATGCACTGGGAACCATTTAATTCTTTACAGTTCTTGTGCAACCCACACCACGCACTGGGCTCCTTGGCCGCTGGTGCCCACAGAAGGCTACTCCTGCCATTTCTTTCAGTTAAGGAAGGCCTGAAATTTAGTTTTTGAACCAAACAGAAAGATTTTTGTTAATTTAAGCTAGAATCATTAAGTTAGGAAGAAAAACAGAAATCAAATATAACTTATCTTAGTCCTACTAGGAATAATTCATTTTAATACCTCTAACTTGAATGTAAACGAGCCTATAACAAAGCAGAATATTTCTTATCATTCTGTACTTTTATAACACATCGTTAGAGTTTCCAATTTCCTCTGAAACATGAACAGTGTGGTCTACAGGGGGCCAAGGGCAGAAGAACTAACTTGAAGAGGCTGAGCTAGGAGGATTGCAAGTTCAAAGGCAGCCTTGGCAATTTAACAAGGCACTGAGTGACTTAGTGAGACCCTGTCTCAAAATCAAAGATAAAATAGAACTGGGGATGTGGTTAAGCACCCCTGGGTTCAATCCCAGTGCCAAAAGACAGATGGCGAGAGCCCCCACTAAGTGGGAGCACTACCCTAGGAGAGGGACCGAGGCTGCCCCACTAAGCAGGAGCCTCTCATGAGAACCAGCCGCTCCCTCAGGTTTAACAAGGACCTCTGCACGCAGTCTCCACACAGAACCAGAACAGAAGTGACGACCAGCCGGACCACGGCATCCACACGTCGCTGCACAGACCTCTCGCTGGCCAGCTCCTCCTCTGCTGCCAAGGCTCGAGGCTCCAGTTGGTGCTCTGCAGGCAGTCGCTGAGGTTGCCTGTCCCCCTCGCCTCCAGCATGGCCGCGCTGGCTGACTGAGGCGCCTTCCCGCTAACTCTTCGCCACTGCTTCCTCCACATGACTTCTGGGGTGCGTGGTCAGGCCTGAGTGTTTGGGACCCCAGAGCTGAGCCTCTGGCCTGGGACTCCAGTAACAGAAGGGTCTCCTTGACCAAGGGACAGAGTTGCTGGCCTAGCACTCTCAGTGGCTTGGACAATGAGGCCTTCTAGCGGTTGTTTCTCGCAGGAGCCAGGCAGTCTTTAAATGACCATCTAGAAGGCATCACTGGTAGTAAATCAGAGCACATCTGGAGCAGAATGTGTATTCTTAGAGCAAAGCTTAGGGGTTAAAAGAAAATCGAAAGCTAAGTGAACTCGGTCAGGCTGATGCAGAACTGAGAATTCCACAACTTGGTGCTCATGAACTGCAAGAGCAAGCGACTGGCTCACTGCAGGCCTTCCGGCGTGCCTGTTCTCCCAGCTGCCGCGGCCACAGTGCCTCTGCCCCGCATCAGGGGCCCGCAGCACTCCATCCCCTCTGGACACTTTCAAGGCAGAATGAGATGCATGTGGTCAGGGTCGGGTAGAGAACTGTGCTCTGAGGACCTCCACACCAGGGGGCTCCTAAGAGGGGTGCCCCAGAGACGAAAGAGCCTCTGCACCCTGTGTCCAACCAGCCAAAACTGCAGGTTGAAGATCCTATTCAAAAGGAAATTATGGGGCTGCGGTTGTGGCTCAGTGGCAGAGCGCTTGCCTGGCACGTGTGAGGCACTGGGTTTGATCCTCAGCACCACATAAAAATACACAAATATAATAAAGATATGTGTCCATCTATGTCTAAAAAAGATTTAAAAAGGAAATTACAGCTGTATCAGCACACAGATGTTTGCTCCCTGACGCTGTTCCCTGGACAGTACAGATGACCTTGTTTACCAGCAATTACATGTTCTTAGGTGTCAAATGTCCTCTAGCGATGGGTGGAAGTCAAGGAGAGGATGGGGGATTAAAAGCAGGTAGCGTTCCATTCTATGTACGGACTTGAGCATCTGTGAATTTTGGTATTGAAGGGCCCTTGGAGCTGGTCCCCTGAGGATATTTAAGGGCAACAATACTTGGATTCCTTCAGCTCACACCATGTTTTAGAGGAAGAACTGGAAAGAGAAACTGACCTCTGAACCAATATTTACCTTACGCTGAGTTTCTCACTTTAAGAAATCTGAGCTGTCATTAAACATGTTCAACTGAGGATAATACAGAATTGTCTTTTTGGGCAAAACGCTCTGTTAAGTCCTGTCTCTTTTAGAAGAAGATATATTTAGCCAGCACATGCAGCTCAGCAGAGTCGCTGCAGAGCGTTTGTCCTTTAGCAATCACCGCCTGCCTCAGGGAGCCACGAAGGGATCTTCCATTCCCTCATCACAGAAGCAATGCCCAGCTCGAGGTTTTTATTAATACCAAATAGAATGAGATACGAGGGCACCCCCTGCACTCAACTGTCCTTGTGGGAGTAGCAAAAGGAAATCCTGTGCTTAGATTTCCTTGAGTGAACATGGTAATACCATAGAGCTTATACCCCGAACGCAGCTTTCTGTCGGCATCAGGGATCCTGGTGGAATCTGGAGGAACAAGGTATTTAATTCTAACCACTGGTGCACGTAAGTAGCTGAGGAAGCTTCTTCCTTCTTCCTTTTTTTTGAATGCTTTCCTTGATAGGAAATCATCAAAGAGCAGCTTCCTTACCCCTGCACTGTTCGAAAGCCTTCATCTCACTTCCACATCTCACTTCCACATCTTGTGAACACATTCTCGTTTTTCCTGGGAGCAGGAAGATGCTTGCAGAATGTACTTCCCATTTCTCTGAGGCAGTCAGCACTTCCATCCTAAAGGAACCCACATCGTAGGGTGTACCTGAACTTTGTTCTCTGTTTTGGTTTGACTTGGTTTCTGGTCCTGGGGATGGTACCCAGGGTCTCCTGTGCTAAACCTGCCCTCTACCGCTGAGCCACACCTACAGCCCTCTCTGAGAAGTTTGCTTTTTTATGCCTGAATAACATTCCCTTGTGTGGCTGTGCCATATTTTCATCAGCTGATGAGCACTGGGTTTTTTCCATTTTTTTGGCTGCTTTAGAGAATGCCGTGGTGAACAGATAATGTACTTGGACTGGCTGAGCTTCACAGACACACTAATGCTGCTCACATGAGAGCGATGCACGATGGTGGTAAAGAAGGCATAAGAAGCGCAGCTACAATATGAAAATCCAGCCGTTCCCAAGTTCTCGGCACACCTGTGGCGGGGCCAGGCGTTGCTCGCGGCAGCTGGGCAACAGGGGTTCCCCTGAGCAGTTAATAAGGCACCCTGGCCCGGCAGAGGGCAGAGCTGCGGACCCTGGTTGGATCCAGGCTTCGTGTCCTCCGCCTCTGAGAAGCAGGAGTGCTGATGCGGCCACAGACCTTGCGTTGGTAAGGCGCCACCGTGCCAGGCCCTGCGTGGGGACAAGTGTCCACAAACACAATAGGTTCTGAGGTTCTAAGATATATTTTTAGTATAGGGTCTACATTTTGAACCTGCATTTTTGCTTTTCTATTTCTCCCTTTCCCTCTTAAATGGATAAAAGAAAACGAGGTAAGCACACGTGGACTCTGCTGTGGCTCCCGCACCGTGGAGGCCCAGCGGCCCCGTGGCCCCTGGCGAGGCGCCATCGCAGCAGGGTGAGGAGTCTCGCTGCGGCTGAGCTCTCTGCTCACTGCTGGATGGCACCCCTGTCCTGCAGCTTCCTTGGTGTTGACTAGAAAGACCCTGAAACCAGGCAGACTCAGAAGTCAGAGGTCTCTAGATCAACTTCACTGACGTGTCCAGGGACGTGCACAGTTCCCCGGCTTTTCTGTGTGCCCAGAACACTAACCATCTCCACAGCTGCAGCCTTGCCTCACTCCAAAGAAAACCTGGGCCCACTGGAGTGACCCCCAGTCCCACTCCACTCCTCGGCCTAGGGGACCCCGTCCACTCTCTCCCTGTCCTTGCCCACTCGGGCATTTCATAGAAACGATTTTTGTCTTTGGTGGTGCTGGGGACTGAGCCCAGGGCCTCCAGTGTGCGAGGCTAGTGCTCTACCCGAGCTGCACCCCAACCCTGGATATTTCACATAAAGGAATCAAACGACACGTGGCTTCCAGGCCTGGCTCCTTGACCTGGCATCCTCCTTGCAGTTCCTTGGTTCCTCATGTGAAGTAGCGCTGCCTGTGGGGAGCTCCACCTGCGCCCCTGCTCCTCAGCCCGGGCCCTGGATGGAGGCTTGCAGTTGTGCACTGGCAGTGGGGCCGGCTCCTGCGGGGACCACCTGGCTGTTCTCCACTTTGCACCTCCATCGGCAGCGGGAGGTGCCTGGCTCCACAGCCCAACTGCCGCCTTCAGCTGACTTCTTGGTTGGAGCCATCCAAGGGGGCGGAAAGTGGATCTTACTGGGGTTTTAATTCCCCAATGCTACAGACATGGATTACCTTTTCAAAGCTTAATGGCTATTTATCCGACTCACTGGGGAAATGTCTATTTAGATGCATCCTCTGCCGTTTTAAAACTTGAGGATTTATCTTCTTATTGAATCGTGAGAGCGCTCCTAACAAGAGCTCTTAACCTCAGTCGCCCATGCGCTGGATTGAAACGGACGGTTAACGAGAGTCGCTTCAGAATTGGGGACGTGGGCAGCCCTCAGACCGTCCACTTGTTCAGAGGTGTGGGGCCATGTGTCACTTGTCTTTGACCTTAGTGTTGGGCACCACCTGGCCTGCGCTTGATGGTCATAGAATACCTATTGAAATTTTAATCTGAAATAGTCTCTCAAAATCTTTAGGTTTCAAATGTGAAATCCTGGCCCAGCTAAGTAATAGTCTGGTATTGTGTAGCTCTGTGTAGTCTTGTGTGACTTTAATTTCTCCTCTGCCAGACGGGATAATCAATTCCTCGGGGTCCGCGTGAGGACCAGTCTGTGAACTCAGCTCCTGTGCACAGAACAGCGCCCTCCACAGTAAGTTTCAACAAATAGCAGCGCTCTTCTGGTACAGAACACACCCTTAAATGATTCTGAAACTGTGTATTTGGTTAACAGTAGTAGTTTGTGGCTTTCCATCTGACTTCCCTGGGCTCCTTGGGAGTGTTTCAAAGAATTCTGCAAACATTTAAAAATAACTGTAATGAAACCCCTCACATACTCATATGCCTTACCTGTCTTTGTAATTTGGGGGAACTTCCAACGTATTAACTGTGATACTATGTAATACTCCTCTGTAGACTTCTGATCACATATACTTACATGTTTTCTTTCTTCCTCCTACATTTTACCATAAGCATTTCAAACATTAAACAATTTGAAATAATTTTAAAGGAAACACTTGAAAACCTTATATCTAGATCATGCCATTATTTTACTGTACTTTTTTTTTTTTTGAGATGAGGTTTCAGCATGTGGTCCAGATTGACCTCAAACTCCTGATCTTGTTATCCTTCTGACTCAGCCTCCTGTGTATCTGGGATTACAGGCAGGTACCAGAACATCTGGCTTATTTGTTTGTTTATTTATTTATTTTACTGTACTTACAAAAAAATCACATCCCTATTCATCTATCCATCCCTTAATCCATCTTATTCTAGGCATTTTCTTTCTGTTTTTGGGGAAGTTCTAGGGGGAACTGAACCTAGGGATGCTCTACCATGGAGCTACACCCCCAGGCTCTTTGGGTTTTTTATTGTGAGGCAGGGTCTAGCTCAGTTGCCCAGGCTGGCCTGCAGCTGGCAGGCTGTGCCATGGTACCAAGTTTTGGATGTGTTTCAAAGAAAGTGCAGACAGCAGTGTCCTTCCTCCTTCACCATGAAGATCATTATCTAGAAATCAATTTGTTCAGTTTTATCTTTCCATGTGAACTTTACATCCAACAAAACACAAATCTTAATTGTGTATTTGTTTTGACAGATATATGCACTTCTGTAACCCAAACTCCTCTAATATATCATGCACACATTTTTAGCTTCCTTCAAATACACTGTTTGGAAGGAAGGTACTGCTCATTTTTTTGGTGCATGTGCTGCGGACCAAATCTAGGGCTCTGCATGCTAGGCAGGTGCTCCACCACGGAGCCAGGCCCCGGCCCTGCGCCTTCTCTAGGGTGCAGTACCAGTGAAGGACAGCAGTGTCCTACCACGGGAGCAAGACCTGGGAGGGACGTAGATGCACAGCCTGCTGCAGCAACACCAGCCGGGCTGGAGCTCACTGTGGCCCACGAGCTCCCCTGGCAGGCCAACTGTGCTGTTCTACCGAGGAACAACCACTTCAGGGCTCTAAATAGAACAGTGATCAGATTTCACATTCATGTTAAAGGATTCCGAAGAGTTGTTAGCACCTGTTAGGAACTCAACGTGGAAGAACATTTCTGATGATCCTCCTTTTCACACTGCAGCGTAATTTAACTTTAAACATTCTTTGTGGTTATAAGGAAAACAAAAAAGACCTCTTTTTCTGCTACCACCCGCAGCCGGCCATCTACATGTGCCAGAATATTTCCACACAGCTGCCTCCTCAGAAGGAGTGAACTGGGTGTCCAGCCTGGGTGTCCAGCCTGGCGAAGGGCGCACCTCCCACCTGCAGTCACTGCATTTCTCTTTTGTTTCTATCCAGACGGCCATCGAGATCTCTGGTTCACCTACAATAAGCGAGACTGTGACGCGACATCCCAACCACCCTGTGTTCTCCTCAGCCACTTTGGTTGGCCTATTTGTTCTGGTAAAACACCACTTTGCCTTGGCGCTTGCTACCCATGGCACTGGGCTCTGCATCTGTGCATTTGGAAAACTGGTGCTGGCGTGGCAACC
>CM053412.1:67324702-67369961 GCA_028644305.1 Xerus rutilus | reverse complement strand
GGTTGCCACGCCAGCACCAGTTTTCCAAATGCACAGATGCAGAGCCCAGTGCCATGGGTAGCAAGCGCCAAGGCAAAGTGGTGTTTTACCAGAACAAATAGGCCAACCAAAGTGGCTGAGGAGAACACAGGGTGGTTGGGATGTCGCGTCACTTTTTCACAAAAACATTTGTGGCAAGTGACGTCAAAGATTCTTCTGATACTTCTGGGCAGGAGTTTCCAAATGAGGGGAGGAGAAATGAATAGTCGGAGGGATTTGCCTCTGAGATCCCGGGCCGCCCGCTTTGCTTCTGTTGCTACCTTTGATTTTCATCAGTAAAGTGAAAAAAGAGTACCTGCTGCCTTAACAGTTCCCGTTTTCCAAATACAGAAAATCTGGACGTAATGCACAGAAATAAAGGCCAAAATGAGCGTCGAGAGGCATATGCATGTGCACCTAGGCAGCTGTTATGTATTCAGTGAGTGCAGAGAATATGGTAACGTACATACTGAGAATCATAGTTTCTTTTATTTTAAAATAACTCGCAAAAGGTCAACGTTGAAGCTGAACTTTTGTTGATGCTGATAATCTCCAGATGCTGATGACGGTCCTGGAAGCCTAGTGTTCCAGGACTTGCCAGCCCCCCGTTGGAGTCGGGGCCACAGTGAACATGGCTATGGAGACTCCTGACAAGTGACAGGGACAGACAGGGACTGTAGTGGAAGAGTCACCTGACTTTTTCCCCTGGTCTTTTCTTTTTTCTGGAATATTCTCTCTGCGAGTATTCAAAACCAATTATTCAAATGGATGCACTCCTGAGCAGGCTTATGCATCTCTCAAAGCCACACACCTACACGCGGAGCCGAGGCGTTTAGAGTCACATTAAGCAGAGTCTGACTTTATGAAGCTATTCTGAAGATCCAGCAGTCTCTGGTTTTCTTTCTCCTAAAATAGCTGTTTCCATGGTTACGTAATCACTCATTGTTACGGCTGGGGGACGTGCATCTTGGGGGTAATTCAGCAGGGGCTGGGCTGTGCTTTACAGCAGGACCTGGGAAACTGCATCAAATACAGTCTCTGTTAATCTGTGCCGTTTGCGGCTTCAGACGCTCATTTTTACTGAAAGTACAATATTTCAGATTCAGCCATACGACGATTCCCACACTCCTCTAGTGTGGCAGTCCTGGGGACAGAGCAGCTGGCTGGCCCTGCCTCGCCACAGCCCCGGCCCAGAGACACCCACTGGGTCAAGGGACCCAGCAACCTGGGGGCCCATGTGAGGGACAACTCAGATGGGAATTGGCCCAGTCCCAGCAAAACCCGTCTGCCCTGTTCCAGGGAAGGGAGGAACGGGCGGGGAAGGAGGCCCTGAGTGCTGTCCGCAGGGTGCCTCTGGCTCAATGTGCTCCTCCACACACGCCAGCAGCCCAGAGCAGCCCTCGGCAGCCTTTGACTGTCTGTGCTTTACCTGGTTTCGGGGGTCCCTCGGCCTTGCCCACCTGCAGGCTTGGGGTGTGGTGCTGGGCACTGCTAGTCTGCCTGTCTGAAGGTGGGGCAGCACCCTGAGGAGCGGGAGGCTGGAGTGGGAGGCCAGAGCATGGAGCCAGGAGGCCGGCTCCGGCTGCGCCCAACACCACCACTGTGTTCCCACTGTGTCCCCGCCCTGCGCTCCTCCCTCTCCAGCCATCTTTCTTTTTGGAACTGAGACGTGAGTCACATAAGAAAGAACATAGAGCATCCCGTGACCCCAGACTCACCATGTGAGGCACACAAGTCTGGCTTTAGGACGTTTGCAAGGCCAGCGACCTTCACCCTTAGTTCCAGGACACGCCTGCTGCCCCAGGGAGAAGCCCTCTACCCACTGCGGCTGCTCAGCTCCCCCTCCCAGCCCCGGCACCGTGGCTCTACCTCTGCCACAGAGGATGTGCCTCCTGTGGACACTTGGCCCCCAGAGTCACCTACGCGTGGCCCTGGTGTGGGGCTTCCGCGCTCGGCACCGTGCGCCAAGGCTCATCCCTTCTGCAGCAGGCACACCAGCACTTTGACTCCTTTTTTATTGGTGAATAATATTCCACGGGGTGGAATTTCATGTTTGGTTTGTGCATCGTCAGCTGATGGGTGGGCAGGTGGTTCCACTTCTGGCTGTGATGGAGGAGTTTGCTGGGAACATCATCCCACGAGTTCCTCCTGTGTCAGTGTCTGTTTTCAGTTCTCTCTGGTGATCAGGGCAGAGTGCACTGCTGGACCCCACAGGTGAACTGCCAGACTCTCCTAGTCTAACCCACAGCTCCGCCCCCACTGCACCGAGAACTTGGCTCCACAGATGGTCCTAGGAGCTGCGCCCCAGGAGAAATGACTTTGCAGGCCTTGGTTTTGGTCCTTCATGGTGGGTCTCAGATGCAGGGTGCGATGTGTTCCCACGACGCAACGTGGTCAGTCCCTGCAAGGTGCCACAGGTCAGCACTGCCCGTCAGCACATGTTGGACCTGGGGCTCTAGTCTCGCTAGTCCAGGCGCAGTCACGTCGCAGATGGCGGCGGGTCAGGGGTGGCCCCAGGTGACCAGGAGCGGCGGTCTGTGCCATCAGTGACGTCGCAGCTGTCCTGGAGGCCCAGCACAGTGCAGGACTCACGTGCGTGGCAAGGCCGCAGGAATGACCGGCCATGCACTCTGGCAGCAGCGGACGGCGGAGAAGGCTGTGCGTTTGCCAGGGGGTCCTTTGTCCTCTTGATGGAGAGAGCAGAGGAGGGGGGTGGCAGCCCTGCGGAGGCAGCAGCTCCGTGGGCCCGGTGCCCACTGCATCTCCCCTCGCCTGGTTTTCTCCTGTGCTTGACCTGCCCTCGCTGTTCTGAGCACCAGGGCCCAGCCCCAGCGGGGGCCAAGCAGGGTATGAGCGTGCACCTCAGGACATTTGCACAAGGCGAGATTGACCAGGCGGTTCTCAGCACTGTTGCCAGGCGACGCCTGACTGCTTGGTTTTGTGCAAGAACACTCAGCCGGGAGCTGGGCCTGCAGAGCTGAAGGAGCCACATTCCGGTGGGCTGGCCGACAGGCGTGAGGATCGTGGGCCAAGGCTGCGTGGAGCTCTGTCCCTTTGCTAATCTGACTGGACACCTCCTTTTCATCAAGTGGTGGTGATGGGAAATGGACACCGTTCCTATTTTTTTAACATTTCATTTAGCAACTTAGAAATCTGGCAGCTAAATGTGGGTCTGACCAGTTAACGGAAACTTACTTGCTTCTGACCTCCTTTCTCAGCCCCAGAACCCGAGCAGAGGAGAATCCAAGCCATCCCGAGACGAGGCTCTTGATCCACGTGATTCTCTTGTGCATTAAGATGGATAAAACAAGCGGAGGTGTGGAGGAGGAATAGTCCGGGATCCGCAGCCTCGGGTGGGGCTGGGCCCCGGGGCTCAGCCCAGCCAGGGCCCGAGGGGGCCAGGACGGAGGCCAGGCCCGAGGCTTGGGCTGACCGTGACTTACTCTTGACAAGCCTGGACGGATTCGCTTGCCAGGCAGCCTTTATCTGAGGCTCCCTGTGGTGTGGAAGGCCAGGGCCCAGAGAAACAGCAGGTCCAACTGGCCTGCTGCTGGAAGCTGATCCCTGGCTGCCAGGTGCCTGCCTGGGCCTCAGGCGGCTGGTGACACATGCGCGTCCCCAGTGCCTACTCTGTGCCAGGCACCTTTAGGGCTCCGGGGAGCTGCTTCCCGAGTGCTGGGGTATCCCTGAGCACGGGCAGCAGGGCTGCTGGTTGTCAGACTCACACCTTCACGTTTCGTGTTCTGTTTAAAATCAGATCGTCAGTTCTACCACTGTGGTGACGCACGAAGAGTGTTTTCCCCTGTGTGTTCAGAAAGAGGTCCCAGCACCCGGGGTCCTCCCAGGCCAGGCTGCGCGCAGGACCCACGGACACGGGAGGACAGAGCCGCGCCCCACCTGGTGGCAGGGACGGCGAATTTCGGCTGGCTCCAGGGCGTGTCCTTCCATCTCTGCAGCTCTGAGCTCTAACACAGATGGCAAGCTGCTTGCTAGGGAAGAGCGAGGGAGCGTGGGCCCCGCAGCACAAGCTGAGCAGCTGCTGACCACAGGACTTCCCGGGCTGCCCGTGAGCACCAGGGCAAACCTCCCCACACCCCAGACTTGGGGGGAGGCTGGTCTCCCACACAGCACCACAGGGAGCTGAGACCCAGCAGGCGGCCTGTGAGCCGTGGGTGGAGCCTTGTGAAGGGATGTCGGTGCTCCCTGGGGGAGGAGTTCAGCCCTCCTCGCTTCTGCTCGCTTTTCTTTCGGCCACGAGGCCCTTGACAGCACAGACCAGACACCACTGCTTCATCTTATGATTTCTGGCCTCCATAACCATGAACCAAACAAGCCTCTTTCCTTTATAAACCGCCCAGTCTCAGGTACTGTGTTACAGCAACAGAATGGATGATTCTTTCTGAGCTCCAGGCTCCCACAACACATGGCCTGCTTGAGGTCTCCACTTGCCATCACTTTGGCATCTCAGACTTAAGTTCCCCAAATCAGACATCCCTGTCCCCCACCGTGCCCCAGACTAATGTCCCAGGCCTCCCATCTCAGCGAGGGGCGCTGTGCTGCCTCTCACCTACCTGCCCCTTTGGCTCTCTGTGTGCAATGCCGCGGTCGCCCTGACCTCAGCCACTCTGTGGGTCTCTGCCCCCCGTTTTGTTCTCCCCGCTTGCTCATCCAGGCGACAGCCGCTCACTGCATGTGGAAGCAGCCCAGGGTCCTCGCCATGGCTCAGCTGTGCCCCTGCCCACCCCTCACTTCCCATGGCCACACTTCCTTTTGAATCCACGCCCACCATCTCCACCTGTAGCTGCTGCCAAGACCCTTCCCAGCGCCTGTGCACGGGACCTTGCTGGGTGCCCCACGGCTGCCCGCCACCTGGCTGATGGCGACTGAACCTCCGCGTGAGCAGAGCCCACGTGAGCACACGCCTACTTGCTCCTTGGGCACTCACACTGCAGGTCCTGCACAGTGCAGCTCCCAGCCCTTATGCAGAGGGGATCTCAGCGCTCTGCTGCCCAAAGAGCCGACTCAAACAACTACGAGGTTGTTATCAGAACAGCAGACACTTCTAGAACTTCTTGATTATTTGACACTTTTCTGGGGAGCATTATTCTCTGATAGTAATGGAATGTGTCTAAGAAATAACGTAAGGAAACAGAACAATCCACATTTTAGGGAGAGGCGATAAGTCAACCCTGGCATCAGGCATCTGTCTCTTATTTCTTTTCATTAGTTTTTTCCCCTCAAATATGTGCTTATTATGGTAACTATGGGCTGTATTACTAATGAGATGATGGCCTTACTTCAAGGGTCTGGCCCTGACCATATGTGTTGGTATTGTTTTAAAATCTAACTGGGAGACCCCTGCTCCAAAATCAAGACATCTTGATGAATATCATGCACGTTACAGTCCACAGCTGTGCCGGGAGCTCCGCAGAGCAGGAAGGAGGTGCACAGCCTCGCTCGCACCGGCCAAGCCCGCGGAGCTTTCTGGTCCTGCCCCGT
Organism: Xerus rutilus; assembly: GCA_028644305.1. Lineage (NCBI taxonomy): Eukaryota > Metazoa > Chordata > Mammalia > Rodentia > Sciuridae > Xerus > Xerus rutilus. Next base: position 67,364,444 of record CM053412.1, on the reverse strand, counting down.
CCGTCTCCGTGCCCCGCCCAGCAGCCCAGCAGCCCAGCACTCACTACTGCGCGCAGTCGATGAGCTGGTACTCGTTGGACCTCTCGAAGCATGCCTTGACGCCCTCGTCATCCCAGAGCTTCTTGACATGGTCGAAGAACTCCTGCGGGGAGAGTCACAGGTGAGTCCAGAGCAGAGGGAAACCGCAAACGCACTCAGCAAAGCGCACAGGGCCCTGCGCAGTGTGAGGAGAGACGGCATCCCTCCCGCCACACGGCCCAAGCTCCCCCAAGTGGAACTGTTCCTCACCTACAAAGGAAGGAAGAGCCCAGCTTCACAGTTCTGAGTACACGTGACTGGCCGAGCTGAAGTGTGAACGCACCTCGGCGTGCAAAGGCATGCAAAGGCGGGCGTGCTCAAGTTGTCTTGGCGGCTGTCCCGCCTTTCTCTGTGAGCCCCCAGCAGAGCGAACGTGGGTCACAGGACAATGAAATTCGGCCACTGGGCTCATAACTGGAAACCTTTACCCTTTTAGTGACGGTGATTGTGGCTGTATGTGTCAGAATTTTGGCTCGCACCAGAGCCTGAGGTCCGGGCCGCTCTCGCCCCTTAAGGCAGGCTGGCCCTCAGGGACAGGAGCTTTGCTCATCTAGAAACGAGAGGTGGACTTAGGAAGTCACACTCCCCAAACTGCCCAGACAGAATGAACCGGTGCCCTGGGGGCAGGTGGGCACAGGAGGCGCTGCACACAACAGCCGCCTCGAGGGCCACACGCCCTCCCCACGCGCTCCTCCACTGCGCTGGGACCCCAGGAAGCACCAGGACCACCTCTGATCTGCTCGCAGGGGTCCAGGCTGCAGCCAGGCCGTGGCCTTCCCGCCCCACCTCCATCAGGTGGGGAATAAGGGTCTGCTGCATCCTCCCAGGAGGGGAGCAGGAGGAGGGGGAGACCAAGAAGAAAGCAGAATGATGGATATGGGATCAGGAACAAGACCCTGGAAGGTGCCCTGAGTCCCGCTCAGTGGCTTCCAGTAACTCCGACCTCGAGGCCGTAGAATGCGCGCCACCCTTCAGGCACGGGCGGTGCCCCCATTCCTGCCTGTCCACACGCATCAGCAAACCCAGATTCCCCGCAGTCCACAAAGGGAGACAGTCTCCACCAGGACCTGTTTTCCTCTTGTCTCCCTAGACTTACGCTTCCCGTCTGGAGTATCCCCCGTGCCCTCTTTCTTCCAGTAAAGGTGTTTGTGGGCTTCCTTAAAGAAGCTCCACACACATGCACACACACACGCGCACACGCATGCACACGCACGCACACACGCACGCGCACACGCATACACAGATAAGGCCTCCACTGGCTGCTATCCGGAGGGTCTCGGGAGAGACCCATAACCCTGCGGCACAGTGACACCTGTGTCCCGGCTCTGGGGCACTGACTTCTAAGTGGCAGACTGTACGTGTAAAGGAATCTCCCTGGACGTAATGAGGAGCCCAGACAAACAGCATTCTGTGAATGTCCATGCAGGGACCATCCACTGATAGGTGCTCCAGTGGCGATGGCAGCCTCCTTAAACGCGCCATGAATGTGGTAGGAACTGGCCAGGCTGTGCTGGGGCAGCGCTAGAGGCCACGCCAAGGGAGGGCCAGGCCAGCGGCGCACGGCTGAGCCCAGAGCCGTGTGGTGACACGGAAGGCCAGGGCTAGGGCCAGGGCTTCTGGGTCTGCAGGGCTCCTGGTCCCTGCTCAGGGTCCCACTGGGCTGCCTTGGGCCTGAGGTCAGTGCCACATCCTGGCTCGCCCCTTAACTAGGAGCCTGCCTTTGGAAATGCACCTGGCAGCTGCCTAGCTTGGGGTCCGCCCAGCCAGGCCTCCGCCCAGCCAGGGGTCCGTCCAGCCAGGGGTCCGCCCAGCCAGGGGTCCGCCCAGCCAGGGGTCCGCCCAGCCAGGGTTCTGCCCAGCCAGGCCTCCGCCCAGCCAGGCCTCCGCCCAGCCAGGGGTCCGTCCAGCCAGGGGTCCACCCAGCCAGGGGTCCGCCCAGCCAGGGGTCCGTCCAGCCAGGGGTCCGTCCAGCCAGGGGTCCGTCCAGCCAGGGGTCCGCCCAGCCAGGCCTCCGCCCAGCCAGGGGTCCGCCCAGCCAGGGGTCCGTCCAGCCAGGGGTCTGCCCAGCCAGGGGTCTGCCCAGCCAGGGGTCCGCCCAGCCAGGCCTCCGCCCAGCCAGGGGTCCGTCCAGCCAGGGGTCTGCCCAGCCAGGGGTCCGCCCAGCCAGGCGTCCGCCCAGCCAGGCCTCCGCCCAGCCAGGGGTCCGTCCAGCCAGGGGTCTGCCCAGCCAGGGGTCCACCCAGCCAGGCCTCCGCCCAGCCAGGGGTCCACCCAGCCAGGGGTCTGTCCAGCCAGGGGTCCGCCCAGCCAGGTGTCTGCCCAGCCAGGGTGGCATGCTCAGGCCTCGCACACTGCCCAGCGTGCCCGCCGCTCTCTTCTTTCCTCCCCGACACCCCTCCCAACTGCTCTGTGCTGACCTCCGGGACCCCACAGTGAGCACCTTAATGACGCAGCAGCGATCCCCACCCTTGAGTTCTTAGGTGGTTCTTGTTTTGTTGAAGGCACGGCGCACAGCATGTCAGCACGCGAGCTCCTGTTTCACACAAAGATGGAAGAGGTCGCTGGTCTCTGTGCTCAGAGAAGCTGGGCAACCCAGCCAAGGGCACACAGCTGGGACGGCAGGCAACTGTCTTATCCCACAACCTGTGTTTTTAGTGGCCACCGAGACCACTCTTCCTTACACACATGAAGTCATGTTCTGCTCTCTAGTTTTGTACTGGATTTCTTTGAAGTCACTATTAACGGGATCCAGTAAACCCACTCAACAGGATAACCCCGTACACGGACCTAGTACTGGTTGAGGCACCAATCGGGGCCTCCTGCAGCTCGGTAGAGCTCCACGACCTAGGTCCTTCCACAACTTCGATGCAAGCTGCAGAGAGTCTAACTGAGAGTTCAGTGCTGGGGTAGGTCGTCACCGCTCCTCTCTCAGGGGAGACCCACTGTCAGGGCTGGACTGAAGTCCTGGAGGCAGAATTTATGGAATGTGTTTTCATAGCAATAGCCAAACACATGTGAGCACTGTGACTTAAAATCTGTTTTGCTTTTCTGTGGTGTTGGAAGTTTCTTTTAAATAAACGCTTCAGGTCACACTGAACAAAGCGGCAGCAACCTCCCCTGGCTTTGGCTCCTCGCTAATGCATGTGGAGCTGGTGGGGAGCTCAGCGAGGTCTCCGGGATTGCACGTGTACTCACGGGGTCTCAAACCTCCCTGGGGATTTCCAGGCTGCTGCCACTGTTCCTGCAGCGTATTTACCAGAGATTTCAAGCTCATGAGAGCAGAGAGGGCGAGCCCGGCCCGTCACTCACTTCTGGATCTGTGGACGCAGCTTCTTCGTCTGCGCCTCGCCCCTGCCACCCTCACCTTCCTTGTGTTGAAGCAGATCTCTGGAACTACACCTTTTCGTTATTTCTGAAAGGCTTAAGACAGTCACATTCCATGGTCTCAACCCAAACCACACAAATAGAAAAGGATTCTTAAAAATCATCAATATTCAACCAGTTACAGCTTCCTTAGCTATCAGTTGAACATCTGTCCCCAGCTGGGCTGGGTTCTGAAGGGGATCAGAATCGTCACTTTGAACAGGGCCTGTGGGGTATTCTGAGCAGAAGGCAACTGAGAACAGAACACCCGCCCTCCCTGTTTGTCTCAAAGAAGGGCAGAGATCCTGCTGGCTTCCTGAGCCAGGATGAGAGACAGCCCCCCCCCGACCCTCCCCAGGGACTCCTAGCCACTTCTCTGGGATTTCTCTCCCTTCGTTAAGGTGGCACATAAGCTCCAAATCACACCGATCCTTTGGAGTTGCCGCTTCTCTGTGATGCCTCTGTGCACAGAAAATTAAAAATGTTAACAGGGGCTGGGGTGCAGCTTGGTGGCGGCCCTCGGCTGGATGCCCAGCGCCACACACACTGTCTGCCCATCAAGGCTGCGCTGAGGAAAGCCGTGTCCCTCTTTCCTATTAATCTGCCTTTGTCAGTCTATGTCTTGGGCTCTGCTTTCTCCACTGCCCTGCCTCGTGTCTTTGTTGAAACCAACTATGTAGCGTGGGTCTGTTTTAGACTCAGTTCTGTTCCTCTGATGTATGGGATCTCTCTTAGGCCAACACCAGGCTATCTTGATTACTGTGGCTTTCTAGTAAGTGTTACAGGTAGGTGGCTTTTCGTTTGTTTTGCTGTCGGGATTTGAACCCAAGGCCTTGCACATGCTAGATATAAGCTCTAACGCTTGCTGAGTTCCACTCCATCTCCAAAATTAGGTAGTTTTTATTTTGTTATTTTTAGGTACTGGGAATTGAATCCAGGGACACTCAACCACTAACCCACATGCCCAGCCTCCCCTACCCCATATACTTTTTAAATTTTGAGACAGGGTCTCACTAACTTGCAGAGGCTAGCCTCGAACTTGTAATCTTCCTCCTTCAGCCTCCGGAATCCCTGACTACAAGGGAATGCCACCTTGCTGGGTTTAAATTAGGTTCAAGTTCTCCAGCTTTGTTCTTCTTTTCTAATATTGTTTTAGCTCTTGTAAGGTCTTTTTAATTTTTACATACATTTTAGAATTACCTTTTCAGTTTCTATAAAAAAGCCTGCTAGTATTCTGATTGGGATTACAGTGACTCTAGGACACTTTGGGGAGAATTGTCATCTTAACCATGAGTCTTGTAATCCATGAACATGGTATGTCTGTTTGTTTATGTCTTATTTAAATCTCCCAATTGTGTGTTGTTTTCAATGTATAGTTTATATCTTTTGTTAAATGTCTTACTGAAGCCAGGTGCAGTGGCACACACCTGTAATCCCAGAGACACACGAGGCTGAGACAGGAGGACTGCAAGTTCAAGGCCAGCCTGGCCAACTTAGTGAGACTATATCTCAAAATAAAAGTATTAAACAGGCTGAGAATGTAGCTCAGTGGTAGAGCACCCCTGGGTTTAGATGTTTTCATGGCTGGTACATAGAAACAGTGACCCATTTAATCTCGTCTTCTGTAAACTGTTAATTTTACGCACTGGTTCTAGTAGTTTCCAAAGCCATTTTCATCCTGGGGCAGAATTAGAATTCCACGTGGGTCTGAAATACGGGGGCTCCATGAGGGACCCTCAGCACCACAGCCAGCTCTCCTTTGTGGCTCTATGCTTCTTTTTTAAAGATACCCAGAGATTCTATCTTTTGTTTCCAAACTGCACTCTCACAACACAAGTGTGGCAAGTCTAGAGTTTCAATAATCAGATCCGTGATCCAGTGGAGAATTGAATCTACCCTCTTGTTATGGGAACACAGAATTTCCCTTAAGTTATCTTTTTTCCACAAAATTATTTTTTTAGCTTTTGAGACTTTTCTCTTTGCAATACTCCCACTCCTATCTAAGATCCTCTCTGTAATATCCTGATTCTCTGAGAAAATCGTGCAACCACAGTATGCCAAAGAGACTCGGTGGAGAAACTTATTTGTGTGGGAACAGAAATGCAATAATTAGGCATTTCATTAGAGGAAGAGGCTCCAAGAATCACGACTTTAGACTTTGCTGCTAGACTAGGTGCTAAGTTATCTGACAGAAATTCTCAGAGCATCCAGCTGGGATTCTATAACATTTAAAAATGTGATTCTTGTTCCTGGTCTTGTTAGTCACTGTGAATCCTTTCTGCTTTATGTGCTGGAAGGCAAAAGGGAGAAAGGAGGTGCTCTCTTTTGGGGAGTAAGGTTCCATTTAAAGGCATGTCATTTTCAGTGGGTTTGCGCCATTTCTGCTGAGGACGAGTCAAGCACAGGCTCCTTTGGGAAAACGGTAGCGTATGGCACGAGAGTCCAGTGGGGAGCCGTGAAGTCAGACCGAGGGTGGCTTACACGTGGACTTTGGCATCTGAGGCCCGGGCTCAAGTCCAGCTGGGTGGGCTCTTTGTGGCGACAAAGACTCAGGTTCCCCTCCTGTCCACGGGATAACGTTGAAAAGACAGTTTATCAGGCAGGAGGCGGTGCTGGGGTGGACCGTGCAGGCCACTGCTCACAGAACTGTGGGTCAGATGTGGGGACGACAGGCAGGAGGGGCACACGGGATCAGGAGAAGCAGAGGTGTCAGCTCAGTCTCAGGAGGGGAGGGTGTGCCCTGGCTCTTCCCCGTGGGGACGGAGGAGGACCATGGGTGCTCGAGAAGGTCCTCTGCAGCCCGGGCACGGGAGGCGCCAGGAGCACGGCCCTGCAGCCCTGGCAGTGTGTGGCCAGCCCAGGTTCCAGGAGGCCGAGGACTTGCCGTGAGGGGCAGGAGCCCTGTCGCCCGGGGACCGAGCACCTGCGGTGTCTGTGTGCAGGACAGCGGGCGGGAGGCAGACCCGCTGCCCTGGGCCTCATTCTGACCACCTCCTGAGACCCCTGCGCTGGCCTTGCCCGTCAGATCCCCGGAAAGGCCTCAGGCCGGTGCCTGTGCAGATGTGGCACCAGAGCCAGGCAGGGAGTGAGCTGCTGGGGCAGGAGAACAGGACTGGATGAGCCTGCCGGAGCAGGAGCGGGCAGCAGAGTCCCCGGGCGGCAGAGTCCCCGTGCGGACACCAGTGAGTTCCAGATGGCCTGGAGGGCCCTTGCATAAGCGGAGCCCCAGGTCCTCCTCACAGGAAGGAATGCTCAGGCCCTTGGGCAAGGATAGCTCCACAGGGGTGGCGACAGGCTGGGACTGGTCCACCCTGCTCAGCCCGCTGTGACCTCCAGCTCCCACCTGCTCGTCAACCTACTGGGAAAGGCCAGGGGATCCCGAGGAGCAGTAGGGTGGAGCCAGGAGGGACAGTGTGGGCACAGGCCACCTTCTCGGTCTGCTAGGGGACAGCTGCTCATACAGGCCACACCCTGAGAGCCAGTGGGTGGCATTCTCGGGGGAGGGCCGAGAGAGGTGGCTTGTACAGCTGCGCAGCCCTGCCAGCCAGACGGCAGGAGCTCCAGGAGGCCAGGCGCCTGGCCCCAGGGAGGCGGCATTAGGGTTAAACTTCTACTTAAATTAAAAAACAGCAACCCCAGCTCCTCTGTAGTCTGCAGTGGCCAGTGCCGTTCAGGGAAGGGGACGGCTGCACCAGGAGCCCTGCGGTTTCCTCCCCTCCCGGGACTGCGGTCTCCAGTTCTATCCTTTCCGTCTTTTTGTATTTTCACGTAAGATTTGTTGAAATATAGACGATTCGTGTAACACGCAGTCCATCTGCTCAGTGTGGAGCTCGGGGTCTTGCCCGGTGGTGGAGTTGTGCGCCTGGCAACGCAAGCGCTGGAGAACGCTTTCCTCACCCCAGAGGCGACGTGGCATCAGCTGCCTCGCCGACGCCCGACGCGGGGCCTGCCTCTTCCTCCCTTCCGCCCACGGAGGGCGCTGTCCAGCATGTGCCTTCTGTCTGGCTCGCTCACTCGCAGTGTGCTTGGCATTGCCAGATGGGCCCGAACCCAGGGTGCTCCACCACTGACACCCCAAACCTTTTTATTTGAGTCAAGGCCTCGCTAAGTTGCCCAGGCTGGCCTGGAACTGGTGATCCTCCTGCCTCAGCCTCCTCTGAAACGGAGCCAAAATAAACTCTTCCTCCTCTAAGCTGCTCCTGTCAGGCACTGGGTCTCGGCGATGGGAAGCACAGTTTCTGGGAGACAGAAACCTCCTGGAGGTGGGGGCGGCAACAGTGGAACAGTGTCCTGCACTGAATGCCAGGGAGCTCTGTGCTTACTACTGGTGAAGGTATGAGGTTTTATGTGTGTTTTATCACAGAAAAGAGTTAATTAAGAAAACAAAACAAAAATCCAAGTCTTCCCACCTCAGAGTAAGATCCAGTCCCGGTCATCTGACGTCACCCCTCTGCACCCTGCTCCTTCCCTGACCTCCCCGTCCCTGCTCAGCTCACTTTTCTCCAAACACCTGGGCTGCCATGAGCCTGGAATCCACAGGGTCTGCCCCAGGCCACTGCTGGTGCCCTTTCCTCTGCCAGGTTCTGCTCAAATGCGTGTCCCCGACAGCCCGGGGGGACTGCTGCCTGCGCTCTGTCCCCCTCATTCTTTGTTCACCCGTCCTGGCTTCCACAGGTCTGTGCAGGCGTCACCAGAGCTTCACATGGCAGTGCCTGGCGTTCCGGCGGCACAGGGTCACCAATGCCCCATTAGCTCTGCGTCGCCGTGACCAGCAGACCTGACAAGAGCTACCTGTGGCAGGAGAGCCTTCATTTTGAGCTCACAGCTTCAGAAGTTTGGTCCACAGTGGCCCAGCTCTTGCTCTGGGCCTGAGATAAGGCAGCAGGCGATGGCGGAAGCGTATGGCGGAGGAGATGTCAGCTCGCGGCAGCCAGGAAGCAGGGAAGAGCCAGGGACAGGACACGTGGTCCTCGAGGACTCGCTGCCAGTGACCTTCTTCCTCCAGCCACATAGAGGATCGCGCCCCGGAGAGGCGACAGCTGCCGCGGGTGAGCGCTCTGCATTGTCCAGCGTGCGAGCTGCTGGGGACATGCATGGCCACACCAGAACATCGACAAGTTCTGGAAAACCTATGGAGGGATGGGAAGTCATCGGGGTGTGATGAGAGCACCCGACCTCTGCCCTGGGAAGAGACGTGGCGCAGACAGGAACGTAGGCTGCAGGGCAAGCCACGGGCTGCGTGGGGCTCCCGAGGAGCGCGGGTGCGACGTGCTTGGAAAGAGGTCTCTTCAGCTCAGGCCCGCGGGCTCCTGGCGGATGTCAGAGGTGTCCGGAGGGACTGGACTTGGGAGAGTGGGCTGGAGGCGGGAGGACTCGGGAGGGTCTCCTTGTGGCTGATGGCCGCTGTCCTGGGCTGCGGGACGTGCTGGGGTAGGTGGTGAAGAGGAGGAAAGGCGCAGAGGGCCAGCGAGGCCCCGGAGTGGAGCGGGGTTGGAGCTGGAGAGGGGACCCAGGCGAAGGCCCAGGAACGCAGGAAGCCTACGTCCAGCAGGGGAGGGCGTGGTGGGGGCCAGGCTGCGCACACCGGCCGCTTGTCCAACCATAACCCGAGGAACCCGAGAGCTCCCTAGGCAGGGCCGACTGTCTTCCCTCCGTCCACCTTTTAGGGCCAGTGAAATCAGGCAGCAAGGGCCTTGGGGGTAAGTCTGCAAGAACTATGGACTTTGTCTCCTCGAGTTTTTGGCTAACGACTCTTGATATCAAGAAAATGGCATTTTCTTGGCAAGTGGTCTGCATAGGATGAACGGATGCAGGCGTCTGAGGCATCGCAGGGAACAGGGGTTTTTCTGGTCATCTGTCTCAGACTAGATTTTATTCCCACCACAAGGAAAATGGCCCTGACCTTTCAGGGAAGCAGGTGGCCATGTTTGCATTTGAGAAAACCAAAGCTTTAACGCGGCTGTGCATTGTGCTGGCCAGGGCTGGGGCTGTCCGGAGGACCTGCCCGGGACACCGCCTTCCTGAGAAATGCCACTTAATCTCTGACCACACAGGACATTCACCAAAGGCCTTCCACCTCCAGATGGCAGGGAGCTCCCCACGTCCCCACCGGGATGGACTTGAACTCCACATGTCCAGGGCTGACCTCTGGCGCCTCACACCTGCTCCACCTGCAGCCCCAGCATCTCAGCAGAGGGCAGCTTTGCCTCTCCAGTGGCTCAAACCAAACCAGGAAGCCAGCTGGACGCCTCTTCCTGCCATGTTGGGACGCCTCCTCCAGCCGTCTCCGTATTTGGCAACCTCCCAACACACTTGGTCCTGCTTGGTCTCATCACCTCCACCAGTGTGGGCTGGCCCAGTCCCTCCCCCGGCTAGGTGTTCTCCAGCAGGGCCCTGACCAAGTGCCTATGATGGCCCAGGACCCGACCTCTCTGCGCCCTCCCCACCTCGGGCTCGTGTCTGGTGGGCTCCGTGTTTGACGCTGCCGGCGTTCACTGCTGGTGTTCACCTTGGCTCTACTCCACCATGACGCAGAGGCTTGCCTGGAGTCCACAAGCAGAGCTGGCCCCAGGAGTCGCGAGCAGCTGGTGACCAGGCAGGGCAAAAGCTTCCACCCCCACGAGACAGGCTTCTCCACACAAGGTGCTGACCCCAGGGACCTCAGCTGGGACGGAGCAAGGAGCAGTGATGTGCCAGCAGTGACAAGGAGACCCCGAGGACAGTGGCCTGGACCAAGTGTGACCTGCCCTCAGGGCCTGGGGGACACTCCCCCAGGAGGTGGCTTCTGCCAGGATCCAGCCTTTCGTCTCCCACCCAGCAGCAGGTTGCCCCCTGGCCGGCTACACGTCCCTGCCTGCGAAATCCTCGGCTGAGGCCAATGCAGGGATGATACGCAATGCCTGTGTTCCCCTGTCCCCTCACACTCCACGCAGCTGTGACAGGCTCCTCAGCAACGGCTCACTGCAGGGTTGGTGCACACCTGCAGCCTGTCACCTCGTCTCTTGTCTCTCCTCTGTCCACCTGCCACCTCCCTTCCTAGCTGTCATCCCCACCTGTCACGAACGCAAGTGTATAAGCATGTGCACAGAGGGACACAGCCATGCACACCGCTGTCCGTCCATTCCTGTGGGTCTAACATCTGCGGGCTCGACAACCCAGGGGGGCTGCAGCGGCACAGACACGCCCCGACATTTCCTGGCCGTCCTCCCTGAGCACTGCGGGACGAGGACTGCCCAGACAGGACCTTCACTGGATCAGTATTCTGAGCAGCCCAGCGGTGATCTAAGCATCTGGGAGGACTGCAGGTCACGTGCCGACACCTGCTGTGTTACAAAGGGACTGAGCATCCTCAGACCCTGACAGTGGTGGCGTCCGGGACGCGACCCTTTCCTCTCTGTGCTGTGCGTGATCACACCAGTTCACTGTGCCGCACAGAGCCGCGAGCTTCCGTTTCTCCCTGTGGGCCCGTATTGTCATTAGTTTTAATTACGTACCAGATTTGGACAGACTCATTTCCCACTCTCTGTTTTTCTTTTTTGTGATGTTGGAGTGAAACCCCGGGCCTTGCACCCACCACGAGCCCTGAGCTACACCCTGGTCTGGATACACTGCTAAACTCAGTGGGACGCTGGTTTCTTTGACAACCTGGCCAAAATGGTGATAGAAAAAGAATATGAAATAATCAAGTTTGTCGGGCGCGGTGGCTCACGCTTGTAATCCCTGCACTTTGGGAGGCTGAGATAGGAGAATCGCGAGTTCAAAGCCAGCCTCAACAAAAGTGAGGCGCTAAGCAACTCAGTGAGACCCTGTCTCTACATAAAACACAAAATAGGGCTGGGGATGTGGCTCAGTGGTCAAGTGCCCCTGAGTTCAATCCCCTGTACCAAAAAAAAAGAAATAATCAAGTCTGGTTGTGCACCATATAAGACATTTTTGTACATGGTAGACTGAATATACAAACGTGTCCCATACAATCACACTACCCAGTGACGTCACAGCTGTCTTGATCTGTCCAAGTTCACTCTATCATATTCATAAACAGTAGAAATGTCTAACGACACATTTTTCAGAATGTATCTGCCCTCAATATATGATGTCATTCAAGAAAGGAAGTTTTCTACACTATAAACATAACATTTTCTTGTGACCTTCAAGGAGAATTAAAATCATGTCAGTCCACAAAAACAAAAACACCAACTACTCCTCCCTAAAGACCCAATAAAAAAAATAAAATAAAAAAGGCAACAAACAATATAATGGTATAAATTGAAAGCCTTAAAGACATTTCTAAGCTATTTCAGTAGGCATTTATCTTCAGAAATCAGAGGGTTGTAAAAGCCATACACTCATCCAGCACAACATAATCACGAACAATTAAACGTCTACAACAGGGAGTTTCTCAGTGAGTAACGGGAGACTCACGATGAATAGCACATAGCCATTAAAAATCAGGCTGTACAGGCATATTTATTGAAATGCGAACAGTTTCTAATAACTTTATTTTTTTTTTAAATATTTATTTTTTAGTTGTAGGTGGACACAATAGCTTTATTTTATTTTTATGTGGTGCTGAGGATCGAACCCAGTGCCTCCCGCGTGCTAGGCGAGCACGCTACCACTGCACCATAACCCCAGCCTCTCTAATAACTTTAAAAAGCAATTTTGAACAACAAGCAGATTTGAAATCAGTGTGATGCTAAGACTCCAATTTGATGGATGGTCAGACAATGGGGCTCTGTCTGGACGTCTGTGGAGTTCATCTGGGGCTGGGAGGGTGGAAGGGCTTCAGCGTCCCTCTTGCTGCTTCTCCGTAGTAAAGGGGCACCCCGTCTGCGTCCTGCTGGGCAGCCTGAGCAGCTGCTGGGCAGGGGCGCCGCTGGCCTTCAGCTCATGCTGCCCCTCTCTGCAGCAAAGGCCACCAACAGGAGGCTTGTTCTGCAGCAGCGCGAGGACCCCGCTCTTGGTGACACCTGGGTGCCTGCTAGCTGACCCCAGCTGCCATGAACCACGTGCCGGGGTCCCCTGCTCCTGGCAGGAGCCAGCACCTGCCGTCTGGGAGCTTGGTGCAGCCCCTTGCGCAGGTGAAGTGGGGCTTCCTCACCGTTCACTGGGAGGCCACGTCTCCTTGGAGGAGCTGCTCCTCCCGGCGGGGTCAGCAGGCTTGGAGCAGAGTGCGTCCTCTTCTCGGCCCAGTCCAACCTTCAGGAGGGGCCAGAGGCCTGGCTGCAGCCGAGAGCCTGCACCCTGCAGGTCCCACAGGCTGAGGGGGACAGGCAGAAGGACTCCCAAAACAGCGGAAGGCACAGATTCGAGGAAATACCTGTCCAGAGCGGCCTCAGCTAGACTCCACGCGGCAGGTGTTTGGTGCAAGGCCTTCCAGAACTTCCTCACTGCTTTAGGCCTGGGGGGCAGTGGGGGTCCCTGGCCAAGCCGCAACGTCCACAGGGAACTTTAATCTGTTTTCCACAAAGCAGAAATCTAGGACAGGTGATTTTTCTGATGACAGGTGCAGATGTTGAGATGCCTGTTTTGTGTCTTTGTCACGTACGTGCTTTAAACTGAGGGTGAATCCACGTGGCGTTGACTACCCACGTTGAAGGGCATTCTCAGGCATCAGTACATCCACAGTGTGGTGACCACCACCTCTGGGTGGTCCAGAGCCATGATCATCAGCCCAGTGGAACCCTGTGCCCACTGCCCGCTGGCCTGCCCCTCTCCGGTCCCTCTGCTTCCAATGCCTGCCGCCACCCGCCAGCTTTCATTTTCCATGGAGTTGCCCAACGTGGACATTTCATATAAAAAGAGGCACACGACAGGTGGCCTTTGTGTCCAGTTTCCTTCACTCAGCAGGCAGTTCTGAAGGCCGGCCTGGGTTGTACTGGGCAGGATCACTTCGCCCCTCTGTGTGGCTTGTTTATCCAGCCCCCCGTTGGTGGGCACCTGGGTGGTCCTGCTGCTTGGCTGCTGTGAAGGCACGGCTCTCAGCATCAGCGTGCTGGCCTCTGTGATGCTCTCCTTCCCGACTCTGAAACAGCTCTGCAGCACTCTAAGGGGCTGTTGCTGTGGGGCTGCACCGTCTCCCATCCCGCCAGCCGTGTGTGCGGGCTGTTCTCCACAGCCTGGCCAGCACCGTTCTGCCTGTGTTCTTTTGTTGCTGCTTGCTCTACAGCTCCTGGCGGGCATGGAGTGGCCTCTCCTGTGGCTTCACTCTGCATTTCCCTAACAACTAGAGGAGCGGGCGGTCTTCTCTGAGCTGACTGGAAGCCGCGCATCTCCTCTGGAGAGACACCTACTCAAGTCCTTTGTGTCAAGTCGAGCTGTTAGAATTCTTCCTACGTTCGAAGCGCTAGGCCCTGTGAGACGCGTCTGTGTGTCCCTCGCGTCCTGCGGGCTGTCCTCTACTTTCTTGAAAATGTCCGTATGCATACAAGGTTTTAATTTTGATGATGTCCAGTTTATCTGCTTTTCCCTTTGCTGCTCAAGCCTTCGGCCTCATCACCAAGAAGTCCCCGTCAAATCTAAGGTTGTGAAGACCACTGTCACGTGTTCTCCTAACAGTCTTGCAGTTTCAGGTCTTCATCTAGGTTTTTGGTTCATTTTGAGCCAACTGTGCTTGGTGTAAAGTTAGATATGCACTTTGGAGTTGGGTCACTCTAGATTATTCCTCCAATTCACACACTGTCTGATTGGAAGGGACACATACTATGAAGTCCCTCTGCATCAACACCCGAGTTCCTGAGGAACGGCTGTAGTGTCTTCTCTTCTGCACACAGAACATGGAGAATCTCACTGTGTCACCACCAAGAAGCTGTGTCTCCATGTCACTGGGTTGGTTTTAAAACAAGAATTACCTTTTCTCTCAAGACTTGTCATCGATGCCAGATATTCCCGAGTGCCCACAGCTGGCCGGTGACGGGCAGTACTCGCTGCTCTCCACGTCTGCGCTGGTCACCATGCTGGGAGCGGGCGTCGCCCTTGTCCTGCAGTGTCTGCGAGTTGTCGAGCATGTGCCCAGCACAGGGCAGCTGCGGGGTGGGTGCGGGGATGTGTCACACCTGTGCCTCAAGGGCTGTCCCTTCGTGGGCAATCCACGGCCAAGGTTCTTCAGAGAATCAGGAGATGGTTCACGGCAGGAAGCACGGACCCTAACAGGCCACTACAGCCGGTTCCCAAAGTCAGTGGGCATGAAAGCTGAAGCAGTTCAGGCTAGAGGTCGCTCAGTCTCAGGGTAGAGATCTCTTAGTCCCAGGTAGAGATCTCTCAGTCCCAAGGGAGAGGTCTCTCGGTCCCAGGGGAGAGCTCTGCCAGTCCCGGGGGAGAGATCTCTCAGTCTCAGCACAGAAGGGGCTCATCTGCACAGGAGGTGGGCCTGACCTCAGAGAATAAGCAGGAAGTGAAAGATGGAGAGGGTAACAGTCATCACCCAGGGGTCCCAGCCTGGATGCCTGGCTTTGAGCAGGTGGGTGTCCCTCAAAGCCTATGGGGTGGAGGCTGGCGGGCTGCACTGTGCTAGGGCAGCCCCTGGGACGCTTTGTGTGCTGGGACTGCTGGAGAGGACGGGAAGGCTCACTGGGGCCAACCCCTCTGCCTCCCGCTAATGTGCACATCGTCACCAAGACAGAGGCAGCAGGCGACCCCAGTCGTGTTGCGGCAGCTCGTGGGTTTAGGTGACGGTCCCCAGGAGCCAGCCTCACTGTTCTCTAACAGACTCTCGTGTGTGTCGTTACTATACGTCTCTGTGTGGCCTCAGTATCTTATTTGGATAGTGCAGAGCTGGCTACAGCCTCCCCAGCCCCCGGCTCTTTTTAAAAGCTTTTAAAATGTTTTACCATGAAAAATACCCAGGAGAGAAATCAGCTAATTTGCTTTAAACAAACAGTATGATCTCTTGATAACCAGCCTTTGGTTTAGAGGCAGATCTGTGTCCCCTGTGGCATCTCTGAGTTTACCCCTCCCACCTAGGTGTCTCTGGGGCCCAACAAGGGAGAGCTGCCCTGGCTACCGAAAAACACCTGTGGTTCCCAGCCCTGAGGCTGGACCTCCACCTGGGTTCCCAGTCACCTTGAGGCTGGACCTCCACCTGGGGTTCCCAGTCACCTTCAGGCTGGACCTCCACTTGGGGTTCCCAGTCACCTTGAGAGTGACCTCCATCTGACTTCCCAGCCTTGAGGCTGGCTACCTCCACTTGGGGTTCCCAGTGCCCCCAAGGCTGGTGACAGGTTGCAAACAGGTGGGGATTTGAAAATGACCATGGCTCCTGGGTCTCTGGCAAGCTCCCACCTGGCTCTCAGGGCTCCACCACTCAGGCTGCCCTGGCCAAGAGGATAGCCCAGCAACACTGCCTGTGGCTCTCCGTCCAGCCCCGGGGGTGACAGCTTGCCTAGAAGTCGACTCGGGGAGTCAAGACTCTCTCTTTCCCCAAACCTGGATATTTTGGAATGGCTGTGGTAGGAAGTCAGGAGAAGGACTGAAAACCGCAGATTTTACACTATGTTGTCAGAGGGCTTCCTCGCTCTGATGCCAGCGTGCTCTGGCCCCCGGTAGTATTAAGAGTGCCAAAGGTGGTTGGTGAAAATGTCTATCCAAGAAACTAAAATATAAAGGCCAAAACAAAAATCTAAATGTTGATGAATCTGCACAAAAATAGTCTCAGTATGAATGTGGCATCGTAAACATCACATCCCCTAGGACACAGTGATGTCAGAGGTTCAAAGCTGAGGGACCAGGGAGGAGCTGGCGAACACCTGGAGAGCTCTTTTGTCCCAGCAATGGATGTGGCAAGGCCCCCAGGGAGCCGCTGGCTCTGACACCTGCCTGATGGGCACAAGAGACAGCTCTCAGCACCTCACTGGAAGAACTGACATTGGAACTGTTGTAACTGTTCTCCCACTTCTTTTTTTTTTTGGCACTGGAGATTGAACCTAACGACACTAGGCCACATCCACAGCCTTTCTATTTCTTGTTTTGAGATAGGGTCTTACTAAGCTACTAAGGTTGGCCTTGAACCTGCAATCCTCCTGCCTCAGCCTCCTGAGTTGCTGAGGTTACAGGCAGGTGCCATATTTACTGCGAATATGTTTGATCTCTCATTATTGTGAAGAAGAGTCCTCTTCCTGGTCTACAGAAGCTTTCTAGAAAATTAAAGCCTTTAACTTGGTTGCCTAGAATGTTCTCAGTTTCATCCATGATCAGAGGTTCTCCTTCAAGTAATCTTACACATTACAAGTGATAAGACTCGCAATGCTTTTTACTCATAACGAAACGTTTACTTGTATCTGAGACTTTGACTCTGAAGCCTAGTTGCACCAACAAATCGAACACCACCTCTTGTTACGGTGGCATCAACAACAGGGTCTGCATAGCCTTCCTCTGAAAGTCAGAGCACCACCCCGCAGTGATGGAAAGCCATTGTACGAAGAGCATGGAAGATTCTCAATCTAACATCATTCCCGAATCGTGGTAGCAAATGCCAAGAAAAAAGTGGGAACAGAATTCAGGGAGGCTAAAAGAGAACCCAGGGTGCTTCACTGAAATAACCCACTTAAAGGACGTTTTTATTTCCGTTTACAGTCTACAAAGGTGTAATGTCTGACTGCCGGGCAGCCTGGCCAGCCACGGTGGCTTTCCCCACCCTCGCCCGCCCGCCGTGACGTCGTGTTACACAGGCACAGGGTCGTCAGATGGCTGAGAGGTCACGAGGAAATGCTTTAAGTCGGCGTGTAAGCCACCTTCACACAATGCCACCCAGGCCGGAACCTGCCCCTGTAGCCCGTTACGCTGGGGAACCTGGAGCAGGATTTGCTGGTGCCAGTGTTTGAGCTGGGGATCACTCACTGTTCACCCAGGCTGACGACCTGGCACCCGGGAGCCACCAGCTAAGAGACGGGCTTTCACCAGTCTCCATGGCTCAGCCTGGGGCTGACCTTGGCCACCTTGCTGGTAAGCCACACCCCACACCCCACAATTAGCCTTTGGAGGGCCTCTCCTGTGTCCCTGTAGGGTGTGCGTTGACACAGCAGGTGTGATACCTGGTGGGGACTGGTCAGGGGTGAGAGCAGGTGCTGGACAGAGATCCGCGGGGTGGGGTCCCCTTCACAGCCAACGCCCAGATTCACCACACATACCGTTTTTAAGCAAAAATACTGTAAATACCTTCACTAAGTCAAGACTTATTCTGAATTGTAAATACCGAAGGGCTATAGGAACATATTCTGGTTATTGTGGTTGGGGACTGTGACTTTGGGACAGCGGTGCATGGCTTTTGGGGGAGTCTGCATGGCCTGCCGCTCACGGAACCAAGAGGCCACTGCAAGTTCCTTGTGAGTTTAGGGCCATGTTCTAACCTCGGCTGTGTCGACAGCCACACCAGGTCTTGTGTGACCAACGCCAACGCTTAGGGACCTTCAGGGAGCCTTTAAAATAGGCAGATGCCCACACCCTCACCGAGCACTCCTGGGTCGGGATCGCCGAGGATCCCGAGGACCTGCGCAGGGGTCTTGCTCCACAAGCTCCCGTGATTCTGCAGCCCATCCCGCTGGGAACAGCACACGTGTTCCCGACTGACGGCTCGCAGGGTGTGTGCGTCTCTGCGGCCTGATCACACTAATGGCTCCAGGACAAAGTGACTGGGCCCAGCAGGAAATTAAAGAGGGACACCGTGGAAGGAGAA
This sequence comes from Xerus rutilus, assembly GCA_028644305.1. NCBI lineage: Eukaryota > Metazoa > Chordata > Mammalia > Rodentia > Sciuridae > Xerus > Xerus rutilus. The sequence goes on along the minus strand of CM053412.1, from coordinate 67,346,335 downwards.
GGAAGTTGGAAGGCCGAGGAAGCGGGTGCCTAGGCCCACAGGGCCTGCCCTGGAGCCTGCGCTGCAGTGTGCTCCCGTCCCTCGGAGCACAGTTCCCTGAGCACGCGGAAGTTCAAGCACTGAAGCCACAGAGGCAGGCACACCTCAGTCATGGCGAAGCGTCCCCCTGGGGGAAGGTCTCCCGGTTCAGTGACAGCTGCCAAGCCACTTATGGGCCCAAACACAGTTCACAGTGTCTCCGTGCATCCCTGACCCTGTGCGGCAGTCACTGAGGGGTCACATCATGGTGACACTGTAGTGCTGAGCTGCGTCAGCCGCCTCACAGAAGACAACCACACTGCCAGCCCCAGGCACAATGACCACCGCCAGGAACGGGTTGTGTGGCCCGCAGAGATTCCGTCCTGCCATTTCTGCATCAGGAGGAGCGCTGGCCGCCTCGTCCTGGCGTGGGCACAGCCCCTGCCTTCCTTTGCTCACTGGCTGCAGGCAGAGGCATTTTTCACCAGGACTCAGTTAGATCCTCCGTCTCTTGACCTTTAGCTTTCCAGGACCACTGGTCTTCTCCTAGTTAGCTCCAGACCCAGTCAGCTCTGGAAGAGGGGTCATTTCAAAATCCTGTGTTTTTCCCCCGGCCCACCCTTCACCCCAGCACCTGACCGCCTGCACAGCCTCAGGCTGAAGTGAACCTGTGTGATCCCCATCTCATCAGCCCGGGAGGCACGTCGGGTCGGATCAGCAGGGACATCATGAATTGATGTCCCCAAACACAGAGAGATTCAAAGCAGAAGTCCGTGAAAGGCCGCCCTCTGGCCTCAGCCACACATAGAAGGACCATCAGCAAACACTGCTTTCCACTCGGATCTGACCCCCAGATGCGTCCCTTTTCCCTGGAAGTCTGGGTGCTCAAAGGACTGGGAAGATAAACTGCTTCCACGCCCCTTAACTTCTTAGTAATGTCGGGGTCTTGGCTCGAAGCCGCCCTGTGAGCACCTGAACTGCAGCTACGTGTCCCAGGGCACGCAGGTCCCCGCTAGTTCAGGACGCCCAGTGCCAAGCAGGCAGAGGCAGATGCGGGGCCTCCCCTCCTCCTGGTGCCTAGGAGGCAGACTCTTGCCCTGCTCCTGCCGGTGCCCCTCACAGGTAAGGAGCAGGAAGGAGGGGCAGCACACACCCCCTCTCTCCTTTTAAGAACAGGGAACAGTCATGTTCTCTCCCTTTAATCGTTTCCTCCCTTGCGAGAGGAATTCAAACGTCTTTCACTTGCAGGTGAGTGGGAGGTGGTGGGCGGAAGTCTCTAGAGACCTTCCTAACAGCATGACACCAGAGCTGGAGGAGTTGGCGCTTAACCCCTTCAGGGCCGAGGCCTTTGCAGGAGGGGTGACAGAAGCCCCGTCAGCACAGCACAGTCCCTCCGGCCTTCTTGCACCAGCCCCACCGGCGACCCATTTACGAACAGGTACATTGGGACAAAACACACGGCGCATTTCAGCGGCACCGAATCCTGTCACCCACGACCCTTAACTGCCTGCTGGAGAAAGAAAAAAGGAAATCCTTGAAAGGCTGCGTGGGGCTCTGCAGGGTCTGGGTTCTCACCAGGAGTGGCAGAGGAGGGGCACCGGCTGGGCTGGGAGGAGGGCTCCCGGCGGCCCAGTGTGGGGAAGCCCAGCGTGGCCCCACAGCCCACTTACTCCTCGGGCCACAGGGGTATTCAGACCACCAGCCCTCTGTCCGCAGGCTCCGCACCCCGAGCCAACGGGGATCAAAGATGTCCAACGAAGGTGCCTGTGCCGAACACGCAGTCTTCCTGCCGTCAGTCCCCCAGCGATGCACTGGCCCCTAGCAACCACGTACATGGCGCGTGCATGATACTGGGCATACGAACGACCTACAGATGATCTAGAGCGCGTGGAGGACGCGCCCAGGTCACCAGCAAACGCTGTGTGGTTTATACAGAGGACTTGAGCACCTGTGGCTTCCTGGGACCAGGGCCCTGGGTGTGCCCAAGGTGACGGCGTTCCACCGCTGCAGTCATCTTCCAGGCTCACGGCCCCCTACGGGGCATCCCACCTCTGTGTGCCCTGCAGACACCACCCCACACTTGCTGGCATTGTGGGAAGGGGACAGACTTGAGGCCCACCTGCCCAACTTTCACCTCCCGCCTTTCCAAACTCTGCCGGGTGATTCTGGCATAAAACCACCCAGAAGACTGTGGCAGGAAGGCAGGGGCTGTTTTCAAATGGCCGAAAACCGAGCCTAGGAATTGGACAAACACCAATCAGTACCTCCAGACTTTGGAGAAACCAACAACGATACGGTTATCTAGAACTTTCTTTCAACACTCGTGTGCTAATTGTCTTCCCAGTTTTAAATCCTAATGACTGAGTAACTCCTCTTGTTTATTCTCTTCCTCCAAACTCGACTTCTTTGTGCACCATGAATCACAGATGTCCTCCCACTCTCCTGGCTCCCGTGGCACAGCTCAGGAGCCTGTGCGGGTTGCTACCTGCGTGGACCATGGAGAGCGGTTCCTTTAAGGCTCCCGACTCAGGTCTTGCTTTTCATTTCCTCTGAATTCCACCAGCTGGGAAGCAGCTTCTTCACGTCTCCTACTCAGGTTCACTAGTGCTTTTAACATGCACGCAGACCACGGCCAACTGCCTGGCTTGGCTTTAAAATGCTAATTGTATGTTTTGAGTGAATTCTAAGTGCCCTAAAAAGTACACGCATAAAATAAAAAGAACAAGATCACGCAGTCTGCTCCTGCTGGAGCGATAGAAAACACACACGGCTCTTTTTGAGCAAGGGCTCACGATCAATAATATGTTTTAGGGCCGATGTGGCTGGGGTGGAGTGCTTGCCCGCGTGTGCAGCCTGGGTCCCCTCCCCAGCACAGCGTCAGGCTTTGAAAGTCATGAGGTGTGACAGGTGAAGTCTAGCAGGCACACCTGCTGCCCGCACCGTGCAGGGAGGGACAAGGGCCGCCTGGTTGGATTCGGTCTGGTGGGTGACACAGGAGACTCAGCAGTCAGTGGGGCTGGGGGCCACACCCTCGTGTGGACACTTGGCTCAGGGACCTGGAGACACACAGACCTCTAAGAGCAAGAGGTTCTTGTCAGCACCAGGAGACCAAAGGCATGTGGTCGGGCCCCTGCCAGGAGGAAGCAAGACTGCCAAGCACGGGACAGGGCCCACGCCTTACCCAAGACCACCCCACTCCCACGTGCCTGAGGGTGCTCTTCCCGAGAGCAAGGCTGGGGGGCCAGAGAGGCCCGCAGCCAATAAGCCACTGCAGGTGGGTGCCCTGCCTAACCTGCACCGTCCACACCAGGGACACTGACACCAGTGTAATCCCCTCCTGCCCGCGGGAGGAGGCGGCCCAGGCCCCGATGCTCGAGCCCTTCACGTACAGTGGCACAGCATTTGCATGAAAGCTGCACGGGGCTCTAGTACGTCTGAGTCATCTCCAGGTCACTTACAGTGCCTAGGGCAGTGCACATGCTACGTCAGTGGCCATGTGCTCAGGGAATACAGACGGAATTTCTGCATCTGCTCAGCAGAGAAGCGGTTGTCTTGGGAACCATTTTCGTGCTGCAGCTGGCTGAACCTAAGGGCCAAGAGCCCAGGACATGTGTCCTCTGGTTTCTCCCTGCCCTGTCTGACATGGTGGCCGTAGCCACAGGTGGCTTCTGAGCACGTGGGGACGTGGCTTGCTCAAATTGAGACGTGCGAGGCATGTGGATGACACAGTAGATTTAAAAGATTTATCATGAAAAAAGAGTATAAAATATCTCATTAAAAATCATATGTAGAATAATATTTTGCATACAGTGTTGATAAAATGTTTTGTTTGTTATTCTTTTTATGTTTTTAGGAACGTGGCTAGCAGACACTCCGCAGTGGCACGTGCGGCTTCGTGTGTGGCTCACACTGACTTCTGTCCTGTGTCTGCTCAGTGCTGGCGGCGAGTATGCTCGTTAGAACATGCCGGCCACGGTTAGCAACACGGACTCAGCCACGGGGACAGCAGTGGACTCTTCCAGCCTTGCAAATGCAGACCCTGAAACTCGGATTTGAGCATGACTTTTCCCGAGTAGCTAAGAGGGTTTATGATGTGCAGACTTTGAGCCTGACCTTTGATCCTTACAACTCTCACGCCCGTTTCAGAGAAGGGCAAACAGAGGTGGGTGAGGCGCCGCTGCCTGGAGCAGCAGAGGCCAGCAGCCTCCCCTCGACCCCGTGTCTGCGGGTGTGAAGTGGTCAGCAGACACTTCTGACGTACCCTGGCCACGTTCAGAATGAAGACGAAACGGGCACGCGGTCACCTCTGGAGTGAGTCTGAGTAACTGCAAGAATTTGGGCTGGGAAGGTCGGGTAAGGTAGAGCAGAGGCCAGACGCGGACCCCCTGCCCAGGCCGCCAGGGCAGAGCAGAGGCCAGACGCGGACCCCCTGCCCAGGCTGCCAGGGTACAGCAGAGGCCTCAGACGTGGACCCCTGCCCAGGCCGCCAGGGCAGAGCAGAGGCCTCAGACGCGAACCCTCTGCCCAGGCCTGTCACACTGTCTCTGCACAGGTGCCACCTCGTCAGCCTGGTGGCAGCAGCCCTGAAGCATGTCGTCTGCCACAGTTGGTACAGTCCCAAGCACAACCCCTGAGACTTCGGGTCTCTCTAGGCACATGCTCGCAGGGCGCTTTCGATATCAGCTATATCATTTTTTTAGAGAGGGCACGACAGAAAGAAAAGCACGTGTCAAGAAGCCGGAGGAGGCGGGAGTGCGCTCGGGGGTGCAGCGCTCGCCCCACGTGCCAGGCCCCGGGCTCCAGCCCCAGCACTGCAGAAGCAGAACAAAATTAAAGAAAAAAAAGGGAAACTTTATTTTTAGTGTGTCTGCAGGAGGTCATTAGCTTGTTTAATAATTCCAAGGACACGCTGAGCCCCTTCCAGCCCACGGCAGCCTGATCGAACCTGCATTCTCACATTCTCTTTTCCTCAATACAGGGGTCACGAGGTGTATGCTTGTGGCCGTCCGTGTCGCCTGTTTGGAACTTTGCCAGCAGCGTGGTGCTGTGTGCGACCTTGGCACCTGTGCATTCTCAACAGGGAAGACGCCGGGATCCACCGCGTCAGGGGGGTGCGTGTAATGCGGTCACATCGCCCCCGTGTTGTTTTGTGTGTGAACATCCCATGTGTGGTGTATCCACTGTCCTGTTACTGAGCATTTGAGTCACTCCCTTTTTTCCCCCGCAAACAGTGTCACTGTGTATCCTGGAGCATGTCTCCTGCTACACGTTCTTCACAACAGTATTTATTTAAGCAAATTTAATTTTGAAATCCATTGGAACCCTGTTCTCTGGCAGCACCGCCTCCTAAGTTTTCTTCAAGCAGCAGAATAAACAGAGAGGCGGTGGCTGGGGAAGTGGGTCCTGGGCAGCTCGGGTGTGCTTTCCTGGGGCTTCTCTAGCGACAGACGGCGCAATGCCGCTTGCAGTCTCACGGAGGCAAGGCCAATCTCCCAAGAACTCAGTAATTCACTCATTTGCTCCTTATATGAAACGACATTTTTAAAAGGTTTATGCAATTAGCCAAGGAAACGTCTACAACCATGGTTTTCTGTTTTCAAAGCAATCTGGTGCTTAATTTTCTACAAAATGATATATTTTCTCCATTCTTGATGCAGCACTGTTTTAATAATAGATTTTTGAGGGTGGGGGTGTATGGGAGGAGAAATGAGGCGACGTGAAATGTGTCTGTAATCAGATACAGAAGTCGCGGCGTCTGAGCTGTGTGCTGACGCCCAGTCCCGGGTGACTTCCTGGCTCTGCTAACGCGGAGGAGCTCTGGGCTGTGCAGAGCTGTAGCTCCACGGCGAGGCATTCCGGACCCATTTACGTGTGTAAGTTGGGGAATGTTAGTTTGCAGGCACCACACACTTTGCCTGTTGCCAAGGTGCACGTAAGATAAAATGTAGATAAAAAAAAATAAAACGTTTGCCTGACACTTAAATTCTTCATTCAAAACAACTCATAAGAAACATGAGTATTAATTATAGCCACAACTATTCTCATTTGCTGGTTAATATTTAAAATTTATTTTGTAGAATATCAATTGTGCAGTCAAGGCCCCTGTCCACCGAAAAGCAAAGACACCTGGTGGGGAACAGGTTGGTTCTGCTAGCGGTCATCGCCCCTTGGTGTGACTTGGGTCTTGCCTGACAGTGGACTTCTGGAATTGGGGCCGCCACAGCTGTGTGCGTCGGCCTCCCCCGGGGCTCTGGCTAATCTTCACTGCAATCTGGTCCTAGTATTTGAACCTGGCCAACAACCTCAAGAATACCAGTCCTCTGCACTGTGTTCCTCACCTCCCGAGCCGCAGCCGGTTCCGTTCATCCCTCAGGGCAGCCGGCCAGGCACTCCCGCCCTGCTTCCCAGGTGGGGACACCCAAAGGCAGGTCATGCCCGGCCCAGGACTGACTCAAATCCTTGCAGGCTTGGCCCATCCCGGGTCCCACACCTCACAGGGGACAATTGGAATAGTTTTCAAAATCTGTTTGGACAGAGACTCATCCTCCAATTTATGGCTGAAATTGAAATATTTTTCTTTTAAGGGGTCAAAGAAGTTCCCACCCCAAAACCATAAACATTTTTTAACAACACCCTGGAAGTTTAATGTGTGTGAAGGTAAATATGAATAATATCAAGACTAAAAGATACAAAGTTAAAAACTTAACTTCAGTGTCCCCAACGTCCCACCCCTCAGGAGACCGCCGTTCAGGTCTCCCTGGCCACCCCAGCCCCTTGCCCTCCCTCAGGAGCCTCTGAGAGGCAGCACTCCCCCACTGGCTCTGGCTCCATCTACCTTCTCTTCCTATTTTATGGATTTATGATGCTCTGACATCTGGGGCCTTCCTGGGGCTGCAGGGACTGCCTCTCGGGGTGAGCTGATCCCTGCAGGCAGGAGCAACTCTTCCCCGCTCAGCTTTCAAGTGCCAACCAACCAAAGGGAACTTGCTCCAGCTCTTCCACGCCAGGCCACAGCTTCTCCACCTATTTCTCCCCCATAGAACCCACACAATGAATCAAAATGCATTCTGCTATCATGCATACCCAGTTAGAATGAGTGAGTGAGTGAATGAATGAATAAACAGAAAGATTCTTGCCTCTGCATAAACATATTTTCAATACCTTAAAACATTTAAAGCCCAGAGTTGGCAATCTTACATTTAACAAAAACTATCTTTTTAAAATAAAAGAGACATAATAAAAATTTAAAATATTTTCTTTGAAAGAATATCTACGTACAAGAAATCAAATAGAATAAACCCCGGGCCAGAGTGGCTGGGCAGAGATGCCTCTACTTTCAAATTCCTACAGAGAAATTTTAGGTCACAGCACACAAAAAGAGGTTAAAAAATCAAAAATAGAAATTTATCACAGAAATGTTTTTGTCTTACACCTGAGAAGCGTAACACAAACCACCGGAGACCATGCAGCAGATGGGCGGATGAGACAAGGCCAGGCACAGCTTGAGCCGGGGTCTGAGTTCTAATGGTCCCAAGTCACTCTGCCCCACTGTCCCAGGTGGGGAACACCTGTGAGACTTCAACATGGTCCATAACACACACTTACATAGCCCATAAGGTCATTATCATTACACAACAATGTAACAGCATGTATGTGCCAGATGATGATTTGCAGCCTATCTTGATGCACCTGTGCCGAGTTTGTTGAAACCGTCACACCACTGGAAACTTGGACTCAATGCAGCCACCCTCGACTACTCAGTAAGCCCAAGAGCCCTTCTTCAAGGCGTGGAAATGACCCCAGGTTGGTATTCTCCATCCTAATCCTCGCTAACGACTGCACAACTGAATTTTATAGTGTGATGCAAGGAAATGAAGGAAACTGCAAGAAGCCTCAGGGGAAGTGGCCGACTTCGGGCAGAAGTTTGCTGAAGTCCTTGGGGAGGGACCTTGGTCACTGTGACAGCCCAGTTTCCAGATCACCACGCTCAGGAGGTGACTGGGGAATACACCAGAAGGCAGGACGGCCCGGGAACTCCACGCTTCCATCGCCAGCCATCTGCACGTTTGCTGTCCCCAAATGGAGTGGCTTCCAGGTCGGAGTTTTGCTGAACACTCAGGTTGTCCTGGGAGCTGGACCTGGTGAACTGGTATTCCAGCGCCCCGAAGCCTAGCCTGCCCCACAGGCTCCCTTTCAGGGGGTCCCCTCTGTGAGACCCATTCTCCAGCCTCGGAGCAGGTCACTGGACTGGGCCATTCCACCTGCTGTGCCCTCAGAGCCCGGCCACATTCAGTGTGCCCTGTGGGAACTGGTATGCCAAACCACCACGCTGGCCATCAGGGGAGAAGCTGGGGTGGGAGCTCAGGCCAGGCCGGACGTGGCGCAGGAGCAAGCATCTCTGCATCCCGTCCCGCCTCACCGCGAGGCCCCTTCTCCAAACTGCAGCGTGTTTTCCCCTGTCCACCAGGGCCACGGCGCTGGATTAGGAGGGGCCGGCCCCTTCCTTAGCTCTGCACTAGCCTCTGGTTCTTTCTACAACTTCCAGTTCTTGCTGCTGGGACGTGTCTCCCGACTGTGACGAGAATTGGTGGAAACGGAGTCCATTTCTATTCAAGTGTTGATCGACGCGCCCCCTGGGTCCGTAAGACCTCTGCGTGATTCTCCTGGCTCCCAGGGCTGCAGCTGCTCAGGGTCACCTGCCCAGTGCATGCAACCGGACCCCAGGCTCCAGGTGACCTTTTATGGCTCATGGACACAGGGCAGGAAGACATGACCCTCCTGCAAGCGTTTCTCTATGACATCACATGGCCTCAGCAGACGCTACCCAGGCCCCAGACCAAGACCTCGGGATGCTCAATCAGTTGGTAGTTGACACCATTTTGGAAGAAATAATTAAAAATAGGGAGAGGAAAGGGACTTAACGTGGACACCCAAGTGGTGACAGGTCCACCAACAGGGTGCGGTTCAGACCCCGGGGAACCGAACTCGCCTGTGACCTTCAGCTATGGTTTATCTGCGCCAACAGTGGACACTGCTTCAGGTCCACAGAAGAAATTCCCAGGGCTCACGGCAGGGAACCCAGAGCTGAGCAGCCGTCCTCAGCAGCCCCTGGTCACCACGTGCGCAGTGTGCCTGGACACCGAGGAGCCCTTCCCCGAGGAGCGTGGTGTCGGCCATGCTGTGGGCAGACAGCCTGCCAGGGGATCTCAGGCAGGAGACGAGCTGCGAGGAGGCAGATCTGCACCAGGGGCAGCCGGTGAGAGGGAGAGGGGCACTGAGCAGACTCTGGAGGTCCTGTCCTGGACCCTCCAGCCCCATCTCTGCACCGCGGTTGCCCGACAGTTCCCGGTGGGGGCACCGTGAGGACCCAGTGAGCACCTGCGTCTGAAGCCCCGGGAGTAGGGAGGGCTGGCTATGTGAGTGGCCGTCCTTCTGCGTGGGGTGAATCCTCCACGGCCTTTAAAACCTCTGTGGCTGCCCATCTGATGAGATGGTTTGCAGGAAAGCCTGAAGGGGGTCATTACGGGGATCACTGTTTTGGGGCGGGTTCTTGCTATGTTGCCCAGGCTGGCCCTGAACTCCTGGCTCCCGAGACCCTCCCGCCTCAGCCTCCTGAGTCGCTGGCCCACAGGCTTGCACCACGGCCCCCAGCTGGAGGACGCTTACAGGTGCTAATTAAATGACCGGCAAAGCAGATGGGTCTTCATTGTGAGCCCCTCGAGCCTCCAGGCCCCTTCCTGTCCAGGACCCTGAGCTTTCCCACAGGCCCGTGCCGACGAAAGTGTGGCGCAGGGATGGATGCCCCTCTGTGGTCACCTGCCGCGTGACATCCTCGTGACAGCCCGCGCCTGCTGGGTTCTGCACACAGCGCTGCAAAGCTGGATCACTGCCAGCCTGCCTTCAGAGAGACGGAGGCACAGGGCGGAGTTTCCCACAGAGGCCAGCTGGACTTACGCAGGAGTTTATTTATCTTTTTGGTGGTCCTTCGGATGGAGCCCAGGGCCTCCCGTGTGCCAGGCCAGCATGTCACCACGGAGCAAGACCCCAGGTCTGAACGTGATTGTGGGGCGTGTGGCTCGTTTACCTTAAATGTGAGATTCTCACGGAGGGCCGTGTGTGGACACCTGGGCTGTACGGATACTGGTCTCAGGAGAAGGAGACGCAGCATCTGGTTTTGGTTTTGCTTTGCTCCGAACCTGGACCAGGCCCTCCGTCCCCTGGACTCTGCTCTCAATGATGAATCACCTGACATTCTCTGAACCAACCCCTACATGCCCTACGCTTGTTTTTAAAACAGAAGACCCTCCAGTGGAACCGGTTTGTGTCACAGCTCGAGGACGGAAGAGGACACTGGCGCGTTTCCAGTCCTGCCCGGGAGGAGCGCTGGCTGCACCCACAGAGCTGGCCCTCACACGGCTAAGTCTTCATTGACACTCCTCACGTTTAAAGGAACTTTTCTCAAGAGCATGGAGTTCTTCTGATGAGCAAAGTGGAATCTGTTTCTTCCCCTCAAACCTCCTGTGGAGTCCGCTTGGAAGAGGCTGGAGAACATGGACTTCTGGGGGCGAGGAGGGGGAATGTGGTGGAGGAGCCACTGGGCCATGTGCACTAGAGAATGGGCAGGATCTTTCCAAGAAAGGGACACCTGATTTCTCAGGTGTCAGCAGGGCGACGCTCGGCAGGGCGAGGGATGAGGGGTCACAAGCCTCCACCTGGAGCCTTCTCCTGTCTGGGCCTGGACTCCTGCGGTGAAGCTCAGGAGAGCAATCTCAGGGAACTGCCCACCACGCAGAGCAAAGCTGTCCGGGTGCTGGGTCCACTACTGTGCCGTGTTGGGGACACAGAGACAGGCCCGGAAACGTGTCCCCATGCAGAATGCCCCGAGGATTTGCATCTGAGCTGTGAGCACATCTGCCCCTGCCCACCTTCACGTACAGTCAAGTGCCGCGAGGTTCAGTCTGTGATGGCCATGTGCACCACGGTGGCCCCTAAGAATGACCATGGTGCTGACGAATTCCCATCAGTGACAGCACTGTCTCCTGCTGCAGCACGAGGGTCACGTGCCTGCTCCTGGGCCTGGTGCACACAAGCCGGCTGCCCACCAGCACAGCCATGCACTGCCAGGGTGCTGGAGGGCCGCGGTGGATACGGACGCTACTGGCCTGTGACGTTACAGCCACAGGGGTGAGTGGCGCACGCCAGCTGGTTTGCGCAAGTACCCGAGACGCTCACGCACCCACAGAACGGCCGGGCGACAAGTCTGAGAGCATCACGTGGCCACTCCTCCTGGCCCCTCCTCATTCCTAGCACGGTGTGGGCCTGCAGGCTCCTACAGGGTGGTGAAGCCGGACCTTCTGCTTACAGCCGCTCTGGGCCCGCTCCCCGGCCGCACGCTGTCACTACACCTGGCTTTCTGTCCACTCACCGGGCTGGGGACAGGTCCCTTCACAGGTGTGCTATGAGAACACCACGTGAGGCCAGGCCGCTGCGTAGCCCAGACTCAACCACTGCTCAGACGCGGGGTCTAAATGCATGCCCAGGTGAAAGCCATGGGTACAGGCAGGTGTAGGGCGTGGAGCCTAGACCACGGCCTCCTCCTAGCCCAGGGCCTCCCTCCTAGCCCAGGGCCTCCTACCTCCTCCTAGCCCAGGGCCTCCCTCCTAGCCCAGGGCCTCCCTCCTAGCCCAGGGCCTCCCTCCTAGCCCACGGCCTCCCTCCTAGGCCAGGGCCTCCCTCCTAGCCCACGGCCTCCCTCCTAGGCCAGGGCCTCCCTCCTAGCCCACGGCCTCCCTCCTAGCCCACGGCCTCCCTCCTAGCCCGCGCTGCCCTCCGCCTCCCACCCTCCTGCCCAGGAGTGTTGGCAGGAGTCCAGTCCCCGGAGCACAAGGCGCTAACCAGGTCCCCCCACGATTGCTGACTATGGTTGGGAGATGCCACACAGTGGCTCCTCCTGGGCAGAAGGTTTGTCTTCAGAATTAGGAAGCCACCACTAGTGGAGGGGGCATTGAGCAGGACTCTCCACACGGCGGCTCTGCCGAGGGATGGCCACCTGGCCTACAGGTTGCAGGGAAGCTGTCACCATCAGAGGCAAAGGCAGAGGCAGGGCGCCCAGCAGGGCGAGCCCGCCCCGGGCACTCTGCTCCTGTGCAGCCCCAGGGCCAGGGGCCGTGCTAACGCCACCCCCGATTGATTTCCGAGGACCTGGCTCTGATGTCAAGACACAAGGAGGGGTGGCACCAGAGGCAGGGCGCGAGGGCAGGCAGCCGCCTGGCTGGGGGGCAGGCTGGGGTCCCACGGCCTGGGCTCAGTCTGACCCACCTCCCAGCGCCACGACCTGGCCCCCGCGATCTTCTCTGGGCTGTCTCCTCGCCCGCGAGACAGGACGGGAGGGTTGGTGGGGACGCACGGGAGCCAGCGCCTGGGCGGGGGCAGCTTTCACCTCCACCACCAGTGTTGGGCCCTACCAGCGTCACCGGAAACCACGGGACGAGAGGAAGCGGGTGTCTGACCTCCATCTAGCCAGCAGCCCTGCAGGCCCAGCATTTGCTGTGGAAGGCAGCACCGGACTCTCCGCCCACTCCAAGCTCCCCGGGAAACTCCGGCCTGGTCACCCGCTCAGAGCCAGGTGTGTTCCTGGGCCACACCAGGCGCGTGTGTGGCTTCTGGCCCTGCTGTGGAGGCGTCTGACGGGGAGTCCGTACCAGCCCTCCGTCTACCGTGGCCCGCACTCCTCCCATGGAGCCACTGACCTCAGGAGCCCATCAGGGACAGGAGGAGCTGCCCGCGTCCCTGAGGACACAGGGAGAGCTTCGCTGTCCCTCAAGGCATACGCGGGTTGGAAAGCCAAACCCCAAGACGGTCTGCGGGGCTTCAGAGTTTCACCACGTTCCAGGCCTGGGTGGCGTCTAACACCTCTGCTGGAGGACACCGCTGTCCACAGCGCCCGGCACTCTAGACACGTGGTTGCATCTGATTCCCTACACGGCTCTGTGCCGCAGGCACTGCCACCACACTCTGCAGATGAGAACACTGAGCACAGAGCTGCCTGTCACCCCCCAGGGCTGCAGAGATGGAGGGGGCGCAGGCGAGATGGACAACAGGTCTGCACCCTTTCATGTTGAGGGGTGGTCACTCCAGTCACCAAAATCACACGGGCACCACAGCGGCTAAGGAATCATATTGTGAAACTATTATATTAGTTTTGTTTACTTTCTTAAAAAAAAAATCCCCAAGAAGTGACCCTGGGTGGACCATGGGACAGCCCGAGGCTGGCACCGCGCCCTGCTGTCTGCCTCCGCCCCACGCCCTCAGGCCTTTCCGGGTGGTGTCGCAGAGACTCTTTCCACAGCTGCTTGAACTTCTAGCTGCAGCTGCTGGGAAGGGGCACAGCTCATGCTCAGCCCCCCAACTGGGACGCCTGGTGCCGAGCGCCGAGGTGGCACAGGTGGCAGGCAGCTCCGGGCAAACGGCCACCTGTCGTCCCATGGTGGGAACCCTCCAGGGCAGAGGATGGGAAGTGAGGGAGGAAGTGGACGCTGCTGACCAGCGGGAGGCAGGGAGGCCCGTGCAGCAGCCGCGACCTGCAGTGCCGAAGAGAAGGGTTGGGCGTGGTGGCAGACCACAATGGTCCCCTCAGAGCGCCCGTCACCCCTGGTGAGACTGACTTCTGGGGACAGGGGACACGAGGGACGGTACCAAGAAACCAATGGGACCATCTAAAGGTCGCTGCCTTATAGCTCCACTACGCCCAGGTGCGGGCAGCTCCCTGCAGTCTGGCCTCACAGCGGCGGGTGCTCCTCTAGGTACGAGCAGCGCTGAGCCACAGGCGAGTGAGCTGCACAGCAGCACCTGTGGCTCAGAGTGCACCTCCTGGTCAGCACAGGTAGGTGGCCACGTGGGTCTTCTAGGGGCGCCTGTGAAGTCAGCCCTGCCGAGAGCCGGCTCACTGCTAGCTGAAGCGCTAGGGGCCAGCGCTGAGCCACCGCACTGGTGCAGGCGGAGAGGCGAGGCCAAGGGTCCAGACACCACTGTATGGCCCCTCCGGCCTCTGCACGGGGACAGTGCTGGGCACACTGATGGGCCCAGGGGAAGCCACGACGTAGAGCACCTGCACTGACGTGGTCTCCTGGGTTTCTCGGCAAAGCAAACCACGAGCGCAGCCTGGAAAGCCACCTGAGAGGGGACTCAGGTCGCTCTCAATAAAGCCAGTAGGACAATGGAACGAGGCCTTCCTACGAGAGCACACAGCTTTCCCGGGTTTCTCGAAACCCTTCTGTATCATGTGTCCTGGGTTTTTAATTATTCCTACTTTATATTCAGGCCACATTCAGGCCACAAGAGTTTACGCTGAACAAGGGCCAGCATTTCCAGACGATCGCCTGAGAATTCACTTGGAGAGCTGTCCCCTGAGACCCTTCTCCCCTGGCCTTCCTGCAACGCCAGACCCTCCTGACATTCTCTCTGTGAGGAGGAGCCTCGGCTGTGTCCTGACTCACGCCTGGCGCTGCCCTAGCCGTGCCTCCCGACCGCCCCGGCTCCCTCGCTCGGCACCCGGACTCTTCGAAGGCCGGAGCCAGCCTTGCCTCCCAGGGACACCATCATGGCCGCTCCCTGGGGGCCGAGCCCCTACTCCTCTCACCCCTCACCACTGGGCGTTGTCATTGTTCATGCGACCCCATGAGTCCTGCTGGAGCTCTGGCGGGCACCACGCTGCCACCGCCTGGCGCGGCTGCTGCGAAGGCAGCTCCAGACTCGTCAGTTGATGGCTTTACCAAGGACCTGAGAACAGTCCACCTGACTTTCAGCAGGGACACTCACGTGGTGACGGGGGTAACACTCACTACATGTGACGTTTTAACAGGAGAAATAACACACACAGGTGGAAATCTCCACTGGCTCACTTCAAATCAACCCCGAGTGGAAGACGCCAGTGGGCGCCATCTTGGTTTCTATGGAAGCTGGTTCACAGTCCAACAGGAAACCATCACAGACGCCAGCTTAGGGCTGATGAAACAAATCGGTGGGGAGTCTGCAGCAGAACACCCCGAGGTGATAAACCATCATGTCACACGAAGCAGCAGCACATTCAGACAGTGGGGGCAGAGGCCCGAGGGAGGACGGGGGCGGCAGGCGGGGCTCCAGAGGAGGCAACTGTCGGGTGCTACCACACCTCAGCCAGCAACCGACCACAACGTCGCAAAACCTCCGATGTGATTTTTGCTAAAAATGAAAAGTCAAGCGACAGTTTTCACTTTTCTACAAACACACTGGTTAAATCTTTCTCATTCGGGACGGCACAGACAGTTCTAGAAACGGTGAAGTATGGCTGGCAGAACTCACGCCATTCTCATTTCGTGGTGGGTGGAAAATCAAGAGAAGATGTGTATTTTCCTGTTCTGTTTTTGGAGCCGACTCTGAACGGTTCGGCTGTGAAGAGATCTTTCATTCGTTTGAGATTTTCCCGAAGAACAAGCATGGAGCTCAATGTTGCGTCGGGGTAACATTTTTAAAACGATGCTTAGAATTCAGATAAGGCTTTGTGCGTGATTCAGGCCCACGTGCACACGTGTGCACGTGCATGTTACAGGGGTGCATGTGAACAAATCGGAAGAGTGAGCAACATCAGGGAAGGTTCAGATTTCCTCTCTAGGGACGAGAAAGTTCAAACAGGAAATCTGTGAAGTCACCAGGACTGATCCCTTCTCGCTCTAAATGTGCGTGCTTCATAAAATGAAGACACCACGACGCAACTGGTCTGAACAGTTTTTGCCACTAACTCTTCTCAACACCAAGTGGCCCTGTGCGTGCCCAACAAGTGGCGGCCCCAGAGGGCTTTTCCCGAGGCTAAGAGGACTCCTGTGCTTTTGCGAGCACGTGGGAGGAGTGTGTGGACTCTGGGCTGTCCTTCGTCCCTGTCACAGCTTAGTCCCCGCAGACCGAAGCCCGGAGGCTGTTGAGTCTCGAGTGTGGCGGGTGCCTCTTCCTGACCAGGCGAGCCCAGGTCTCTTACGGTTTCCTTGTGCTTTGCTCTCTGCGGCCAAACGCCACGCCACAGCGGCCCACATTTAGACCACAGGAGGCGTCCCACTGGGCCTGGCAGTCCCCCCATCTCTCTGTCTCGGGCCCTCCCCCAACACCCACCTCCAGCCCAGCTGAGGTGGCTTCTTTCCTGCACAGCTGAGTGGCAACCCAGCTGGTGAGATTGTCACTCAGCTGGGAAGTCCCACTGCCTCAAGGGCTGCGGCAAAGCCTCCGGTCTGAGCACCGCGGCCTCCTTACCTGGCCTGTCCCGAGCCCTGGGCTGCACCACCTAAATCTGCCCAGTCGCCTGCACCTTTATTCTGTGCTGCATGTGACATATCTCACAGGCCCTGCGTCCTGACTCCGCCGGAGCCTCCTGAGCTTGGGCTTTCTCTGTGAGACCCACAGTCCTGAGTGCAGTACTGAGCACGACGACCTATACTTGGTCTCAGCACCCATGGATGGAGCACAAGTGTGTGCCAGATGCCATGCCAAGCAAGGGGAAGGTGGGTCCTGCCCCTGGTCAGGGCACACTTAGTGACGGGCGAGGGTGCGAGCTTCAGGAGTGGAAGGGCAGCACAGAGGAATAAATATTTCAAATAACGCCACCTCGATCTGCCTTTTACATAAGCGCAGCCCTGACAAATGGAGAGATCTAAAAAGCAGGCATCTGAGCTCTTCTGAGTTAGTGGATCACTGGGATGGAGTCGCCGAGTGGTCGAGACTGTCGGCTCTGGCTGCCGCAGGTCAGCGTGTGAACAGGGACGGCCACCGGAGACCGTGGTCTTGGGAATTTTAGTTTTTCAGAAGAGGGAGAAAACCCAGGCAGGGCAGAGGGCCGTGTGGCCCTGGGGACTGAACCCAGGCCCTTGCACGTGCGTGGGTGGTGCTGCCCCATTGAGCCGCACCCCCAGCTCTTCTTATTTTTGTGAGACAGGGTCTCGCTAAGTTGCCAAGGCCGGCCTCAAACCTGAGATGCTCCTGCCCCAGCCTCCTGAGTTGGGGTATTACAGGTGTGGCCCCTGCACCCAGCCAGGCCCAGGCTTTGAAGGCGTGGGAGAAGCCCTGGTAGGAGGGAGGGGCGGGCATGGCACAGGGTGCGCCAGGGGTTCCTTCCTCGGCAGAAATTTAAACTGGGCTGTGAGGCAGCAATGGACACAGGAGGGCAGAGGCATTCAGGTGGTACAGGCTGAACCTCAGCGACCGAGAGGACCTGTGCAGGGACCTGAACGGAGAGACGTCCCAAAGACCTGCCGACTGCCACAGGTCAGCGGCCACCACACGGAGCCCAAAGGTCGCCTGCCTCCCAACACCCCTCTGTTACCTCGCTATTTCTCTGGGGCACAAAACTCGCGGCTGAACCCTTGAGGGCACTGACGTGGGGTGCGTGCCCCAGGCAGTCCCCGTGTTCCCACAGCGGAGGGCTCTGGCATTTTTCTCAGCCCCCAAAGTCCCACACGATTCGCTTGAAGGTCAAATTTTATTTGAAAGTCATTTACTTGGCAATTCAGGCTGGATATCTCCCATACTAACCAGATTAACTGATGGCACTTTATAAGAGACGGTCTTCATTAGAAGGCAAAAGCACGTCGGGGCGTGGGTTCCACCCCAGCCCCTCACAGGAAGCGTGCACGTGTGCGAGGCAGATGGCCAGGGCATCTGCTGTGACGTCACCGCTCTGCCGCAGCGCGTCACACGGGCTGCCTCCGGGCGGGGCCCTGGGGTGGGCACGAGGAGAGACCCTTCCTCATTCCATGCTCTCTCCTGGTGCTGGCTTTTGTGCCGCACGCCGGTGCCTCCTACTCACACACACACAAACACGATCTTAACATCGAAGTTCCTTCTGCGTTTCCCACGCAGACGGTGACTGGATTGAATTTACACCCATAGTAAGTGACAGGCATTATCTTAAGAGGAGAAGAGCCCCACGCCTTCATGGAGGGCGTTCTCAGGTAGAGCTGAAGCCCTGTGCAGACCCGTGTGCCGCGGGGACCTTGCCAGCAGCGCCCCCAGCCTGCCCGACACCTCTGCGCCTCCTCGGCCTGCCTGCTGCTCCTCTGCCATTTCCCAAGACACAGCTGAAAGTGCAAGTGTTTTCTCTCAGAGTTACAGAAAGCCAGCCACGACAGGGACACAACACGCTCACGCTAAGGTGTTTTCCTGTCCTGTTCCAGGGGGAGCAGGTGTCCCCAGCAGCGAAGGTCCCCAGAGGCAAGCCAGCCACTGGCTCCACTGGCTCCCTCATAAACCTGAGGGAGCTTGGGAACAAGGATCTTTTGGTGGAATGTCACACTTTCACAGGACTTGAAACCTCAGAGACCTCTCATCCCACGAATTAAAAAAATATATATTGCCTTAGTTGCTCCAACTGAGAACGCCTTTCTGCAAGTGCAAACCCCTTACATAAAGGCCACAAGGCTCAGCGCCTGGTGTCTTGGCGGGCTGAGCTGCCAGTGCTCAGGAGGGTCCGGGCATCCACACGGTCCACAGAATCGGGCGAGAGCTCCCCCTTTATGTATTTCACGTGGTTCAGATGTAGTCGTGTGCTAAAACTAGCGTCTGAATGCTGGGATGGGAACAGGATATTTGTTCAGTCCCAAAAGACATTCCTAAATTTACCTATGACTGGCCATGGGGTCAGGGGACCCTCGCAGAGGCCACCCCACCTCAGCTCAGTGAGCAGAGTTAACTTCACAGCCACGCTGACAGGAAGGAGATCACTCAAGCGTCACTGCTGCCAAACACAAAAGTCCAACCTGGTCACCAGAAAACACGAGGAGCCCTCAGCAGGGCTCCTATGGGGACGGCCACATCCCTATCACGAGAAGGCAGGAAGAGGTGAAGCTGAGAGGTCCTGCTCCATCCTGGACGGGATTACTGGCCAGATAACAGCTGAGAGCTGGTAATTCCTGGTGGCTGAGCTGTGCTTACACGAGGGACGACCTGGTTCTCGGGACACACTGGCATGTCGGGAGGCAGCGAGGAGTGGGAACGCCTCTCAGGTGTTGTAGGAAGGCGTCTTGGAGCGGAGAGTGAGAAAGTACGGCCCTCCCTGGGGAAGGACGGGCGGATGGGAGTTTGCTGGACTATTTTTTCTGCATTTTGGAAGTTCAAAATCATTGCAAAATAAAAAGTTAGCATTTATACGATAGTATTTTAAAAATGGACTTTTCACAAAGCATCTTTACTGAGGTCTAACGCAGTCGATGCATCTAACTGGAATGTTCTATGATAAACTCCAGCACCAAAAAAACCAGAATTCCTTATCAGCATGCAGGATATGCAAAGTAAGAACCATAACATCAACGACAATGCTCGTTCCGTGGAGGTCCTGCCCTCCTTAGCACTCCTCGCTGGTCCCGTGGGCCTGGGGACAAGGCTCCCACAGAGGCCAGAGGCGAGGCCTGACTCCCAGCACGTCATCCCCTCTGTGGCCTTGCTGTGCGTGCGGGAGCGAAGGCACCTGGCTTTCTGTCCCTGCCTTGAGTGAAACCACTGAGGCCCAGCTGCTGGCCACACTCACAGGGCCCAGCCTGCTGCCCGGGTGGGGGCCTGAAGCCCGGCCTCTCACAGCCTGCCTGCGCTGCTGTCTGCGGGTCGCCGAGCGCCGCCCCTGCCTCTGGTCCTCCTGCTGTCTCTGCCCACCTTTGCCCCGACCTGGGCTCTGCAGGGGATCCCGCTCGCCGAGCTGGCTGGTGGGTGTCCCTGTGCGATCCCAGAGACGCACTCTGAACGCAGCATCACCCCATGGCACCACCTCTCTGTCAAGGCCAAGTCCCCTCCGGCCTGAGAAAAGTACTGCTCCTCTGCCCCTTCCTGTCCCCAGTGAAGGAGCGACCTCAGGTCACACCACCCCGCACAGCATGCCTTCGCACCCGGCGCCCGCAATCAGAGCCCGGGGGCCTCAATGCCAGCCCTCGGACGCCCCTGGAAAGAGCCAGGGAAGCCACACTCCACCCTGACCAACACCAGGCTCCACAGACAGCCCGGGAAACCAGCGGGACTCCTCACGTCCTGCCCTCTGTTCCTTCCCTCAGCCGGGCCGTCAGAGGACCAGGTCTCTAGGACCTCACTCAGTCTCCTCCACACACCAGTTCTCAGCGTGACTTCTGTAATTCTCTATGGACTCAGCATGGCCGGAATCTAACAAGCAGGTGGCCCTTCTAGCAAACTGCAGGAGAGAGAAGCCACCAGAGGTGCAGATTAGAGAAAGCAGGCTCACAGCTCATTTTTTTTAAAAAAAACATCTTATATAAATTTATATGTGGTGCTGAAGATCGAACCCAGGGCCTCACACATATGAGGCAAGCCCTCTGCCACTGACCCACAATCCCAGCCCCACACAGCTCATGTTTTTTTTTTACACAGCTCATGTTTGAAAGGATCTTTTTTGGGGCTTTTTAAAAACCAGTGGAAACACCCAGGATATTCAGAATATTTCATTTACAAAAATGCCCATGCTGACAGCTTTCCCGAGGAAACGCCTGCCCTTGGAAGCTGAAGTCTGTTTCAGCGCCAGCTCTCCCTTGGGGGTCCATTCAAGGCACCTCTCACCTTTCTCTCATCAGGTAGCACAAAGTGCGTTGGGGTGGGTACCCCTGGATTAGCTGAGCACCTGGTAGAATCCAGGCAAAACCGGGCAGACCCACAGCCCTGGGGACACGGAGAAAGGTGGGCAGAAACCTAGCAGAGCCAGCGCAGGCCCGGGTGGGCCCTGTGTAGCCCAGGTCGGATTAGTCGGTTAAGGAAATCTGACTGAAGCCGGGTGCGGTGGCCACGCCTGTAACCCCAGCACTTTGGGAGGCTGAGACAGGAGGATCGTGAGTTCAAAGCCAGCCTCAGCAACGGCGAGGCGCTAAGCAACTCAGTGAGACCCTGTCTACATAAAACACAAAATAGGGCTGGGGATGTGGCTCAGTGGTCGAGTGCCCCTGGGTTCAATCTCCAGCACACACACACACAAATCTGACTGAAAACAAGGCCGGAAGGGAGTGGTTCTCCTGGACACCCTGATGAGAGACCAGGCCCGTCAGATCAGGAGTACGTGGAGGACTCTCACCCAGAAATGTGCCCTCTGAGAGGGCGCAAAGGTTAGGATTCCTGAGCGTAGCCAGCGGCTGATCCCAGGGAGACCGCCCCAGGAACACTGCGAGGTGGGAGGGACGGCAGCTCGGGAGTGCTGGTCAGAGGCAGGGGTGAGATGGCTTCGGGGTTCAGTGGGCTCCCCCCAGGATCCAGAGAGGATGGGACGGGGGTGGCGTCTGTTTAGACTACCAGGACCTCAGGGCCATATGAGATGGGCAGAGCTCACGAGGTTCCAGGCAGAGCTGAGAGGGAGGAGGACACAAGCATCTGACTCTGCTCGCTTGCTGGCTTGCCGGGGCCCTGTGCAGGCAGGCAGGCAGGCAGGGCTGCACCCAGCTGCAGGCCGGGGCCCTGTGCAGGCAGGCAGGCAGGCAGGCAGGGCTGCACCCAGCTGCAGGCCGGGGCCCTGTGCAGGCAGGCAGGCAGGCAGGGCTGCACCCAGCGGCAGGCTGGGGCCCTGTGCAGGCAGGCAGGCAGGCAGGCAGGGCTGCACCCAGCTGCAGGCCGGGG
>CM053412.1:67294104-67324602 GCA_028644305.1 Xerus rutilus | reverse complement strand
AGCTCATGTGGAAGCTGTTCCTCCCACAGACCAGCCATGTTTCAGGCCCTAACCTGCGACCGCCACGTGCAGAGGCCTTGTGATCACCTCTACCGAGCCACACGGCTCACGGCAGCAGCGAGGTAACTGGCTCAAGGTCACACAGCAAGCGTGGGGCAGGGCTGGGATCTGAGGACAGCCGGCCGGCTCCAGTGTGGTCACCATCTGCCCAGACCCAGAGATCCCGGAGGGATGTGTCGGTGGCACCTGTCCACTTCCCCTGCCTCAGGGACCTGCTCCCCCCTGGCCCTGCCCCAGCTGTGGAGGGGCCGTCTTCACCTACAATCACCCCCGAGCACCTCTAGGATGATACCCCTTTCTTCATGACAAGTGTGTCCAGTGAGAAGAGTGTGGCAGCTTCCCCACCCGAGACCCCTGCTCCGTGGTCTCCTGCCCTTTCTGCCCCCATCCCCAGGGCTGGGGACGACCGGCCGCTGAGCCGCACCCCCCACAGCTTCTTTGTCTTCTCAGACGTGCACACGACCTCACTGGTTCGAAAGGCGGAGGAGAGGACGGCTGCCTGGCACGCGGGTTTTAGGACCATCTGGAATGTCAGTGCGGGCCTCAGCTGCACTCTGACAGACGCCAGCCTGCCCCTGGCCTCCCATACCCACGGGCCTCACTGATGTGGACACAGAGGATTCTGTCACAACCCAGACCCACAGGCATTTGGTGACGCCTTCAGTGTACCCTGACGTGAGACGCACATGCCAAGTGGGCAGAGGGGACAGGGGGTGGTGGTCAGGGCCTGCCCCTCAACACAGCAGGCCTGCATGTTCCAACAGAGCCGGACTGAGAGGAGCCGGGCCTGCAGGAAGGCCCGGGGCAGGCCTGGACTGATGGACGGTGCTGGGGCGCCCTCTGACCCGATTCACACAGGGGGCCTCCACACAGGGGGCCTCCGACTGGCCGATCACACAAGCCACCAACAGCTGGGAGCGCCCCTAAGCGGGGTGACTGACGCGTGTTCTGCAAGTCCTGTGCTTGCCACCACAGAGACAGCAGAGAGCACGGGTGGGCGCAGCTAAGAAGGCCCCTGGCGCGCGCTGGCCAGCCTGCAGGCCCAGACGCATGGGTGGGAAATGCACTGCTCAGGTCACCTGCTCAAGGCCACGCCCCCAGAGATGGAGCTGAGACCCACGCTGGCCGGCCTGGCTCCCTGGACCTTGCCCAGATCCGGGGCATCCGCTGCCTCTACCTTAACTGAAGACTCACACATTAGCCAGGCTGAGCACCGCTGGCGAGGGTCACTCTCTGGATTCACGCTGGCAGGGACTCTGATAGAATACCAGCTTAGGAACTGTCCCGTGTGACCACGGATCGTCGACTGCCAGGTGAAACTGTATTTTGTGGGGGCAACACTATGGACTGAACCCAGAGTTGCTTTACCAATGAGCCACATCCCCAGCCTAACCCCCCTTTTATTTTTCATTTCAAGACAGGGTCTTCCTAAGTTGCTTAGGACTTTGCTAAGTTGCTGAGGCTGGCCTTAAACTTGTGATCCTCCTGCCTCAGCCTCCACAGCTGCTGGGATGACAGGTGTGCACCACTAGATGAGATTGCTTTTGCATTTCTTGTTAAGCCTCATTTGCTCTCTCTCTTCCCCTTAAAAAATCTAATGAAACATAATTTTAAAAGAGCTAATATGATATCACATTTGAAGAAGAAAAAAATTAACAAATAAGCAATTCGATGTATCTCAGCAG
Organism: Xerus rutilus; assembly: GCA_028644305.1. NCBI lineage: Eukaryota > Metazoa > Chordata > Mammalia > Rodentia > Sciuridae > Xerus > Xerus rutilus. The sequence goes on along the minus strand of CM053412.1, from coordinate 67,322,857 downwards.
TGATTTTGCTTAGTTCCATACTAGAGGCTTTTGGGGAGCTGGAGCAGCCACGGCGTTTTCCATTTATAACTGACCCATCGATCTCCATTCTCTGGCAACAGTCACCACAGACTCCTCATTTCCCCTCCCTCCCTGTGGAGAGGTGTCAGGTAGGCTCGGGGCCAGCCAGGGAAGGGGTCTTGGGGACAGTTCGTCTCAAGTCAGGTGATCTACAGTCTGGGTACACTGGTGAGAAAACCTATCACCAGGCAGTGGTGACTTAGCAAGTTGCCGTGCTGACCAGCCCTGTTCCTTTCTATTTCCATTTACGTATTGCAAAGTATGCTTTCATTTATTTCATTTGGAATTAACATCTAACATGTCAAGATTTCATCTCATGCCAGTCAGAATGGCAGTTATCAAGAATACAAGTAACAAGTGTTGGCGAGGTTGTGGGGAAAAGGCACGCTCATACATTGCTGGTGGGACTGCAAATTGGTGCAGCCAATCTGGAAAGCAGTATGGAGATTCCTTAGAAAACTTGCAATGGAGCCGTTTGACCCAGCTATCCCACTCCTCGGTCTACACCCAAAGGACTTAAAAACAGCACATTACAGTGACACAGCCATTTCAATGTTTATAGCAGCTCAATTCACAATAGCTAAACTGTGGAACCAACCCATACGCCCTTCAGTAGATGAATGGGTAAAGAAACTGTGGTACATATATACAATGGAATATTACTCAGCAATAAAGGAGAATAAAATTATGGCATTTGCAGGTAAATAGATGGAGCTGGAGAACATCATGCTAAGCGAAGTAGCAATCCCAAAAAAACCGAAGGCTGAATGTTCTCTCTGATAAGTGGATGCCGATCCATAATGGGGGAGGGGGCAGGGGAAGAATGGAGGAACTTTGGACAAAGGCGAGGGAGGGGAGAGAAGGGACATGGGGGCAGTAAAGATGGTGGAATGTGATGGACATCAGTGCCTTAGGTCCACGCATGACTGCACGTACGGTGTGACCCCACTTTGTGTACAACCAGAGAGGTGGACACCTGTGCCCCGTTTGTGTACAGCGAATCGCGCATTCTGCTGTCGTGTGGACCTGATCAGAACACAGCAAAGACCTAACGCAGCCTGCCAGCCTTGTCCCCAGAATCTCACGTTATCCAGCCCCACGTGTCTTGCCGGCTGCGAGGACGGCTGGATTGTTGGCTTCTGTCTGGATGAACTCCCCGTTTACACTTTGGTGAAGGGAATAACTGTTTACTGGGGCATGAGGTCTCAAGGACTCAACTGTCACTGTCCACTGAACTCGAGAGAAACCACAAGCAGCAGGTGGGCAGCTGGTGGGTAATGCCACTGTCACCCAAGTTGCCAGTCTGCTTTAACAGTCTCCTCCCCTGCCTCTGTGCCACCAAATCCGAACACTCACCTGCACCTGCCCTGCCGCTCTGTGCCCCCCCACCATCAGTGAGAGGTGGTCAGGTCCCTCTGAGCCTAGACCCAACCCCTCTGCTCAGAGTCCTGGGCTCTGTTAACAGCCCCCCGCCCCCATCTCTGTTTTACCAGTAACTCAGCCGGTGCTCTCGGCGGCTTCTGTATCTTTCCTCTCAGAAGAAGCCCTCCCCGGCCTCCTGCCCTCTACTTGTGGGCCCCTCCTCAGCCTCCATCTCCGGAGACCCCCTGGAAGCCCATCTGCCCCACGGCTCCAGGATCCCACTTGGCACCCTCTCAACACTCACCAGCCCAGGTCAAGGGCACTGGTGACCCTCAAGCTGCCAAAGCCACATCTGCCCTCAGCCCGGCACGGGCCCAGCTGCTGTCCCTGGATTCCTGTCACTGGCTCCTGAATCCTAACAACCTGTCTCAGCAGGACGTCCCTGTGCTAAAGATCCCAGCTTCCTCCTCCCTGTGCTCCGAACCCACAAACCAGGCTTTGCACCCCGTCTGCAGGTGCGTGTGCACCCTGGTCTCCAGCTCACCAGCAGAGTTCACGGCGTCTCCGCACACCCACCACCTCTTTCTGCCTCTGTGGGGGAATGCAGGCCAAAGCCCCCAGGCATCGCTGATTTCTCCATTTCCCCCCAAACCACATCCGAACACCAGCCAGTCTGCATGGCCTCGTGTCCACAGTGGATCCTTGCTCGGCCCCTTCTCTCACCCCTCACCTGGCATCGGGAATGCTACACAGCATCCAAAAGGTCACCAACACCAGCGCCCACCTCCTCCCAGCATCCCTCACCCACGGCCTGGTGATCTGGACAAAACACAGTGGCCTCCTGAAACCCACTGCCTAGCACCTGCCAGGAGGCCGAGACCTGGCCTCGGACTCTACCTTCCCCACGAGGCCCAGCTTATCGGCAGGGCCACACTTGCCTTCCAGCTGTTACCCCTTAAGTTTCAGAGTTCAGATGAAGTTCAAAGAAAAGGCAACAGAATGAGGGGAACCCACTTGGTATTTCTAAATAAGTTATTTTTCTAATTTTTCCTGCTTAACTCAAAGAACTCAGAAATTTCCTTGTTTTGTTTTTGGTGCTGGGGATGGAGCCTAGAGCTTATGCGTGCTAGGCACGAGCTCTATCATGGAGCTACCAACCCAGATCCTGAAACTAACTTTTGGTAATAGAGTACATTTGGTTCAAAAGTTATTTTACTGGGGTTGGAAATGTGGTTCAAGAGGTAGCACGCTTGCCCGGCATGGGAGGCCCTGGGGTTCGTCCCCAGCACCACAGAACCAAAGGCGAGAACCAAGAACTTATAATCCAATAAAATAAGGAGTGTGACTATTTCCAAGCACTCTGGGATAAATAGATAAATGTCCCTGAAAACCATGTGCATACATAAGATAAAAATAACATTTTCAGAAGGAAGATTATCTATTTAATATTAACTTTCCTATTTGTATAAGTCTAAGTTATATTATAAATAAAACATATTCTCAGTTGACGTGAGCATAGGCAGACAACAAAACGTCAGCGTGAACTAGAATCACCCCAGAAAAGCATTACCTCTAAAAAGAGCACTGTGTTTACATTTGTCTCTGCTGGTGCCTAATTCTCTTTTATTTTTCTGATAGCTAAATATAGTTTCTGATAAGCAATTTTAAGTAACCTTAAAAAACAAATGTGAGGGCTGGGGCTGGGGCTCAGTGGCAGAGCGCTTGCCTAGCATGTGTGAGGCACTGGGTTTGATCCTCAGCACCACATAAAAATAAATAAAGGTCCATCAACAACTAAAAAAAATTTAAAAAATCAAATGTGAATATACATGTATTCCAAGGAAATGTTTCCTCAAGTTTTGTATTTTTATTGAAACTATATATAATTTAACTTACAAACCACTTTCACGAATCAAATGGACTCCTTAGATAATATCCACAGTTTCTGAATTTTAAATTGAACAAAGGATCCTTTATCTGTGAGCATGTTGTGAACAAAAGATGAGGTGGAACTCACTAATAACCCTGATTCATCAGTGTTGGTAAATGACCACCTCCCGAGGACGGGTTCCTGCTCTGGGCGACACAACAGGGCTGTGTGAACGTCCACAGGAATGCCACTTCTGATCCAAGCAGGACCCCACAGCCTTGGGTGATTTCTCCAACGTGCACAGTGCCAGCCACAGAGGACCAGGGGACACCCGAGAGCTCTGGCTGCTACAAGGAGGCTCCTGGGGCAGCCTTCCATCTCGTTACCCCTCTCTGCCATCCCAGTAAAGACAATTTTAGAAGCACAGTGTGCCCTGTGCCAGGTGCCCAGCCCTTCCTCTACCTGCATGCTGCCCCAACTCCCTTTCAACAATTCTAGCAGTGTCAGGGACTAAGTTGGGGCGCTTGTCCGAAGCAAACATCACATTAGAGGGTGCAAATAAAAGCTTTTAAAAAGTGATGGTTATCCCTCATCCCAATACAGAGCCTGCAGACAACAGAGCTGGGCTGAGAAGGCGTGGGCGAGCAGCGTGCCCGGCCAGCCAGCCAGGGTGGACGGGCCCTCCACTCACTGGCGTCTGCACAAGCTGTCCTTGAAGACAGGATTCCAAGAATGAAGGCTGCCTCCAAACCACTGTGCCAGGCCACAAAAACTCCCAAGTACTGTCACTGCCACACACACACACACACACACACACCACACACACACACACCACACACACACACACCACACACACACCACACACACACCACACACACACACACACCACACACACACACACACACACACACACACACACACCACACACACACACACACCACACACACACACACACCACACACACACACACACACACACACGGGCTCTTTTGGTGCAACTGTAGCAGAAAATGACTTTCTGAGGAATTGAACACTTTTCTTTAAAATCTGCTTCACAGAATTACCAACTGGCAATATTTTTAAGAAATGTTAATTCACCGAACGAGAGGCAACTGATACTGGCAACTCGCTTTTGCACAGCCCAGACAGGCAGCCATGCCTGGAGCGACAGCCGGACGCAGCAAGCGGGACCCGTTATCCACAGCTCACATCCGCTTCCCTGGCGATCGGACGGTGCCCACTTAGGAGCAAGCTGAAACTGTCCTTTCTGCTTTTCCCATGGAGGCAACTACACACCATCCGTATTTTTCTGTATCTCTGCTGTCAATATCTGGGACACTGCTTAACTGTTCATTTTAAAGAATACAGGAAAACACTCTACCAAGATTCCTTAAAGGCATGTTGTCTTCCCATACAGTCATGAAAGAACTTCTGATGGTCCCACTCTCTTTAATATTTTTAACACAAATATTTTCTTAAAGAGGAAGTATTTTTTTTTTAAATATTTTTTTAGTTATAGATGGACACAATGTCTTTATTTCATTGCTTTGTATGTGGTGCCGAGGATCGAACCCAGGGCCTCACGCATGCGAGGCAAGCGCTCTACCGCTGAGCTACAATCCCAGCCCAAGAGGAAGTATTTATAGAGCTAGATTTTGAAGAGTTAATAATGAATGAGCATTAACACTGATTCTCAACAAGCAATCCCATTAAAAACAGTTCCAACTTTCACTATTTAAAATATTTCAGGAAGGATTTACTTACCTGGGAATATTCAAAGTCAGTGATAGGTGCTATGCTCTTGATATAATCTGATCGAAACTGGTTTTCAGGATTGGCCAGTGGGACTGGAGGTATTATAGTACTCATCGCAGAGACGATCGTCTAACATGGGATGAAGAAAGAAACAGGGAGAAACATGACGTGCGGGCTCCGTGTGTGATTACCTCGCCTATGTGATCTCTACCTATGCAGTTTTAGAGCACAGAACACTTAATCTTTCTGGTAAACAAACATTAAGAACAGTCCTTACCACAATAGCATCTTTGACATTTTTCCTGATGTCCAGAATTTTCTGTTTCTTCTCCCTATATTGAAAGAAAGTTATTAATTTAATTCTCCCTCAGCACCAATTGGTGTCAAGTGAGTGGGATTTTACCCCCAATGCAGCACTGGTACAACTTGAGGTCAGAACCCACCCCAGGACGACATATGCAAAGTTTTTACCAGGGAAAGGAAAACATCCTCTTTTCTAACTTGTGCTCTAAACAACTGTGAATGTCCCAATCTTATAATCTAACTCATGTAGATCACAGGAAAACACGGCAAACTGATGGGTGCTGCAGGCAGATGCAATGATACGGCTATGCTCAAGTCTCTCCAGGTGTGCAGGCAGATGTAAGCAAAGGAGACTCCAGAGAAAGTACCTTGAAACACAGGTGGACTCCTTGCATGCAGTTCCACCTGGAGGCAACCAACTAGAGACAGAAAATACTGGGGGGGGGGGGGACGACTACATCTGTACTGAACAGACCCCCTCCTCCACCATTATTTCTTACACAATTATTTATTTACATAACATTTACATTGTATCAGGAATGGTGAATCATCTAGAGGTGACTTCAAGTGTTGGAAAGGATGCGCGTAGGTTACATGCAAACCTAGGCCATTTTATGCAAGGACGCAATCACCTCTGACTGGAGGTGTCCTGGAGGCAATCTCGCATCCTCCAAGGACCGGGGATCCAGTGTATTGGCTGAGTGTCCACAGCAGGGACACTCAATACCCCAAGAACATCAGTACCCCAAGAACACCTAATAAATCCCATTTTGTTAAATAAGTTGTCTTTTTAAAAAGTATGCACTGCCAGCAGGAGGATTTGCCTAAACTGGGCAAGTTCAACAACAAATTTCTATCCTTCCCCCTGGAAGGACCACTGGGTTCTCAAGGAAGCTGCGGAGAGAAAGCAGCCAGGCTAGGAAAGCTGCGAGAGGAGGGAGAAGCGGGCGTGCGCTGGGGCAAACTGCGCTGGGCTTTCTTACTCGGGATTGAATCCATTCACGTGCAGGATCCGCATCTGCTTGACGATAGTGCTCTTCCCAGACTCGCCAGCCCCTGGAAGCAAACAAACAGAATGCTGTGGACTGCGTACTCACAGCTGGCCGGCCCTCACCGCCAGCCCCTCTTCTTTTCCTGCTCCTACGTGGGGATTTTCGCGGACACGCCAGTTGCTCGGAGGAGCTCGCCCGTCCTCCCGCCCCGCCCGGTGCCGGTGGCAGTCCTGGAGGGAGCGCCTGGCATGCCCTCCGCGGGTGCCGGACGCGCCGGCCGGAGGGCCGCGGGCCTCCGACCTACCCAGCAGCAGCAGGCGGTGGGTCGCTTTGTAGGCCAAGCGCTCTTTCTGCAACTGCTTCTCGATCTTTTTGTTGGCCTCGCGTCGTTCCTTTTCATCGACGCCCTGGTCTTCTGCGGTCTTGCTGTTGCCCAGACAGCCCATGCCTGCCCGCTTGGGTGGACGTCAGGCACAGGTGGGAAGGCGCACGGAGAGCGGGCAGGTGCAGAGAGCTGCGGCTCCTGCGAAGGCGTCGGTCTTGCTCGCTGCTGAAAGAGACGGTCGGTCTCCCGCGTGTCCGGTCGGGGCGGCGGTCCTTCTCCCTCCCTCTGCCCACTGCAAACTCCCAGCTAAGAGGATGCTGGCAACTCGCTCGGAGCTACACGCTTTCTCAAGGGATTCGAAACCTGCCGGTCTGTGCGGCAGCGCGAGGAGCCGGTGGCGGCGCCGTCTCTGCGGGAGGCAGCGAGGGTGGCGCCCGCCCGCCCGCCTCTCCGCGCGGCGCTCAGCGCACGGTCGGCACCGCCCAGCAGGGACCTCTAGCGGCGGCGCGCTCGGCCGGCCGGGTCCCCGCAGGCGTGGTGGCCGAGCGCAGCGCAGGGGGACCGAGTGCGTCACCAGGTGCCCGCAGGGCGACTGTGGCCACCTGTCGGCTGGCAACCGGCTCTGCCAGAGCCGTGGGACACGTGTCCCCTCCGGCTCTGGACTCCCCGCGCGGACAGGGCAGGGGCAGGGCAGCGCAGGGCAGAGGCAGGGGCAGGGGCAGGGCAGGGGCAGAGGCAGGGCAGGGCAGGGCAGGGCGCGGGCTGTGGGGCAGCGGGCACTGACCCCGGGGCTCTGGGGGAGGCGGCGCGGCGCTGCGGGGCCGGGAGCGGCCCCGTCCGAGCGGCGGGAGGAAGGGCAGGGGCGCTTACACGGGCCCGCTCCGCCGGCCGCGGCCGCCTGGCTCCCGCACCCGCGCGGAGAGTGCGTCTGGGCGCGCGCCTGGCTCGGACGCCCCTGCTCGGGAGGGCGCGGACGCGCTGAGGATCATGCATATTCTATCAGGGAGGAGGATCTCGGAGAGCACCAGTCACTCCGCCTTTGTTCCCTTCCGTTTCTAGACTGTTCGGCGCCCACGCCGCCGCCTCCCCAGCCTCTTTACCTCCGGCCCGCTCCTCTGCAGCTCTCAACAGCTCTGCTGCTTTTCAGAAGGCGCTGTGGCGTCGAATTTGGCATTGAGGCAGCAGAGCAGAGAGGGCAGGCGACTGGCACCTGGTGTCCTGCATGGTGACCGAGGAAGAGGGCTCTCCATGCCTTAGGCCGGTCCGCGAGGGGTCAGCGGCTCTGCATTCGCGGTGTAGAACAGCGAGGAAGGTGGCCGGGCCCAAGTCGTGAGGCCAGCACCCAGCCCAGAAGGGGCCAGCGAGACCTGGGCACTGCTCGGCAGCTCGGTGTCTTTGCGCAGATGTTTAAGGCCCTGCCCTGCCTTCGTCCAAAGCCACATCACCTCCTCACCCTCCGCAGGACCGCCCGGGTTCCCCACCGCCAGCCCTTGCCCTCTGCGCCGTGCTGGGCTGGATGCTGCCGTGCTCTCTCCCGCATCCTCCACCTGCCTTCTCAACCTCTTCCCTGCCCGCCGGTTTCCCTCAAGCAGGACACACATGCGAGTCTGCCCGGTGGTGAAGCGAGGACCTCGCAGCTGGTCAGCCCGCCAGCTTCCTCCTGCTTGCTCTTGACTCCATTTCCGGATGGTGTCCGTCCACCAAAAACATCCCCACCAGCAGACTTCCAGGACCGCAGCCCCTTCAGTGGAGTTTGGCCTCTTCCTCTTTGACCTGTCTGCAGAGCCAGCTCTGATGGCTCCTGGAGACTCTTGGCCTTTGGCTCCCCACGCTGCCCTCTGGGCTCTGCTCACCCAGCTGGAGGACTCAGCCTTTCTCCCTGAGCCAAGTTCTCGGGGTCTGGCTGCATCCTCCATACTCTGTATGCTCAGTTCTGAGGACATGCACATCAGATCTGCAGCCTGGTGCACCCTCCCATCCACCACTGTCCCCAAACTCACCCAAGATGCTTCAGGCGTCTCCAGTTGGAGTTACCCTGGCATGAGCCCATCCCCCACAAGATGGGTGCCTCCTCTCTCTCTGTGCTCTCTGGAATAAAGGTCCCTGACTTCCAGAACCAGGGACATCATGCTGGACTCCTTTTTCTTCTTGCAAACTCCCAAAGTGACCATGTCCCACTGGACGTACTTCCTGAACTGGGCCCAGTCCTCTTCACGCCTCCGAGGCCTTGGATCACTAATTAGCTCTAAGCTGGATTTCAGCAGGATCCCTTTCCACCACCTCCTGTCGGACCAACTCCAGTGCACCCTGCACAGTGGTGTCACTGTGACCGTGCAAATCCAGCCAGGCCACTACCTGCGAACCCACCGCATGGCCTTCCACTGCCCAGCTTCAGCTCTCCTTTCTTCCCTCTCCCGCCCACACCCACGATCCCCAGCAGGCCGTTCAATGCGCCAGCTGCCCCGTCCTGGGCAGTGCCTGTGGCCTCTCTCAGCCAGCTGCTAACTACCCTGCCATCCTCATGCCTCCTTCCTGGCCAGGCTTGGTACCCCTCTCATGCCCCCAACAGGCCCCGGGCAGTGGCTTGCTCCTTCAGCACCCCACTGGACTGACACCCACAGCGTGGGGGCTGGGTCTGCTCTGCACCTGCTTCAGCGTCAGGCCAGGGATGCTCTGTGGGTCCTTGTTCAAAGGACCCGTGAGTTCACAAAAGCCGGCGATTAACCACTGGCCAAAGTGCGGATTTTCACTAAGGGAATCTCATGATCACGTTTTAAATTTGTAAAATATTTCTCCATTGTATCACTATATTGGAAATAATACTTTAAAAGTGAAACAATAACTCTTCTTTTTAAAAATTTTATTAGTTAATTACAGTTATATGTAACCGTGGGTTTTGTTGTTACATATTTGTACATAAATAACAACATAATACAATGTAACAGTACAATCTGGCCACATCATCCCCAGTGCCCTCCCTGTGCCTCTCCTCCCACCTGCCCTGGTCCGCTTCCTCTACTCCACTGATCGCCCTGTTTTTTTTTTGTAGGATCTCTCTTCCCCCCTTTTCTCTTCAGCTGCATATGAGAGAAAACGTGCGACCTTGTCTTCCTAAGTCTGGCCTTTTTTCTTAACATGCATTATGTCATCCATTTTCCTGCAGATGACATAATTTTGTTCTTCTTTGTGGCTGAATAGAACTCCATTGTGCAGACACCCACGTCTTCTTTATCCGTTCATCGACTGACAGACACCTGGGCTGTTTCCACAGGTTGTCAGTAACTCTTCTTGACACATGCAGACCCAAATGCACAGTGTCACACTCCACTCCGAGTGGGGTTGAAAGTTCCAGTTTGCGGGCAAAGACCACTCAGCACAGCTGCCCCGCCCCCCAGGAGTGTGTGCTGGCACCTCTCTTCACAGGTGGTGGCATCCACCCAGCAGGTGCTGTGGCTCATGGGGCGGGCAGTCAGAAGGTGAGAACATATCATGGAAAGCGTCGTGTGGTGTGGGATGTTTGTAGAAAGCGTGAGTTCTTTTTAATGGCAAGATTTCTACATATTGTTAGAAGAAGGGGAACAAAACAAATTCCATGAAAACTTACAAAGGGATAATTCAGTTAGAACTCAGAAGCCACCATTTTAAGACAAACTGATACTCAGTTACCCCAAAAATATAGCAATAGGTTTTGATGTGTTCATATGTAGAAATTAAGATTAAAGGCAACATATTTGGTATTGAAGAGGGAGTAGATAAGGAGATGGGATGAATCATGCTCTGCCCGGTTAGTAAGTATATCAGCAAGAGGGTGACAATATCTGCCCTGGAAAACAGCTTCTAGCTACTGACGAGGCCTCCCTGGGCTGCATCCTGTCCACGGGAACCTCACTCAGTATTTGCAATAGTCCCAAAGACAGGAACATGGTCAACATCAGTTTAAGAGCAGAGGGGTGAGTTAGAGGGCAAAGGCCTGGCCAGACGTCTGCAGGACGTCACCCACAGTGTGCGCCTCAACCCCTGCTCTAGATGGCAGACACGGCACCCCAACACACGTACCTCCCTCACTCAGTGGGGAACATTTCTCATGAAACCTCGAATCCAGCCTTTGCCTGTTGCTGGGCAGGAGCTCAGGACATGCCCTCCCTCCCTGCCTTCTTCCCTTGGTGTGGCCCGTAGAACAACGCTAGCCCGTGCTACCTTCCCTGCCCCCATGCTTTTTTTTTTTTTTTTTTGGTACTGGGGATTGAACTCAGGGGCACTCGACCACTGAGCCACATCCCCAGCCCTATTTTGTGTTTTATGTAGAGACAGGGTCTGGAGGACAGGTTTGATGACAGTTTCCTCGTCTGGACTTCTGCTATTCTATGTGGGAAACTGATCCTCGTTGGTGTAAATCATTGGATCAGAATCCGGAACACTAGCTTGCTTATCTGGAGCTGAGGAGCAGAGCTGGGCGTAGCTGAGAGAGCGCCCTGCAAGCTTCTGTTGCCAGGCAGCCACGCAGAGCAGCATCGCTCCCCAGGCAACCGGCACCCACCTGCAGGGTGGGGCCTGCCCTGGGAGCAGGATCAGGCAAATGCCGGGTCCCAAGAGCAGGTGAGACAAGGCCCTGCTCACCCCAGAATGTGAAAGGCAGGAGACGCCAGGGAAGAGGAGAAATGTGAAGCCAAGTGGGTTCTCTCGCTGTTGTTGAAGCTGAAGACAGAGCGTCTCGGAATCTTGGTGTGTTTGAAAGTTCATTTTAGTCTTATATTTGTTTTTGTGAATTTCAAACAATGGTTTAGAGTTTGTTTTGGTTTGTTTCCATTCCTCCGATTGAAGCTGGCAAATGTTAAAAACAAACAAACAAAAAACCCAAACCAGTCTCAGGCTGGCTGGGACTCCCGCCGCGCTCCGTTAAGCACAGCCCAGACCCAGGAGAGCAGAGCTGTCCAAGGAGGTCTCCAGGGACGGATCTCGCAGGCTGGTGACGTGTTACACGGGAACTCAAAGTCCACACACAAAAACGTGATGCCTCGTCTTTCCACGGCATTTGCACCGTAAAGGTTCTGAACAGCTAAACCACACCAAGACTTTGATACGGGTGCTTCAAAAGTTGTGGATGAAGAAGAAAATAGTTGATGAAAGGCTAGGGGTCACCAACCGGGTCACTAATTCAGAACAAAGACCGCACTTCAGGGAGCTGCCGGCTACAGCCTGAAGGTCACCGGCAGGCAGGCCTGCGGCGCCCCTGAGTGACCCGGGTGTGTGCTGGGGTCCTCTGCGCTCCGAGCAGCTGGCTGTGGGGAGTCAGCTGCGCAGACCACCCTGCATAGTAGCAGAGATCACTTCATGCCTAATCTGAAACATATTACTGTGTTTCCATAGGAAAGCGGGGAAAGGGTCTCCGTTTTGCTTTTCTGCACGTGCTTTGTGCTTAAATATTTTAGGATTTATTGACATAATCTATCTCCCTTGTTCTTACTCCCACAGCCGAAGTGGCACCCAGCAGCTTTCAGAGGGGCCCCGCCCGAAGAACACTAGCGCTCCTGAGTGACAGCTTCGATGCCGAGATAGCTGTGGTTAGTGGGGAAGCTCGTTACGTGCCTCTGACTGTGCGTCACGTCCAAAAGCCCAGGACTGAAATGCCCTTAGAGCACACCCTGTCACAGACAGGAGGTCAACAACTGCGCTATGACATGAGGTGGCAAGCCACCAAATGTGTTGAAAACCAAACAACACAGCAGATCACACCACCCTGTAAGGCGTCCGGGGTGCCCTCAGAGGGCATGTGGGACCCCAGTCCCTTCCTGTTCCTTTCTTTCACTTCCCAGCCAGGAGCAGGTCTGGCACGTGCCGCTCTCTTCCTGCCTTACTACCCACCAAGGCAAGGGTCACCCCAGCACAGACTGGAGCCTCTAAAGCTGGGAGCCGAAAGAAACCTCTTTTCTCTTTATAAGCAGAGCACCTTGGGTATTTGTCATAGTAATGGAAATCTGACTGACATGAGGGGTGGGCATAGCCCATGTGGGGACCCGTGTGTTTTAAGAGTAACTGCTCAACTCAAAGTGGCACTTACGATGTATTTTAGAAATACATGAAATGCGGGGGCAGCAGTGGAAGTGGCGGTCAGTGTCCCCTTGATTCCATTATGCTTTCCCTCAACTAGCCCAGCAACAGCCTGGCCTGCAGCAGGTGTCCACACACGTGGTTTAATGGATATGGTCGAACTCTTGTGTGAAGTTGTGAAATGGTCTGGCCAGCTTCAAAGACGGTTCTTTCTTGACCAACTAACAAAGATCAGATAAAATAAAATATAAGAATTTTGCAAAATCTACCATACAGGAACAAAGCCTACAACTGTAGGGTCTTAAGGAATATTTTATGACAAAACAGATTTTTAGCACGTTAGATGGCTCTAGATCCATGAGTTTCCAAGTTCTTAAATAATTATTCCACTAGCCTATTTTCTCACTACGTGAACCAGAGCCCACCAAGTCCCGTGGTTGGGCCTGCACTATAAATGCTCCACAGTGCTCTGCGCCGGTCAGAGCTCGGGTGGGGTTCCACCAAGCAGAGAGCACACAGAGGGGCGCCAGGATGTGGGTGGGCCCTCCTGATTCACCCTGCAGACACACTCACGTGCTCTTTAACTGACATTTGAATACCAATCATAGGTTCCCAAAGCAGCGAGGCCAGCTGTGAAGGTGGGTGCCTGAATTCCTGCTCCACACTGACTCTGTGCCTGCCTGCAACCCTTCCTGTGTTTTAGCAAAGCACGGGGTGACATGCCGCCAGGTGGCCAGCTCAGACTCCAGGTTCGGGTGTGCAGGCTTGGGCGCATGCCGTCAGACACGCTGCGTCTCCCCGTCACCTGTTGAACGTGTTGAATGGGTGAGAAAACTGTAGGACCACTGCTTACGTTCTTCAGCAGCCGGGGAGGTGACACCGATTGCCAGCTGAGCATCTAAAATCCCTCAATCCAAAATCTGAAACTCTTGGACAAGGACATGACATCACAAGCAGAAGATGCCATACCTGACCTTGAATGGCAGGTCGCCGTCAAAACGCAGGCCCAGGAAGCATGTGGTATAGAACAGCCCTCGGGCTGAGTGCCCAGGGTGCCTGTGGACCATCAACGAAGCTCAGGTTTAAACCTAGGTCCCCTTTTCAAGATATCTAGTTATATGTGTGTGATATCCCAACACTCCCGAGTGTACGGAGGGCTCGACCGGTAAGCTCCAGTGATGTGGGAGGTACTGAGGGCTGTTGGGTGTGGAGGGGACTCCAAAGGCCGGGATGTGAGGGGTCATGGTTGGGAGGAGCCTCCTAGAGGAGGAGGGCGGGAGGCGTGTGCTGGACACAGGAGCAGGTGCAGGAGCCAGGTGCGGAGGAGCTGCAGGAGTGGAGAGCAGAGGGGAGACGCTGGAGCTGCCTGGAGCCAGCAGGGCAGAGAAGAGGGTGGCGGCGTGGGGCTGGGGGCACCGGGGCCACAGGAAGGGGAACGCTCTTGTGCAGCAGCTTTTCTTCAGGTGTGGCCTCTCCCGTGCATTGAGTCCAACGCCCTCTCCTGCACAGGGCGCGGATGGGCGTTCACTCCGTGGGACGCCGAGGGATGGTGCCGATCCAGGTCGCAGCCAGTGCTGGAGAGCGGGAAGCTCAGTGAAGGTGGCAGTCATTGCCGTTCAACATCAGCCTGGCAAATACTACCCCGTCCCCCCTGTGCAGGAGGCACGCTGACGTCCCCGAGGAGCTCCACAGGTTCTTCTGCCAGGGAAACAGGAGAAATGAACTGCGGCCACCAAAAGCGACTTGCTGAGAAACCCACGCTCAGGACCAGGCCCAGCTCCCGGCCGGGACCACAGTGGCAAGGAGGCATGTCTGCAAACTGCCAGCAACGCCCGTGACGGTGGCTGGTCAGCAGAACAGGCGTTGTACACAGAGAGGAAGCTACGCCGCAGGCGCACGTGGCACACAGCGGGCCTACAAGGCGAGCCAGTCCTGGTGGAAGAGTTGGTGTGCGACTCCGCGGATGAGGCACCTGGGCCAATGGGGCGGAGACGGAACCGGTGGAGCCCGGCGGGCGCGAGGACACCGGGGGCCTTTGTTTACGGTGCAGAGTTTCGATCGGGAGACGGGAAAGACCTAGAGGTGGGTGGTGGTGACGGTGGTGTCACAATGCCAGTGCACTGGGCGCACTGAACCGTACATTTAAGAACAGTAAAAACGGGCCAGGCGTGGGGGGCACACTGGCAAACCCAGCTACTGGAGGCCGAGGCAGGAGGATGGCAAGTTAGAGGCAAGCCCAGGCAATGTACTTAGACCCTATCTCAAAACAGGGGGGCCACTGGGATGTCACTCAGTGATACACTGCCTCTGGGTCCCGGTACCAAAAAAAAAAAGAATTTTAACCTTTTCAAGGTTAAAAAAAATTTTAAATTTTTCAAAATTTTATGTTTTGGATATTTTGTCAAAAATTTAAAATCATGCCCTTGCGGCATCTCCATCACCGCGAGAGCGGAGGAGTGCTTCTGGGGTGCGCACGCGCAGTGGCGCCCGGAGGTATTTGTTCTGACTTGTGGTTCCAGGCGACTTCATTCCGCGGCCTCAGGCACAATTGCTGCAATTACAGGTTACGACCAGCAGGTGGCAGCATAGAGGCCAAAGGGCGGCGGCTCAGGTCACCGAGATTTCCCTATCCATCCATCTGAGCGTTTTAAAATTTTAAATTAAAAAATTCTTTTGCAGTGCTGAGGACTGAACCAAGAGCCTCCCACATGCTAGGAAAATGTTCTCCTTAAACCACACCTCCAGCGCCGTAAAGGTTTTTTTTTTTGGTACAGGGATTGAACTCAGGGGCATTTAACCACTGAGCCACATCTCCACCCCTCTCCCCTTTTCTTTTCTTTTTTTTTGATTTTTGTATTTTTTAAATTTAGAGACAGGGCCTTGCTAAGTTGCTGAGGCTGGCTTTGAACTTGCCATTCTCCTGGCTCAGCCTCGGGCGCCACTGGGATTACAAGCATGTGCCACCGTGCCTGGCACTCCATAAACACTTTTTAAAACACCTACTAAATATCTGGTATATCCACAGCCTTGGGTCACCAGGATGAGTGAGACAATACCCTGATCTCACCTGGAGCAATGGTCTAGGAGAGGGGGCTCACCTTCACCTGCCCCGACACCCTAGGAGTGGTCATCTAGGAGAGGGGGCTAGCCTGCAGCTGCCCTGACCCCACCTGGAGTGGTCATCTAGTGGACAAGATTAGCCTGCAGCTGCCCTGACCCCACCTGCAGTGGTCATCTAGGAGAGGGGGCTAGCCTGCAGCTGTCCCCACCCCACCTGGAGTGGTCGTCTAGTGGACCAGGCTAACCTGCGCTGCCCTGTCCCCACCTGGAGTGTTCATCCAGGAGAGGTGGCTAGCCTGCAGCCATCTGACCCCACTGGAGCAATGCTGTAGGGAAAGGACAGCGTGCTGTCGAGTCCTCCAAGCTCTGAAGATCAGTGGCACACAGGCACGATCATTTCTAAGGGTTGAGAGAAATCCTCGTTTCTTTGCTAGAGAGCCAGCCCCCTGCACCTCAGTGTGTGGAAGACACTGAGAGCCTCTGTCTCTGGCACCTCACTAGCCACCATAAGACGGCATAGTCTGGTTGGCAGGTAACATGGGGTCTGCTAAGAGCTGGGGTCTGGTTCTCAGGAGGAGCTGAAGCCCCTCAGACAGAAGGAAAGGGCACCATTCTCTCCTGCTGGGATTCCATAAAGGGGGAAAGTAAAGACTTCTAGCTCCTCTCCCACTCAGGTGGACTAATCTGCATATAATGACTGTTGAATTAATTATCTCTTTGTCTGGTTGCCTTAGGAACTGGTTTCTTTTGGAAGTTAGCTTAGTTAGAGTTTAAAGCCATTGTGTTCCTTATAAGAGAATGTCAAATTGTATATAAAATCAAACCAGCAGGACCCGTTTTATCCCAGGTGGGAAATAGGTGCCTTTTCCAGAAAGCTTGGATTGGCTCCTCTAACCGTGGTGGGGCTGGTCACAAGGAATGAGAGGGCAGGGCGTGGCCTCCGCCTGCCGGCATTTGTCCTCAGTGGGGTCCAAGCCCAGAGAGGGCTGGGGCACCTCAGTGGGGCAGCACCGTCCTAGCAGGCGCACGGACAGTCTCTGTGGTATCTGGTCAGGAAGGCAGAGCCTGGATCTGAATCAGGGACATGTCTGGGAAACCTCCCATGAAGGAAGGAATGAAAGAGGAAGGAGGGTTGGGGGGGCCTGTGTTCTCCAAAAAGAACAAGTCATAATAAACTCACTGATGGCCATGGCAACTGTGGGTGGCTTGGGAGGCTGAGGCAGGAGGATCACGAGTTTAAAATCAGCCTCAGCAACTTAGGCCCTAGGCAAATTGGCAAGACCCTGTCTCAAAAACAAAAACAAAACAAAAGAATGAGCCTGTGGGTGTCTTCTGCTCGGGGTTATCCACTCTGTCAGTGTGGCATTGTGAGATGTGCAGGGTCCTGGGCCAGCCCCCATAGTCCCACGCTGCCTCCTGAGCAGGCCAGGGATCCCCAGAACCCCACGTTCCCGGGAGCGATTGATTTAAGCCACGACCCCAGCCTCAGGGCCCAGAGCCAGCCATGTCCCTGAGCCCACGCCCTTGGAGCCGACCTGTTCTGGGTCTCCCTGAGCCCCAGCTCCACAGGAGGCCACTGAGCCCCTGGGAAGCAGCTCCCTCTGAACCCTGAGCTGTGCGGCCTGGGGCTCCCCCAGCACAGAGGGTGGCAGTAGGTTAGAGGGCGCAGGCCTGCCGGGAGCTGTGGTCACATGGGCAAACGGGGCCTGGGCTGGGGTTTTTTGTTTTTTTTTAAACATAGAAAAATCTTCCTAGAAGAGAAAGAACACACCAACAAGAGGACAGGACCCTCTGCCGTCTAGCTCCCAGTCCAGCTGGGCCACCGCCCCACATTTGTCACCTGAACTCGTGTCCCACGGGAGCGTGAGGAGTGCCGGTCCTCCCTCAGACAGGGCAGAGCCCCGTGGGCGCGCCAGCTTGAGGCCAGGTGCGCAGCCATGGCCGAGAAGCCTGCTCCGGGGCCGCGGCTCTCCTGCGCCACAGCACCACCCCGTGGCCGCTGCGGGGAATAACCGGCCCTGAGCCCAGGGCTGGGCCTCGCCCTGGAGCACTTGAGGGTCAAGGGGAGAGTGGGCACTGCCCCGCTGTCCTTCTGGGCAGGTGCACGGCTTTCTCCTTTGCTCTCTGCCTGCCGTTTCTTGCAGATCAGTTACTCGCAGCTCGTGAAACCCCTCCAAGCGCCCACAGCTGCAGGCACCCCCGTGGCCTCTGCCTCGTTTCCTCCTGGCTTTCTAAGTCCTGGCCCCTGACCTCCCGGCACTCTGCCGAGGTTGTCGCTGCAGCTGTCAAGACGCTGTGCTCCTCCTTGGCCCTGAGGGCCTGCTGACTTCACATGCACATTGCTACCCAGTGTTCCAAAGTACAAGGACATTTGCTTTAGGAGATGCCAGTGTGTCCCCCTGAATCTGTGGCTCCTGGTAAGGTCCACATTCAGAACCTTTTTGCTAACACACCGTACACTTGAAATAGCAGAAACAGAGGTGGAGCCGACGTCCTGTGGGTCAGGCCTAGACAGGCGTAGGGTCAGGTGTGGTCAGCAGCAAGAGGCTCTTGGTCCAGCGCAGGAACTGGATGCTCAGCATCGCTAGGACAGAGAAGTCACCTGCAGTGTGTACAAAGGCCCTGAGCAGACGCTCCTCTAGGGGACAGGCCCCCGAAAGGGCGCTCAGCAGGGTGGGTCCTCGGGACATGCTCATGGGAAGCCGTGTGAGCCCCGGTTCACCCCTGGAGGTGACTGCTAGGGAACAGCAGGAGCGGCGGGGGAGCGGGGGAGAAGCCGGAGCCCCTCGCTGCTGGTGGTGAAGTGAACGGTGTGGCACCTCAGGAGACTGGGGTTTTCCTTTCTCAAACCTAAACCGCCTTACTGCATGGCCCAGGAATCCTGCTTCAGGAAGCACGGAAGGGAAATGAGCGCGTCTGGACCAGAACGTGTGCCCGAAAGTCCACGGCGACGCTGGTCGTCACAGCAAAAGTCTGGACCCAGGAATGCTCCGGGCGGTATGCGGGCAGCTCACCGTGCAGATCCACACGGGGATCGTCATCCAACCACGGCAGGAGAGGAAGGAGCGATGCTCAGTGTGTTGCCAAAAGCTTGGTCCTTGTCCCCAGGGCCAATGAAATAACAAGGACAGGGTCTTGAGAAAAAGGAAAAAGAAGGTTTATTGCTTTGCCAGTGAAGGGGAAGCACAGGGGCTCCTGTCCATCAGTAGGAACAGGAGGTTTTTTGGGGGGAGGGTGTACCAGGGATTGAACTCAGGGACACTCGACCACTGAGCCACATCCCCAGCCCTATTTTGTGTTTTATGCAGAGACAGGGTCTCACTGAGCTGCTTAGCACCTCGCCGTTGCTGAGGCTGGCTTTGAACTTGTGATCCTCCTGCCTCAGCCTCCCAACTTGCCACCCCGTCTGGCTAGGAACAGGAGGTTTTGAAGGAGGTGGTTCAGAGGCTGCATTCCAGGTGTTCTCTGTGGGAGTCGTGATTCACCTGTTAATTTGGGAGACGGTCATTTCGGAGATCTGGTGTCACCCCAAAGTCTGGATTACTTCTATCCTGTGGTGGGTGCACACTCAGGGAGGATAGCTCTGCGAGGATGGGGGAGAAAGGAGATCATGTTCCCCCTGAGGTTAGGGAGGAGCAGGGCAGAGGAAGAGAAAGCTCGTCTGTAAGTCACAGGCCCGGAGCAGCAAGGGCTGATTCAAAGCATCAAGTGGCTGCAGTGGCGCCAGGCGCAGAGCCCCTGAGTGCACGTGTGGACACTCAGGAAGGGAAATCCATGGGACAGCAGGTGGCTGGTGGCTGCGGGCGGGGACCTGGGAGGGATGCTCGGTGGTGACGGCCACAACCCCATGAGCACTAAGAACCCCGGCTTGTACAACGTTAGGAAGGGGTTTTAGTGTCTGTGGGTCACGTCTGCCTTCGGGGAGAGTCAGTCTTTGGACAGAGACGGGACGAAGGCCTGCGATCCCCCTGGAGGGCACGCCGAGGCCCACGGGGCTTCCATCCCAGCAGCAGGCTGTCAGGTGCCCGGGACAAAGGTCAGGGTGGGCCCTGGGCAGGGATGCCTGGAGCGGGGCCTCCAGGTCTAGTGGGCACCTCAGTGGACAAGCAGGCCGCCCAGGGTGTGAGGCCTGGAGGCCTGTCCCCTGGCTGGTCTGGGTGGATACCAGCAACAGCTTGGAGAGGGAGTGGATGGCCTGTCCAGGTCTGGAAGCAGGAGGCCAGGTGGAGAGGAGGTTGGATCGGCAGGGCAGGGGACAGTGACGAGGCTTCAGACTGAAGGCTAGTGTGACCCGTGACAGGTGCAGGTGACAAGGGACGGGAGGCCAGGGTCCCGGGAGGTTCCAGAGGGGCCAGTGGGTGGACATGGTGCAGGCCACCAGAGGGAGGGGGGAGAACAGAGGCCCTGTGAGCAGCCGTCCACCCTAGACTTCTGTCAAGGCGGCCCTGGGAGCACAGGCCAGGCCGTGGGAGGCCTTCCAGGGCTCCTGAGGGCTCAGTGGACTTGCAGCTTCTCAGCTCCAGGCAGGCCCAGGGCCCAGTGCCTAGGGCTAGAGGGCTTAGGGAGCAGGACCTCTTGCTGGTGTGACCTGTGACAGGGAAGCCAGGCACACCCTCAGGTGGCGTCTTGGGGTGTGTCCCGTGGGAGGGCCACAGGTGGGAAGGAGCTTCTGGAGCGGCTGTGGCCATATTGAAGCCTGGTCCTCCACTGAGGGCAAGCACCAGGCTGGAGGGGCTGCGTCCCCAAGTCCCGTGGCCCTTGGCCTGGCACCTGGTCCTCCGGGAACCAGAGCCACAGTGACTGACGGGTGAGAAAGCCACTTCCACAAGTGGCCAGGCAGATGTCACGCTGGGAAATCCTGCACATGGCCTTCGGCTGGACTCCAGGACATGCAGGGTTGGCCTCGGAGTTTAATGAGGTGTCCACAATGTCTGGGAATGTCAGCCTCCCTCCAGGAGAATCTCTCCAGGATACTGACAGGTGACAGAGCTTGTGGGGAGTTGCTTGCTCTCTGGAGAAGGGCCAAGCGAGGCCCACCCCGGGCTGTGACCAGAGCCTTCTTTCTCTGGCACTGTGGGCTGTGGCTGGTTCACCTGCCTGGCCCAGGAGGCTTGGCCTGTTCACTTCCCACCCAGGGTGTGCAGCCTGCTGTCGGGAACCAACCTGTGATTTTACTGAGTCTCATTTTAAAAGACAGCTGGTGGACAGGAAGGTAAAATGCATGCTTATGATTCCAGCAGCTTGAAAGGCTGGGACAGGAGGATTGCAGGTTCATAGCCAGCCTCAGCAAGTTAGCGAGGCCCTAAGCAACTTAGCAAGATCTTATGTCTAAAAAAAAATGTAAAAAATGTCTGGGATGCAGCTCAGTGGTTACGTATCCCTGGGTTCGATCTCTGGCACCAAAAAAATAAAAAATAGATAAATAAAATTAGTACAATCACTCTGGAATACAGTATGGAGATTTCTCAAAAGACAAGAAATGGAACTACCATGTGACCCAGCTGTAACACTCCCCGAGAAAGGACTACAGCCCTGCAGAGCCCCTAAACCCAGGGTGCTGAGACTCCTATAGGACTTCCAACTACAGAAGTACAAGAGCAAAGTTGTGCTGTTTCCATGCACTGCATTAGTGGTAATTTGTTACAGCAGCAGCAGGAAACTAATACAGCAGGCCTTCAGCTTGCGCTAGTTAGCATCCGTCCACGTAAGAAACACCTGAGGTAATCAATTAAGAGAGGGAGAGGTTCACTTTGGCTCACAGTTTTGGAGGCTGCCTTCCATGATGATTGGCCCGTTGCCTTGGGCCGGTGGTGGTGCAGCACATCATGTGGGAGCCCGTGGTGGTGGAGCCCTGGTCACCTCGTGCTGGGAGTGGAGATGAGAGGAGAGGAGACCAGGTCCCACTGTGCCCCTCTGGGGCACCTCCAGGGACCCACCTCTCGGAGGTTCTACCACCTCCAGAAGGTGCCATGCTGGGGACATTTAAGATCAGCACTCACCCAGGGGACACATGCAGAAAGCGCCTTCCAAACAGCAGCTCCTCCCCTCCTCCCAGGCCTGACACCTTTCCATGCTCAGAGGAGACGAGGATTCTTCTTGTGAACCAAAGGGCTCAAACAGATGGTGGCAGGGAGGTGCCACACTCCCACAGGGGCCACTGCTGGGTCACGCAGCCGACCAGCCCTGACATGCTGCTCAGGAAAGAGGTGAGTGACTTCCAGAGCCCATGACCAGAAAAGAGGAGAGCGACTGAGAGGTGGGGGCCTGAGGCCACTGTCTCCCAGAGCGTGGCGATGTCACTGGGTGGCTTCCTGCAGGGCCCTACCCACTTCCTTGGGATATTAGTGGAAAGGGCCCAAGTACTTGGTCTGGGTTATGCTCCCCCCAACCCCCGTGTGAGCATGAGCTGAGTCAGCCTTTTGTGCAGTCAGCCTTGAATGTCTACCACGTGCCCACCTCATGGCCACCAGTGGGGTATTTATCTCCCTTGGTAAAAGCGGTCTTTCAGCATGAGCTTCTGCTCATGTGTGTGAGGTTGCGTGTAGGGTCTAGACTGGGCTAGCTATGTGGCCTGTGGGCCAACCCTGGCTCACTGCCCCTGTTTCTCTAATATTTACCCCCATATTCCTCCATATTTCCCATATCCCCCCATATTTAGATGGCTCATTTGTTAGCCAAACAAGAAAAACTACCTGCTGGTGTTAATTAATTGTTTGATTGCAGCAGTAGAAAAAAGTGTCCCGGGGAAATAAACTACTAGCCTTTTGCGAAGAACAGTTGCTTGAAGAGTCAAGGATGCTGGAAGCAAGATTGATAGTCAGTTAGAAACCAAGGCTTCAAGTTGTATTCCTTGGCTTGTGATGCGGGGAGAGACAGTACCACTGGTAATGCTCAGTTACTGTTTGTTCAGGGATCAGTGCTGAGTTCAAAGTGACTGGAGAGGTGTCCTCCATGAACAGTCTTCATAGAACAGTCGTGGCGAGGGTGTTTTGAGAGACACAGAAAACGCGAATCTAGTGCAACCTGGTGGAATCCACCAAGATGAGCTAATGCTACTAATGGTGGTAAACACGTATCTGGAATAGAGAAAGGCTTAGTGGGACACATGCACAAAGCTTGTGAAAACATAAAGTGGTTATTGGTTGTACCCGCAGGTGCTCTGTCATGAACTGCTGGGCTGTGACCATCAGCTGTGGGCTGTTTCTCTCGTGGACATTGTCAATTCCATTAATGTTTGGCAGAATAGAAGCTTCTCATGTTACAGCATTGCAGTGGCTTGGTGGTGGTCATGTTTTAGTGTGAAGCTTTGAGTTCAGGGCTGAGATGGAAATTTTTCTCAAAAAAGAAAACCTTTTACAATCTTTATTATGGAATGATGATTTAGCTTTTGTTGAAGACTTGTTTCTCAAGTAATTCAATCTAAAATTGTAAAGCAAACTGCACTTAGATGCAAATCTTATACTGCAAATAAGTCATCCAGAGGACACCAGTGTTTGAATCCAAAGCAACGCCCGCTCCTTTACGTACTTCCTGCTGCCAACAGCTAGGGCAGGACCTGAGGTCTCCATTCCCATCCAGATTTACTGCATGGGTGTTTTGCAAGCTCAAAAGACAATTCCAAGTGGCTCAGTGGCAGAGCGCTTGCCTTGCATGTGTGAGTCACTGGGTTCGATCCTCAGCACCACATACAAATAAACAAACAAACAAACAAACAAATAAAGATGTGTCCATCTACAGCTAAAAAAAAAAATTAAAAAAAAAAGACAATTCCAGGAATAAGTTTCAGACCTTAACGTACACACAAAGGAAATTTCCAAATTTCAAAATCCATTTAATTGTGCAATTGAAGAGATTCCACTCAATCTTCACTAGGCGGTGATTCATGGGCAATGGAATGGAATGCTGAAAGGCATATATCAAGAATCGAAAAGTTCGTAAATCACAAATGATTCATACGCTCGATTGTAGTGATACGCTGTGTACGCCTGTGGGATGTACGGCCTCGACCGGTTCCCCACAGCGGAGAACGTACTGAAAGCAAAAGCACGCGCCGCACTTTTCCTTATGTCACAGAGTCCATGAGATGAACCTGGATGGGAAGATTTCATTCCAATAGCCTTTGTCTGTATCTGAGGACCTGTGGGAAGAGGTGGACTTAGGCCCAGCCTTTCCACCAATGAGAACCTGGAATTTGACAAGCTTGTCATCATTTATTGTGATACATGTTTCTCTAAACTCCTTTTTTTTTGTACTGGTAAGGATTTCCAAGGAGAGCCTTATGAAGAACGTAACCACTCCTCATTTAAAGGTGAAGAACTGGGTTTTCTATTTTAGCTTGAGTCATATATAGATGTGCACACACATGCGTTGTGTGTGTGTCTGGGTGTATATATATATCTCATTAATACTTTTTTACATTTATAAATTGCTAATATTTTAAAGTGTAAAAGTACCTTCCTCCTTCACTTGGTGTCAAATAAGATGACTACACCTTGATTGTGCTGATACATTGAAAATACCTGTGGAATTTCTCTAAAATTCTGATTTTTCATGATTCCCCAAGCCAGAGCTAAGCTTACAACCTGGGTTTCAGACTTCATCATTAAGGAGATATAAAAAGGTCCTGCTGACGAATGCTGGTCCCTTCAGCGATGTTTTCCTGTGGGGGCGGAGGTGTGCCTGCTCCCGTAGGCCCCGCCCTAGCTCCCAGGCAGTGCTCAGGCTGAGGTGCCTTAGTCTTGGACTCTGGTCTCCATGTCATTACTGGTCACAGGCAGCCGGCCACAGTGCCTATGCAGAACAATAACGCTTTTGGTGCCAACATCCGTCAGGGGTGTTGCTGTGGTTTAGCAGAGCCCCAAAGACCCAGGGGTTAAGGCTTGGCCCCAGGGTAGGCGGACTCTCCAGAGGCAGGGCCTAGTGGGCGTCCTTAGGCCCCTGGGGACTGTGGACCCGGTTTCTTCTTCTTCCTTTCTGCTTTCTGGCTTGTGATGCAAGTGGTTTTCTCCACCACACACACCTATGAGGAGTGGCAACAGCCGAAGTCGATGGGGCCACGTGACCTTGGACTGGAAACTTCAGAGTCCTGAGCCAAAATGCACATTTTCTCTTTATAAGTCATTTTTCTCAGGTATTTCATCACGGTGATGAACAGCTAATACAGGTGCCAAGGTTTGACTCCTGAATGTTCCCCAGAGGCCTCTGGGCTAACAGCTTGGCCAATGTCCTGTGGTGCTTTGGGAGGTGGTGGGACCTCTAGGAGGTGAGGCCTGGTGGAAGGAAGTGAGCTCACTGGGGATGTGCCCTTGCCGGGGTATCGAGACCCGGCCCCTTCTGCTCTCTGTGCCCCTGCCTCCGTGAAGTGAGGAGCTTCCTCTGCCACAGGCCCCCAAACAACAAAGTCAACCAACCATGAACGGAACCCTTTGTAACTGTGACCTAAAATAAATCATTCTGTCTTTAAGATAGCAATGGAAAGCCAACTAACACATAGGTATTTAGCTGTTTAATTTTTGCAATGCTGGGGAAGGAACCCAGGGCCTCACACATGCGAGGCAAGTGCTCTACCACGGAGCTGCATCCCCAGCTCTGTATCCAGTTTTTAAAAATAGTACGACCTCCATAGAGCAGGTGCCCATCACTATGTATTGTGAGTCTGCGGGGAAGTAAGTGGGCCACAGGGTCCCGCCCCTCCTGGAGCTTAGGGTCGAGAGGAGGAGAGCACAAAGTCGACGTGGAAGATAGAGTAAAGGGATTGAGAGTGACTGGGGTCTCTGGATAGGACAGTCCAGGAAGACCTCTCTGCAAAGAGACTGGCTGAAGCGAACAGTGAGCCACGTAGCTTCCAGGGGCTGAGCTGCCCCTGTGCAGGGCACGGCCAGTGCGAAGCCCTGGAAGGAAGCGTGAGCAGGGGCACCCAGGGCAGGATGCAGGACACCCAGGCTCACTTCTCGGAGACTCCGAGGAGCAGGAGTTGGTCACCCCTTGTCCCTGTTCATCTGACGGATATGTCGAGGCCAATCCGTCTCCCGTGGGAGTGGGGTGGCCGCCGGGTAGATACGTCCCTTCCTTCACGCAGCGAGTGCTCACTGAAGTCCAGGGGCTGCCAGGCTGAGAGTCCTGGGCCTGCAGGACACAGACTACAAAGTCCCTGCCTCAGGGCTCCCGTCCACCACGTGCAAGGGACAAGTCGGTCACAGACACCTCAAGTGAAGACCGCGGCGGTTTATAGCAAGCAGAGCCCGGTGGGAGCAGGCGCAGAGGCCCTGGGAGCCGAGGGGTGTCCATGGCAATGCGAAGCCGGGCGGCCGTCACGGAGAAGCCTGGCTGGCACCAGGGACTGAGAGCGGGCTTGTGGCCAGAACCCAGTGTGCCAGATGGTGGAGCCTTCGCCGTGGTAAGGAATTTGCACTTTTCATTCAAATAATCATAAGAGACCCAAGAAAGTTCAGTTGAGAAATATACAAAGTGTCAGAGGTACTTGGAGAAAGTCAGAGAAGGCAGGTTCACCGTGGAATGTCCCCAAGCCCACGGGACAGACCTGGCAGCTCTGTCCCACCTCCCCTGCCCCACGGTTCTCACCTGCCGCCTCGAGGAATCCCCCAAGGGAGAACACGTCTGCGCGGCAGAGCGGGGCCAGGGTTTTACAGCCCAGATGCACTGACGTGCAGGATAGTTTTGGCAACAGATTCATCGTTTCCAACAGGAAACAAGGGTGGAGGCCGGGGTGTGGCTGGGTGGCACAGCCTCTGCCTGGCGCGAGCACTGGGCTCTGTCCCCAGCACTGCAGGACAAACACCACCACCAAACACGGGCGCAACCAAAGCAGAAGCACAGAGCAAACGTCTCCTAGGAAAAGGAGAACGGCCCGGACCGCGTGCCTGTGGGTGGCTGTGTCTCTCCGCAGCCCGAGGGGGGAGCACGTTTGCACAGAAGAACCGCGAAACGTCTCGTGGCGTCAGCGTCGCTGGAAGAACACGCGCCCTCAGTCCTGACCATACGGAAGGCCTGCCCTGAACCCATCCCTCCCATCAGGTCTGCCTCACTGAAGCCGTGCTCGATTATTTGTATTACATTTTATCTGCCACACTGGGATTTAATATTTTTTTTTTGCAAATTTGTTCTCTCTTGTGATTGAAGTATCTGCGTAACAGCATCCTTGATGTTACCTTGTGGCCTAAGCCGTTCCCTCTGCAGGAACAGCTAATGCCTGCTCTACCCTCAGCTGGCCACTCACGGTGCTGGCCCAACAAGGTCAGCCTACCGGGCTGCTTGTGAGAATACGGGACTGCAGACCCCACCTCACCTGGAAGGGAACACTTCCAGACTCAGGTTATGAGACGAGCGTTATTCTGATACCAGTGCTATGCAAAGACACCAAAACGAAACAGAACAAAACAACTGTAGATGACATCCCTGATGGCCACGGGTGCAAAGAGCTCAACAAGATACTGCCAAAGTGGACTGGACACATATGGAGAGAGGAGACACCCAGGCCCAGGGGGACTCATCCCGGGGATGCAGGATGAGTGAATGCAGGTGCAGACTGGCTGACTTAGGCAAATCAAAGAATGTGACAGAGCATATGATCAGAGTGAGTCCTGCAAAGTCACAGGACATCCCAATAGATGCAGCAGAGCATTTGGTGATGTTCAACACTTGGCCACGACTTAAAGTCTGAATGCAGGTACAGAAGGGGTTCAGTGCAACATGACACAGATCACACGTGAGAGGCCCACAGCTGCCGTGGTCCCAGTGGTGAAAAACGGAAAGCTGGTCCTCCACGGCCAGGGCAAGGAAGGGATGCCCTCCATCACCATGTTCAACACCATCCCAGCAGCCGCAGCCAGAGCAACTAGGCAGGAAAAAGAAACAAAGGGCATCCAGACTGGAAAGGAGGACGAACAAAGATCCATTTGCAGATGGCGTCATCGGGTACCGAGAAAACCCTGGGTCCCTCCGAAACCTGTCAGGACTGTTCAATGAATTCAGAAAAGTTGCAGGACATGGAATAAATGTTCAAAAGTCAGTTGCATTTCTACATATAAACAATGAACTATCCAAATATGAAATTAAGAAAACAATCTCATTTCTAATAACATCAAAAATAATAAAATATTTGGGAATTAACCAAGGAGAGGAAAGACTTATACACTGAAAACTGCTGAACAGTGATGTAAAAGATTAAGGACACAAATGGCCAGACACGGCACACTGGCCAACAGGAGGGTCTAACACCGTTAAACGTCTGTGCTACAGATGCAATCCAAGTCCACGGACATCCTAACAATTTTAATAGAAATAGAAGAATAATCCCCAAATTCACATGGACCACAGAAGACCACGCCAGCAGGCAGAGTGCCCTTGGGAGCAGGCAGCGCTGATTTCACAGCCTCTCCACAGGCAGGACCGGAACTTGGCGCTGGCATGAGGACCAACACACAGACCAGGGAGCAGAGCCCAGGGCCCAGGAGTTCCTCCACGTGTACATGGCCAGCTGGCCTTGGACCAGGGGACCAAGGACGCACGACGGGGAGGGGACAGCTTCAACAAGAAACGTCACTTGTCGACAACTGCATGTCCACACGGGAAAGAATGACACTGGACGCGTGCTTGACCACACACAAGTGTCAGCGCAGCGCAGCTCAGAGACGTGGAGGCAAAGCTGGAAGCTGAGAGGCTGCTGCGTCCCCTGCCCGCAGGAAGACACGACACAACCAGGTTCTTCTTGCAGCACTTTAATGGATGTCTAGACACTTCTTAGGATAAAGGAAAAAGGACCCCCCAAGCAGGAAAAGCTCCATCATTTATACATTCACACAGCCAATCACTCTAGGCTACGTATTGCTCAGCCATAGGGCCCTCATAGGACCTCTTGCCTGGTAACAACGGGCGCATGCGCAAATGGCTTGTTTACAGGAAGCAAGAGCGGCGTCACCAATCCTCTGGGCGCCATCTTGGGGCGGTGGCCGCTGCTCCC
>CM053412.1:67270733-67293604 GCA_028644305.1 Xerus rutilus | reverse complement strand
ACTGGAAGATGAGAATCCTTCACGGGCCAAGGAACATATCGGGGAACTCGGGTCACTATCGCAAGAGGAAACATAGTAGCATTCCAACATAAAGAATAGAAACAGGACTGGTTAGAGCAGCTTAAAGAATTATTCTCATACGTAGTATTAGAGACCAGAAAGATGAATGGTGGCCAGACACACACCGGTGTGGGGGCAAAAGTTATGTTATTTCCTGGGGCAGTAAGATTCACGGTTAGTTCAAAAGAAATGTGATTCCATGAAACTGTAGCATTGCCAACAGTACCCCCTTCAATCATACTGAAAGGGGATAAATCGGTACAACTACCATTTACCCCACATAAGAGCCAGACATTAAGTGGATTTTGAGGTAATTGATTAGTAGGATTTTGGAAGGTCCAATTGTACCCTGTAAAAGTCGAGTTGGTTTGAGTCCCAATATACGGGGAGAAAGTAAAATGGTTCCTACTGGCCCAACCTATTCTCCTGCTTTGACAACCTGTCCAAGGGGGCAAGCCTTGTCTCTTGGCCCGACAAATTGGTGCCCAACGTGGTTGAGGGGGAGGAGCTGTGCCATTCTTCCTATAACATCTCCCATCTGAACCTTTTCCTCCCCGTCTGCTAGTTTCCACAATAGCAGCCGCTAGGGCAGCAGCTGTCAAGGGCGCCCCAGCTTCCCTGCACACCTTGAGCCAAACTTCCAATCCTTTACGCTTGAATGGGGTTATTAGCTGACGACATTCTCTAGTGCACTGTTCAAAAATCACCTGTTTTATCAGTGGCATGGCCTGATCAGGATCCCCAAATATCTTTGAGGCAGTATCTACTACTCGAGCCACATAATCTGAAAAAGGCTCTGAGGGTCCCTGAATGACTTTAGTTAAATTTCCAGCCACCTCTCCCCGATTAGGAATATGTTTCCATGCTTTAATAGCTATATCATTGATCTGCTCATATACTTGTGGAGGGAAAGCAGTTTGATTGTTGGCCCATCGTCCCTGTCCTAGTGACATGTCCATATTCCAGTGCTGCCGTCCTTGTCCTCTCTGTGCATTAATGGCTGCTTGCTCTGCAGCAAACTCAATGAGGGATGCTTTCCAGTCTAAATACTGCCCTGAGCCTAAGGCGGCACGAGCAAGGTTTTGCCAATCACCTGGGGTCATGCAGTAACGGTGCATAGTTTCCAACAAGGAAAGCACATACACCGATCCTGGACCATACGTCTGACAGCTCTCGGCAACGGCCTTCACTACCTTAAAATCAAGAGGTTCATGATATCTATTTCCCTGTTGATCTTGGAGAACTGGGAAAGCTCCCTGGACTCCCTCTAATCTTGCTTGCCTCCAGGTGCTTGGGCTAAAAGTCCTGGTCCCACCAGATGGCGCTGTGGGCATTGAGGGTACAGCATAGGGAGGGGGCGCGGGGGCCCCGGAGCTTCTGGGCTTAGCGATCCAGAGCCACCCAACTTCTGCATTTGTGACACTAGTTCTCCCTCCGAGTCTTCTTCCCCCTCCGAGGCCATACCCCCATCTTTACAATTTCCTCTGCACCTGCTCTGGTCTCCCTCTCCTTTCGCTTTCTCAGATGTTTGGGAGCGTTCCTCCTGAATCTGCTCTAAGCTTCCGACTCTCCAGCACTCTTCTTGCGCACTCAGGGTCAGCATCTGAATCTTCTATACATGTCTGGAGTACTCGGGCCATCCTAAGCGTACCGGGGTCTAGGGTACCCTCCCGAGCAGCAAACCGGAGGTCCTTTAATAACTTTTCCCATGAACCGGGCGACAAGCTCCCTGACACTGCAAACCAGGGCGCTGCCATATCCACATCCTCTAAAAATTGCCGTGTTGTTTCTCCTGGGAGCGGCAGCCCAGAGGCCTTCAGGAGCCTTTAACCGCCTTACGTAATGGCGACTGTGAGTTCCCCATGGTTATTATCTTCTCCTGGGCAACTTTGACTTACCTACCCAGCACTTACCCGCGCGGCTCCTGCAAGTTCTGAACTCTTCACTGGGTCCCCGTACGGGCCACCACTTGCCGCATCCCCTGCCCACAGGAAGACACGACACAACCAGGTTCTTCTTGCAGCACTTTAATGGATATCTAGACACTTCTTAGGATAAAGGAAAAAGGACCCCCACGCAGGAAAAGCTCCATCATTTATACATTCACACAGCCAATCACTCTAGGCTACGTATTGCTCAGCCATAGGGCCCTCATAGGACCTCTTGCCTGGTAACAACGGGCGCATGCGCAAATGCTTGTTTACAGGAGGCAAGAGCGGCGTCACCAATCCTCTGGGCACCATCTTGGGGCGGTGGCCGCCGCTCCCAACAAGAGGCCACTAGAGAAAGCGCAGGGGCCGTCCTGCCGTGGGGCTGCTCGGTGGCTACTGGGACACGACACTGAGAGCACACGCAACCAGGTGCAAAAGGACGAGTGGTGGCCAAAGAGCCGCGCCCGGCGGGGACAGCCCAAGAGTGAGGGAAGCTGAGCTCAGGCAGGGGCGCCAGCTGCCCACGCGGCCAGTGGCCAGTCTCCACAACACCCACGAAGTCCTACCACTCGGCAGCAAACAGCCGATCCGCCAGCTGAACGAGGGGCAGAGGATTTGCACAGACGCGTCTCCCAAGGGGACGTACGGATGGCTGACGGGCTATGAAAAAAGGCTCCCATTATTCATCAGGAAAATGCAAGTCCAACCCTCGGTGAGCCGCGGCCTCGCAGCTGCTAGGATGGCTGGTGTCCAAGACCAAAGGACGCGGGCGGCAAGGGTGTGGGGGCTGGGACCCCCGTGCACTGCTGGTGGGCCGCAGCACGGTGCCGCTGCTGTGCAAAGCTCAAAAGAGAGACTCCGTAGGATCCCGAGCTCGATTCTCGGAACATGTCCAAAGCATTAGACCTCTGTCCCCGAGAGGTGGCGCATTCCTGTGTCCCCTGCAACCTGACTCACACTGGGCAGCCACAGGACACTGGCAGCGCTCAGGGCTTCGTGGTGGTTGACAACGTGTGGTCTGCATGCCATGGAGTAGCGCACAGCCTGGAAGAGGAGATCTTCCCAGTGGGACACCACGGATGGAGGAGCTGCCGGGCACGGAGGGAAGGAGACTGCCCGACTTCAGTCACGTGTGGAGGCCACACTGGCCAAACTCGAAGTGGAGAATGGAATGGTGGTTTCTAGGGCCGGGGAGGACGGTGGAGCTTCAGTCCAGAGAGCCGCAGCACTGCGCCTTTGAGACTCCAGGAGGGCGGCTTCACATCAAGACCATCACAGTGAGGCCAGCGAAGGGGCAGGAGGGAACTTCTGGAGGCGGAGATGCTCTTTCCCTTGTTGTAGGGATGGTGTGGGGGCACGTGTGTTGAAGAGAATCTAATCATACACTTTAACACGAGCAATTTTATGTATCTTAATTATAATATCAGAAAAGCCGTTAATATTTAAATAACTTTTGGTAATGGACTTAATAATGTTTACCCCCATTAGTAATTTTACAGATCTGAGTCAAATGCTCCACGGAAGAGTGAGATTTGATAGGAAAATACTGATATTAGGGAAGAGAATGGCCAAGAGTGCAGGAGGTGTGTCCAGAGACCCCACTCAGGCTGTGTGGCTGGTGTGGGGGCAGGTCCCTTGGCAGGGGTGCAGGGCCTGCCTGAGCCCACCCGTCTCCCTCCAGTCCCTGGCGCCCCTGTGTCCGCAGGCAGGGCGGTCCCTTGCCCCCAACCTCTGCCCATGTCTGCGGGCAGGGCCTCCAGGGGATGCCACAGGAGCAGAGCTGAGACTGTGCCTCCACCCCGGGGAATCTCCGTGACCCTTAAGAAACGTGTGTGGTTGGTGAGTAAGAAACGTGCTCCATGAACAAAACCACCTTTGCCCCTGCAGCTCAGGGTTGAACATGGCTGCTCCTCCTTTTCCGGCTAAGAACCCTCCCTGCCTAAATTGCCTGGGAGAGTTCCCTTCCTTCAAGGGGAGATGGCTTTTCAAAGTGTTCAGAGCACAGCACTGTGGACCTACATCCCCAGGCCTCTCTGGAGGGTCAGGGAAGAGCGGATCCGGTGGTGTTGGGTGCACTCACTGATGTCCCCTGAGCAGCAGATGAACGCAGGGGGCTGGGGCCGGCTGGGGAGGGTGGCGACCCCTGAGGTTGATGATGTCGGCAGGGGCACTGGGAGAGGCTCCGAGGCCGGCCAGGGCGAGATGCCGCAATTCCTCCTGACGCCACAGCCGGGCCGCCTGCAGGGCCAGGACCAGCGCGTGTGCTGTCGCCCTCTCCAGCAAGGTGTAACACCGCAGGGCCCGCCTGAAGCCTGTGCCGCGGGAGAGTGACCAGAACTGCGGCCAGGGAGGTGTGGACGGTGCTTTCCTCATCACAGGCCACGTCCTCCAGCGACGGCCCACGGTCCTTTCCTGCTCTGGCCCGCTGACCTGGGCTCTGTCAGAGGAGGACCTGCAGTCGGTGGCGCTGAGTCAGATAAGCCACTCCCTGGCCCTGGGTGTCCTCTTCTTCCCCACCAGCTCCTCCTCTGGGGATCCAACTCAAGGACGAAGTCTTTTCACCCACCTCTTTCCCTAGTAAGGGATTGTTTAGAAATGGACTTTTAAAGAGTAGTTTTAGGTTCACAGCAAAGCTGAGCAGCCGGCACAGCTGTGTCCCCATCCCCCTGGGCCTCAAGGCACCGTCACCGTGCCCAGAGCCGTCCATCCAGTGCCATGGGCGGAGCTGAACTAGACGCCCTTCCCACCCGGGGTCCGGGCTGGGCTTCCTCTTCACTGACTGTTCTGCGGGCTGGAGGAAGGTGCGCACTTGCACATGGAGAAGCTGCCCTGCCCCAGTGCCGTGCCTGCCTGGTCCTCCCCAGAAAGGGCGTTTGAAGCAACAGGACAGTCCCCGCCCGACTCCTAGGTGCGAGGAGCCCATCGCTGCTTCAGCCGGCAGCATCTACATTTCAGTAAAAGGATGACTGCAGTTTGGAATCAGCCAAAACCCAGGCGTTAGGTGAGAACATGTTCACACGTGAACCAAGCCACGCAGGTGCTGTGAGCTAACAGCGATGCTCCAGGGCTCCGGGTCGTGGTTCCCGTGCGAGGCACCCCCAGGCTCCTCTGTTCATGCAGAAACGTCCGGAGGTGGAATGACCAGGTTGTGAGAGCCGCAGCCGACCCGTCCGCCCGACTCGGATGTAGTCTGACGTGACTAACCTGGTGGCAGGGGCAGGCAGGTGGTGTGGCTGGAGGAGGCGGGCCGCGGGGGAGCCCTGGAGGGGTGCCTCTGCCTTTGGGCCCCCTCCTCTGCTGTCCCTTTCTCCCCGCTCTGGTAGCCAGGAACGGAGCAGTTCCCTCCACCACACCCTTCACCTTGGGGCCAGAGCAGTGGACTCAGCCCACCACAGACGGCCCCTCTGGAACCATGAGCCAAACTAAACTTTCCTCCTCTGAGAGGTCCTT
This sequence comes from Xerus rutilus, assembly GCA_028644305.1. Lineage (NCBI taxonomy): Eukaryota > Metazoa > Chordata > Mammalia > Rodentia > Sciuridae > Xerus > Xerus rutilus. The sequence goes on along the minus strand of CM053412.1, from coordinate 67,288,163 downwards.
GTCAGGGGTGTTGGGTACAGCAACGAAGTTGAGCAACACGCTGGGGTTTGGAAGGCTCCTGATTGTCACTGTGAATGTCACGAGCTGCTCTCAGGCCCTACCAGTTAGGTTCATCGTTGAAAAGGCTTATGTCTGGACGTTGGGCAGGATGGGCCCAGCAAGAGCCTTCGCGGCCCTCTTGTCTCATCTTAACTGCAGCTCTTGCCACTAAAGGGGTTCAGTCTAAACCACAGACTTATGGAACAGTGTGGCGGAAAGGCCAGGGTCACGCCCCACGCCCCAGCGCTTGCACGGTGGACTCGTCACCAGCATCAAGGCAGAGACCACACCAGATCAGAACTTCCTGAGCTCAAAGACCAGCAATTCCTCCACTTTTCTCTTCCTTTCCAGGAGGAGCCACCACTATGGCTTCACCAGCACCCTTCTGAACCCTCTCCCTGTAGGCACTGGAGAGGCACGAGGTGCAGCCAAGTCCACCCAGAATGGGCACCATTAACGTCCACACTCTCACCGTTTCTTCGAGCTCCTGGTTGAAACTGCTGTGGGCTCTCTTCCTCCCCAAGCCCTTTCCTTTCCTGGCCTCCCCATCTCTCCTCGTACTGGCTGCCTCCAGCACCTTCTGGATGGCTGTAGCTCCAGGGGCCTCTGTCCAGGCCCCTTCCCTTCCCACCTGCACTGTCTTCCCGCACCGAGATGCCTCTCCTGAGCATCTCTCCAGCTCCTCCTGGGCGTTCCTCCTGCCGCAGACCCTCAAAGAACACCCAGCCCTTTCACAGATGCTGCCCCTGGAGTCCCACTGCAGGTGACTGGGTTTCTACAGCTCAAAGCAGAGGCCCTCTCTCTTCCCTCCCTGCAACACCTCTTCCTTCGAGGTTCCTTGCTGAGGAGAGTGGCAACCCCGCGTGACGCCGTCAGGTGGCGGAGAGGTCCAGGCGTGCACATCACATCTCTAGCTGGGCCTTTCAGCTGTCCCCAGGTGACCGCGCAGCCGTCTGCCAGGGCTGTGCCTGAGCACCTGCGCTTGACTTGGGGCTCTGCCCGGCGGAGTGAGAGCCTCCCAGGACCGACCCTCGTGTTGGCATCGCCCGGACCATTGACAGCGTGAGTGGCACCCGAGAAGAATCTGCTGGCCAGTTGGACGCAGGGTTCTGAGACCATTCCAACTTCCTGCGTGTGAACTCGGAGGGGTCACTCCGACGCATTTCACCGACTCCTCCCGCTGCGTCCACGCCCTGGGATTAGTCCTGCGGAGGAAGCTGAGGCTGCGGCAGGCTCACCTGGTCAGGGCAGGGTCTCCTGGGGACGAGAGTGGCCGGACTACACCCTGAGCCGGCTAGCTGGCAGCCCCGCAGCGAGGGGGCCCTCCCGGAGCCTGCGAGCGCACACATCCAGAATCCAGAGACAAACGGAGCCAGGAGGGGCCAGCACCGGAGGACCTCTGTGGTCCACCAGTCTCGGCTCCGACTCAGACACCGACCGCTCCGCAAACCATCCCGAATCCCAACGAAACCGAGGACCTTTCTGTGTTTAACTCAAAGCCACACAAACCCCGATAAACTACGTGAGACTGACGTAGCGGCGTGTGTTTCAGCGCGCTGTCCTTGGGTGGAGGACTCGGGACAGCCCCTGCAGCGTGCCGTCCTCTCCCTCGGCGTCAGGGGCATGTGACGTCGATCATGAGCTGCAGGAGGCTGGGAGTTAACAGTGTCCGTTCAACACCTGTTCAAAGAAGTGGGCTCCTCAGACACGATCTCCCCCTTCGCTTTCCCTGAATCAGTTTATTAGATTTTTATTATATGTCCCTCATTTCCTCCATGATATATAATAAAAGTATTAATAATACATGTAGTGAAATAACTAACATAATAAAATAACAATAATTACTATTAGCATCATCATTTTGGTGCTGGGGATTGAGCCAGGGCCTAGCGGCACACTGAGCACACAGTCTACCACAGAGCTACCCACCATCCCAGAACCACCTTTTTATTATTTTTTAAGAGTCATGTTTCACTGTACAATCACATTAAAACATTATATTTTTACAATTCTAGCCCTTATTCTTGTGCTTTTTTTGTACTGGGGATTGAACTCAGGGGCACTCGCCCACTGAGCCACATCCCCAGCCCTATTTTGTGTTTTATGTAGAGACAGGGTCTCACTGAGTTGCTTAGCACCTCGCCATTGCTGAGGCTGGCTTTGAACTCGCGATCCTCCTGCCTCAGCCTCCCTAAGTGCTGGGATCACAGGCTTGCGCCACCGCGCCCGGCTGCCTTCTTATTTCTCTGTTTCTTGAGACTACAATTCCTCCCCTTTTGATTTTTTTTAACCTGATTCATTTTTTAAAACATTATTCCAGAGTGATTTCTAATTAATTTCTTTCCAGAAATCAATGTGGTGTGCGTGTATGTGTGTGTATGTATGTGCTTGTGTGTATATATGTGTGCTTGTGTGTATGTGTACATGTGTGCATGTATGTGTGCACGTGTATGTGTACATGTGTGTATGTATGTGCATGCATGTGCGTATGTGCGTATGTGTATGTGTACACGTGTATGTACCTGCGTGTATGTGTAATTGTGTGCATGTGTGTGCATGTGTATGTGCATGCATGTGTATGTGTAATTGTGTGCATGGGTGTGCGCACTCTGAGCACCAGCATGCCATTTTAGATGGGGGCTGATACACGGACTGTGTTAGGCTATGAGATTAATGTCTTTAGATGCAGCCATTCAGCATGTGTTGCTGGAAGCCCAAAGCCGAGCTTCCATCACCCAGTGACTATGGGGTAGCCAGATGTGTGGTGTGGGATTACAGTTCTGCATCCTCGGGTCCCTGAGCACTTGCTCTGTCATGCTCTAGAATTTAGTGCTGAACAGAACTCTGCTGCTGTCAGGTCCTCTTGGCTTTAGAGTATTTATGGAGCACATATTCGTGCCCACTTATCCATGGTTTTGGTTTCTGTGGCTTTAGATATCAAGGTCAATGGTGGTTGGGAAAGAAAATTTCTGAAAAAATTTATGTCCTGAATTGCATGCCGTTCTGGTTAGTGTAAGGAAATCTAGTGCTGTCTCACTTCCTCCTACCCAGGCGACAATCACCCCTCTGTCCAGTGTATTCACGCTCTGTATGCTACTTGTCTGGTAGTCATCCAGTGGCCATCTGGGTTATCAGGTCCACTGTGGTGGCATCACAGTGCCTGTGATGTTCAAGTGACCCTCATGAGGTGGCCTGACAGTGTGTCACAATGTGGATGTCACTCACCTGAGGTCACCTCAGGCACTGTATCATCTCATGTCATCACAAGAGGAGGGAGTAGGCCTGACAAGATCTTTTGGGAGGCCACATTCACATGACCTTTATTAAAATGAATTATTATAATTGCTCTGTTTTAATAGTTATGCCATTGGACATATTATAAATTAAACTTTACCATAGGTGTGTACATACGGGAAAAAGCAGGCATAGAGAGGGTGTGGTGCCATCCACGGTCCCAGGTACCCACTGGGACCTTGGATCATATCCCCTGCAGATAAGGCAGGACTATCATATCTTTTTTGTTCTTTATTTATTCCTTTTGTTTTAGAGCTCAGGTATGTCCCCATGACCCAGCAGCTACATTTATTTTGTTTTTCACTCAGTCGTGGAATAGCTCTTTTCCCCTCGCATAGCAGGGCATAGACCCAAATGGTAATTCCTCCTTCTTCGTCACTAACTGAAGATGAAAAGCCCGCTTCACTTTTTCTCCTTAAAATTTAACAGGCAACAAGTACAGAGTCCAGACTTCGCGCTCCCTGGCCGCGCCTTCCGCAGCGGAGCGCGCAGACGTCGGCGGGTCCCTCCGCGGTACAAACACGCTCGCGCTCGCCGACGCGGCTCTGCTCTGACACCACCAGGCGGCGCGGCGGCGACCCGCGCCCCCGGCCCACCCCCTGCCCGCAGCCGGGACCGGCAGCCGCGCGCTTTCGCGCTGGATCTGGAGAGGAGGAAACCGTCCCACGGCATCGGGGTTGAACTTGGGCGACGCAATGCCAGGCAAGGGCCAAGGGCCGACCTGCGGACGCTGACCTTATGCCCAGACAGCCCCGGGCCACACCTGCCCTTGCCAGTGCAGTGGCGGCGTAGGCGCGTGGCGGCCGGGCTACGAGGCCGCGTGGCCCGCTCGCGCTGGCGCTGGGCGGAACCGCGGCGCGCTCGGGTGGCCGGGCCTGCGGAGCGCGCTGTGGGGGCCCCGGGGAGGGAGGCCGCTTCCAGGCTCCGGAAAAGGTGCCGAGCGCGCAGCCAGCAGCCCCGCGGGGGCCACCCCCCGGGCGTGGACCCGCGAGCGCCCGCCTGCCGGGCTGCCGTCCGGATGAGGCCGCTGCGGGCCGGCGCCTCCGCGGGGCCCGAGCGCCGAGGGTCCCGGGCGTCGCCACCCTCCCGCGCCCGAGGCTGCGCGCCGCGCCCGCGCCACCTACCCAGCAGCAGCAGCCGGTGCGTGCGCTGCAGGTCCTGCTTCTGCTGGCGCAGCATGCGGTCGATGCCGCGGCTCACTCTCCGCGCCTCCCGGGCGGCCTCGCGCTCCTCGGCGCGCAGCTGCTCCGGCCGCCGCCCCTTCGCCTGGTCCTCGCCCGGCCGCGCGCTCGCCGCGCTCCGGCCGCCGCCTCGAGGGAGCGGGGTCCCGGCCGCATCCCAACCCGCCGCGCCGGCCGGGGCCGGGCCGGGCCGCGCGTCCTCCCGCCGCGACTCGGGGTCCGCGCCGGGGGCGCTCTGGCCCTCGGGGTCCCCGAAGAGCAGCGGCCGCAGGCTGTAGCACAGACCCATGGGGTGCGGGGGACGGAGGGCGCGGGGCCCCTCACGGCCGCCTGGGCCCGAGACCGCGCGACCCCGGCGTGGCCGCTGCCGTCAACCCCGCCGCAGGCTCGCGGCCCTTACCGTAAATATCGCCACCGGCCAGCGTGCGGCGCCGCCCGGGCCCTGGTACCGTAAGTGCCGCCGCCCGGCCCGCGCGCAGCTGCCGACGCTGCAGCCGCCGCGGTGCGGGACCGCGGCCCTGGGCGCGGCGGCTGGAAAGCTGGGGCAGACGGGGACCTCCCGCCCGGTGCCGGATGAAGCTCGGAGAGACACCTGGCCTTGTTGCGCCTTCCTTGCCGGCTGTCACCGCGCGCACACACCCCCGCGCTCTTGGTGCCCACTTCAATCCTTTGACCTCCATAAAAACCTCCAGTGCTGGAAGTCCAGGCGTCACTTGCCACAATCTCCACGTTTACTTGAAAATTAGGAACCCTAGCCGGGCTCGGGGGCGCACGCCTGTGATCCCAGCGACTTGGGAGGCTGAGGCAGGAAGATCACGAGTTCAAAGCCAGCCTCAGCAATTTAGTGAGGCACTTAGCAACTCAGAGAGACCCTGGCTCTGATAAAATATTTTAAAAGGGTCTGGGGATGTGGCTCAGTGGTTAAGCACCCCTGGGTTCAACCCCCAGTACCAATAAATAAATAAACAAATAAATAAATAAAATAAAATAAAAACCAGCACATGTAATTGCCATGTACTATTGATATGTGCTAAAGTGAGAATATGGAGCTGCACCTTGTGTCTCATTTCAACATCAGCGACATACACTGGGTGTGCCCTCTGTCCTTGCCTCTGCAGGTGCTGGCCCTCCGGGGGTGGGAGTCCCACCTCCCCAGGCATTGCAAACCTCAGCAGGTCATTCCGAGTGTCACAAGAGTGCTGGCCGTCGCAGCAGAGCTAGCAGCAGTGCCTTCTCCCTGATATTCAAAAGGCTCCAGACATGTGGCCCGAGTTTTACTAGAAGAAACAGTAAAATGGAAAGGGGAGGCACTCTGAACGGGTGCGTCCTCTCAGAGAGAAGGACAGTGCACCCTCCTGCCCTCTAGGTTTAGTGGAGGACCGGGCAAGTTTCTGGAGAGTCCCACCAAGTCCAACTCTTGATTTGTGATAGCAGACGACAGGTGACTTGTGTTTCCCCTCCCCAACCCCAGCCCTTGGGTTTCTCCTGCAGCTAACAGGTTGTTTGCCCAAGAATATAACACATCCTGTTGGCTTAAGGCAGGCAGGGCTACAGGTAAATTGCTTTTAAGAAGAAAGCTTGTGAGGGTCAGCACAGTGGGCCAGAGTGAGCAGCAGGGTGAGTCCAGCACAGGACCTGCACAGACCACCACTCAGGGAGAGGACAGCGTGGTGTTCCTGAGGCAACAGTCCCTCTGTTTCTGCCCTCAATTAGCTTTTGCCCTTTGAATGGCCCTTTGAATGGTTTTCTTGGCGAGGGGCTGGAAATGTTGGTTGCCATGGTGATTAGGGGCAGTGACATAGTTGGTGATAAGGGATGGTCCAGGCCACCAGACTGGCTGTGACCTGGTCTTGAAATGGCCCTTTTCTTAAGAAGGTGAACTATGGCTGGGGGAGGTTTTGACATTCCAGGCCCCTATAGGAGCTTGCCTGTCAGTAAGGCTCCTTTTGATTTTCAGTCACCCCTCAATGTCCTTTCCCTGCTCATCCATTCGTGGCTGACCAGCTACCTAACAACAGAGCTTTAGCAACATGTGGACATTTCAGAATGGTTCTTAAGAGCCTATATAACATGTGTTCCCAGCCAGGTGCCCGCCTGTCATCCCAGCTACTGGGGATGCTGAGGCAGGATGGCGGCAAGTTCAGACCAGCCTGGGCAAATGAGCCAGACCCTGCCTCAAAGTAAAAACAAACAGGGCTGGGGATGCAGCTCAGTGGTGGAGCGCCCTGGCTCTATCTCCAGCATGCCCCTCCCGCCCCACAAGAAAAAAAAAGGAAACGTGTTCTTTAATTTTGAAGAAAATGACAGGGAATATTAAAACTGGTAGTTCAATACATCTGCTAAAAACAAAAGAACACAGCAGATTAGTCCATTTAATGCAGGCAGGACAGTGTACGTTGTGACCCGTAGAGAAAGAAGCAGGAGGTCTGGGATTCTTTTGGAGCCCTGCAACTAATAGACACGCTACGCAATTATTCCAAAAACCTCGCCACAGTTATGGCGCACGTTTAGATCTTTGAGCAGCAGGAGGGAGGGAGGACTAATAAAGTCTCACTTGGGGAAGCGAAAGTCACTGCCGCCCTTTTCGCTGTTCATTCTGTCATTCATGCATTAATTCATCTGATAGGGAACAGACAGGTGCCGGCAGTGGGAGCGGAAGGTCAAGGGAGAAGCCTGCGCCTGGCCCTCTGCTGAGCCCCACGTGCTTTCTTTCTTCCTTTTAATAAAAGGCGGCTTTCCTGAAGCGCTGCCTGGCTTAAGTTGGCAGGATGCGTCACAGTCCTCGGCCACAGCTTGTTACCTGCAGAAAGAACACGTTACCCTAAAGAGGGGGACTTTATGACCCTTACACAGGACAGATCCTGCAACTCCGAGAGATAAGGATAATTTTCTATGACCCTAAAACCTGTAAGAACAGGTTCCATTAGCACTGGTCAGTGTGGGCCAGAGTGGCCCAGAGTGGTCATGGGAAATGGGAACTTCAGAGTCTGATGTCATCCTGGTATCCGTCAAAAATCAAGAGGTGGACTTGGTGGGACACTCTGGAAACCTCCATGGGACCCCCAATGAAACTGGAGGGCAAGAGGGGTGCCTGCTCTCTCCCTTGAGGGTGTTCCCCTCCCCCTTCCTATCTTCTCTGGTAAAACCCAGGCCTGCCACTCTGAGCCGCATGTCTGCAATCTTCCTGGCCTGCTTGCAAGAGTCAGGGTGAGAAAGGACGGCAGTGCCTGCATCAGCTGGGCGGCAGCCCTCTGCCCGGTGCTGTGTTCACGTGTGTTTGTCAAGTGCCTACTAGGTGCCAGCACACTGCTGTCCAGTGCGGTTTGTATACTAGTGAAGCAGAAATCGGTGAATCATAAAAACGTACATTCACGTATCCCTGCAGTTGCGGTCGTACAGGAGCCGTGGAGGAATGCAGCAGGATTTCCCAGGCAGCAGCAAGGGAGGCTCTGGTTTTGACTGGTGCACTTGGGTGAGGTTTGCAAGGCGGGGCAGGTCTTCTCATTTCACACGAGAAATATAAGGGTTTGTTTGAATGTTAGTGTCGGCTGAAAATGGAGACAAGCGTAGCAGGGATGTTCAAACATCAGTACGTAAATTAAAATGTGGCCCCTTGTGCAAAATTAAGACAGAGCCGAGCATTGCATCGGGGCTCTGTGTAAAGCTGCAGGCCACAGGTCCAGGAATTCGGCCCTGCTTTCTGGCTGGCAATGTCAGAGAACAGAATTGGAGCTGGGAAAATAGGGTTAGTAGTGAAATCCTGGGGGAGAGGGGTTTCAGAAGTGTGAGCCTCGCAGATCTGTAGACAAGACCCTCTCAGATCACTGGCAGACCACTGACAGCGTGGATAAGGGACACCCTGGTAGCCCCGTAGACTACAAAAGCTGACAGATTGCAGGTGCGTCTCACATTAGGGAAGGCAGAGGTGGGAGCTGAGTACAGCCAAGTGAGCTGGTTCACGAAACAAAACAAAACAAAGCAAAATTCACTCAATAGAAAAACACAACAGAGTCCAGAGGCCCTACACTGTATCATTCATAATGTCTAATGTCCAACGAAAAATCACTCGACCAGCCTAGATAGGCAAAAAGAGCAATCAATATTAAGTGATGTTTAAATGGCCAAGATGTAACAATGAGCAGGTAAGGATTTTAAAGCAGCTGTTACATATATATGCCTACATATAACATATTATATATAGTAACATGTATTTATATAGTGTATATTTAAAGATTTTAAAGAAAATGCATCCATAATAAATGAACCAGAGCAAAACGAGCTCTAAAAGAGAAGCAAACATAAAGAGTAAAACTAAAAAGTACAATAACGGAAATAACAACTTCACTGTGGGTGCTTAACAGCAGTTTGGAGATGGACCAAATCGATGAATTAGAAAAATCAATACAAATAATCCAGTATGAAGAACAGAGAGAAAAAAAACCAATGAAGAACAATAAACAGAACCTGCAAGACCCCATTAGCCAACACTGTCTGGCATAACATAGGTGTAGTGAGAATCAGGGAAAGGAAAATAAAATGTAAGAAATAGTGGCCTTGGGGCTGGGGCTGTGGCTCAGCGGTAGAGCACTTGCCTCGCATGCCTGAGTCACTGGGTTGGATCCTCAGCACCACATAAAAATAATAAAGATATTGTGTCAATCTACAACTAAAAAATATTAAAATAAAAAAGAAATAGTAGCCTAAAATTTCTGAAATATGGTAAAATACATTAACTTATAAATGAAAAACCCCAAGACTGAATCGATATGCAAGGACCACAGAGCTTAAGTATAAGCCTAGGTACATGAATGAGGCACCTGTGCGCAGACGCGAGGGCCAAGTTGACCCCCCGCAGGAAGACAAACCTGTGACGTGGTCCTGGCAGGCGGGCACGCGTGAAGCGACAGGTGGGCAATGCTGGCGACGCGCCCCAAGAGCCAGAGGCGGCCAGCGCGGCTCCCTGACTCAGGCGGGGAGTCCTGCCTCTCCCGAGGCTTGCTGGGCGGAGTCCTGAGACTCCGGGGGCAGCCTCCCCTTGCTGGCCAGACTGTTCACGCATCACACGGGTCTAAAGCCTAAGTCTCCGTGAGTCACGGTCCGCGGAGAGCCGTCCAGGAGCCGTCCCAGAACTGCAGTGCGGGGCGCCCCGGGTCTCGGAGGGCTACGTGGACCTACCTGAGCCTGGTGCAGACCTGACAGAGCCAAGGAGCCCTTGACAGGTGGGAAACGGAGAGCGTTTCCCCCGGGAACCCAAGATGGAGAGGCCACAGGGAGCCCACTGTCCCCAACCCCGTGAGTCCTGTGGCTCGCAGGGAAGCTGGAGGGGTGGTGTGCAGCGCTCGGCTGGCAACCTGCTGCCCAACCATCCCAGCAACCACCCAATCCAGCACCCATGAGGTTCCCTGGGCCCACCCAGGCTGGCACCTAGCAGGTCTGGGCACCAGCCCTTTCCCTGGCATCTGCCCTGCTACAGCACCCACCAGTTCCTTGGAGCGCCCCCCCTCCCAGTCTGGTACAAGTCCTGCTGGACCTGGCACCCTACCCTGCCTCCTAGGCCCATGGGCCGGTAGCCCAGCCTGCCAGGCCACCACTATGTCTCCAGGCCTGCCTGGCCCAGGTCAGCTAGGCCCCCACACAAAACCAGCAACTTCCCACTCACAGCAGCCCAGCCTGCCCTAGGTCACTCCTCTGCCAGGCCCACCTACCCCAGCCTGCTGTTGCCCACCCGCTGCAGCCCCACCAGCCCCACCAGCCCCACCAGCCCCACCAACCCACAGCATTCTCCCAAGAAGGAGGTTGGCAAGTCTTCAAGGCCAGCCTTCAACTGGGGAGTGACGCAATATAAAGGAAGGACTGGACAGCCCACAACCCGGTCTGCCTGGCTGGGTTCATCCTTCAAGAAGAAACCAGGAAGGTCAGCTGGGTGCACACTGCCAGCGCGTGGGCTCACTGACTCTTTTGCCCACCAGTGGAAAGGATTCCCAAATTTCTTAACTTTTCACCAAGATTCACCCCTCCCTTGTTTTTGCTGTTTGTTTTCTTTGGTTTTGTTCTATTTGAATGTGTACTGATTCATTCAAGGACTCCTATCTGTGTACATTTCTAGCCTTTTGTCTTGAAGGTGTTATTTCCCCATGCTCTGTATTTTGAGGGTGAGGGTTTTTGATTAGGATATTTTGATTTTGTTTTGTATCATCTTTGCCACTACTCTATCTTGTCTCCCTCTTTTTTCTATGGCTGAGAGCCAAATTCCATTCTCTTCTCCTTTATATTCTTACTTCTATTTTTCTTCCTTTTCTCATTAACAGCATTGTCTAAGGTACCACTGCATCTGCCCCATTCACCCTTTGAAATTGCACACTTTTCTGCCCTCCTTCTTTCCTCATACCTCTCAATATTAATTTATATAACGTCTGCCCTTACCACCAAGGTCACAGCAATAATTAATATCACAGAAGCCATAGACAGCACCTATTGTTTGATTTTATGCTAGACATAATTCATGATTACTCATTTTACTGATGGAAATTGCTGATCCTACTATTTCTGCATATTGTACTAATTAATACTGCAAGGCAAAGGAGTAAAATCAGACAGAAAACACGAGAATAAAATAAAAAGAGATTCTGAAAAAAAATCAAGCAGAAATCTTCAAAATGAAGGCATCAATAAACCAAATTAAAAATTCAATGGGAAGCCTCACCAACAGACTAGACCACTTGGAAGACAGGGTTTCAGGCAATGAAGATGAAATATATAATCTTGAAAACAGAGTTGACCATGGAGAAAAGATGTTAAGAGACCATGAACAGAACTTCCAAGAACTGTGGGATAACATGAAAAGAAAAGACTTAAGATGGATCAGAATGGATAAAAGCACAGGGACACAAATCAAAGGAATGCACAACCTTTTCAATGATCTAATATCAGAAAATTTCCTAAACTTTAAGAATGAAATAGCAAATCAAATACAGGAGTCATACAGGACCCCAAATGCACAAAATCACAACAGATCCACAACAAGGCACATTACTATGAAAATGCCTAACATACAACATAGATAGAATTTTAAAGACTGCCAGAGAAAAATGATAGGTCACATTTAGAGGGAAACCAATGCAGATCTCAGCTGATTTCTCCACCCAGAGCTTCAAGGCTAGGAGATCTTGGAATAATATATACCAAGCTCTGCAAGGAAATGGATGCCAGCCAAGGATACTATTGCCCAACAGAGTTAAGCCTTGGCATTGGTGAAATAAAAACCTTCCATGATAAACAAAAGTTGAAAGAATTCACAACTAGAAAATCTGTACTATAAAATATACTCAATAAAATATTTCATGAAGAAATGAAAAATAAAAGTGAAAACCAGCAAAGAGAAGAACTACAGAAAAATAATAGAAGAAACTAATTCAAATTAAAGACCAGAAATAAATCAAAATGACAGGGGAAAAAATCCTATCTCAATAATAACATTGAATGTAAGTGGCCTAAACTCATCAATCAAAAGGCACAGACTGGCAGATTGGATTAAAAAACAGGGTCCAACAATATGTTATCTCCAAGAGACTCACTTCACAGGTAAAGACATCTGCAGACTGAAGGTAAAAGGATGGAGAAAAAAATATATCATTCACGTGGAAGTTGTAAACAAACAGGGGTTTCTATCCTCATATCAGAAAAGTGGACTTAAGCCAAAGTTAATCAGAAGAAACAAAGAAGGCCATTTCCTACTGCTTAAGGGAATTATACATCAATAAGACATAATAATTACAAATATTTATGCCCAGACAATAGAGCATCTATATACATCAAATAAACCTTTCTAAATTTCAAGAATCAAATAGATGACAACACAACAATACTGAGTGACTTTTACACACGTCTCTCATCACCAGACAGATCCTCCAAACAAAAACTAAATGAAGAAGCTATAGAACTAAAAAGTACAATGAATAATTTAGACTTAATAGACATATATAGAATACTTCACCCATCAATGACTGAATACACTTTCTTCTCAGCCGCACACGGATCCTTCTCTAAAACACACCATATCTTAGGTCACAAAGCAACACTACGCAAATACAAAAAAAAAAAAAAAAAAGAGAGATAATACTCTGCATTCTATTAGATCATGATGGAATAAAACCAAAAATAAGAACAGAAGCTACTCTAACAGCTGGAGACTAAATGACATACTATTAAATGACTAATGCATAGCAGAAGAAATCAGGGATGGAACAAAAAAAAATACTGAGAGGTAAATGAGAACACCGACACGATGTATCACAACCTCTGGGACACCTGTGCCGGCAGCGCTAAGAGCAAAGTTCACTGCTTCGAGCTCACTCATTTAAAGAATAGAAATTCACCAAATAAATAAACTAACACTGCATCTCAAACTCTAGAAAAAGAACAAATCAACAACAAAAGCAGGAGAAGACAGAAAATAATTAAAATCAGAACTGAAATCAATGAAATTGAAACAAAGTAAACACTACAGACACTACCGAAATACAGATGATAATCCAAACTACTTTGAAAATCTATATTCCAATAAAATAGAAAATCAAGAAGATATCAACAAATTTCTAGAGACACGACCTACCCAAATTGAATCAAAAGGACATAGAAAATTTAAACAGATCAATTTTAAGCAATGAAATTGAAGATGCCAGCAAAAGCCTTTCAACAAAGAAAAGCTCAGGACTAGATGGATTCTCAGCCAAGTTCTACCAGACCTTCAAAGAAGAACTTACACCAATGCTCCTCAAATTATTCCAAGGAATACAAAAGCTGGGAACCCTTCCAAACTCATTCTAAGAAGCTAGTATCACCTGATACCAAAACCAGACAAGACACCTCAAGGAAAGAAAACTTCAGACCAATATCCCTGATGAGCATAGATGCAAAAATTCTTAACACTGGCCAATCACATACAAAAATATATTAAAAAGATAGTGCACCATGATCCAGTGGGGTTCATCCCAGGAATGCAAGTTTGGTTCAGCATATGGAAATCAATAAACCTAGTTTATCACATCAATAGACTTAAAGACAAGAATCACATAATTATCTCAATAAATTCAGAAAAAGTGTTAGACAAAATTCAGCACCCCTTCATGTTCAAAACACTAGAAAAACCAGGGACAGTAAGAACACACCTCAACAATATAAAAGCTATCTGTGCTAAACCCAAGGCCAACATCATTCTAAATGGGGAAAAACTGAAAATACTCTAAAAACTGGAACAAGACAGGGATGCCCTCTTTCACCACTTGTATTCAACATAGTCCTTGAAACCCTAACCAGAAGAATTAGACAGAAGAAAGAAATTAAAGGGATACAGATAGGAAAAATAACTCAAACTATCACTATTTGCCAACAACATGATTCTACATTTAGAAGACCCCAAAAAATCCACCAGAAAGCTCCTAGAATTAATAAACAAATTCAACAAAGTAGCAGGATACAAAACTAAGATCCATAAATCAAATGCACCAATGGTGAATCAGCTGAAAGAGAAATCAGGAAAACTACCCCATTCATAATAGTCACAAACAAACAAACAAACCCCCCAAAACTTGGGAAACAATCTAAGAGGTGAAAGACCTCTACAGTGAAAACTACAGGACACTAAAGAAAGAAATTAAAGAAGACCTTAAAAGATGGAAAGACCTCCCGTGCTCTTGGATAGGCAGAATCAATATCGTCAAAATGGCCATACTACCCAAAGTTCTATACAGGTTTAAGCCAATTTCTATTAAAATTCCAATGCCGTTCTTCACAGTAATAGAAAAAGCAATCATGAAATTTATTTGGAAAAATAAGAGGCCCAGAGTAGCCAAAGCAATCCTGAGCAAGAAGAGTGAAGCAGGAGGCATCACAATACCAGACCTCAAACCATACTACAGAGTTACAGTAACAAAAATGGCATGGCATTGGCGCCAAAATAGACAATGGGACAGAACAGAAGACACAGAGACAAACCCACATACAGACAGTGATCTCACTCTAGACAAAGTGCCATAAACATACACTGGAGAAAAGACAGCCTCTTCAACAAATGGTACTGGGAAAACTGGAAATCTTTACATAGCAAAGTGAAATTGAACCCCTGTCTCTCACCCTGCACAAAAGTTAACTCAAGGCTGATCACAGACCCTGCACCTAGTAGAAGAAAACATGGGCCCAACTCTCCATCATGTCAGCTTAGGAACCGACTTCCTCAACAAGACCTCTAAAATGCAAGAAGTCAAATCAAGAAGCAATAGATAGGATGGTATCAAACTAAAAAACTTCTTCATGGCAAAGGAAACAATCAAGAATGTAGAAAGCCCACAGAATGGGGGAAAATTGTTGCCACCTGCGCCTCAGATAGAACATTAATCTCTAGGATCTACAAAGAACTCAAAAACTTAACACCAACCCCCGCAACCCAATCAATAAACAGGCAAAGTAACTGAACAGGCACTTCACAGAAGAAATATGAAAGGTCAACAAATATATGAAAATAGGTTCACCATCTCTAGCAATTAGATAAAGGAAAATTAAAACTACACTGAGATTCAATTTCACTCTAGTCCGAATGGCAATTATCAAGAATATAAGTAACAATAAATGTTGGTGAGGGTGTGGGGAAAAAGGTTCACTCATACATTGCTTGTGAGGCTGCAAATTGGTGCAACCACTCTGGAAAGCAGTATGGAGATTCCTCAGAAAACTTGGAATGGAACCACCAGTTGACCCATATACCCAAAGGACTTAAAATCAGCATACTTTAGTGACACAGCTACACCAATGTTTATAGCAGCTCAATTCACAATAGCTAAGGTATGCAACCAACCTTAGTGACTTTCAACAGATGAATAGACAAAATGTGGTATGTATACACAATGGAATATTACTCAGCCATAAAGAACAATAAAATTATGGCATTTGCCAGTAAATGGGTGGAACTGGAGACTATCATGCCAAGTGAAATAAGCCATTTCCAAAAAACCAAAGGTTGAATGTTCTCTCTGATATGCAGATGCTAGCACACAATAATGGAGCCTGGAGAGAGGAATAGAAGTTTATTGATTAGACAAAGGGGAATGAAGGGAAGGGAGGGAGGATGGGAACAAGAAAGACAGTGGAATGAATGGGACGTCAGTTTTCCATATTCATATATGAATACATGACAGTGGAACCCCACGTCATGTACAAGCACAAGAATGGGACCCTAATTAGAGTAAGTTATATACTCCATGTATGTATGGTATGTCAAAATACACTCCATTGTCATGTACATCTAAAAAGAACAACAACAAAAAGAATGTGTGAAAGAATATTTAAGATAGGAGATCCAGGGAGATCTACCATTAGCTCCCCCACACCGAGACAAATGTTAAGTGGAAGTCTTCAGGCCAAGGCCTACGACACAAGATGGTACCCAATCTAGGGGAAAACAAAGGCTGCAGAAGTAGTGCCGACATGGCCAAACGGAAGTTCAGAAGTGCCTGTTCCAGGAAAAGTGAAAGGGGTGTCTTGGGATTTGTGATGCTTGCCCAGGAAACACTTGAGAGCTCTGCAGACGTGCTGTGAAAGGTGGGTCTACGGCTTGAACCTACATGCCTCCTAAAGCGCACTGCGGAAGGCTCGGTCCCCAAGCCAGCAGGGTTCAGAGGTGGGGTGTGGGCCCTGGGGACTCCGACCTGGCCAATGGGTTAATCCATTGGTGGCTTCATACCATGAGGGGCCTGAGGGGAGGGGCTTTGCCCAAAAGCCAACTCACTCTGCTTCCTGGCTGCCACGGGCAGCAGCTTAGCTCCATCCTGTCCATGTTCCCTCCCACCACAGGCCAGAAACAATGGAGCCAAGTGACCGCGAGCCAGAATCAACAGAGATGAAAAACGAACACTGTGGGGGTGGGGAGCCACATTCTTAAAAATTCCAACATTTTATTTCACATAGTATAATATTAACTATAAATAGCTTGTGATAAGGATCAACAAGTCTTTTACCAATACAACTTCTCCTGTGATAGAAATATTCTGTATCTGCCCTGCCCTGAAGAGTAGCCCTCCTGTGAGGTGTGATTTCTGCCTTGCCCTCTAAGATCCCTTTAGGACTAGCCACACACACCCACCAAACACTTGAAATGCGGGGATTATAGCTACAAAACTAAATTTTAACTGTAATTCTAATTAGCTTAAATTTAAATAACCATGTGTAGGGGAAGAGGCTATTATTTTATGCAATGTGGCCCTAGGACTACTAAAAACCAACGCAGAATAACAAAACCTAAAAGCCACCGGAGCATCGCGTGTGCTCCAGCGGCACCCCTTCTTGGTATTTATGGATTGAAGTCGCACACTTCAGAGCTCCCCATCTCCACGTCCACCTCCCAGTGCACCACGCCCACGTGCGGGATCACTGTCCACCAGCAGATCACGGATGAGGAGGGGACACTATCGAGTTTTACTCAGGGAGAGAGAAGAATGAGATGATGTTTGTAGGACGATTATGGAACTGGAGATCATAATTTGGAGCGAAATAAGACTCAGAAGACATGTACTGAGTGTTTGCTCTCGCGAGTGAAGCCAGGGGGAAACGGAAAGAAAGATGCCGTGGAGGTGGGAGAGCTGGGGGTAGAGGAAGACGGGGCATGCCAGAGGAGAGGGTGTGGGAGGGACTGTGGGGCGACACTGATCGGGCTTGTGCTTTCACATGTGTATGAAAATGTCACACTGGCCAGCGCGGTGGCCCCTGCCTGTCATGGCAGGGGCTGAGGCAGGAGGATTGCAAGTTCAAAGCCAGCCACAACAACTTAGTGAGGTCCTAAGAAACTCAGTGAGACCCTGACTGT
This sequence comes from Xerus rutilus, assembly GCA_028644305.1. NCBI lineage: Eukaryota > Metazoa > Chordata > Mammalia > Rodentia > Sciuridae > Xerus > Xerus rutilus. The sequence goes on along the minus strand of CM053412.1, from coordinate 67,270,796 downwards.
AAATAAAATACAAAATAGGGCTGGGATGTGGCTCAGTGGTCCAGTGCCCTTGGGTTCAATCCC
>CM053412.1:67219592-67270233 GCA_028644305.1 Xerus rutilus | reverse complement strand
GGGATCCAGCTGTTCAGGCTGCCTGGCTGTACTAGGTAACCTGTGGTCAAGGCACGGCTGGGTCTTTCCATGGCTTGAGAGCACACCTCCTTTTAGAGTGGGTCCTCTTCCCTGATCTGGGTGGACCAAGGGCATGGACCCACTCACCTACTGAAGGGCGCCTTGGTGTTGGTCCCGATGAGCACAGCTACTGTGGGCTTCACGTGCTCAGATGGCTCAGTGCCCTGCATGGCCATGGCTGGGTCTCGTGTGCCACCTCTCCGATGCGTGAGACCCACTGCTCTCTGCTGGGAGTCTGCCTTTCCTGGTTCACTGCCTTTATGTCGACCCCCTCTGATGGCTTCTTGAGAAAGGTACGTTGAAAGTGAATTTTTTGAGATTTTTTATGCCTAAAAAGTGCTCCTTGCTATGTTTAAATTGCTAGTTTGGCTGCATGTGGAATCCTAGATTGGAAATATATATATATATATTTATTTATTTAATTCTTTTTGTAGTTTCTTGCCCCCGACCTTGGGAGGGAACGCAGGCCTGGTGTGTGCTGGCCCCTGCTCCACCGCTGAGCCACATCCCAGGTCTCTTACCATTTCAAGGCATGAAACTGATGCTTCCATGGTGGCTCTGAGTCTTGCCACCACCTGCGTCTCCATCCTTTCCCGACCCCACCCTTCACTCCACCTTCAGGCTCTTCTGCTGCTTCTAGGGTCCTGAAATTCCACTGCAGCCCTGGGTGTGGCTGTATCCATCTTGTTTAGAGGTTTTGTTTTGTTTTACCTTTAGCCTCTACCTATTGTTTTCCTCTAATCTACAGATCCTTCAATTTTGAGCAAGTTTTTGATTTAATTCATGATTTTTCTTCTCTTTTTAAGAAATAGGTTATTCTGATGTTGGACTTCTTTTCCTGGTCTTATAATTTTTTTAGTTTTCTCCACTTATTTGTCCTTTTGCTTTATTTTTTGGGTGATTTTTCTCAACTTCGTATTCCACATTTTCATTGATTTTTAATAACAATACACAAACATTTGTCAAGCTGCGACTCACAGGTCGTAGAGTCCACCCTCCTGACGTGTGCAGGCAGGACTTTTCTGCTGTGTTCTCAGTGTGCCTGCCTCACCAGTTTCCAGTTCTAGAACATGCCTCGCACCTCCGCGGACACCCCGCAGCCGCAGCCGCAGCCTGGCCCCAGCCTCCGCGGGCTCCAGTCTTCCTGTCTCTCTGCAGTTGCCTATTCTGGACATTTCACACAAATGGCACCACAGGTGACGTGGTCTTGTGTGTCTTGTCTCTTGCTCAGCGTGCTGTTCTCGGGGTCCGTCCGTGTTGGAGTGCGTGTCTGCGCTTCATTCCTCTCATCGAGGAGTGAAACCCCACCACCTGGAAGGCTGCGTCTCATGGACTCTGCCCCTTCCAGCCAACATGAATGATGCTGTGATGAACATCTGGGTACACACTTCCGCGTGCACACCTGTGTCCATTCCTCTTGGGAATCTCCGTTTCAGGTGCTGCTTTTGAAAGGCCTCTGACCCTGGCCTGCAGAGGCTCTCCTGTCTTGTGCCCCTGCCAGCGACACGTGACAGGGCCAGTTTTTCCAGAGGGTCACAGGTGCTTGCTACTTGAGCATAGCTGTCCAAGTGGGTGCGAAGTGGACCTCACTATGGTTTTGATTTGCATTTTCCTAGTGACCACTCAATTTCCAAGTTTTTCTCTTGATGTACGTATGAATTATATATATGTTTATATACATACATACATTTATAAAGTCATTCTCTTCTTGTTTAGTGAGTACATATCTTCCCTTGCTTCTGCAAGGCTATTAATTTTTTTTTTTCAGGGAGAGAGGGAGGAGGGAGAGAGCACAGAGGAGGAGTTTTCTCCTTCCAGAACTGGCTCCCGGTTTCTCTGTGTGTTGCGGCATCTTTCATTCTGCGCCTTTGTCCTAAGGCTGTCCAACCCTAGGAGCTTACGAAGCCCTGCACACAAGGGGCTGGGAGGGGAATCTCCAGGACCCTCTTCTTCCTGGGTGAGGAGGCTGGAGTGTGTCTCTGTGGGGGAGGGGTCCCGCTGGGGCATCTTTGGGCCTTTTCTCCTGGAAGGCCAGATTCCCCAGGAAAGCCTCGGGCATTATCCCAAGTCTTAAGTGAGAACTTGGTTCCAGCAGTTCCTGCGGTTGGGCTGGGGTGGCTGGGGGAGGGGGGACATTATCATTCCTTCATAAAAGTTCAGTTAAGCCCCTGCTTCAGAACCCAGCAGCTGCTCCCCGAGCCTGGAGCTTCCCAGTTCAGACCGCCTGGGCCTCTGGGAGGACTAGCTCGCCCTGGGCCTGGGGCAGTTTTGAAGCTGGTGGAGGAGGGAAGGCAGGAGGGGAATGGGTCTGTGGGTGGAGCAGCTCCACGGTTCCTTCTTTCTAGACCTACCGTCAGGTCCCTCAGGTTCCTAACTCCTGGGGTCTGACGCTGGGCCTCTGGTTTTCCCACTGCGGCCCTATGCTCTGGCTTTCTCAAGCTTCATCCATGACAGTCAATCCATCTGATTTCCTGTCTCCGAAATTTTGTCTTTTCTTCTCTAATATTATCTTTCACGTTTCAGGTTTATTGCAGTCCAGTGGGTTTGGGGAGACAGCGCAAGGTAAATGCCCTTGGTCAGTTTTAGATTAAAATGAAGACGTCTCAACAAATTCTCTGGGCATCTTGGTTCACAAAATGCACATTTAGTGTTTTAATGGAAAGGAGTCCCCATCGCGGCCCCACTGAAGGGAGTGCGCTCCACCTGGCACCCGTGTCAACGGGCTTGCCTCTGTCCAGGCTGCAGCTTGGGAAGCGCAGCTCAGGCTGGGGGCAGCTTCCGCCTCCACACCAAAACCACGGCCGGCTGTCACTTCAGTTCGTCCAGAACTCTGCAACAGCCGACATGTAAAGCACAGCTCCCTGCACCCTGCCTCAGTCTCCAGTGAAGACACACTGTGGCCTACTCCACATTCCTGGATTTGGTGCCAGTTATCATGGGGACGCGGGGAGTGGGTGGGGCAGGGGATCATCTGCTCTCAAGAGGGCTCTGAACAGTGCTTGTCAGCCTATGAGGCATGGTCTTGCCTCACTTTTCACTAAACAGTTAGGGTCAGTAACAAAACCAGGAGCCTCATCCCCGGCCCCCTGCAGATTCATTTCATCTGTTTCCCAGCCTCCTCCTGGCCGGGGAGGCAGGCACCTCTGCTCCCTGGGAGGCTGATCCCTGCCTAGCCACCCAGGCAGCCCTGCCCTTGAGCCCCGCCAACCCCCCCAACCCTCGCTCTCCCCTAGGCATGCTCTATTGCCCCCCACATGCCTTGCTTTCCAAGAATCATTCCCAGCAGGAATTTGGGCCCCATTCACTTTCCACCTCTTCCTCTGTCATCTGCAGAGACAGCTTCCCTGTGATGAGCTGACCTCCGGCTCCCAGGGCCAAGGGCCACTTCTCCCCCATCGTCCGATGCGGCTCCCTCACAGACGGCTCTGAGAACCGGGCTCGGCCCCTCCCTGGATGACCTCGGGTCCCAAGCCTTCCCTCCGCCTCTCCCACCCTTGTCTTCCCTCACTTGATCTCTGGGTGTGGCGAGTGCCAAGTCTGGGCTCTGAGCTCTCCTCTCTTCTGCCTCCACTCACTCGGTTCCACCCTTGGTGGAAATCCCGCTAAGGCAACAAGCCCCGCCCCAATTGCCATGTCCGGGGTCACCTGGTGCCCTGAGCTCCAGGTGCCATGGTTTATCAGCACTTGGTCCACCCCCTCATGGTCAGTGGCCATCTCATTCTCATGTGTGAAGTAGCACCGTGTCCCTAGTCGATTGCTTTCCTTCTCTTCCCCAACTCAGATGAGGAGACCACAGCCCGCCCATGGTCAAACCCTGGACTCCCGGGGGGGCTCCTTTCTCCTTTTGAGGCTTGATCGGGGCCTGTGCCTTCTGCCTTCTTTGAGCCCCTCGAGGACTTCTGTCCCTACCACCTCAACACTAGTTCAGATGATTCCCTTCTTGTACTTGGTTTTCTGGAGTCCTGTGGTCTAAGGGACTTCCTGGCTCCCCTGTGAAGTGGCTGCACCCACCTTTCAAAGATACAAATGCAGTTATGTCCCTCTGCTGCTTATGCATCTGTAGTGCCCTCCCTTTGCGTTTGGAACGAGACCCCTCCTATGACCTGGCCTCTGGCTCCTGCCTCTGCCCCTGTCACGCATGCTGGTCACTCCACAGACTTCTTATTTCTTAAACCCCAGGTTCGTTTCCGCCTGTGGCCTTTGCAAGTGTCCTCGCCTCAGCATGGAACCTTTTGTGAGCAGCACGCAGCTCTCAACACCCAGGGCTGAAGGGCTGGTGGCAAGGAACAGGAACCATGTAAACTCCATGGAAGGGAGACTTCAGGTTTTCAAATTCTCTGTCCCCCAGTGTCTAGCTCAAGGAATGAATGAAAAAAGGTCTTTTACTCATGGCATTCCCAAAAAAGAAGTGCCTGGCAGGGACTGAAGAAGGCCAAGAAGTATTCAGAAAGAGAGGGTTCAGCCCCCACCTCCCCGGGGTGGACGTTCCAAGGTGGGGAAATAGAGAACATGAAAGACAGGTACCCTGCTTGCAGGGCTGGGGGACACCAGCGTCGCAGTGATCCCCCAAGGGACAGGATGATGGAGGTCAAGCTACACATGTGGAAACAGGTCCACCGTGGCCTGGGCCTCATGGGCGTGGCGGCAGCGCCATCAGCCCTAAGGGGCCACGTGGTCCTGTGTGGGAAAAGTCTCCATGGACAGGTGACTTGGGAGGACAGCAGCCACACCAAGGCCACAGTTCGCCTCTTCCCAGCAATGTGGGAAGGGGCTGGGGAATGGTGGGGCATAAGCTAGGACTGGATGTCCCAGCTCCTGGGAGCCAGTTGCCCGTGTGGCACATTTTTGCAGACACACGCCTGTGACCCCTGTTCAGTGACATCATGTAGTAGCTTGGAGCTGGCCGTGGCAGAGTGTCTGCATCACGGAAATGAGCAAGTTCCAACAGCAGAGCTGTCTTGTCTCCCCTGCCAGCTGCCTGGCTCCCAGGACACCACTGGGGACAGACCTGTGACTGAGTGGCCCATCTGGGGAAGATGAGACCTCTAAGTAGAAGCTCGGGTGACCTGCAGGAGAGTGCACGTTACTCTGCGTGCAGGAGGCTGGCAACCATGACTCGCTTTCACTTTTTCATGTTGGGAATGGTTTTCGGTGGGATTCCTCAGGAGCAGACTCAAGACAAGAGACTCGGGTGCGAGTGACTTGTTAGGAAAGTTCTCCTGGGGGAAAGAGGTTGGAGGGTGAGGAGGCCAGGTGGGGAGGGCCATGCGTGGGATCCAGGTCCTGGCAGCTTTGGTCCTGACCCACGCTGTGGCCTTGGTCTCGCCTGGTGGCTCTGTGCTGGGCTTCCGGAGACCACGCTGGCTAGCTGTGGCTGCTCGAGGGCCCATGCTCACCAGTTACCGCCAGCTCTCGGCCCACCAGCAGCCTGTGGGGGTCTTCTCAAGGAGGCCCAGCAGCTGGGCACAGACCCGCGACCTCGCGAGTGGAGCGGAGCTCGCCAGGCTCCTCGGCTCCTGGCACATCGCCATCGTCTCTGCAAGGCCCTTTGGTCATTTCATTTTTGCTGCTTAGCCCCAGCCCCCTCACCAACCTCGACTGCGGTGGGTGCAGATCATACCCGTCAGCACGTGGGCATGTGTGCAGGGGACAGGGTTGCCTACGGGACACGGGCGGGGGCTGCAGTAGCTCAGGCAGGCTTCAGTGTTAGAAATGACACACAGCCAGGGGGAGGGGTGCGCGGAGCCCACTCCCCAGGAACACCAGAAATGCACCGGTGGGTGGCCCAGGTGAGCCCAGGCGACTCTGGGGCAGAGATCGAGCCATCTGCATCTGAACACAGTGAGTCCCTGGGCACAGGCATTCCTTCATCAAGGCCTGGCAGCTCAGGGGCAGAGTCCCCTCCCACGGTGGGAAGGGTTGAGACTTCCTGGCAACCTCTCTGTGGAGGCCAGGAGTGGCCATGGTCCCCACAGGATGAGCAGCTGTCAGCCCAGGCATCAAGCGAGACCCCAGGAGGTGGCAGGGAGGGCTGGGTTCCTGGGGCAGTGCAGTGTGGGTGGTCCCCAGGGGAGCTGGGAAACAAAGAAGACTCAAGAGCAAGAGCGGGAGATGGCTGGGAGCGTTGTTCTGTCTGTCCAGAGAGAGAAGCCCCCGCGTGGGGAAGGGGCCCTCTCAGAACCTGGCCAGGGTAGCCGCAGCCTGACGCCCACCTCTGGTGGCTCAGTGTGTGGCCTGCCAGCTCTGGCTGGCATGTTCGTGTTCTGTGACTGGACAGGGCGCTGGGCTCCCAGGAGCTGGGGACAGCCGTGGGGAATGAGCGGGCAGGCAGTTTCCAGAGAGAAATGAATGAAATAGCGAGCGGCAGAGGCGAGCACGGAGGGGAGCACGGAGGGCGCTACGTGTGGGGCCGGCCGCGGCGGCTGCGCAACGGAAGCCCTCATTTTTGCCTTTCTGCCTTTTAAGTTTGGGGACTTCCTCCTTTCCCTTCCCTCCCCTTTGCTTTAGCAAATCCCCTCGGCCCTTTCTGGGCCGGGTGGGTGCCCTCTTCCGGGTCCCCATAGAACACTTGGCCTCGGTCCACCCCAGTCTCCAAATTTCTGGAAAGGGCAGAGGCGCCCCATGGTGTCCCACAGAGCTCAACAACACCAAGAGCTCAGAGGGTTAAAACAGAGCTGGACAGGAGGGGCGCCCGAGACGTCCCCAGGTGAGGGCGGAGGTAGCAGCGCCCTGGGGCTCAGGGCAGGCCGTGGGGGCGCTGGGAGGGTGTGAGGGAAGGGACACAAAGGGGGCGAAGCACCCACAAGTTTGCGCAGCGTCAGGTGGGAGATGACCTACAGAGGGACAGGAGAACCCAGGCCACCAGGAGCCCATGTGCTGGTAGGACAGGCTGGCCCTCAGCAGGCCTGCCCACACAGCCCCGGGCACAGGCTGACAGGGCAGATCTCTGGGCCTTGGGTCCACAGGTCACCGCATGGTGTGGAGGTGGAAGGGCCCGGCAGACCCAGGACTAGACTTTAGACGCAGCTCTGAGGGGTGGCAGGCCGGAGCAGCACCGCCCGCAGGGTATTCTTTATAAAGGGAGAGCCACTGTGTGGCCCCGAGCTGCTCTGCACAGCCATCTTTATGGGTCCTCACAGGGTCTGTGTGTGGAGAGGCGTGAGGTCCCTCCATCGGGACAACAGCCATCCCTGGGTGTCCTTTAGACACCGTCTTAACAACAGGGGCAGGTTCAGGGGTGAGAACTGAGGAGCATCAAGAGAAAAAGACCAGGGACGGATGAGGGGGCCTGGCCGAGAGGGCGGTGGCCGGTGGCGGTACTGAGTGGCAGTTGCTTGGGGGCAGTTGATGGGCAGCAGTTAGAACCCCAGGCAGTTGGAAGAGACTGGTTCCGCTGCAGTGGGTAGGAAGGCCCCTGACCGCTGGGACTCTAGAGCTGGTGGGGAATGAGGTCAGGGAGGGCTGGGTGCAGGTGGACTGTGGGGTGCCCCTCTGGTGCCTGCAGACCACAGTCACACTTGGGATGAAGAAGGACCTGAGAACACGGAGAGCTGGAGGGGCCTGCTTGGCCCTGGGGACCTGCACAGGGTGGGTGAGGCCTGGCCTCAGAGGTGGGCGCTCTTCTGCTGCCTCCCGTGACCCACGGCAGCTGCGCACTCGGAGCCCAGCTCAGCTCTCGCGGGCAGAGTCCCCTCTGGCCTGGGGAACAGGCTGAGGGTGCGAGTGGGCCACCAGCCATTTCTAGAGAGTTCTTGGCAGGGACAAAAGCGTCCGTCAAGCGTGTTGGACTTGACAATAATTTTGGCTCCTATCTCCCTAGCGGTTTGTGTGAAGTGAGGCCCGTCCTTCCCTACCCACAGCCTTGCGGGACACTCATGGCTCCTGGTGGCAGGGACTGCTTTTCTTGGTTGTTTGCCTGACTCCAGGCCGCACTCCCGCAAGCAGCAAGAACGAGCACCATGCCGTTCCCAGCCACACCGCCTGAATGTCCCCTGAGACTTTCCGGGCCTCCTGGCCAGTTTCCTTCAACCTCGTGTTGCCAGCCCTTAGGTGCTGGCCAGGCCGGCCACCCATGTTGTTTTTAAGAAAGACTACGGCCAGCCCCGAGCGCTCCCCACCTCCCTGGGCCTGCTCCAGATCCCAGCAAACACCGCCTCCTGTGACGTCTCCTGCCACACCCACGCTCTGCTGCTCCATCTCCAGTCTTGCCACAGAGCATGGCTATTCCTCTGCCCGCTCCCTCTCTTCACCCCGTGGGCCTGACGAACGGATAAGCCCAGGCTTCTCCCTCTACCGCCTGGCCTGCCTCCTGCCGGGACCAGGAACCCAGGGTGTCTTCTTACTTAGCAGTTTTGGTGGCTTCGGTTTTCCTAGGCGCTTCTAGGGCTTCAGGCATCTCCTGCCACTGTGGCCTGGGGTGGCTCAGGACACTGGGCTCTCTGAACTGTGCTGTCTTCCCCATCCTGACGAGCTCGCTGCTTCCAAACATTGCCCTCTGAGTTTTCTTCCTCTGCACTACTCTCAGGATTCATTTTGAGATTAAGCTTTTGTCACTGGAAAATCTGTCTTTTATTAACTGTTTTTGTGCAGGGGCCGCGTTCCCCTCTAGCTACTTAATGTCTTCAAGGGTAAAGACTAGGAGATTTGCACTGTCCCCTGTGCTTTGCAAGCACAAGCAGCATCTTCTCACACTGAAGTGATTTCTGAAAACAAATGTGTTGTGCTAGAATGCAAATCCACGTGGGACGTGCGGACAATGATTTCTTTCTTAAAGCTATTTTGATCTCTCTTGAATCCTTGGAGCTTTGAGTCATGTCTGGGGCATTAATAAGTACGAGTTGAATGAACTGATCTTTTAAAATATGGTCAAAAATATATAGGCAAACCCTTATTCCATGAAGCACCTACATATTCTAATAATAAACAAAATGACTTGGAAGTAACGCCCCTAACTTGTCCTACTCGGTAGTATCGAGTGATTTTGAATGTTATAATTTATCAGCTAATCACAGATGCCCGTGGGCAAACAGTATTTTGGTTATAGAAGCTTTCTTTCCAGGCGTCTCAGGGACATGATCCTTGGGAACAGAAGCATCTACTCAAAACCATTCGCAGAAGTGAGGCAGTAGGGCATAGACGGTGCTTGCTCTGGGCGGTGAGGCGGGCGTCCTGCCGTCCCGGGCTGGCTAACCAGCTGTGACTTGGGACCAGGAGTGTCAGTTCTCTAGCAGTTGCTCGTCTCATTTGTAGACATGAGGGGGTTAGATTGGGCTCCCTCTGGTTTTCACGCTGGGGGTTGTCTTTCCTGGTCACAGAAGCTGTCTCTGAAGCTCACCCTGATGGAGTGGGAAATGATCTTGCTACCTTGGGAGCAAGACATCAGAAGCCCTTCCTAACACGTAAATGAGATGCGTCAGGAGCTGGAGTGTACCCTCAGGGACTTCCCAGGAGCATCAGGCACAGACTCAAGATCAGCCTTGACGTCTCTAACTCGGGGCCTGTACAGCCAATGGTTAGAGATGAGGCCTTGAGACCCATCTTTATGTCTGTGAATGACTGACCTCCAGAGGCTATGGGGACAATGATCTGTACGCAGACTGGCTTATAGTTCAAACCATCTGCAAAATAGGGTGGCAAGAAATATGAGGAAGAGGGCACTTCCACTGTATTTCTTTACATGGTGACAGGTTGCACCCCAGGTTTTCCTTAGTGCATGGTGTTGGGCTAGTTGCTTGCCAAACACACTTGGATAGAATATTGAAAGGACCTCATTTTCTCCAAAATAATAGAGTTGAAATAGATGAGCCTTGGACTCCCTTTCAGCGTTACTGGTCTGGGGTGTGACTTTGCATCCCCGAGACGAGGTGCTGGAGCCGCTTCTGACCTGACCTGACCTGACCCTCTGGGGTTACTGGCTTGACATTCTTTCTTGGCGGGAAGGTCTGGGGCCACGCTTGCTGCAAACCAAACCAACTCTTGGGAAATGCTGAGCGAAGGAGTTCTGCCTCTCACCGGGGCTGGCGGGCTCAGAGAGGAGCCCTCGTGCATCGGGGGCACACTCGGGCATGCATGGGCCGACGTGAGGCTGAGGAGTTCTCGGGCTCTCTGGGACCCACGGTCCTCCTCTTACCCACAGCGGAACCTCCTCCACACAGTGTCGTTTCTACTGAAGAGACAATTCTGAATTCTGCCTCAGCGCTTTCCTTCCTGTTGACCTGAAAAACTACCACGACAATGCCGCCTTTTCCACGTTACTTTGCGGGCAAGAGCCCGGCGTCTCAGAGTTTGAGGCGTGTTTTGGTCATTCTGCTGCTTTTCACCAACAAAAATGCCACGAAAAATCATGATCAATGTCATGAATAGTGCTGACGACACAGAAGGCCTTGTCAAGCCCCCTGTGCCCACAGACCGTGCCTTTTCCTTTATAAGGGGTGTGAGAGGGCACGCCCAACACACTTAGTGTTGGTAGCCTAACTGCCAGTTCAGGGTCTGACTCTGGCCCATGCTGGCGTTTATAGCTGGTACTCTTGGTTGCAAGTGACAGAAACCCAACTCAAACTTGTTTAAGCAAAACCAGGAGTGTCTTGGATCAGAAGATTGAGAAGTCTTGGGACAGAACGGTGCCCAGCTGGGCTACACCGAGGCAGGCACTCATCATCAAGACGGTCACCCGGTCCTCTAACTTCCCTGTCTCTCTGTGTTGGCCTCATGCCCGAGCAGGCCGACCCTGCGGGGGTCTGATGGAGCTGGCCGCCTCTGGCAGCTGGTGCTCTCTCTCCAAAAGAGCTGCTCCTTTTCTGATAATTCCAGCAGAAGTTCTGGGAAGAGGTCTGACCGGGCACACCCAGTCACAGCTTGCTAGTGAATCGGTCACTGTGACCTTGTGGATGAAGAGCCCTGAGGCTGGGTCTGGGGCACACACCCTGCTCCCGGCTGGTGGCAGGGATCAGTCCTCTCCCCAAAGCAAGGACAAGGACACTGGAGGGGAGCAGAGTGTGCCCCCTGTGTATACTGAGCAGGCCAACAGTTCTGTCTGTAGTTAGAGAATGAAGGGGCCAGGCCGCCTCCCTTGCTCCCGAGCACACTGGAGAGACCTGAGTGGTCCCCACGGGGCGGGGTCACAACTGTGGTGACTGATGCCTGCCCCAGAGGGGAGAGGTCTCTGTGCCAGGCCTGGATGCCCAGCATCACGTACTCTGCCCTGGTTCCCTTGAGGGGCTGATTTTGCTCCACTGCTTCCCAAAGTGCCGAGGTGCAGTAGCCATGTAACCAGAGCCCTTGGCAACGGGCAGCTGTGTTTTCTCCTCAGTGCTCAGGAGTAGGTTGGTCACACACAGACCCTAAGTGAAGCAAGGGGCCCTGGCTCTCACGTCAGAGGTCCAGGGTTCGAATTTAGCTCTTTTCATAGGTTTGGAGACTGAGGCTTGGCCATTTCACCTCCCTTTCCTGATGGGCAACACTGGGTGACGCCATCAGTTTCTTCTGGTGTAGAGGGCTTGGTGCGGTTATGCAGGAGGATGCGTTCATCAAATGCAATTTTTTTATGCAAACAAAGGCCACCTATTTAATGGTTAAAACTGACATGGGAAAAGAATGCCCTCAGCTGTAAGGCGGAGCCAGTGAATCTAAGTGTCTGGCATGTTGCCACCTAACTGTTCGCAGTTGTGTTCAGTCGAGAGTGAACCCCCTATTTTTGCTGCCAGAAAATATTAATGGGGCTGAGGGGGACGGAGCCCCTGGTGGCGATCAGGATGCCTGTGAGGTGCAGGAGCCCAGGACGTGAAGTGGGCAGGTCAGGATCTGAGGTCTCTGGCCTGCTGTGAACCTCTCAAGTGCTGGCACTGACGGAGGGCTGCCCAGGGAGGGCTGCCCACGCACCTCGGGGCTGCCCTCCTGCTCTTCATTTTAAGAGACTCTCTAAAAAAGTTGTTCTCTAGAAGCAAAGGAAGCCCGGGGTGCAATTCCTCTGAGTCACACTCTGAACACCCCGGGTCTGGTGTGGGCGGGGCTGGCGCACTGCTGGGACGGGGCCGCTGCGGGTCGGCCTGAGCTGGTAAAGACAGAGCGTTCAACTCAGCTACCACAAGGAATTGGGTCGCTGTCCAGCTCCTAAACTTCACACTGTAATTGAGAAATAAGGCCTATCTGAACCTTTGCCCGCCTTCTGAAAAAAGCAAAGGGAACACATTCAGAACTATAGACCAATATCCTTGATGCAAATATTAGCAATCTAAACTCAAAAGCACATCAAGAAGACGGTACACCATGATCAACTGGGCTTCACGTCAGGAATGCAAGGTTAATTCAACAGAGGTCAATCAGTACGTGTAATTCATCACATAAATAGAATTAAGGACAAAATTCACGTGATCATCTCAATAGAGGGCAGGGGAAAAAGCCTTTGACAAAATGACACCCATTCATGATAAAAACATTGAAGAAGCTCAGGACAGAAGGAATCCACTGCAACATTATAAAAGGTCAAATTTAGCAGAAACCCAAAGCCACCAACGTCCTGAACAGGGAAAACTGAAAGCATTTCCTTTAACATCAGGAACAAGACAAGGTTGTGCTCTCACCATTCCTATTCAACACAGTTCTTGGAATCTTAGAGCAATTAGAAATTGAAAAACACTAAGAAAAAAAGAAGTTACCTTTATTTGCAGATGACATGGTCCTATATCTATAGGACCAAAACTCCACCAAAAACTCCACCAGAAAGTTAATTAAAATGTTAGTCAGTGTGCTAATCAGATCGGCAGCCGATTTCAGAGAAACCCTTCAAAGTTCCTTAAGAGAGAGGCAGAGAGCAGTGCCACTCTGCTGTGCTATGGGGTGTTTCTACCCTAGGACAGTCACTGTCCCCACAGGGAAGGGTGAGTGAACCATCCAGTGTAAACCCCAGGACAGCAGCAGAGCCTCACGCCCCAGGCCACAGTCGAGGTCCAAGCCAGTCTAGCAGAGGTATTATTTGGTTCACACAGTATTTTGAGAAAGTTTAAATTGGTTGCAGACATTTTAAAAAATGAAATTTTTATACCCCCCCCCCAAAAAAAAATAAATAAAAGTGCTTCTGGCTTCTCTTGGACAAAAAAATAAAAACAAAACAAAACAAAAAACAGAAGCAGCAGCAGCCTTGGGCCCGTGTGTCCCCTTGGAGAGAACAGCCCTGGTGTCCGCTGCGACAGGCTGGGGTGTTCAGGCTGTGCCTCTGGTCCTTGCAGTTAATTGGGTTTGTGAACTTTGCTGCTAAGTAGGATCTTCCCTGCAAGAAGGGAGGATAAAACAAGAAAAAGGTATCAAAGGTATTTATCATCAGCTGAGCTTTCTTGGTGGAGAACCCAGACACCACAAGGGTATCTGCGAGGAAGGCCACATGAGCAGTCGTGGGGCGGGAATCGACACTTCCTGGACTTGGCTGCTCTTGTTGCTTTCCCATGTTTAGTCGCGTGATGAAAGTCCTTTAGGAAGTATCAGCTTTTCTGGATGTACTGAGGCTTGCAAAGCGGCAGGGTGGTGGGAGCGCAGGTGTGAGCGATGCGGGCGCTGGGGGTGGGTCCAGGAAGGAGCCAGAGACTCAGAACCTCCTTGACCTTCCTCACCTGGAAAGGTGCGGGGCCTCTTTGTTTGTTTATTTTGGTTCATTTTGCTTTGTTCACGTTTGTCAGGGAGAGAAGTTGATTGCCTGAGGCTGGAGCTGAGAAAAATATAAAAGAAGCAAAAAGCAAAAAAAAAAAAACTCTACAGGGAAGTGAAAATTCAGATACAGGAGGCAGAAGTCTCTTATTCTTAGGAGAACTTTGGTTTTTTTTTTAAAATGGGGCGGGTTGGCCCCTAAGCTTATGAAAGCTCGTCGAAGAAAAGGGGTTTGTAACAGGGTTTTGGAGTTGACTTCTGCCCTCTCGTGCTTGGAGTGTAGCCCTCCGTGCAGGAGGAGCTTGAGGTAGCCTTAGAGGGGACATGGGCTGGCCTGGCCGGCACTCGGGGAGCACAGCCACATGACCGCGCCTGTCGATTTCCTGTGACCACAGCAGACGAGCGTCACCTTCTGGTGTGAAGTGGCCTTACCAGGAGGAGCCACCTTGCTCTCAGGTCCCCTCTCTCCGACTGCGTGCACCCTCGCTCTGACCTGGCGGGTCCCAGCTTCTGACAAACCATCACATCTGTTGAGCTTGGACCCTCCCAGGCTTCCAGGGGGCCGGAAGGGCCGGCCTGACCCTCAGTCACCCATTTCTGCTCTTTCCTAATGTGTCTCTTCCCTTCCAGTCCTTTTTCTCCTCCAGAGTTTTCTCTAAACTCCCCTCCGATGCTCTCCCTTTACTTCTGTCTCATTTCTCAGAATCTCTACAAATGGCCTCCTTGTGGGGGGAGCGGAAATAGAAATTTTGGGAAATGCTGATCAGCACCTGGTGTCTTCAGCCAGAGCCTGGCAGGCAGCAGGAGAGGCTTCCCTCCACAGCTGGCGCCGGTCTCCACGGGGGTGCTGGATAAGGGTGACTCGACTGTGGCTGTCAGCCGCCTCTTGGAGACAGGGACTCTCATGGGAGAGACCGACCTTGGAGTCAAAATCAAACCAAATCTTGGATTTCTGTGTTGAGCCAGGAGTAAAGATAAAGAGCCTCATTTGCGAGATATGAGCACAGCTGCTGTGTTCAGGGTGGCATGGGCCCTTGGCATGGGGACTGCAGGGTCTGCAGCGGACACAGCGGGTGGGAAGGGGAGGCTGGGATTCTCTGCCCTTGGACTGGGAGGGAGGACCATGGAGCTGCCCCACTGGATGCTGGGGCCGGAGGCAGGGACAGTGCCTTCTTCCCCCAAGAGGCCACGCGATGGCAAGCAAGGGCAGGTCCCACGCAGAGGCTCAGGTCTCCTGCAGGATCAGGCACGCCCCAGCCCCGGGGTCGATCTGTGGAGACCTGCTGGTCACCCTTGCTTTTTTTCTAGCTGTTATTTTGGGGTGAACTTGAAGAGAAGGTGAAGGTTCATGAGCTGAGAGGCGTGAGGTGGGTGGCCCGGGGCAGAGCTGAGAGCATTGGAAATTTGCAGAACCTCAGGGCTGGTCAGCCTCCCTCTGCCTGCAGGGGCAGGGGTGGGTGGCGAGGGGTGGTGTGGCCGTGTCCCTCACCCTCACCCTCGAGGCACAGCTCCTGTGACCTAGTGCCTCCCACACTTGATCTTCAGATGCTGAGAACATAAGGATGCTGGGAGCTGGTCAGGAGCAGACAGGAGGAGGCCGGAGGGCACTGGGGGTGCAGGCCACGTGTGCTAGCAGTGCCCGGCAGGGACTGGCTGGCCCCCATACCAGCTTTGTTGCATCTCCCCCGGCCGGTTTAGGGGGTGTACCCACTGATCTGCTTGCCTCTGGAGTTGGTGACGGGCCCCATTGTGCCCTGTGCTCTCAGTGCGGTTGTTCAGTACAGAGATGACCGGACCTCCTGGCCACACTTGCTGGCTTCCTTCCCATATCTGTGAAGGACCTCCACGGCTGCAGTCTGAATCTGCTACAGCCCCACCCCGCCGTCCCTGGTTCTGCCCTGACCACATCCTGTCTCCCACATTGCAGCCGGGATGATAATCAACGTGCACGTCTATCTGACCCTGTGCTCCCAGGCTGCCATCCAGCAGAAGCCCACTCCCCACTTGGGATCCAGCGAGAACGTGAACAGGACCACTGAGGGCCCCTCCGGCTCCTGGGGCCTCCCTGCCCTCCCTGCCCACTCCTGGCCTGGCCGCAAACTCCCAGCAGGGCCTCTCTTGCTGCTTCCTGCCCAGCTCTTCTCCGGCAGGGGTCCCTGTGTACCTCCTCTTGCTTCTCGGAGGACCTTTCCTCCTCTTCCCGAGTTAGCAGCACCTTCCTCGTTCCGCCTCCAGCAGGAATGTTAGGTGGCGCCTGGTGTGGTCAGGCAAACAGGCGGCTGCACAGCCAGGGGCCTCTTGGCGTCCCTCCCGTGGACGCAGTGCCTCAGCTGCGCCCACAGATGCTGACTTTCCTTCTCAGTTGGCTTCCTGGTTGTGGTCAGAGGGTGACCTCCTCTGCAGGAAGCCTTCTGTCCACTTAGAGAGAGATGCACGCTCCTGTCTGGGCCCTGGGGTTGACGCATTCTAGTTTGTGCCTGACTCTGCGCTCAAGACCCATGGCTGCTGTCCCACGTGGCCAGTGCTCTGGCCTTTGTTCTGCACAGGGGACGTGCCCAACCTGCACCTGCTTGTCCCAGAAAAGCTCGTCTCCCAGCTCCACAGTGACACCTCAGAGCAGAAGCCCGGCCGCAGCGGGCTCTCCACCCGGCCCTCGTGCTCCCGCCTGCTCCCGTCTGCTTTGTCTCCCCGCTTGGGCTCTCCCTGGGGCCTCCCTTGGTTGGAAGCAGTAAGGGCAGGGGCTGATCGGCTGAGCTCCTGGCTTCATGCCCACAGTGGTGTCCAGCACGTGACCTGTTGGATGAAGGTCTTGCTCCTCCAACCAGGCTGTGAACTCTTGACTGTGCTAATGGCGCCCCTGGAGCTCCAGAATAAATGTCTGAACGGCATTTGCTTCCTTCTCAAAGCCCGGGAACACAGACCATGCCGGCGCACATCCACACGCAGGGCCCGCCCTGCAGCCGGGGACATGACCTCTGGGTGCTTCCAGAGGTGCTGCGGCCGTTCTCATCCGCCACGTCCAAGCTCGGGGTCCGCGGGGCGGGCACCTTTGCTCCGGATCCCAGTGGCGTGGCTGCCTCCCGCCAGCCGTGGCCCGTGGGCACGTGATTTATGTCTTCTCCAGAGGAGCAGGTCACTCGGCCCCTGCGACTCTCACTTCTCCCATCTGTGAATGCAAGAATCGGACCAGGGACGCTTGGGGCTCCCTTCTACTTCTGGATCCAGACCTGGTCCCCTGGGGGCCGGTACCAGCACCACTGACACGTTGCTTCGGTTTGGCTCTTTGAATAGATGGAGCTGGACACGGGCAGCTGAGCCCAGAGCCAGGCTCGGGGAGGGGACGAGGGCTAGCTCAGGGCCCTCGTGTGCAGCCTACTGTGACGAGTGCTCATGGACATGGCACACCACTGTCTGTGAGAAGGGACCCGAGAAGGAAGCCTGCGTGGGGGAAGAGGGCCTGAGCCGGGCACACTGAGCTCTGCCAGCGGCAGTCATGCTGGGCTCAAGCTGAACCGACTCCTGGGAGAGGGCGCTGCCCTGTGCAGTGTCCCCTCAAGTCCCCCAGCTGACACCCAGAAGCGCCTGCTGGGGAAGGCAGGCTTGGGGCTGTGGGCAGCGGGCTCCCTAGGGAGCTCCGCACCCAGGCCTCCCGAGTGGCAGACGGGCACGTGCCTCAGGAGCAAGATTCAGGGGCAGGCCGATGGCACTTTAGGGAGAAGGCACCCCAGGGCGTCTCCTGCAGGGCGCTCCGGCCTTCTGGTTGGCTCCCAGCCTGTGTCTCTCTCCACCCTGTTCCCTGACAGATGGGCACCAGGGCCAGGGAACAAGGGCAGCCCCAGCCCACCGTTGGTGGGTGCCAAGAGACTTCTTGCAATCGTTTCTGGTGGGATGGGGTCTAAGGTGCCCACGGAAGGCCCTGAGGTGCTTGTCTCCCTTCCCTCCTGTCCCCTGCCACGCGGCGTCCGTGTCGTGAGAGGACCTCTGCCTCAGTCTGCCTCTCTGGCCCTCCAGACCCTTGCTGGCATGGAGCAGTGCCCAGCAAACAGCCTGAGTGCAGAGGCCTGACGCCCTGCCTGGCTCCTTGGTGCTCCTAGCGGGAGCAGGGAAGCACAGTGCTCGTGCCTAAGGGCCCCATAACTGTGTCCTTGACACCCCCCTGCCCCCGTCACTGAAGCAGTCCATTGCCAGCCCCAGGCCGCTAGGCCCTGGTCTCTTCGCTGGCCTGGTAGGTGGACGGTCCTCCCTCTGGCTGGCAGCACTGGTTTCTGTGAGGGTCGCTGTGCTCACACATGTCGCCCCTCCTTCCTCAGGCTCAAGTCTGGTGACATAACGAATCTTCCCTGAGAACGACACTTCCTATTTGAGAGCTGACTCAACGCTCCCTGTAGGGCGAAGAGTGCTGCAGACTTTATCCTGGACTGGTCGGAGGTTTGAAAAAACCAAACGGACGATTTCAGGAATGATACATTGAAAAGAAAATGGATAAATCACGTGGCTTGAGGGACCGTGGCGCTCCCTGCCAGCAGACGGACAGCGCTGCTTTCTAGGTGGGGCGTGCAGATTCATGTCAGTCAGGAGTGTTTTGGGGGATATTTGTGCCTTTCCTCATTTTTCAGTCTTGATCTTTTGGTCTTGACTTGGCCCCTGGTGAACCAGAATATTCATGGAAAACAGCTCTCTGCATACAGTTTGCAAACGAAGTCAGTCTCTATCCACATGTCAATCACTGTCTAACCACAGGCGTGTGGAGCAAGTCTTGACTAAACACATTCACGGGGTCGCCGGCAGGAAGGCCCCAGGAAGCTGGGCCCCGGCAGGCGCCTGCCACTGCTTTCCTCTGAGCTTCTCTGGTGACAGAGGACCCATTATCTGTCAAGAAAGGCAGTGCCCTGTTTGATGGCTCTGTTGGGTAGATCTTGTTTTAATCCAGAAAGGGTCTCCTCAGATGAGTTGCAATCATCCCTTCAGGGCCCTTGGGAGTGGCGTCATTGGACCTGGGCTCTCCGGAAGGCAGAGCCCGGGGCAGAAGAAGGGGGCTGTGGGGGCGCGTGTGAGGAGGGGTGTCCACATCAGAGAACTGGTTTTTGCCTGGAGTGACGGACTCCTCACACCCACCAAGACCCAGGATATCCCCTGGGTGGTGGAAAGCGGGAGGATTGGCTTCAAGTGAGGCGCGAAGTCCCCTGCCCTCCGGGTCACGCCTGGTGGGTGCGGGTGCGGGGGAGCCTGCAGGCAGGGAGTGCACCGTGGGCGGCAGGAGGCCTGCGGCAGGGCTGGGAGGACGGTCAGCGCTTGGTGGCCACGCTGGTCCAGCCCGGCGCTGGGTGGACAGGAACACAAAGTCTGTGCTAGGACAACAGGTGTAAAATGAGTCACTCCTGGGCGACTGGGACGCGCCGTCAGGTCAGGAGCACATCTGGCTCGCGGCAGAGCCACACCGAGGGCTCGTGAGGTCGCTCGGGCAGCGTCGGGCGCTGCTAGTGCCGGGTGGTGCCGTGAAGCTCTGGCCTTCTGCTCCAGCGGGTCTGGCAGTTGAGGAAAGCAGACACCTGCTCTGAGCAATGATGGCTGAACGGTGACATTTGTGGTTGCAACGGCGTGGTCACAACCCTAGGGTGGAGAACTGCGGCGAACACGTGCGGGATACGGCCTCCTGAGGACGGTGGCAGGCTTAGCC
Source organism: Xerus rutilus (assembly GCA_028644305.1). Classification (NCBI taxonomy): domain Eukaryota; kingdom Metazoa; phylum Chordata; class Mammalia; order Rodentia; family Sciuridae; genus Xerus; species Xerus rutilus. The sequence goes on along the minus strand of CM053412.1, from coordinate 67,250,861 downwards.
CTTGTCCGAAGGCAGGAAGGCCCTGAGTCTAAGTGCAAATGGCACTGGCCCCCACAGCCTGGGATGGAATGATGTCCAGACGTGGCGGGAGCCCTGACTGGTGGCTTCATGTTTTCTTTGAAACACTTAAGATAAGGTCATCCGCTCATATAGTGGCAGAAAAAAAATAAAAATAAAAACCAAGCCCCCACTGCAGGTGGGAGGAGAGGGACTGTGTGAAACTGTCCCGTGGGGGGCATTTGGAGGCACTGATGAAGTCTGGTGAGCGGGGGGCCTACAGGCTCACCAGCTCCTGAATGTTTATGGCAAGATTTCCCCGGGAGCCGGCGAGCTGAACTGGCGCCACAGAGGGGTCCCTGTCTTGGGAACTTGTCATGTAAAACACAGTTCCCGTCTTACCCCCAAACGTGGCGCTGGACCCAACCTCGTGGCTGAAATGGTGTCCCAGCCCTTTGAGTCACCCGCTTAAAAACAGTTTCACAAACTATCTTTTTTCTGCTCCCTGTGAGGAGACCTGGAAGATGGTTTGTAAAAACCTCTCTCCGGGAGCGTCTGAGACCCCACAATTAGCGCCCGGACCCCCAGGGCAAAGTGGGTCTTGGTGGTTCTTGCTTTTGTGTTTGTGGGTTGGGGTTGGGTGGGATGAGGGGTGGAGGTGAATCTCATCAGGAGGCCCCGTGGGTGACTAGAGGTGGCAGCTGCCCCTCCCTGGTGTTTAGCTGCAGACATAAGGGTCGAGTTCTCAGGACCGTGCGGGAGGCGTGTTTCTGGAATGTGACGCTCACCCAGACGAATCTCAGATGCTCTGTGTGGACCACCCTGCCTTGGAGCGCCCAGAGACGCAGGCATCAGGAGTACGTAGGAAATCGGTGCAGAGCCATGTGATGAAGGGCCTGTGACGCTGGACCTGTCCTGCTGAGATGGAAAGGGGGCCGGGGGCGCGGGTAGGGGAGGAGGATAGGACGCGCACTCTTCTCTGGGTGGTAGAAGCTCTGTGCCCAGAAGTTAGGATCATGGACTTGAACATTACCTGCCCCATAAACTTAAGGCCGGCCGTGCCCTCCCTGGGTGTGTGGCGCTCCAGTGTCCCAGGGCCCGTCTGATGTGGGGCCCCTGGCAGGCGGGGTGAGTGCAGGGCAGCGGCTCCTGGGGCAGTGCCTCCTTTCACCTTTTGTTCCCAGTACCTTGAAGACAGGGACAGCATCCCGCGCTTGGCCACCTTCCCAGCGTTTCGTGTCAGGTGAGCGTTTTGTGGACGGACGCGCCAGACGTCGAATCCGCTGCTGATTCTAAAGCTGGGCCTTTTTTTCTTTTGCTGTGATTTCAGAAAATTCCACTTTCCCATCTGTGTGGGAGACAGTAGGAGACCCTGGTCTCAGGGTCTTCCTTTCAGAGACCCAGCTCCCAGGTCCCTTCAGTTCGTCCCCGTGGACTCTCTACTTTTGAACTAGGAAGAGGGGAGCGGGGAGTGCAGGCCAGCGGGAAGCAGGCGGTGGCATTGCTTAGCCACGGAAGGCATCTGAAGTGTGGTCACCACATGCGGATTTCATCCCAGACAAGCCCAGCTGGGAATCGGGCAGCCGTGCAGACCATCCTCTGCAGGCTTGGTGGAGAATTCCAGCAAGTCCTGCTGATAGGCTCCTGTCAGTCACAGTAGGGAAGAAGACATAGCTGTGCCCAAACCTTGAAACTCACCTGCTCAGAAATCCAAAGGTGCAGCTGCCCTTTGGCCCCTCCTTGTGCCTGAGAATCTGTTAGTGAACAGCCGAGCGTTGCCCGTGCGGGTCATGCTTCGGAGGTCAGATGCTATCTCTGCTTCACCACCTCTGATGCAGCCACCGAGTGAGGCTATCCTTGGAAGCTGGGGGCCCAGGAGGTGGCCAGTGCTGGGGAGTGCCCAGTGCTGAGCCCCAGGAGGTTCCGCCTTTGGGTCCTGGTTCCTTCCTCATGCTGGGGTTATCCTGGCAAAAATATCAGGCGATTTGAGTAGATGATTTCTAAGGACCCTTCCAGCTATCTGTGTATGCCTGCTCCCAGGGCCTTGGAATGCAGGCAGCATCTTTACCTGAGCTTCCTGCCGGCCACCTGGTAAAAGCACACGGCCTGACAGTCCAGTTATGCCAAGTTGCCAGGCGGGAAGGATGGTTTGCTGTGTCCGTGACGGGCCTGGGTGGTTCGGTTTGTAGAAAGCACACACACACCCTCCTTGGCCATTGTCCCCCAAATTTGCCTTGGCAAGTGCTTGAGCATGTAGCCCGTCCAGCCTTCCCTGCCACGAAGCAAGGCCTAACCTCTGCTCCCCAGCTGATCCTGTCACCGGGACACACTCTGAGCAGACTTAGCCTCCCTGCGCGCACAGAAAGTGGATGCTCTCTGGAGAAAGTGTGCCCTTGCTGGCTGGACCTGCCCCGCCCGGGGGAGAACCGCAAGCAGCCTCCCCTCACTGCCCACCTGCAATCAGCTTCTGCTCCTCACACTCTCCTCTCTTTCGCAGCCAAATTTCTTGAAAGCAGTGTCTACATCCACGGGCTCCCTCCCTGCCCCTCGCTCCCTCTGTGGCCACCGCAGTCTGGCTTTGTCCCTCATAGGCACTCCCTGAAACTGCAGGAGCTCCAGGTCCACCCACGACCTGCATGTGGCAGAAGCTGAGGGCCCCAGGAGACCTGCCCGGTGTCTCCCCACTTTGGCTGCTGACGTGTGGCGGCCAGGGGCCTGCTGCCTGGGGAAGGATCCTGAGGTCTCCTCTGCAAGGGTCCCCAGATGTTTTCCTGTGAGGCTCCACACTCTGGAACTGAGCGCAGAAGGGAGCAGGGGCAGGGACGGGGACGCGGAGGCTCAGGGGAGGCCGTGCCTGTCATAAGCCCACTGAAAAGCCCCAGGTAGGGGTCTGGCCCGCATGCCAGTCAGCATCCCTGTGGGCAGGGGGTTCCTGAGGAGACAGACGCACGCGGACCTGGTTTACCTGGGCACCTGGGCAGCTGGGGTGCTCAGCAGCCTGGCGTGTGCCACCTACAGGTGACTCCGCACCTTGCCTGCGCCTTTCCTGGAACAAGGTGGCGGTGGCGGGGGGCCCCTGAAGACGGGTGACACGGCAGCCGCCTGGACCAGGCTGCAGGGTTCACTGCAGTAAGCAGCTCCGGGGGGCCCACAGTGCCAGCAGGAGCCAACATGGAGGCGCCCAGGGCCTGGGGGCAGGCCTATGTTGGGGGACACCGGGTCAGGGGGAAGAAGCTGGTGCCCAGGCGGGAGGGGACAGCAGACGCGGGGGAGTGGGGATGCTGGCTGCCCAGAAGGCCCTCCAAAGGAGCTCCTTGGATTGGGCCCAGCAGGGTCAGTTCAGGGCATTCTGCCCCCTGGGCAGGAGCTGGTGGCACAGGAGATAAGAAACCCACCTTTTCTTGGCACTTCCGATCGGAAAGTGAGAAATTTAAAGATTTTGCAAGAAACTCCAAGGGACTGTGATGTACCTGTGACGACTGTGAACAGACAAGTCATGGACGACATGAGGCCCTGGCTGGCATCACATCACGTGAGCACAGTGAGACATGCCAAGGCCTCAGCCACGTCACGTTGCAGGCACGTGATAGTTTGGAAAAGAACCTGGGGCACTGAAGTGAGCTGTCACTGTGTTAGGCGTGGGGGTGGACTTCTAAAAACCTTTTCATTTTATCCACCACTAATAAAATGAAATTTTGAATAAATTCATTTTCTTAATTATGGTGTACTTTAAGGCTGAAGAATGGAAACCTCGTATTTTCTTTTCTTTTTCTCCTAGTGGTACAGTCTGCTCCACCCTCTTCCTTTTACCTCAAGTCGGTTTCTGTTTGGAAATCACAACGTAAAAGTGTCTGTAGCCATTACTTATTTTTTTCTTCATAAAAAAATATATTCATCAAAACAAAGTGGTAGGTTAGGTGAACGCAGATGAAGAGACACTATATAGCCGATTCTGTATAAAGTCCTGGAAAGAAATAATTTAATATCTGGTTTTGGAAGGCGCTTTTTCAGAAATTTCATAATGTATGGTAGATTGGATACTTGTGAGCGCAGAGCTATAAACACAAAGCAATACGACATTAGGCTCTGAGAAGGTGCTTTTTAGATCTCCTCCTCTTTCCCCATCTAGTTGCAAAGTCCTCAAGAGCCATCCTTACAGAAAACCTTCATCCGAAAGCATGAACGTGACGTCCCCTCTCCTGCTCTGAGAGGCCACAGAGTTCTAAGTGTGAAGCAGACCGTGGAACAGAAGTATGGCCTGAATCCTCTGCAAGAGGTGTGGCCGACCCCACACGAGGCCCAGCCGCCCTGGTGGCACCGTCATCATGTCCTCCTCTGCCCCGGAGCCTCCGTGCCCTTACTTCTTGCATTGAATTTTGGCTGTGAAGTGTCTGTGTGACCCAGTACCGTGTAGAACGTTGGTGGCCACTCCTTGTCTCCCACTGGTGCAGCGCACAGGCTGGGCGCGGGTGGGCGCTGCTGTTGGGTTGGGCCCAGGTGGTGTCGCAGCTACTGAAGGCTTTGGACCAGGGTGGGCCATTCGGCCGCATCCCACCGTCAGATCCACAGCTTGTCCTGCGTTGTGAGTCTTTGTTTTTGAAACACCCGCTTCCACGCTCCGAAGCTGGCTATCTACCACGGCGGGCGTTGCAAATCTCCCCCCAAGTTAGATGCTTAACACAATTTCCAAACATCTCACAGTGACTGGAAATCCTGGACTGGCTGGCCCTTGGCAGGAGCCCCTGTTCCTGGCCACACAGGCTGCTTGGGTTGCAGCTGGAGATGTGCAGTTTCTCTGGGAGCAGGACAAGCAAGGGAGCTCAAGGGCATCCAAGGGCCCGGTACAGCCTGGCCTTGGGTATCACCCTGTGGTGTTGGTGGTTGTGCGTTGTCTGCACTAGTCAGAGCAGGAGGAGGTACCGAGGGTACTGAAACTGGACTTTGAGGCAAAATTCAGTGCTCCTGCTTCTGCTGCAGGCGAGTCTGCTCAGGCTGCCGGCCTCTGCAGCCTTGAGAAAGCCCATCTTGGCGTCAGCAGGGACACCTGCTAGCCTCAGCTCCAGGGCCAAGCCGGATTCTTCTCCACCGCCTGTGAGTGGTGCGTAGCAGACCTGGCCGCTCACCTCCAATTTCTTTCCGAGTTCTTGTCTCACAAATTCGAAGAATGAAATTCACAGACAACAGAAGGCAAGAGCAGAAATGAGTAGGGTCTATTCAAGTGTGAACAATAGAAACAGAGCTGTCACAGGGCAAGAGGCAACTTAGGGGCTGCCACTCAAGGGGACTGAGTCTAGGGGCTTATTTAGCCACCGGGTAGGGGCATTGGTCAATATCTGCGCTAATCAGGCTTTGTAAAAGTACCAACCGCATTGTCCAGATGGAGGCTAAGCAGGTATTGGAAAAGCACAGTGCTGTTGGTCTGCACCCTTTTGGCCCTTGAGTTTGAATTTTCCTGCAACCTCTATTGGATCTGCTGCTCTGGGACAAAGATTTGGCTGGGATGTTTGAAATGTTCCTACAGGTTAACCTTGTGGAGGGGACTTTACATTAGAACACAGCTTCGATTGGGATCCGCAATGATCTTATTCAGTAGGAATACCAGGGAGAGAGGAGGGCATGCTGGAGAGTGGGGACCACAGGCCAGTCTGCCCCACAGTGTCTCATGTCCTTCCCACATGCAAATCACAGCCGTATTCTCTCCAGTGTCATCCCACAGAAGCATCAACTCAAACGATCCAAGACCTCAGGGTCTGAATAAGGGCCAGGCGTCACTGAGGCTGCTCAAGTCCAGCTCCGTCCTCGGACGCGAGCCTTCTCACACACCCACACATGCGCGAGACAGGCTCTCAGCACCTTCCTGGCCATCTCCGCGGGGAGATGGAGCTGTCGGGGAGCCCCTGGTCCAGAATGGCTCTGGAATCTGCCTGCGCCTTTTGAAGGCTCCTCGCCTGGCACTTGGCCTTGCTCCAGCGGGGACGAGCTCTGCCTCTTGGTCTTACTCTGCCGTGGCCTCCGGCTCCTCGCAGCCTGTGTTTGCAACTGAGCAGTTGTTCAGCCTTCCTGACTGTAGATGTCTGAGGGTTCAGAGGCACTGCCCATTGGGCCCTCGCTCTGCCCCTTTGAGTCCAGGCTGGGGCTGGTCCTGCCCCAGTTCTCTAGCCCTGTGGGTGTCCTGTGCTGACGGGTGTGTTCCACTGGCTGACACTCACATTCACAAGTCTCTTGAAAATGAAGCTTCAGAGAGAGTCTTAGGCTGCAGCCAAGACTGCTGGAAAGGCCTCGAGGTCCTCGGAACGGGCGGCATTGAACTGAGAGCTCCTGAGTCGCAGCCAGAGGGCTTGCAGATGTGCTCTGGACTGGGTCTTCGGACTGTGTCTTCTCGGAGGACTCTGCACAGGATCTGTGCTTAGGAGCCGGGTCCTTATTTTAGCATCTTTGCCATCTAGAGAGGCTGGAAGTTTCCAGGCCTGACAATTCCTGGCTTGAGTCCTTCCACAGCTTATCTCTGCTCCACTGCATTCAGTAGGACCAGGAAGAAATCAGTAGCACCGTCCAAACGCATAACGTTGCCCAGCTCGCGAGTCTGCTTTGTATTTGGCACATTCTGCAGGTGATTGCGTTCTAACCGTCTGGCACGACAGAGCCTCCAGAAGTGGCCTCCTCCCCAGGGTTCCTCTGAGCCTCACAGGTGACCTCAGGCGTCACCAAGCTTTTGCTAGCAGTCCCTTCAAAGTCTCCTAGGCCTTCGTGAACACTCCTAAAAGCCTGCTTAGCTCCTGTCCACTGCCAAGCCAGCAGTGCGTCAGCTCCCACCACTGCGACCACGCGTGACAATCAGCTCATAAGGAGGAAGGGTTTATTTTGGCTCACAGCCTCAGAGGTTTTGTTCACAGTCGTTGGCTTTGTGGCTTTGGGCCTGTGGCAAGACGGGGCTTCCCGGGGACCTGTGTGGCAGGCAGGCAGAGCCGCTCTCCTTGTGACGCTGGGGAGCAAGGAGGAGGAAGAGACTCGTCCCCAGTACTCCTTCCAGGGCATAGCCTGGTGGCCTAACTTCTGCCAGCTGGACTGCACCTCCTAGAATCCCCACCACCACCAGGAGCCGCAGGCTGTGGGCCTCGGGGCACATCGATGGCCCCCGCCCTGACATAGGACGTCTCCCCTGTGGGGCTTCCTTACAGTAGCCTTCCACTTCCACATTTCAAAGTCTGTTATTTATTGCTGCAAAACAATCATCCCAAAGCTTAGATGCTTAAAACAAAATAACCGTTTATTATCTCACCCATTTTCCGTGGGTCAAGAATTAGGGAAGCCTTGGCTGGGGGCCTGCCTCAGGGCCTATGGAGTGGAGGCCCGGGAGGCTTGCCTGCGACCTGCCTGCCCAGTTTCACAATGTCTCACTCACACATGTGGCAGGCGTGGCCGGCTGTGGGCACGAGGCCTCCATTCGCGGACACGGGGCTCCACAGCGCTGCTCCGGGTGCTGGAGGTGGCAGGGGGTTTCTCTGGGAATGAGGGAGGGCTTGTGTCTCTGACCTTGACCTGCCACAGCCCGCCTGCTTCCTGCTGGAGGGGACGGCCCCTCGGGCTGCCCGCAGCAGCCTTGGAGGCCGGCCAGCGCACCCCGTGCATGTGTGTTCTCAGAAGACAGAGGGGAAAAGAAGTCAAGCACATGCAGAGGCACGTGGTGGCTTTGAGGGGTAAGATCCGGGAGGCGTGCCGCCCAGGAAGGACAATAGCTGGTCGGCTGGGACGAAGCCACCCCACTGGCCGACGCGAGGCTCGCCGTGCGCCCGTGTCCACATCTCTAGGCAATGGACTGTTCAGTTTTGAATGTTTTCAGATTTTTAGTTCCATCTAATGTCCTGCTCTCGAGGTTTCTTTCCGGACCCCGAGGCTGCGGTCCAGTCATGCTGTGCTGTGCCCGGTTGCCACTGATCTAGCTGACCCTGTCTCCCAGCTGTGGCCAACGTGTCCTTGCCAAGTTTTTTCCCTGCTATTAAAAAAACAGTTGCTAGGGAGTTCCCTGTGCCTCCCCCTGACCTGCTTGTGCAAGGCCTGCTCCAGGTGCAGGCAGCGGGGAGTTCCTGAACCTCAGAAGGCAGGTGTGGTTGCTTTTAGAAGATAACGCCAGATTGTTTTTCAAACAGGACATAGCAACTTAAATTCTCACTGGGATTTAAAAGAATTTTCTTTGCTCAACATCTTGGTACTGTTTTCACTTTTTGATGAAATATTTTTCCCCTGATAGATGTAAAATGGCACCTCTGGTTTCTTTAATTTCCACCTCTTGGCTTCTGGTGAGGATGACCACTTTTGCCGATTTGGGCTTTGGTTGTTCCTGGTTCTTCTTTTATGAACCTCAGTTTGGGTCTTGGACCTGTTTTTCCATTGGGCTGAGTCTCTCTCTGCCCTGTGCCCTGAGGCAGGGACTCAGTGATGTCACTGATGACAGGAAGGTCTGGTGTGTCTGTTGTGTGCGTTTTGTGTGTGTCAAAGAGGCCTTCCTCAGGGTGCCCCCAGCTGCAGCAGCTCCGGCCCTCACGCCCTGTGCTGCGCCTGCAGGAACAGCAGCATGCACTTCTGGAGGGTATGCCAGAGCGTGCGCTCTTTGAGGGCAAGGATGGTTGTCTGTCTGGTCAAGGATGTGTTTCCTATACTTACAACCCATGGCTTTCTATGGGTACCGAGACCACCAAACCTGGGTGGCCTGACCCTCAAGTGTGTGTCTGGAGAGGGTGTCGAGGCTGGGCGGGGGGTGGGGGCGCTCCCCTGGGCTCCCACCCGCGTCCTCGCAGGAGGTTTGCCTGCGCCTTGCCTTGTGCTGCTCCCCGAGAGGCCCGCTGGCTGCCCGCTGTGGAAGTCCTTGCCGCCAGCCCTGCTCAGCAGCCCCCACGGGGCCTAGCGATTGACTCAAACGACCGCTGGTGTCCTTCCTGGCACTCAGGTGGCTCTGCGTTGCCCAGCAGTTTGGACAGATTGCGAGCGTGCCTGGTCTGGCCCCGGGCGGAGCGTCATTACACTGAAGCTCGTCCACTGCTGTGATGGCCAGAGTCGTCCTCACTTCCTGTGAGCGGCGCTCGGCCTGAGGGACGAGCCACAGCCTGTCGACTGAGCTGGCAACAGGCACCCCTTCTCTCCTGGGCCTGGGCGGCTTCCAGGCTGCCACAGACACCCTGCCCCTGCCTCGGTTGGGGCACGGGCTTTCCTTTCTCTTGGTGAAATACTCGGGTGGAGGAGCCGGGCCACGGGTCAGGGTATGCTGGGAATGGTGCCCCTCTACGCTGGCACAGACGTGAGTGCAGCCCCGTGAGTTTCAGCCCCGGCGTTGGTGTGAGGGGCGCCCCCCTGAGGTCTTAGTTTGCATTTCCTTAACGACCAGTGATGCTGAATGTCGTTCATGAGCTGTGACGTGATCACACATCTTCTTTGCTCAAGTGTCTGTCAAAAGTTTTTGCTTATTTTCTAAACAGCTCGGGCGCCTCGCTGAGCTGTACGAGTCCTTTGTATGTTCCAGATGCAAATCAGTTGGTTGATCCCTTTGGGAATGCTTTCCACCAGCTGTTGACTTCTCATTTTCTTAACAATGTGTTTTGAAGGACTTTGATTGGAATAAGGTCCATTTTATAATCCTTTTCTGTGATAGTGCCTGTTTTCGATGCTGTGTTTGCAAAATCCATGCTGAACACAGGTCAGTAAGAACCTCTGTCCTGGACGTCCTGTGTTGACTTGTCCTCAGGCCTCCGGCCGGCTCGGCGCTGACTCTGCCGTGGGACGTGGGTTGAGGTCCGCCTTACCATTCTTTCCTCATCTGGTTCTCCTACACGCGCGGTGTTTGCTGAGGAGATGGCTGTCCCCTGGTCCTTGGCGCCCCTGCTGGGCTCCTGGGGTCCCTGCCCCTCTCTCTTCGTGCCCACTCGCCCTGTGTCTCACTGACTTCTGCCCTGCTTTCTCTGTTTTTCTTTGGATGTGACTTGCCCCCTTTTCCATTCTGGTTTCTTGTGATGAGAGCTTGGAGCTGGGGGTGTCAGGACTGGGAGTTTCCCATGATGCACTCTTTTAGCTGCACCTCCAGCTTTTGATACGTCATGTTTTTATTTTCATTCGGTTCAAAACAACTTTAATTTTTCTTTTTCACCTTTTCTGTGACCCATGGGTTATATACAGCGTATTAATTTTTCAAGTGTGTGGGTGTTTCCCACTCCCCCTTCTGCCATGGATTTCTAACTAAAGTTCACTGTGGTTGAGAATCTTCTGTGATGATTTGATTCCTTCCAATTGAGTCTGGCTCTGCGGCTCGGGAGGGGTCCCCTTGGAAAGGTGCGCTGCGGGTGGTGGGGCGGTGAGTTCGGTGGCCGTAGTCTGCGCTGGAGGCTGGTGTGTCCTTGTTCTCTTCCCGCCTGCTTGTTCGGGTGTGGACAGTGGGCTGCCGAGTCCTCCCAGGACAACGCTGGGGGTCTGTTCCCTGCTAAGTCTGCAGCCCTCTGTGTGATCCCGCCGTCCGGGGGACACCTTGCCGTGGGCTCTGCTGTGTGTGGCGGTGGCCGCCCGCGGCTCTCTTCCCTGCACAGGAGACGGGGGTCCGTGCTCACCCCTCTCCTCCTGCTGGGCTCTTGCGAGGCCATGCTTTTGATCTTCCTCCTGCTGGCAATCCTTGGGCTTGGCGATGGATTTGTTTAGGTCCTCCCTGGGTCCCACCTACCCGTTGGTGCCCTGTGTCCACACTTGCTCCTCCGGCTGGTCTAACTGAGTGATGTTTTGGTGATGCCATCTTATCTCCGATACTGTCTGAATCCTGTTGTTCAGTGTTGACGGCATCGGTTTCCAGGCTAGACCCGCTGCCTTCCAGGAACGGAAAGACTTCTGCACAGCTCAGCCACGCTCAGGGCCCAGGATGTGACGGGCGGTCATTTGGGTTAGACGAGGTGGCCTGGGTGCAGCCCTTGGGATAGGGCGGTGCCCTCGTGACCAGAGACGCTGGGCAGGTGGCTGCCTCCTTTCCTTTCACGTGCCTGTCTTATTATTCGGGGCAAGTGTGCCCTCCGATTGCCATCTTGGCATGGGTCTACCTTAGCTGCTTTCGCACTCGCGTCTGCTCACGACAAGTGTCTGTGGCAGTGATTGATTTTGCCTTTGGGGGGGTCATTTTTCGGTCTGAGTATTTGGTCTCTTGTGGTTTGTGACCCACTGTGCTCGCTGGGTCCTTATTGTTGGGAATGTCTTGGGGCCTTGCCTGGGATGCAGGTGAGATTCTTGGGAACGGCTGGACACTTGGAGCCGGGTTTCGAGCCTTCTCCGGCCTGTGGGGAGCTGGCCCCGGTGCGCTGGCTCCTCGTGCATTGAGTTCCCACACCTGTGGGTGGGTGTCCAGGGGCTGCTGTGCTTGCCCCAGCCCTGCCGCCGGTCAGCGCGACTTCACAGAATCTGGAGGCCAGCAGGCTCCACGCCCCCTTGCTCTCACTGTTGTGCCCTTGGAAAGGCTGTGCCGCGTTTGACAGTTTGCATTTCAAAAAAAAGTCTATGACCAACTTATAAACTTCCCTCACCGCTGAGATCCTGATTGGAATTAGACTATAACTATCAGTAAATTTTGGGAGAATCATTTTTTGGTGCAGAGTCTATCTCAAGACATGAACCACCACTGTATAATTCGGTCTCCGTTAGTGTCTTTCAAGGAAACTTAAATTTTCTCATCAGGTGATCGCCTGTTTTTGTTAGATTTATTTGTAATTTCCTTAGAATTTTGGTTGCTACTATAAAATTCTGTTTCTTGCATACAGAAATGTAATTTTAATTGATTTTAAAAATTCTGCCCACCCTGATGAACTATTGATTCTAATAATTGCCTTGTGGATTGTTTGGTGTTTTATGTAGATAATCTCCTCTAAAAATGTTTTGATTTTTCATTTCCAAATCTTTAACTTCGCGTTTAATTTTTATTTCAATTCATTTTTCCGGCTTCGTTGCTCTGCCCTTGAATCCCCCTTCAGTTTTGGTGACAGCCGGCACCCTTGTTTCACTTCCGATTTGTAAAAACAGCTTTATTGAGGCATAATCTACACACTGTGGACCCACCCATTGTAAATCTGATGATTCTGGTACACTGATAGAGTTGGGCCCGTTTACAGTTAATTCCCCACTTTTGTCCTTGATCCTGGACGCACACTGACCTATGTCATACCCAAGGTCCAGATCCATGGTGGCAGGAGACCCAGCTCAGGGGAAAGTGCCATTCACCCCACAGTGCGGGCAAGAAGAGGGTCCCGGAGGGGTGGCACGTGCGGGGCGGAGCTGCCCAGCTCAGTCGCCCTTTTCCTCAGTGTCACCCAGGGCCTGGGGTCTGGTCCAGCAGCATCCAGATGCTCCTCCCAATGTAGGGGGCAAACTGGGGGCAGGCAGTGGGGACAGCGGGGTCCACCCAGGTGCAGGGGATGGGCACTGTGGTGTTTGTACACCGTGGAGCATGTGTGTGCCACTGGAGGAAAGAGACCAGAGGGACATGCCGTGGGCACATGTTAGCACACCCGCGCTCCCTGGGAAAGGTGGGGGACACCATGCACATGTGTGCATGAAGTGCAAAGCATGTGTCACTCACGTATTTCATACACATTATATATATGCGTACACATGTACGTGCGTCTGTACAGACACCCTTTAAGAATCCATGCATGTAATAAGACAGAGGGTGCATTGAAGTCTCCGATGAAAAGGGCGACCTACCATTAGCCAAGGGGTGCGGTGGGCCTGGCCCTCGGAAGTGCCTGACGTGGAAAACGAAACAAAACAAAACAAAACAGAAATCTAGCTTTTCAGCAACTCCGTAGGGACATCGGGGACTGAGTGTGTGACCCTGAGGGTACAATCCAGAGGCTCTGACGGGCGTGGCTGTCCTCGGAGGCGCTAGCACAACTCTGGGCCCTGCTGTGGGGTCCTCCTCATCCATTCTTAATGCCCTCCACCCCCTGTTCTGCCTCGGTCCCGTAGCACTGGGGCGAGCAAATGCTGTTTGACTCTGTGAAATGTCATCTACTACTGTGCCGACGGGAATCCAGTCCTGTGCTGACAGCCGCCAGGGTGGTGTGCGCACACCGCGGGTTCCTCGCTCTTGATTTACTCTTTAAATTTTCTGAAGCATATCCCCTGGTAGCTTCCCCAGAAAGGTATGAGAAAAGCAGATTGGTGTTCTGGAGGAGTCGAGTCCAAGATGGAGGTGGATTTCCATGAGAAAAGACGTGGCGCGTGCGCCCTGATGTGTGGCTGTCGGTGTGGAGGTGGAGACGAGGGATATCATTCCACTTCCTTTTCTTTTTTTTTGTTTTAGGCTTTCAATTTTGGAATAACCTTAGATTTACCTGAAAGTTTCAAGATAACACACAGTTTGTGTGTCCTGTGCCCAGGTTTCTCCATCATCAACATTACGTTTCTACGTTTGCCAAAACTAAGACGATGACCTTAGTGTGTGACTGTTGACTCCAGGCTTTATTTAGACTGCACCAACTTTTCCGTTATCCCCCTTAGATTCCAGAATTTGATCTGCTGCCGCACGGCCTTTGGATGTCACGTCTCCTCCTCGGCTCTGGATGTGTCTCTGTGACGCAGGCAGCCTCCAGGAGCACTGGCCAGCCACCCTGGACTGCTCTGCATTCCAGGCTTTGCCCACGACTGGACAGCTCACAGGTGTGCAGAGAGTGCAGCAGAGGTGAGGTGCCTTTGTGGCCTCGTTACTTCAAGGGCTGTGCTGTCCCCAGGACACCCCGGCATGTGAGACCCCTGTCAGTTTAGAAGCATCTGCCAAGCTCCTCTCTGGAAATGCAGCCAGAGTCCAGCAGCAGAGGACCTGGATTGTGCCCTGTACATGCACCTGCCTGCAGAGACCCCCGGGGCGCAGCAGAAGCAGACGGCCAGCTGCGTGCAGGAGGGGACACCTGGACGGGCCAGGTGGCTTGTGGAGGTGCGGCAGCTCTCCTGTGTCCAGAGACCCGTCTTGTGCACACGACACTCCATTTCAACGGACTTCTCTTTTATTCCAGAAGGGATGGTGGACATCTGTGAAGGCAGCCAGAGGGGTGACGGGCGTGGGCGGCGTGCGCTCCGTCCTGTCTTGATGCCTGTATTTTGGGCACTAAGAGCCTCCCTTCATTGGGAAGCAGGCTGGCTCCCCGAGATGTGCACCTGCAGGTTGTGGGCACAGGGGGCGGCCCCCCACTCCCCCGGGGACACGCTTCCTTATCCATTGATCAGTTGACAGGCGCGGGCTGTTGGGGCTGCTGTGAATAATGCTGCCATGAGCACCCGTGTACAAGCTCCCAGCGGGCAAAGCACCGGCTCTCTGGAGTCCCTGCCTAAGAAGGGGCTCCGGGGCGTTGGCCTCTCCTGGCTCAGCACCGAGGCGCTGCCCAGCGGGGCCGTTCCACGGTGAGGGCGTGGCTCCACCGCGGAGCACCAGCACCTGTCTGTTGTGGTGTTTTGATTCTGGCTGTCCAGCGGGGTGTGGAGACGGAGTCGTGTTGTGCTTTTGACTTGTATTTCTGATTGCTGATGATGTTGAGCATCTTTTCATGTGCTTGTTGGCCATTTGTACGTCCTCTCTGGGGACTGTCTGTTCAGATCCTTTGTCCGTTTCCCGGCTGGGTGGTTTACCTTTCTATCATCAAGTCGTCTGAATATTCTGGGCACACGTGCCCTATCAGATCCGCAGGCTGCATGGATGCCCCCTCTCGGGTTTGCCTTTTCATGTTCTTAGGCGCCTTTGATGTCAGAAGGCCTCAATGTCGTGAAATCTGATTTGTCCTTTTTCTCTGTCATGTGTGCTTTGGGATGCTGCATCTAACAAGGTGTGTCCAACCAGAGTTCACAACGGCTTACTCCTGTGTCTTTTCCTAGGGGTTTATGTGTAGCCCTCATGCGGAGGTGGACTTTTGTGTGTGGTGTGAAATTCACACCCAAGTTAAGCCTTTTGCATGGGGATGTGCGGTTGGCTGGTTTTCCTGGGGCACGCACGGGTCTCTGCCCAGCCTTTCTCGACTCTTTGGAGGGGCCTTTGCAAGGCCCGGGGTTGTCTTCTGGACGTGCTCTGCTCGTGTTTGCTCAGCAAGGATTTAGGAGAGTTTCTGCAGACTTGGGAGTCTCTTTCCTCCGGGTCCCGCTCCTCGCACATCTCCCTCCTTCAGCTCCTGCTCGTCTGCGGGGTTCACCTGGCCCACTAGTGCTGCAGGCCTGGCTGTGGCTTTCTGCTTGAGTGTTAGCTTTTGTGTGCTGTCCAGGCTGGAGGCTGGCGTCAGGTGGCCAGCCATGTGCGTGCACCTCTCACCCTGTGCCATTCTTTCTTTCAGGGATGAAATCATCTCTACTTTTGTTTTGATTTTTAAAAAAATTATACTCCCTGCAAATATTTATTTTTAAAAAGAATAGAGAGTCTATTTTTGTTAGCTGGATTCAGGATTCAGATGCCCGCTGTGACGCCGTCACCGACAGTTGCTTGTCTTACTCTGTGGGTTCACTGGACTCATTTTCTCTTTCCTCCCTTAGATGTAATACCTCAACTTGCATTTGCTGTTTGAAGGCACCCCTTGTGCTCCCTCCAGACACTGCTGGAGGCTTCGGAAACTCCTCTCGATACAGCGGGACACATTCGTGATCTGTGAGATTTATTTTTCTCTTCATTACCTCATCTCTTCTGGAGTCCTTCATCTTTCAGGTCCCAGATGGACACTGTTCCTTTGTCTATGCCAGCTGGATAGGCTTCCTCACCCCGGGGGCTTCCCATCAGGCTGCTCCTGTGCTGGGTTCCCTGCTCGCTAACCCCCTGCCTTCCCTTTGGCTTCCTTACTCAGTTTTACGCAGAAACCCTGCCCCGTAGTTTAATGAAATTGGTAGATAACAGGTAAGCCTCTTGAAACCTCACGTGTTTGAAAAGATGCTCTTCCTCTGGGAGAACTGACGGTCTGGAGGGCTATACAATTGTCTTGGGGGTAGATTCTTGAGGATTCCACCTTGCCGTGCTGTCTTGGAGATCTGGTGTTGTTTTGTTTAGAAGTTGGAATAGATGCTTGACCTTGATCGTTTCCCCTGAGGACATTTTCAGATTTGGGGGTCAGGGTACATTGGCACTGGCTGCTTCCCCGCCTGGACATCTGCCCTTTCACCACGAGTCCCGGTGCCCAGTTTCCCAGGTGGTCCTGGGGCACACCTCTCTCTGCGCTGCTGGTTTTGACCTGCTGACCTTTTTCTTTTCACAGCTTGCTGATTTTCCCTAGATAGTCACCATCGCTGTGCTCTACCTAGGGGACGTCCTGTCTCCCTGTGGCTCGCCATTTCTCCAGCCTCCTCTGGGTTTGCAGCGGCTGGTGCTGGCTCTCTGGAGTTTCCTGTGCACAGGGCGTTAGGCAGACTGACGGCCTTCTCCAGGGTCTTCTGACCTGCCCTGCCCCCTGCTCAGCATGTGGTAATAGACAGACAATGTGGGCTCTTTCCCGGGTGGGCAGTGCCTCCAGGCGGCCGTGCCCCGCGCCCCGCGCCCCGAGGTGCTGCTCTCCTGGTGGTTGTTTCTGCACCCTGCTGCTGTCCACGGGGACGCGCCTGCCCTTCCTTCATGGGTGCTTGCGCTCGGCCGTTCTGCACGCGTGACGGCTGCTTCAGGCTGCTGGGTGGTGGTTCTGCGGCCCACATTGCTGCAGGTGACTGCGTCTCTTCGGGAGGGACTCTTGTCTGTGGTGGTCCTTTCCTGTGATGCCTCGGCTGGTCTGGGTGTTAGGCAGTGCTCGTAGAAGGAGTTTGGAAGCGTTCCCTCTGCTTCTGTCTTCTGAAAGGAATTTCGGAGAATTGGTATGATTTCTTCCCTGCACGTTTGGAAGGATCCGCCAGGCGGGTGTTTGGGAATGTGTGGGGCCTTCTGTTTGGGAAGGGCCCTGATGACCGTTTTCTTAATAGACGTGGGCCTACTAAGACGAGGCATCTTTTCTTGGGGGAGTTTTGCTAGGTTGTATCCTTCAAGAAGCTGAGTACACAATCAGTTGTCCGTTCCTTCCTTTGTTATCCCTTTCCTGTCCAGGGGTCTGCCGTGCTGTCCCCTCCTCCATTTTTGAGACCGGCGGCTTTGTCTTCTCTGCTCTCCTGGTTTTCCTGGTTGGAGGAGCCCAGCCTTTCCATTGCAGTTGTGGTTTGATGTACCTGTTCTCGGTCTCACTCATTTCTGCTCTAACCTGTAAGTTTTCTCCTGCTTGCTGGAGATTTAATTTGTTCTTCTTTTCCTGATTTTTTGGATATAGAAGCTTCCATTACAAATCTTAGATCTTTCTTTTTTTTCAGACACATACATTCACAGCTTCACTGCAGCCCATGATTTTTTATAAGTTGTATTTTCATTTTGTTGAAAATATTTTGAGTTTCTCCTGAGATGACTTCTTCCACACACATGTTGTTTAGAAGTGTGCTGTTTCAACTCCAAGTACTTGGGTGTTTTCTAGAGGTATTTCTGCTGCTTTTAGCACACTGTTGTCTGAGAACAGATGTTGACTGGGGTCCTCTAGATTTGGTAAGTCGTGCTCTATGTTCCCGAGAGGGCTCTCTCTTGGTGAGTGTTCACGTGGCCACCTGCTACTGTTGGGGGAACATTCTGGAAGTGCCAGTTGGATTCAGCTGATTGAGGGTGGCGTTCAGCTCAACCTTGTCATCACTGAGACTCTGCCTGAGGAATCTGTTCGTTATTGTAGAAGATTGTTGAAATCTCCAGCAAAAGAGCGGATTCATCTTTTTCTTCTGGCATTTTTTTTAAACCAGTTTTTGCCTCGTGTTTTGACATTTTGCTCTTATGCCAGCACACATTAGGGGTTGCTGCTTGGCATTCTAGCTGTGTCTAGCTGACTCCTTTGTTACTGTGATGTCTTTCCTTATCCCCAGTAAGTTTCCTGGCTCTGAACTCAGCTTTGTCTGAAGTTAAGGCAGCTGTTGCGCTGTCTGTTCAGCCTCAGCACAGTGTATTTTCCTCTATTGCTTTACTTCTAATTTACTCATGTTTTTGTGTTTAATGCGGATTTCTTTAGACAACACTTAGTTGGATCTTTTTTTTTTTTCCAATCCACTCTTAAGTCACTGTCTTTTACTTGGTATATTTAGACCATTTACATTTAAAGTGAGTAGTGATAGGTGATAGACCTGAATCAGAATCCTTCATATTTGTGATTATTTGCTATTCGTTGCTCCTGCCCTTCATCTGGGTCCTCTTTTTGGCTTTCACGTTCCCCTTTCTCTGGCTTCAGTTGAGTGTTTCAATAATTCATATGGTTTAATTTTCTCTTTTCTTAACATACCAGTTATACTTTTAAACACATTTTCAGGTGATTGCACTACGGTTTATAACACACATCTACCAGGACTTCAAGGCTACTCCCAAGACACACTCCCCCGCCTTATAGGTGAGCGCATGCACAGTTAGGAGTTTTCCCAATTCCTCTTCCCACTGTTACAGCATTGTGGTTGTTATTTACTTATAAACTGTATTCCAAATCCATTATTGCTATTATTGTTTTGAACAAAGTGTTGTCTATTAGATGTGCCAGAAAAGGAAAAGTGATTTTCTTTTAGCTTCCTTTATGGCTTCTTTCATATACTTTCTCTAGATCTGAGTTTCTGACATGTATTTTCCTTTTCTTTGAATAATTTAACATTTTTTTTCTCCAGTGCAAATCTACTGGCAACAAATTCCTCAGTTTTTGTTTGTCTGAGGAAGTCTTTATTTTTCCTTCATTTTTGAATATCTATGTGGCTGAATACAAAATTCTAGGTTGGTAATATCTTTCCTGCCACACTTTAAATAGCTCACTGAATATTTTCACTGGTTTCTGAAGAGATGTCTGATTGTGATTTTTATCTTTATTCCTCTTCGGGTAAGGTGATATTTTTTTTACCTTGGCTTCTTTAAAAATCTCTTCTTTGTCTTTGGTTTTCTGCAGTTTGATGCCTAAGGATAGATTTTTTTTTTTTTGGTTGGGGTATTCATCCTGCTTGGCATTCTCTAGGCTTCTTGGATTTATGGTTTGTTGTCTTTCATTAATTCTGGAAAATTCTCCATCATCATCACTTTGGTTTTTTTGGTTCCTTTCTATTTTTCTTGTCCTGGTATTCCCACTCCCATGTTACTCATGTTAGAGGTGTCCCACATTTCCTGGACGTTGTTTTCTCCCCACTCTTCCTCTCTTTGCATTTGGGTTTTGGAAGTCACTACTGACCTCTCTGCAGGCTCACCTTGTGCCGTCCTTGGTGGGCCTGCGGGAGTCACTCCTCATGCTAGAGTGTTGCTATCTTATGACGTCTCCCACGCCTCACCTGCGTTGTCTGCTTTCTCCTTGAGCCCTTATCAGAACTGCCTTAGATCCCCAGTCTGATGATCCCATAGACTGTCATGTCTGAGTCTGGCTCTGATGCTCTCTCTCCAAATTGTTTGATTTTGTTTTTGGTTTTGGTCTTTTAGTCTATCTTGTAATTTCTGGTTGAAAGCCAGACATTTATGCAAAAGGAGCTTAGACAGATGTTTAGAGTGAAGTTCTGTGTTTTCCAGGCTAGGATTTAGGCTATATTGGTGGTTTGGTGTAGCTGTAGGTGTCAGAGGCCAAACTTTCCTTTGATGTCCTTGTGTTTTTCTCTGCTAATATACACATATATTATCTATGTCTTCTTTTCAAATGCAGTTCAAGACATTTGATCCTCTCTTAACCATCAGGAACCGCATTGATGTGGCAGTAAGGCGTGGCATGGGGGAAGCATTCAGAGTCCTGTGACTAGCTAGGTCATTTAATGAGGCTGTGACCTTCAGGTCATAGCTCTGACCTTCAGGAATGCTTCTCAATTGTCCTCTTTTCCTGCCCTTAGGTGAGATGACCTGCCTGTTTGGATTTAGGTGTTTTGGTGAATGAACTGCCCTTTATACATACCTTCAACCAATTTTGCTCTTTTTAGCACCCCCTCTTTTCTTCAGAGTTGGGTGATGCCTTTAATCTCTGGGAGCTTCTGAGGTCCAGCTGCCTCCTGGAGAGTAGGCTCCAGCTTTCCTGACTGTGCTACGCCACAGGTACCAGTTCGTCCGTTTTCCATCTTTCAGTGTCTAGTTTTCTCTTTCCTCTGGGGCTGTCTTCTCTCGTTCTCTATCCTTATGGGTTCTGCCTTTTCAAAATGTGACTTTAGTGAAAAAATAGAGAAAAATGCATGTTTCGACATGACACATCTAAGTGTAAATCTCCTCTTGCCAATCTCAGTGTCTTTCTACTTATGCACTGGAATGACCCCTGAACAATTTCTTAGAGAAACTCTGGATTTTGGATGGATAATTTCCCACAGATGCTGCCACTCACTTTATCACCCTCTCAATACCATCGGTTGGCAGGCACTGAAGATTTGGTGTGTGGTAGATATCAAGCTAAACCACGCACGTGCATCATCTCTTTTAAGACCTGCCAGAACTTTCCAGGGCAGAGCTGTCATTATACTCTCTCCCACAGAGCAGGACCGTGTGGAAGGCTCAGGTGACACCTTGCTGGTCACACAGCTGCTAAATGGAGCCAGACAACTCAGCTCAGCACTCGGTACTGTGGAGGCAGATCCCCAACTTGGTGAAGGACTAAGATTAATGATCATTCAAATACTGTTTATTAAAATAAAGACTAAGTGAAGTATGCAACCCCGAATCCCTGCTGCTGTTGTCCCCATGGGGCTGTGTCATCCTTCAGCGGTCTCAGCGCCATTTGCACAGAGGCTGCGGGTCCGTGAGCTGTCCTGGAGGCCGCTGCGGAGCTTCTGATCTGAGTAATGGCAGGCCGCAGGCTTTTGAATGATGTTGTCATCGAGGAACATGAAAAGTGGCACGCATGGTATTTGCTGGAAGGAATCAGTAAGACAGCAAAATATTAGCCCAAGTGCACGCACCACACAACAGGGCCGACCGGGAGACCCAGAGCTCACATCCTCCTTGCTTCCTGGTGCTCCTAGGGGGCAATGGGTGTCTGCAGGACGTGTTGGCCTGCTGGGGAGAGCACAGAGGCTCACTCCCCAGGTCTGCCTGAGTCTTATGGGGCATGCCCCGTGACAGATAGTGTGACATTTTGTCTCAAACTGTGGAGACTTGCCTGTCGGGCAAGGTGTGGGCGAGGCCTTTCCCAAACCCCTGTGGGAGAACTGCACTTGGTAACGGGCGCCTGCCAGGGGCCCATGAGGCAGGGCCATTGCTGTGCCTCCTCAGGTGGCTGCAGGCCACGGGGCTGCCCTCGTTGTCCTTGAGTCTCGTTAGGTCCTGCTTCCTTAGAGAAACCAGCAGTCTCTGTCTCCTCCTGGGGGTTAACTGTCAGCAGCGAGAATGCCGCAGCCTGCGGCCACGGCTGGGGACAGCTGTGATTCTCAGCGTCAGCCAGGACAGAACTCAAGTCTCCTGCCGGGTCTCCCTAACCTCATGGCCAAGCAGAGGAGGTGACAGCTCCCTGGCAGGCTTGGGGGCCTTTCACGTGCTCCTCCACCTGGTCAGAGTGACATGGTCCCTCAAGCTGGCCGGGCTTCACAGCAGGGCATGGTGGCCTGAGCTGCCGCCCGGGGCCACGCTCCCTCCTGTCATTCCTGGAAGGCGCTGCTCTCTTGGGAGGTCGCGGAGTTTCCAGGTCCTCACTGCACGTCTCGGGTCCTCACCAGCAGATGCTGGGCTCTGAGAGTGAGGGGTGCAGCTCACGTGGGGACACCATCGTCCCTGAGATGGCAGGCAGTGCTCGACCTGCAAGCTGCGGGCTTTGCTGCCCCTGTGGACACTTGAACACGGCTTTGTCTTCACTCCCTGGGGCACTTAGGGGCAGGAAGGAGGCTCAGTGTCGTTCTTGAAGGCTTTCCGGACACAGCGAGTGCTCAGTGCTCGGAGCTGGTCAGCACAGGAGCCAGGAAGGCACCAGGTGAAGCCAGTGTCCTCTGAGGACACCGAGGAGAGACCTTCTGGTGACGCAAACACAAGCCACAGCTTGTTCATTAAGCAGGTGACAGGGAAGGAGGGCGTTGGTTGGGCTCCCGCCTGGGCAGACATGTTCACCTGCCACAGCCACTGCCCCACTGGGCCTCACCTGGGCCTCTGTCTTCCTCCCACCTGGCCCTTCCTTTTCCTGGGCCTCCTCTGTGTGGCCCGCCCCTCTCCCGAGACATCCTTCCCATGTTTTCTGCCTCGCCGGGCCTCTCCTCGACTTCCTGACAGGAGAGAGGTTTCCCTGGGGCAGGCACGATCCCCCAGGTGACACTGCTCTGAGCTATTGCCCTGCTGCCAAGGGGCCCCGGGCACAGCACACCCACATGGAGCCTCCCCAAAGATGGCCTTGGTGCAAGCTGCCCGAAGGCGGCACCGTCCTTGGCTGTCCTTGGAGCTGATGGCATCACCAAGTCCCCTCAGGCAGGTGGGAAGAGGACCTGCATGTGCCCAGGCCGAGGAAGGCCTTCTGGAGACTGGCCTTGCCAGTTCTGCCCCTCGAGGGCCGTCACCAGGTTTCCCACTGAAGAAGTAATGTCAAAACCTTACTTAAAATACCTGAGTGATTTACTTGCAAAACTAAAGAGGAATGGAAAAAATTCAAAAGGCCCAGCTGACGAAACTTACAGCAGAAGATGTTCCGAGGCTGTGCTCAGAGAGCAGTCCCCCGGCACATGGGGCCTGTTCCCACCAGAGTCCTGGCTTGGGGGTCACGTTCCTGAGCTGGGCCACCCACTAGAACAGGCACCTCGATGTCAGCAAGAACCCCTGTTAATACCCTCGCCTCCGTTTCCTCCAGAGGGTCCAGAAATCCGCTGATTGGGCAGACGAGATGCGCTCACTGGGAGCCTGCCAGCCGGGGAGCCCTCGCTGCACGGATGAAATCACTCGAGGGTGGGGGCGAGGGGCTGGGAGAAGAGCTGGCCGTGATTTTGGAGGGAGGTGATGACCAGGGGTAGCAGCGATCAGGACGGGGAGACCAGGACGATGCACGCGCTGGTGTGTGAAGCAGGCCTCCCCCCTGTTGAGGCGGCCTGGGTTTTCTCCTAGAACACAGTCCAAGGCAGCTCTTGCTGAATCAGTGAGCTCAGGTCCCTGTGTCCCCAGGTGTGCTTTCTAGGTAGCTGGCGTGTCTTCGAGGCGTGGCCTCTGTAGTTGTTTTACACGAGGCTGTACTTCTCAGCCTGGTCTAGGGTCACCCTTAGGATCACAGGAGTCTGTGTTCTCAGTCCCCGGTCCACGCCGCCAGCCGACGTGTCTGTAGCTACGATGGGGGTCACTGGAGTTTCGCAGGTTCTCTTGAGTTTCACCTGTTGGATTATTTGGTGAGATGGTGGCTGAGTAACAGAGATTTGGACCTGGGGATCGGATGTGAGGGCTTGTACTGATGTTTTGTGTGGGAGGTGTCTCTGCCATGCCTGCCTGACCCAGGGGCTGTGGTCTTCCAGCTGCCTTGGAAGATTATCTGCATCGGGAGCATCCTTAGAAATCTGGAGGGCCTTGGTGCGGATGACTCTCCAGTAGCCTAAGGAAGGCTGGTTTCCCTGTGATTGGGAGACAAATCTGAGGATCAGTACCTGACACTTGGACCACGGTGCTGTTGGTCAGCAGGACATGTGTGTTCCCGCCGCACACCTGTGGTCACAGGGTGGAATACGAGATGGGGGATCCTGCTCCCAGAGGTGAAGGGCTGCTGGTCACCAGCTCATGGAGGGAGAGACGGTGAGCTCAGCAGGAACTTGGCCACGGCTGCAACTTTGTGATGAGGTTCAGGGTTCTTGAAAGTCAGGGTTCCTTGTAAAACACGAGTGGCCTTCAGAATTCTCTGGAAGGGCAAAGCTGATGTGCAGGGTAGGGTGGGATTTTTTCCAAGCCTCACAAGGCCAGTTTCAGGGACTGGAGAGACAGGGGCATCCCCCGGCAGGGTGACGGCAGGCCCGCTGGAGATGCCCAGGGAGGCCCTGTGGTGGACTCTGGTCTACACCCTTGCTTCACCCTTGCTACTGTCAGAGGACAGTGTTGGGACCAGTGAGGTCAGCACCAGTTCCTGCTCAGCCATTTTTGTGACGTTTCCCACCAAGCCTGTCTTCCTGATGGGCGATTTCAGGTGCAGGGCCTGCAAGGTCCCCTTTCTGGAGTTCTTCGGCAGCCGCGAGGCCCAGGGTGAGATGGGCACGGCCGCCCCCCTGCAGCCTGTAGCCCGCAGCCAGGTCACCACGAGTGTGTTCCGGTCTGGAGCCAGGTTTTGCTGCCCAGGAATCCGCTTCTGTGCAGTATAGGCAACGGGGCCTCCTGCGACTTCGGTGGCTTGGTGGCCTCCAAGAGCATTTCCTTTAGCACCCCCATAGACGCCTGCGCATGGTTCTACCCATGTAATGCTCCCAGGTCTCCAGGAGTGCCTGGACCTGAGCTCTACTTCAGCTGGGCTCCCTGCTGACCCCACTGTTTTCCGGGACCCTCAGTTCATGCACCTCCCCTGGGGTGCGTCCTATCGGATTTATTTTAGGCACGGAGACTTTCCCAGAGGACACTAGCAACCGTGAGGTCTCGCTTCCACGGGCGGCATAACTCAGCAGGTTCCAAGGTCCTGCAAGGGCGTAGGGAGGGGGGACGCTGGACACATGAAGAGCTGGCATGAGGCGATTCTGCCTGCTGGGGAGCGTTGTTCCCCAGGGAGCGGCGAGGACCGCACAGCAGGAGGGACACTCAGGAGGTTCTAGGCCTCTGTGCTCAGCTGGCCCGGCCCCTGCTCTGCAGCAAGGTGGCCTGGGCTTTCCGCGAAGCCTGCAGGAAGCCGTGGTCTGTGTGGAGCCATGAGGCTGAGGCACAGCCCAGGGCTGTCCACACAGGGACCCGTGCTGGGAGGTCACTCAGGTCCATGCTGGGAGGCTGTCCTGGGGCTGGTTGTTGGAGCTGGTGCATTGCAGGGTTTTCAGCAGAAGGGCCCTGGTGCTCGGGAGCCACGTCATGGAAATGTGGCTATGTCAGAAAATTGAGGACCCCGTTGTCTGAAGTAACTGACTCGAGGGACTGAAGGCCCTTAGGACCTTGGCTGGGGGCTCGCGTTATTTAGAGGCTTCTATTTTTTAATTTAATTTATTTTTATTTATTTTTTTGGTACTGGGGATTGAACTCAGGGGCACTTGACCACTGAGCCACATCTCCAGCCCTATTTTTTTAAAAATATTTTTTAGTTGTAGATGAACACAATACCTTTATTTTATTTATTTATTTCATGTGGTGCTGAGGATTGAACCCAGTGCCTCACACATGCTAGGCAAGTGCTCTGCCACTGAGCCACATCCCCAGCCCTATTTTGTGTTTTATGTAGAGACAGGGTCTCACTGAGTTGCTTAGCGCCTTGCCATGGCTGAGGCTGGCTTTGAACTCATGATTCTCCTATCTCAGCCTCCCAAAGTGCAGGGAATAGAGGCGTGCACCACCACGCCCGGCTATTTAGAGACTTCTAGAAGGCCCCCAGGCACACTGTGCAGATGTGCGGTGGCCTCCGCAGGAGAACTTGGGGTTTACTTTGGGAAGGGCACCCGTCTATTAGACCTTGTTGGTCCTCAGGGCTGCTTGACTCCAGGACCCTGTTCCACACGAACACCATCTACAGGATGCACAGGATCGGAGAAATCAAGGCCAATGTCCAACACTGGTGTCTTTCAGCCAGGGATCCGACCACACACTCAATTGCACTAGCAATGTTCAAAGGCTGGCAGTTCCTGAAGGGCCTCGATCCTAGGAAAGAAACTGGATGTGGGAATTCAAAGAGGTGGGGCTGAACTGGGGGCTCCTTCACTGTGACAGGGCACTAGGGCCCCCAGGGGCTTGGGGCCCTCTACGCTCCTGGGCCAGCTCTATGTTCTGCTGCTCAGGGCACTCTCGCTGCCTGACCCCAGTGCTCACGAAGGGGACATGTGGTCGCGTTGTTTGGTAGCAGAAGTGACTTCCTTCATTCTGTGTAGTGGAGAGAACCCCGCTTGCTGTGTGGTGGGCCGCGGGAGCGGAGGTCCTCAGACCTTGGGCTGCATGCCTCCTGAAGGCCTGTCGGAGCACCCGTTGCTGGGCCTCCCCTCCAGGGCGTGCTGGAGAGCTCGTGATGAGCCTGAGGAGCCTCACCTGCGTCCGGCGTAGGACCACAGGTTGAGAACCTCTGCAATGCAGTCGAGAGTCTAGGCTCCCAGCGGAATTGCTGAGCACCGTGAAACCCTGGGGAGCGCCATCTCTGCCCCGTCACCTCCTGGGTTAGGGAGGTGACTGGAGGGTGGCTCCCATCCATTCCAGCGAGTGTCCTCACTTGGTTATTGTGTGGCCGTCCTCCCACCCCACAGTCCCAGGAGGCTCCCACTGCAGCCCTGCCCCGGAGCATCTTGGTCCCCACAGAAGCCCAAGTGGCATCTCCGGGCACCACGCCCCGTGATCCTGGAGCTGACATTCCTCACTTCACCCCTTTTCTCCAGCAGGAAAGCACTCGGTTCGGAGTCCCCGTCCCCAGTTTGAATCCCTAGCTTTCCGTCACTAGCCACACTCACCCGTGAAACCCTCTCCTGGATCCCCCGCCTTCCGAGAGCCCTGCTGACGGCAGCCAATGGACAGCCACAATTTTTGTCTTTTTTCCCCTTTGTGGAAAACCACGGCCCCTATTCTCCATCAAGGTGAAACTTTCTGAAATCAGGTTTATTTTTCTCCCTGTAGCAGCAACTAAAAAGTCCAGTGTCCACTCAGGAGGGAGAGGGGGACTGGGGCGTGCCCGTGGTGTTCATCCCCCTCCTCCTGGGAACCGACCGCTGCACCTGCAGGGCACCCTCCAGCAAGGACATCGGGGGCCAGAGAGGAGGGAGCGTGCAGGACCTCTGCCCAGGGCAGCCCCGCCGTCCAGCTCATCTCTGGCTCTGCCCTCCCAGACCCTGGGCTGCAGCGCCATGGATGTGGCCGTCCCTCCAGGAAGGCTGTGCCCTCCGGGCTCTTCTGGCTGGCTGGTAGCCACAGCACCAAGGGCCTGTGCCCTACTGCCCTGCCCCTCCCTTGTCCCTCTCTGGCCTGTTTGGACAGTCTGTTGACCTTCACAGACTGTGGACACATCCGCGTCACCAGGGAGAAAGAGTCCTCCCTTGTCTTCCCGGGTGCTAATGTCAGACTGGCCCCAGAGCTGTTCCTGCTCAGACAGGTCAGGACATGAAGGCACCTGACAATGGGGCAGGGCAGAAGGAAGGCTCCTCGGTGGCTGCAAGGCCCGGCGCAGCTCTGGCTTCCCTCCCTCTGCGACCCCAGGCCCTCCGTTCAAGCTCCCACAGGCTTTGCCATTATTCATTCCTGGGGAGCTGAAGCAGCAACTCAGCGCCGAGAGCTGTCGTTCAAAATCGTCACTTCCAGGGGGATTCAGAAATCATTACCAGGTCCCGAGGGGCATGCGCGTGTGCATACGCATGCGTGTGTGTGAGCGTGCTCGTGTGTGCATGCGTGTGTGCGTGCCCGTGTGTGTGTGCGTGTTTGTGTGTGTACGTGTGTGCCTGTGTGTGCGCGCGTGTGCATGTGTGCCCGTGTGTGTGCGTGTTTGTGTGTGTGTGCCCGTGTGCATGTGTGTGCATGCGTGTGTGCGCGCGTGTGTGCCCGTGTGCGTGTGTGCGCGCGTGTGCCTGTGTGTGCATGTGCCTGTGTGTGCGTGTGGGTGCGTGTGTGCCCGTGTGTGCGTGTGCATGCGTGTGTGCACGCGTGCGTGTGTGCCCCTGTGTGTGTGCACGTGTGTGTACCCGTGTGTGTGCATGTGCCCGTGTGCGCGCGTGCTCGTGTGTGTGCATGTGTGTGTGTGTGCCCGTGTGCGCGCGTGCATGCGTGTGTGCGCGCGTGCGCGTGTGTGCCCGTGTGCGTGTGTGCACGTGTGTGAGTGTGTGCTGTGTGTGTGCATGTGCCCGTGTGTGTGCCCGTGTGTGTGCACGTGTGTGGGTGTGCGTGTGCCCGTGTGTGCGCGTGTGCCCGTGTGTGGGGGCTGAAGCCTTGTGACTACACAGGTGGAGCAGATACTGTGCCTGGTCAGCTTTGCTCTAAGCAGCTCTGCGCAGTTTCTGATGAGTGCGTGGGAGTAGCAGGACCAGTGTGAACCCGCAGCCACGCTGTGCACGTGAAGGAGGGCCAACTCTGTGACCTGTGAGCTCTGGGAAATGCGGCATCAGGTGACACCTGCCTCTTGCTGCTGTCACTGAAGGGATGGGGAGGAGGGTACCCACGCAATGCCACGCTGAGTACCTGGCACTTAATGGTGCGCTGGAGAAAGCCCACGCCAGGGTGGACGGTCACGGCGTGACGTGGGGGGTGAGGGCTGGGCACTCAGGCTGAGGGGCTGCGGTCCCTGGAGGAAGCCTACAGACGGGCAGGTGGGTAGAACTCCGTTTTTCCTCTGAATTACCTTGGCACTCCTGGTGAAAATAATTCATCAAGGGCAAGTGGTGCTCCTTTTGGAGTCTTAGTTCTGCCGTATTCATCTGTGTGTCCACCTATTTACATTTTGGTAAGTTCATGGCCTCTGTTGAATTCAGGTAGCCCACGCCCTCAGGTTTGGTCCTCTTTAAAAATCGCTTTGACCACAGGAAAGCCTGTGGGAGCGTTAGCATCGTGTTCAACTTACACATCAATTTGGGAAGAACAGGTGTTTTAATAATATTGATTTTTTAAAAACTTAAACATGGAATGGTTCTCCATTTATTTAGGCTCCCTCAAATTTCCCTCAGAGATGCTGCATCCATTCCTGTCTTTATTTCCTGGACATCCATACTTGAGTTATTTGCTGTCATGGAAAATGTGATTCTTTTTGTGTACTGACCTTGTTGTCTGAGGCTTCACTTAATTCATGTGTTAGCTGTTTCCTAGATTCCTCAGGATTTTCCATGTAAACAATCCTGGCAATCCTAAACAAAAACAATCTCGCTTTTAAATTTCTGATTTTATGCTTTTTAACTGTTCTTTTCTTGTCTTATTGCAGAACTTTCTGGACAACATTGACTGGGTGGGAGTGGGAGCCCTGGACCATGTCCACCTCTAGAGCAAGTGCTCACAGGTCACCTCTGACTGGAACGTGAGCTGTGGCCGGTCCAGACACTGGACGGGCTCTCTTTCTCTCTGCTCAGGTGGCTGTCACGGATTAGTGTTAAATTCTGGCAAACATCTCGGGACCTATTAGAACATTAGAACGTACTGTGGTTTTGCTCCTCTACTGTTGACAGAGTGAATCACGTTGACTATCTCTAGAGTTAAACCGGCCTTGCTCTCCTACGTGGTCATTTCGAGTTCTTTTCCTTTTTATAGTTTGCTCTAGTTTTCCTGAGACGCGTGTCTGCTTCTGGGGGCTTTTCTGTGGGTTCGTGTGTTCCTCCCCCAGGGTGACACTGGCGCAGAGCACGCACGCCCATGTGCGCCTTCCTTGATTTTCAAAAGGCTCATGTGACTCTTGAAAGGTGGTGGGATTCCCGATTGCACGCGGTGGGCCCAGCTTCCGTCCTCAGGAGGCCTTCACGACCGAGCCCTTGGGTTCTCACAAGGATGCTCAGCCAGGTGAGAATCCCCGACGGCCCGGTCCAGCCGCAGCCCGCCGGCGCCCTCTCCCGGGGACGGCGCTCCCTGCACCTCGTCTCCGCCTCGGTCCGGCGGAGCGGCCTCTGCGCAGGGGGGACGGCGAGATGTCACGCCCTCCGGGGACAGCAGGGGGCGCTGCCGGCTAGCGAAGCGGGGTTGGTCGGCAGCCCGGGCCCTCTGGGGGTCCCAGGGCGCCTCTGTTTGGGGGTGGTTTTTCATGTGTTTTCAAAATATCTGTCATTTTGTCACAAAATCAGAAAGATAAGCAAGCTTGACCTCTATACGCTATTTATTGAGAATTACTTTGTTCACTTTCAGAATAAACACGAGTTAAGTTTAATCATTATTATTTTTTATGCTGGGCGTTGGACCGAGGGAACTCACACTGAGCCGTGTCCTCAGACCTCCTGATTTTTATTTTGAAAGAAGGTCTTGCTCAGGTGCCCAGGCTGGCCCCCGACTTGTGAGCCCAAGTTGCGGGGACTGCGGGCGAGTGGGTATGAGCAGCTGCCTGACTCGCTTACGCTTCCTCTGAAGGCGTCACCTGGCTTGCCCACTTGGACATGTGTCCACAGAGGTGGGCATCCTGCTTCTTTCACTTGGTATCCGTATCCGACAGGACGGTGACCAAGGAGGCCATGTGGAAAGCAGATTCCACTCTAGCAGGGCCAGCCCGGCCGGGACGACAGCCCTCAGGGCTCTGCTCTCCCAGGGCTGGCTGGGCATTCTCCTTGGATGGGCATCGGCGGGCGGCCCGTGGGCACCAAGGCACAGGTCAGGACCAGGCACCAGCAGGGCCACGCTTGTCCCGGGGCTGGAGTGTGTCACAGAGCTTCTCAGGCCTGCGGGCCCCTTGTGGAAGGTCAGGTCCTGAGGCTGTAGTGCGGGCGCTGAGCAGGCGGCTGCACCTGGGTGGGGAGATGCAGAAGGGGCCTCGCCCGGCAAGACGTCACCCAGGCGGGAGGGCCTCTGCCTTGTGCGTCTTTGTGTGGACCGAGCAGAGTCGGGCTTCTGATCCCTCTGTGGGCCCCTCGCACTTCCTTGCAAAATCTAGACTGAGGGAAGAAGCCTGCTAGTTCAGTTACCAAGTTTACCCGTGTTGCCCCGGGTGCCTGTGGGTGAGCTTTCCCTGACTGTAGCAGATTACCTGAGGATCAGCTGAGAAAGCCAAGGGGTTTGTTTAGCTCACACCTTTGGAGGGTTGGTTGGCCTTGTTCTCCGAGGCCTGCAGCAATGCAGCACCCGTGGTGGGAGCGTGTGGCGAGGAAGTCGCCCCTCGTGGCTGCTGGAAGGCAGAAGAGGAAGGAGGGGAAGGGCCCCACATGGCCATTAGGGCATGCGGGAGGACCTAGGCCTCTCGCCTCCGAAAGGCTCCCCAGCCCCAGGTGCACCACGCGGGGACCAGGCCTTCAACACGTGGGCCTCGGGGGTCAGAGTCAAGCGACAGCACCCCCAGGGACTGCTCACCCACCCTGCCCCTGTGCCTCGTCCTCCAGGGGTGCCGGACCTCCCTGGCTCCCTCAGCAGGAGTCCTGCGGGCAGTGTGGGCAGCCCAGCCTGGTTCCACTCATCCAGTGCACCCCCACCTGGCTCCCTGGCACCAGCCCCCGCGTGCCCAGACCAGGAGGGGCTGTGCCTTCTCTTGGAGTGGGATGGGGCTCAGGGGGTCGTGGGAGTTGGCCAGGGTCCAGGCAGGGCCCTACAAGCTCCTCTCCCTCCCC
>CM053412.1:67198480-67219492 GCA_028644305.1 Xerus rutilus | reverse complement strand
CCCCTCCCCTGCTCCCCTCCATTGTTCAGGGACACAGGGTCCCGGTTGTTGGGTGGTTAGGGCTCTCCTGCTCCTGGAGCTTCCCAGCAGTGCTTTTCTACAGGGAGGCGAGGAGCCTTCCCATGGTGGCTGAGCACCGCCTTCTGGAGCCAACACTCGGTGGCTTCCCTTGTGAGGGAAGGACATGACCGCGGAGACAGGTTGAGGCCTGGCCGTGACCAGCTGTGTGATTCAGACCCGCAGGTGCATCTGCTGACGCTGCCAGGTCACACCAGGAGCAGCCGTGTCTGGCGTGGAAGAAGGACCCATGCGCTGAAGACCCAGCTCCTCCAAGGCCGCATGCCCAGGAGGGACACCTGCAGACAGACTGGGTCTCAGGGTGGTGGACAGTCGGGCACTGGGCTGCAGGAGGGCACTGCTAGACCGGGGCCCTTGAACATCCCCGCTCCACACCAGCTTGGCTGCGGGGACGAGGAGCCCGGGCAGGGCGTCAGGAACCCAGAGAGCAGCCTCTGCAGCAGAGAGCGAGCTGGGGGTTGGCCAGGGCAGTGGAGGCCTCTGGGTGTCTGTGCCCGCCCAGTGGGGGCAGGTGGGCAGGACCAGGACAGGGAGGCCTGGAGCCCTGCGGAGCCACTCCCAGGCCCTCTTCTTGGAGACAGGTTCTAGCCCATGGAAGGGCACATGGTGACAGTCGGTGGCCAGTCCTCTGACCTCCAGACAGAGTGGCAGACCCCAGGCCACCAGGCCAGGGGTTCCAGGCTCATAGAGGGAGAGAAGGATCCTGTTGCAGCTCCCGGCAGGGCACCTGGCTTCCTCCCTCGGTCCCCAGGAGGAGCCTCCTCTGACCCGGCCTCCCCGGCTGCTCTCTGCTGACCTTCCCCTGCTGCCAGGCTGTCCCCCCTCCCTGTCCTCTCCTCCTCTTCTGCCACCCAATGGGGCTTTCCTAAGGGTCCACATGGAAAGTCCCTGTCCAGGGGTCTGCTCTCCCCTCCTCCAGGAGCCTGGGGCACCCCTGCCCCAGCTGGCTTCCCTCCAAGGACTCCTGGGCCTCCCTTCTGCCCTCCAGGGCTTGGGCCTCTCCTCGCACATCCTATCCAGAGAACAGAAGCCACTTGTGTTTCTGAGCTCGACAGGAGGCTGGGTGCGCCTGTGTGGGGCAGGCGGGCAGCACCCGGGACCACTCGCCCGGGAGCCTTTCCCCAGCACCAGGGAGCGACCCCAGCCCCTCCCAACGACCACACCCAAGCCTCCTCCCTGTCCACACTCTCCAAGGCCACCCCGTTTTCCCAGCATGGCTGTGTGATTACCATTGAGTCATTGGCCTGTGACATTGGGGCCGGACTCCAGAACCAGACTAAACCCGCTGTGGAGGGCGGCGGGCGTCTGCAAGCGAGGCGGCGTGCAGCCCTGCCACGTGGGTCTGAGTGTCGGAAGGTAAGTCATGTCCACTGTCGGTTCTAACATGAGAAATGGGGCAAATCGCATTGCTGACCAGGGAAACCACGCGGGAGGGCAGGACACATCTGAGGGCTCGCATGCTGGACGCCACGTGGCTCGCTCGGAGCGTCCGTCGTGGTGCTGTGGACTCAGACTACAGGTAAGCACCTACTGGGAGCTGGACGAGGGCCACGGGCACAGTGTCACACCTGAGTCACTCAGTGAGTACTTTGAAGACCTGTGCTGAGTGGGAGGCCCTCTGCCTCCTTTCTCAGCCCCAGGGTCCACTGCGCCTGTGCATTGGAACGGGCATTAGGGCAGTTTTGGAGTCCTGTGTCTGGGCCTCGCTCTGCACTAAACAGGTGAGAACCACGGGGCCTGTGCTGCCGTCATGCCACCTGTCATGACATGGTGGCTCTGGGACCCTCGCCAGAGCTGGGCTCCCGCTGTTTGCACTTCCAGCCTCTTCAACTGTGGGCTACATAAGCCTCTTTCTGTACAGAGTGCTCAGCCTCAGGTGTTTTGTTACAGTAACAGAATGCAAGCTCATCTACCTCTTTCAGCAGAAAGGCCGGTCAGTTGTCCGAGCACTGACTTAGGAGTGACTTTTCTCCTCCTCAATTGCACAGTCCGACCCCTGATCCCACAGAAGGACAATGTCAGTATCCTCCTGGGGAAGAGGTCTCAGCGACAGGGCCAGTTCGCAGGCCCCAGCTGTGGGCTCTTCTCTACCGGGAGGCCGCAGGCAGAGCTGGCCCTGCACTTCTCTGCGGGAAGCACTCAGGTGTGTACACGGAGTGTCCACCCAGGCTCTGCCTGTGACTGCAGCGGAGCCATGGGCGAGAACCCCCCGCGAGCCTGCAGAGCCCCCTGCCTGGCTCCCCTGGAAGGGCAGTGGCCAGCTGGCCTCTGAGCCCTGGCTGACCGGCTGGCCGTGGGACTCCACGAACCCTCTGATTTTTGTGAGCGTTAGTTTCCTCGTCTCTAAGGTGGAGTTGATGCTAGTTCATGCTCAGGAGCGGCTCTGAGGCTGGAACGGGATGAACGCCAGTGAACACGCAGCCTGGGCCGGGCAGAGCACCTGCCACCACGTCAGCTCCCACACTGCTGCGGGTCTGTCACTTTGTCCTGCTACGGCCGGGGTCTGCAGGGTCCCCACGGCTGTGGGCTGAAGGCACGGTCCTGGGCTTGGTGCTACTGGGAGGTGGGAGGCAGCTAGGTGGGGGAGAAGGCTAAGTAGGGGAGGCTAAGTAGGGGAGGAGGCTAGATGGGGGAGGCTAGGTAGGGGAGGAGGCTAGGTGGAGGAGTCTAGGCGGGGGAGGAGTCTAGGCAGGGGAGGCTAGGTGGGGGAGGAGGCTAGGTGGAGGAGGCTAGGCGGGGAAGGAGGCTTGGTGGGGGAGGCTAAGTGGGCGAGGCTAAGTAGGGGAGGAGGCTAGGTGGGGGAGGCTAGGTGGGGGAGGTTAGGTGAGAGAGGAGGCTAGGTGGAGGAGGCTAAATAGAGGAGGCTAGGTGGGGGAGGAGGCTAGGTAGCAGGAGGCTAAGCGAGGGAGGTGGGGGAGGAGGCTAGGTGGGGGTCGAGGCTAGGTAGCAGGAGGCTAAGCCAGGGAGGTGGAGGAGGAGGCTAGGTGGGGGAGGCTAGGTGGGGGAGGATGCTAGGTGGAAGAGGCTAGGTGGGGGAGGCGTGCCCTTGACAGGGACTGTGGGTGGGACCTGAGCCCCTCCCCTTCCCCTCTCTGCTTCGGGCCACCCTGAGGTGACAGCCCCTCCAGCCTGCTCTCCTGCTGTGTGGCACTGCCACCCCAGGCCCAGAGCTGCAGGGCCGAGCAGCCACTGAGGCCCCCGACACCACGAGCTACGGTGAACCTTTCCTTCTTTTCAGGTGATCGCCGTGGGCATTTTGTCACAGTGGCGGGGCGCTGGCGGTCACGGGCTCTGAGCTTCTCCAGACCAGTCGCCCTGCAGTCCGCAGCGCGGGTGCACCATGAGGGAGCCGAGGAGGAGCCCTGACTGTGGAGCCGGCTTTGCGTCGCTGCCGAGGTTTCAGATGTTTAAATATTCATGTGTGTGGCAGATGCGTTAGGCCCGGGGATCACACTGAGACATGCAGACGGCTATCCGAGACGTTAGAGGGGGACGGATGGGCTTTGGGCCATCAGGGACTGGCCGAGCACGCATTAGTGATTCGGACTGTCACATGTCATTAAGTTTCAAGCCATTTCTCCCCGCTCTCGCCCCAGCGGCTGCTAGGTATGCTGTATCGACGAGAGCAAAGTAGATTTCCGATCAATATGATCAGCTTTGAAGGGAACTGCAAGTGCAGAGAACGCGCACCTTGAAAAGTCTGGTTTTTCTTTTAACGGGAAAAGGCTTTATCATTTTAGCACACATCAGCAGATGGAGTTTCTAGTTTTAAAAAACACATTTGAAATATACAAACAACTTATGTTTGTGTAGAATAATAGCAAAAAAGACGAAAGTGGCCTTCCCAAGGTCCTTTCACTCCAACATTTCATTTGAACTACGTGGACGCATTTCTCCCAACAGAAGCCCCGTTCACAGAGGTAAGGTCTGTGCTGCGTGGTGGTCGTACTGACGCGTTGTCTGTTTTCCAGTCGTCTTCTCTCCACCGCCATCTCATGGCATCTGGAATCCAGTTCAGTGACCACTGTGGTGGCGGCTGGTCGTCCAGTGCCCCTGTGCAGATTCGGCCGGGACCCTGGACTCCTGGGTCCACACCTCACGCCGTGCTACCTGGTCGAGCTCTGGCTGCTCTGTGTCGTGGGTGATGCAGGCACAGGGGAGTGTCCAGAGCCTGCCACGTCCCAGGTGGGCACGCACGGCAAAGGCAGGGAGGCCCAGGCCGTGGACCCAGTCGGACGACGGCCACCCCTGGTCTCGCCACGATGAACACGCCATGAGGTCCAG
The DNA here is from genome assembly GCA_028644305.1 of Xerus rutilus. Taxonomy (NCBI): domain Eukaryota; kingdom Metazoa; phylum Chordata; class Mammalia; order Rodentia; family Sciuridae; genus Xerus; species Xerus rutilus. The sequence continues at coordinate 67,215,130 of CM053412.1, read as the reverse complement.
CGCTGGCGGGGAGCAGAGTGGCGATGTGCTGATGTCTGCCTGTCCGTCCTTGGGGACGCCACAGCTGGCCGCAGGAGCGCACTTCCTGGACGAGGGACTTCAGTTCTGATCTGGTACCAGGCCGTGTGGCACGTCGCAGTGACAGACTTGGAGGTCCCGGTGCAGGAGACTGGCAGCAAGTCTGTCCCCTCGCCCTGCCCCACCAGCTCACGCCACCTCCTCTCAAAGGAGGGTCGCTGGCCGCTCCCCAGAGTGGAGGTGGCTCTGCGAGAGCCTCAGCTACCGGAGTGTGGGGACCAGAGGCCGGAAGTCCTGGGCCTAGGTTGGGCAAGGCAGGGCAGCTTCCTCCTTGCTCCTTCTGGGATGTTTGATTTTGTATCTTGGCCTTACTCTGGGTGGAAGCCAACAGCCCGGCAGAGGGGCCTGGGGACCTGTGTCCAGTGAGAGCTGGTGTCGCCTCCAGGCAGGCGCTGGACCTGGGCCTTCAGACTGCGCCAGCCCCAGGGGCCCCCGGCAGGTGTCCCAGGAATGAACCAGCTCCTCGAGCCCACCCAGGTGCAGCTGTGGCTCGGGGGTGCTTATTATGCAGCAATAGATGACTGGGACATCGGGGTCTGTGCAAATATGTCCCTTATGTTTCTAAGAATCACTCAGATGAATTAGCAGTGGAAAGCCAATTTCTGGATTAAAACAGTGTGGACTGATCTGTTCAACCCTACGTTCCGCTCAGACGTTGGGTCTGCCAGCGGAGGGAGCGACTGACCTCCCAGAGTCTGAATCACAGAGAACTCCATCAGGCATGGCGGATGCTTAAGACCTGGGAGGAATTTCTTTCCACCTTCAAAACAGACGCTTGGGTGTAGCGTGTGAGGTGCTGAAGGTGTGACCCTCGTACAAGGACGAGCCGTGGCACACGCACCCAGGGCACTCTGCCCTCGTAGCCACCAGGCCTTGGTCCTGGAGGATGGAGGGGACCGGAAGGCACCTGGGCCCTAGGACTTCGCAGCTGGGCTGACTCAGCAGCGCTAGAGAAGCCTTTGTGGCTGGAGTGTTTCATCTGCGTGTCTGGCTACTTCGAATGCACGTGCTGGGAGCTGCCCTAGGACTGCACGGGGGCTCGCCAGGCACCCATTCCCTGGAACCATCGCCTCCCCTCGGAGGTGGCTCTGCGGCAGCCCATCGGGCAGACGAGAGGGCCAGGCCTGCGCACGCCAGGCGGTCTGTTGGAGTCTGTGGCAGCCCACGGGTCACAGGCCGGCCACCCCTGAGCTCACGCTCTGCTGCCTCCTTAGGTCCGGGAATTCTCCCAATTCCAGCCAGTCCCCCGAGTTCTCAGCTACGTGGACTTCCTCTCTTCACAACAGGGCGGAAGAAGGCAGGAAAGCAGCCTGGTAGTGGGCAGGTTTGGGAAGTCAGCTCTGGTGCCCGTCGTGGGTACTACAAACAGAGAGGGGGTCAGACCAAGAGGCCCAGGGGCAGGCGAGGGTGGGCCTGGCCACAGGGGAGGCCAAGAACAGTACAGCTGAGACTAAGGTCAAAGGCCAGAGACAATTTCCCTGGGACTGAGGGGTCTCCTAGATGCACAAGAGAACCCCAGAGCGAAGCAGGAGTCCCCGGGACCAGACCGCGAGGCAGAGTCACACCGGGCTGCCCTCCCACAGGTCAGGCGACTGTGGGTGCACAGCCAGCCGGGGGAGCGGGAGGGCCCAGCGAGGTGGTGTCTGGCCAGGAGTGCTGGCCCCGATGCTCTGCGACTGGTTTTATCAGAGACCAAGTTCAAACAGCCCGACAAGCATCACTGTCGGCCTGCATGGGAGGAGCACCAGGTGAGGGCATCAGGTGCTCAGGGCACAAGATCAGGGCACCTGGTGAGGGTGCCAGGTGAGGGCGCAAGGTCAGGGCGCCAGGTCAGGGCACCTGGTGAGGGCACCAGGTGAGGGCACAGGGTCAGGGCACTTGGTGAGGGCACCATGTGAGGGCACCGGGTGAGGGATCCAGGTGAGAGCACAGGGTCGGGGCACTTGGTGAGGGTACCTGGTGAGGGCACCAGGTGAGGGCACCAGGTGAGGGTGCCAGGTGAGAGTGCCAGGTGAGGGCACCATGTGAGGGCACCAGGTCAGGGTGCCAGGTGAGGGCTCAGGTGAGGGCACCAGGTGAGGGTGCCAAGTCAGAGCGCCAGGTGAGGGCCCAGGTGAGGGCACCAGTTGAGGGTGCCAGGTCAGAGTGCCAGATGAGGGCGCCAGGTTAGAGCGCCAGGTGAAGGCCCAGGTGAGGGCACCAGGTGAGGGTGCCAGGTGAGGGTGCCAGGTGAGGGTGCCAGATGAGGGCCCAGATGAGGGCTCCAGGTGAGGGCGCCAGGTCAGAGCACCAGGTGAGGGCGCCAGGTGAGGGCGCCAGGTGAGGGTGCCAGGTGAGGGCACCAGATGAGGGCCCAGATGAGGGCTCCAGGTGAGGGCACCAGGTGAGGGCCCAGGTGAGGGCTCAGGTGAGGGCCCAGGTGAGGGCGTGGGCCAGGCACAGCTGCACTGCTCTCCTCAGTGAAATCCGCCTTCACCCAAAGCAGCCTTCTTTGGTCACCAGGAGGGACTCTGCTGGCCAAGCGTCCACACCCATGTAGCCCACCACCCCTGCAGCCCCCGGTGTGGAGCAGGTCCCTGGGAGCCTGGCCAAGGTGGTCACCCATGGTGGTCATCGCAGGCGAGCCTCGTCCCTTGCACACTGCGCAGGTGGCTGCTGTTCCCAGCTCAAATCACGTGTCCGCCTGCAGTGACCCCGCCTTCAGAGGGAGACTCGTCCCCATGTCCCTCTGATTGCCTGCCTGGTGAGGCACCTACTCATCTCCATCGCTGCTGTCAGTGGGGTCCTCAGGAGAGAGGCACATGCTTTTCTCAGACGTCTGATTGGGTGCTTTGTGTACATAATCTCATTTCACACACAAGGAGATCAAGGCTCAGAGAGGCTGATTACGTTGAGCAGTAACACACAGCTACCAAGTCTATCTGATCTTTTCCTCTAAATGACCCCGACTCGTGCACAATGATGCCACAAGTGTTGAAAGCCAAGCAGCGGGAGGGACGCAGCACCAAAGGGAGCTGCTGGATGCCATCCGTCAGGGTGTGGAGGTGAGGTGTCCCCTGAAGACAATGCAGGGAGGCCCAGAGGAGAAAGGGCAGGGCTGCGAGGGTCCTCACCAGCCAGCGCACCAAGCCCTGGTGGGGGCCCACTGGTAGCTGAAGGCGTGGGTGTGGCTGGAGGAGGGGGCACCAGGGCGTGGCTGTGGGTGTCTGTCTGCATCTGGAGGGTGGAGTCTCTGCTTGCTGATCACCATGCGAGCTGCTGCCCTGGGCCGCACTCTGACGCCATGACCTCCCGCCTCACCTGGAGCCCCAAGGAAGGGAGCTGCTGTCTATGGCCTGGGACCTCTGGAACCCTGAGCCCTTAGATCAATGTCCCCTCCTCTGCAGTTGTGCTGGTCGGGTCCCTTAGTCACAGCAGCACAGAAGCCGACTAAAGCGCTATCCCAGAAAGTGCCCCGGGAGGCAGAAATCCGCCTCAAAACAAGAAAGCTCCTCCTGGTGTTGAGCCAGCCGTCCCTCCTCTCTGCTAGCCTCCGGTCTGTTGTTTCCTCATCCACTCGTTTATTTACTTACTCAAAAGACACAGTGGAAAGTGCTCCAGATTCAGCAACAGGTGAATCTCGGGTACCTGGTGTGTGTCTTGGGTCCGAGTCTGTGTCTGAGAGGCAGAGACAGTGACAGATGGCCCCTGGGGATCACTGCTGGGAAGAAGCCGCGACCATGAAGCCTGGCGGGGCGCTGGTGGTGCAGGCCCTTCCTCATCCCTTGGCTCTGCCTCAGAGCCGGGGAGCGTTTCCCGAGTCCAGAACAGGCCAGTGACGTGAGGTCCTCCCAGCACGGTGACGAGCCCGTGGCCTGGGCACTGATGAGCCCGCGAGAGCTTACTAAGCAGCAGACTGGAGCAGGACCTTTCCTGGTAAAGCAGCGTCTCCCCGGGCGGCTGAGTGGGCCCTCGGGCTCTCGTCGTCTCCCAGCTGAAGACCCATCAGAAGGTCCCCTTCCAGCCCGGTGCCCGTCTGCACTGCGGAAAGCTCCATCTCAAGGCCAGGAGCTACGGCGGGCGGGATGCACATGGGAGCGGCGGATCCCACCTCCCTGCTGATGTAGGTTCCTGTCTGTCGTGGGGACACATGTCCTGGGCCAGGCGGGCCAACCTCCCATCAGCCCCCAGACAGCCGTCTGGGCTGAGGCGCTGTGGGCGCAAGGCGAAGGGCGCTGGCGGGGTGTGTTCATTCCCGTGGACGCAAACCTGTGCTGCGGGTCGAGGGCTAGTGTTCTCAGCCTGTCCAGCAGCGACGTCTTCACCCAGGTGGCCACGTCAGGGCCCAGCATTTCTCTCCGTGGCTGGTGGGTTGGCCGTGGGGCGGTGGCGGTGGCGGGGTCCACCTCTGAGTGTGGGGCCCTCTCTCGAGCCCATGTCCCTCTCCATTCCTGCTGCCAAGGCCCCGCTCTCGAGCCCTGGGGCCCTGGTGGTCGTTGATGGGAGCTGGTCGACAGGCTGTCTGAGCCTTCTGGATCTGGGGCCTCCTCTGGGGTGGACACTGCCCAGTGGGCGTGCACATGCTCAAGTCCCAAGGCCTTCACCTGTGGAAACTGGCACTGTGCCCATGAGTACCCTGCCCCGATGACCCACCCTTCTCCACGAAGGCCCTTGACCAGCCACCCTGGCCACTAGCCACCAGCCACGAGTCTGTGTCTGTTCCAGCCCTGACGCCTACTCCTTGCACACCAAGTGCGAGGCGTGCACTCAAGTGCCTGCCCCCAGGGGACTTCCCGTGTGGCTCGCTGTCAGGATCGGCCATCCTGGGAGGGGCCGTGTGGGCAGCTGTCCGGTGTGCTCCGCCTGCGTGTGAGGCTGGACGGCCTACGGGCAAAGGTGGGCCTTTCCTCTCCTTGGCCAACAGACCCTGGTGATCCTCACCCTCGGCGCAGTGGCGGGTGTGGGTGGGGGAGCACCAAACAGTGCGCTGTCCAGCCACGTGGGCGCAGGCTGCTGCTGGTCCCCATGCCTGATGAGCGGGGACGAGCAACACCCTGGTCACATTATGCCAGTTTAGAAACCCACGGCCTGGTGGGGCTGTGGGGGTCGGGTGCCAGGTTGGTGACGCAAGCCAGGACATCATGGGACCACAGCTGTGGTCATGAGGGCCATCGCTGCTGTGCGTGCTGGGAAGTGACAGTTCTGAGTCACCATGTGACAGCGTGTGTATGCACATGTGTGTGTGTCTCTGTGTCTGTGTGTCTGTGTGTCTCTCTGTGTGTGTCTCTGTGTCTGTGGGTATGTGTCTCTGTGGGTGTGTCTCTGTGTGTGTGTCTATGTGTCTCTGTCTCTCTGTGTGTGTCTCTGTGTGTGTCTCTGTGTGTCTGTGTCTCTGTGTGTCTCTGCGTGTATCTCTGTGTGTGTCTCTGTGTGTCTCTGTGGGTGTATGTGTGTCTCTGCATTTGTCTCTGTGTGTCTTTGTGTGTGTGTCTCTATGTGTCTCTGTGTGTGTCTCTGCATGTGTCTCTGTGGCTGTTTTGTGGATGGTGATTTCAGCAGCTTCCAGTTTGTCTTTTTCCTCTGTCGGGGGCAGCAGCTGATGCCATGATGTGTCCCCTGTCAGCTATGTTCACTCTCGTGACACACCGGGGGGCCACTGGAGTGACCAAGGGCACAGGCACCTGTTGGAGTTGGCACGGGGCCAGGGCCCTGTGTGCAGCCTGGGGACTCAGACCCCATTCCTGCAGAGGCACGGTGACGATGTTCTGGGCACCTGTGTGCCTCAGTCCACACAGACCTGCATTGATGTCCTGGAGGTGTTCCGTGGTCCCCGTCCCCGTACACAGCCACCTAACTGAGCAGTGCTGCGCCTACCCGGGGAAGGACCAGGGGTGGTGGCTGCGTGGCACCTGCGGAGGTCTCCTTGGGGTTCCTACTTCTGGGGACATAAGCTCTCTCTCAATCTAAGGGCTCCTGGAAGGGAAGCTGGCCCACAGGCAGCAGCTGGCCCACAGGCAGCAGCTGGCCCACAGGCAGCAGCTGGACCAGGAACCGTGACTTCTTATCAGGGTGGCAAAGACTCAGTCATTCATCACTGGTTCCTTCAATGGCATGTCCTGGATGACCTGTGCGGGCTGCCCATCCACCTGCCCAAGAAGGCCATGCTGAGCACCGTTGACCATCTGTATGGACCTCTGCAGGCCTGGCCTCCTGTGCCGTCCACCCTGGCCACCACTGTGCCAAGGGCACCGCCTTGTTCCTGAGGGTGACGTGCTGACGCTGGCTCGGTGTGTCTGGCTCCTGTCCCCTCCGTCAAGGCCTTCTCCAGCAGCCTCGCCTGTTCACTCTCGCCCACGGATAGCTCGGGTGTCTGAGTGATGCGGCGTCCCCTCCCAGTGCCCTCCTTGGTTCTGAGGTGACAGAGTGTCCTCGGCTCCATCTCTTGGAGCGGGGGGAGGTGGTGTTTGGGGCCACGTGTGGGCTGTCCCCTCTGCCGTGTCCACCCGTTCGGGTCTTTGACGGGCTCCCTGCTTTCTGCCAGAGCCCTGTGACGTTTCTCCTGCACCTAGCGTGGCCCATGCTGCCTGGGCCTCCAAGAGCGCCTACCGTGTGCCGGGCTGGGTGTTGGGCTTGGCGTCAGAAGGAAGTGCTCCCGTCTGAAGGAACTCCCCAGTCCTCGCGTGGTGTCCCGGCCACCTGAAGCTGGTACCCTTGGAACCCAGTCCCACTTTCGTCCTCTAACTCTTGCTGGCACAAGTTGGCTGTGCCCTGAGCGACTTCAGCGTAGGGTCCTGGAGTTTAGTGGCCTGAACGATGTCGTTACATCCACAGGAGTCTGGGTTAGCGTCGGCGGGGCTCAGCCGGGCGACTCCTCTCCCACAGGTACCCGAGCCGCTCCGAGAAGTGTAGCTGGATCACGGGCTGAGCTGGGGGCAAAGCCAGCCTTGCTCACGAGTCTGGCGTCTTGACGGGATGGCTGTCTGGCCTCCCCGTGGCCTGTCCAGCTGGCAGTCACAGGGCAGCTCAGGGCGCCAAGAATGTGCCTTGTGAGAGACCCACACACACAGCTGAAGGGCTTCGTGTAATCCAGCCTCGGAGACCCTGTTCCCCACGCTCTGTTGCTCAAGCACTTAGCGTAACGCACGCAGCACCTGCTGTTTAGTGAAGACTCGGTACGACTGTCCTGAGAATTCAGAGACGGCCTTTCCTCTTGGTGTGCATGTTGGGTGCTGTAGTTTGTTTATGTACTTATTTGTCGGCACTGAGGATTGACCCAGGGTGCTTTACCACTGAGATGCTTTTTATTTTGAGACAGGGCCTTGCTAAGCTGCCCAGGGTGGTCTCGCCCTCTCGATCCTCCAGCCCCGGCCTCCCGAGTGGCTGGGATCATGAGTGTGCACCACTGCGTGCGCATTAGCAAAGCTCTCTTTAAGGTGAAACCTCAGCCCGAGTTCACTCGTGCGAGCTTCTTTCAGTGGACGTCCGTCACACAGCAGTCATGTGCGAGGGCTGCGATAGCTGCTGGGTGCGCCAGGCCGAGCAAAGCAGACTCCGCCCCTTTTCGCAGCATGGACCATCCGAGGGAGGGCAATGTGTCCACCCAATAACCAGGAGACCGTCCCTGGGTGCACATTGGCCATGGTCTGGGGATGGGCAGCGTAGGTGCCGTGGGAGCCACAGGGCCGAGGGAAGGTTGCGAAGCATTGGCCATGAGCTGTGACCCCACAGGTGTGGCCGCTGGCAGGAGCCCAGTGTGGAGACTGTGGAGAGCGGCCGTGTGGGAGGCCGGACGGGCAGGCACACCAGGCCCGCAGCACCGCAGGTCTGCGTGAGGAATCCCACCCTCGAGGCCCTGGGAGCTGCTCAGGGACCTGATCAGGGCACACGAAGAACCCACCTCAGCAGAGGCAGCCGGTTCTGGAAGGCAGGGGGTCTGGGCAGCCAGGGACTTGCTCAGAGGCCCGAGTGCAGACGAGGAGAGTTCATGTCCACTGGGTCTGGTACAGATTCACTACGGCAGCTACAGGGAAGGGAGGGTCACCCACCATACCCAAGTCTTGGGGTGCACACCTGGGAGCACGAATGTGCCACCCACTGGAACAGGGGCACCCGAGGGATCTGGGGGCTCATGGAGGCCCTGGAGACACCCACGTGGTGGACACAGGGCCCAGGTCTCTGGTGAGATCTGGCCTAGAGATGGGGACTGGAGATGATGGAGCCACAGGGGCCGAGAGGACAGAGGAGAGCAGAGGACTAGGCTGGGCCTCGGGAGCCCACTGGCCGGGGGACAGGCCCTAGCAGGCAGGGATGGCATGGACAGGCGATCTAAATGACCACTGTCACTGGACGACTGGGTTGCTTGTCTGGAATCACGAAGGGGCCGCGGTGGGAATGCTCTCCCTCAGCCTGTGGTGTGGAGGAGCCAGGGCGCTCCCAGGACGCAAGTGCCTTCCTGTGAACCTGCCTTCTTCACATAGGGACGCCCTCTACGTGTCCTCTTTGTCACCTACAGCATTCACGGAGGAAAGGCCCTGACGGAGGAGTGTCCACGGTTCCTACAAGGCCTCCCGTCACAACCACCAATGCACAAGACTCCCCAGGCGAGCAGGTGCCGTGCTCCTGTGGGCATTCTGAAGCTCAGGGCGCAGGAAGCAGTCAGTCATGCTTTCTGCCGGAGGGTGAGACAGGAGGCCACCCTGCCTGCCCATCCGTCTTCTCCTTCACCTGGTTAGAAAAACCCCACAGGAAACGTTGAGGACTTGCTGCGTCTCCTGTGTGACGATCGCTAGAAACTCTGTGACCCAAGACGTTTAGAAGAGGCAGATGGAGCGCTGGGGTGGGAACAGTCCAGCAGCCACCGCAGGGTGCACTCGGCCCCTCACAAGTGCCCCCTCAGGAGCCTCAGCTGCGGACTGTCTCCTGTGGTGCCTCACACCTGCCACAGAGGGGCAACCCAGGCCACCGGTCTCCCTGCCCTGGGGCCACCTGTCTCCCTGCCCTGGGGCCACCTGTCTCCCTGCCCTGGGGCCACCTGTCTCCCTACCCTGGGGCCACCTGTCTCCCTGCCCTGGGGCCACCTGTTTCCCTACCCTGGGGCCACCTGTCTCCCTGCCCTGGGGCCACCTGTTTCCCTGCCCTGGGACCTCCTGAGACTCAGCATGGAAATCAGGCTGATTGACAACCCTGCTGGCCTCCTGTGAAAGGAAGAGTCTCACTTCTCGCACTCTAGAACCGATTAAGCCGAGTGAGGCAGGAGGGGTGGAGGCCAAGACCCACTGAGGCTGGTGTGCCAAAGTGTGTGTGAAGGGGGGGTCATGGTGGACGCTGGTGGCGTGAAGGGGGGGGTCGCGATGGACGCCGGTGGCGTGAAGGTGGGGTCGTGGTGGATGCTGGTGGTGTATAGGTGAGGTCGTGGTGGACGCCGGTGGCGTGAAGGGAGGGTCGTGGTGGACGCTGGTGGCGTGAAGGGGGGTCGTGGTGGATGCTGGTGGCTGAAGGTGAAGGCCTGTGGCCATGGACCTCTCCTATGGGGACAACTTCAAGGCCTTGGCCATCAAAAGCCGCGCAGTAGGAAGTCATCCGAGCCTGCTGTAAAACCTAGGAGGACAGAGGGAGGGTGGCATCTCGTGCCTGTGGACCGTCGCTTGGCTAGGTCGTCACCCAGACCTCTTCCCACCGTGAGCGGATCCCCTGTGCTCGGGAGACAGCGCAGCGAGATCACCCGGCCCAGGACCGGAACTCAGCTGTGGCGCTCGATCCGCTCAGCCGGTCCTCCCTGTCACTGCCTTGCAAAACCCACCGGAACCCAGGGCCACCTTGTCACCTGTGGACGACCACGCGGAGACCAGTCCTCACACTCTTCCTGTGAGCTTCGCCGGTGCGGGGATGACACTGATTCGTCTGACAACACATGGGTGCCCTCGGAGTTTCCAACTGTTCATTATGCAGTAAACTGACTCCACGTGTAGGTGAGCTGGACGCCTGGCCTCTGGCTTGGGTGGACAAGGCCTGCCGTCTGTCTAATCCACATGCCTCTGTTTCCCGGAAGTCCCTGGCTTGAGTAAGATCCCTGGTCCTGTTTTCCCTCCCCTTCCTCTCCTGGCGCCTGGGCTTTCGGGGTGCGGTGCGAGCAGCGTGCAGGGCCGAAGCAGCTTAGAACGGCCGAGCAAGTCAGCTGCTCCAGGTGCGCAGGGTCAAGGGCATTTCTCTAAAAGAGAAAAATTCATTTCTGGCAGATGTTTTTAGCTGTATTATTAAGTAAAAATAAAAATTAGGAGAATTTAAACAGCCTTCGACTTTATATAAATTACAACAAACGTGGACACAGGAATCTGACTGGGAGGCCCACGACCATCGTCACGTTGAAACGTCCAGGCCACCTCCAGGAACAGGACTGGGCGCCGACGGGCGATCTCAGGTGTGCACTTGTCAGAACTGCTGGGAAAGAAGCGGGGATTAGCCGGCGTGGTCAGCATTCTGTGGTCGCTGAAGACGTTCTGTGGGCGGCCAGCACGTGAGGGCGTGCGGCGTGCTGGCCTGGCGACCCTTCCCCCGGCTGGGGGCTGGGTGTCCTCACAGCGCGCCACGCTCTCCGTGGGGCCACGCACCGGGGCTGAGGACCCTAAGGCCGTCCTGACCACCGGAGGGCGCGGCGCCCCGGCCCAGCCCAGCGGCAGCCGCGGGGGCCTGGAGTCGCAGGAGAGCCCCGGGGACCCAGGCTGTCCTCCCCTTTGCCGGGCACGGGCCGTGCGCACCCTTGGGAACGGGTCAGGGTTACCTGGGGAGTGAAGCTGTGGGTCAGCTGTGCTCGACTGGCTCTGGGCCTGGCGCTGCCCGGGAGGCTGGTCCGGCTTCCATCCGCAGAGGGTTCCTGGCACCCACGCCGCAAGGGCTTCTGATGACCAGGCGAGGACGGTGCCAGCGCCGTCTAGGGGACGCTGCAGGATTTGTCGCAAACTCTGGATGGCGCTGTGGGAGCTGAGAGGAGGGGTGACCGGCGGGCGCTGGATGGCGGGAGGTCCAGGTGCTGCTGCGGGGAGCCGCGGGGGACGCCAGGACTGATGGGGCGTGGATGGGGAGCTGGGCCCCTTTCCCTGTCGGTCGTTGCGTCCTGGGTGTGTCTGCAGGCCCTGCAGCGCCACAGATCCGTGCAATTTTTGTGTCAGAGAAAAAAAATCACTGTGACAGATACTTCAGGATGCGATGCTTCCCCACCTCTGGTTTATGGTTTGAATATGTTTGGATTAAAATTTTATGTAAAAATATTTATCATCAGGATTCTGGTCTTATGAATATCATTTTTACTATGAAAATAACAGGTGCTTATTAAAAAATAGAGACCATTACAACAACAGAAATAAAACTCACAATTCTACCTTCCACATATTGTATCTGTTAGGTTTTAGTGAATATACTTTTAGTCCCTTGGTATTCTGATTAAGTATACAATTATCTTTTAGTAAAAACGGGGCCACTGCATACAATTAGGACGATTGCATTTAAAAATGAATACCGTGCCTGATGTGCTGACTCGTGCCTGCAGCCCCCGCCACCAGGGTGGCCCCGGCAGGCAGATGGCGAGTTTGAGGCCAGACTTAGCAATTTATTGAGACTCTCGCTTTAATCCCGTAAGGCCAAAACAACAACAAAAAATAACACACTTTTAGTGTTCATTCCATAATTAAAGAATCTTTGGGAGACGGAGGCAGGAAGATAGTAAGTTCAAGCCAGCCTCAACAATTTAGCCAGGGCTTGAGCAACATAGCAAGACACTGTGTCAAAATGAAATATTAAAAGGGCTGGGATGTGTCTCTGTGGTTAAGTGCCCCTGGGCTCAATCCCTGGTACAAAACAAAAAACAAAAATCAAAAACAGCTTAATTGTTGCGTATTCTCTCATTGCACAGACACGGCGCAGAATGTGCCTGGCCGTTCCTTTCAGGTCACTCGTTGAGTTGGTTCTTTTTAAGATTCATCACCAACAGTGCCGTCATGGTGTTTGGGTGTCACGGACGTCGCCCCTCAGTACTTGGGTCTCCTTTCCCCTTCGCTCTCCTCTGTCACTCCTCAGCCAGACCCTCCTGTGATTTCCTTTTCCTTGACTCGGTCTCCTGCCTCCGTCTGCTCCTGGAGCCAGGCTCCACGCTGTTGGAGTGGCCTCCCTCAGAGGCTGTACCTGAGGATCACTGCCCTGGTCACGACGCTGTAGGGCTCCCCAGGCACCCCGGCCTCTGCAGCTTGGCTTGCATGGTCCCTCATTTCTGCAACACCCTTTTGTCCCCCTCTTCCCCAAAGATCATCGGCCTGTCCTGCCCCCTTCCCTGGTGGCCCTGGCACGTGGGACTGTCTCAGCTCCTTGCCTGTGTGGCTCAGCACTCGCCCCACCTGTGACCACAGTGCACTCAGACTTCAGCCACCAGCACCCTCTGTGAATATGGGGTACCTGATCATCATCACACGTAGCACGCGTGTGTTGAAGTCACACCATGCCCCTGAATGCGTCCAACAGTGTGTCACGTACAGAATTCCAAACCCCCGTGGGGAGTGGTGCACACGGAAGGTCTGGCGTGGATGGGCTGTTGGTCTGCGGTGACCCTGGAGTGTGATGGGACACTTCGCTTTCTGAAAAGTGTCATAAGTTTCTCCTCATCAAAACCGAGGAATTCGGGGCTGGGGTTGTGGCTCTGTGGTAGAGCGTTCGCCTCACATGTGTGAGGCACTGGGTTCAATCCTCAGCATCACATAAAAATAAATAAATAAAGATATTGTGTCCATCTACAACTAAAAAATACTAAAAAAACCCAAGGAATTCTTATCCAACTTTCTATTTATGATCAAAGAAAACGTAAGACAGCAGAAGAAAAATACAATGTGGGGTGTTATTAGCTTTGATTTTAAGGCTGACTGTAGAGGGCCGTCCGTGGGCTGTGTGGACCACCACGCGAGAGTCCCGCACGGCACCGCAGATGGGGTGACCCGCGGTGGCCGCACAGCCCCTCTGAAGTGGGTGTGGCTTGCTAAGATGCCAATCAACCTGCTGACCCCAAGACACCAAGGAGCAGGACTCCACCCTTGAGCCCTCATCCCTGCTTTTGACGTACCCTCTTAACTAAACCACGGAGCCTTTCCTGGGCGCCTCGCTCCAGCTCCGCGTAGGCTGGCCCTACCAGGGGCTCCCGCTTTTGAAACCCTAGTTGTGCTTTCTCTTTGGTTCTTTACTAATTGTTCTAGACTCGGTTTCCCAGGTGGCCTACATCCTCCTCGCAGGAAGAAGAGCCCCGCGAGGAGACGCTGGACGTCTCCGCAGCTGACGACTGACTGCGGAGGGCTTTTACCATGTTACGTGTGAACTGAGTGAAGCCCAGTGGAATAGCTCAAGATTGTCTTCGCCAGCTCAAGAAAAGCGTTGCGTCAATTGTGATTTTGCTGGACACCGTACTGCACCACTGTACGCAGCTTTTCTGTTCTTGTGGCCAGAGGCTCTGTTCCGCCTCACGGTTGCAGAGGTCTCAGTCCACAGACGGCCCACGGCCGTGCTGCGGGCCCAGGTGAGGCCGGACGTCGTGTGGAAGAGCGCAGAGGGAAGGAAGACAGGACGTGGCACCAGGAAGCAGAGAGCAGCGCTGTCACTGGGGACACGCTGTGAACCCCAAAGGCACGCCCCTGGTGATCTACCTCCTCCCGCCAAACCCAACCAGCCTGCAGGTACCAGCCAGTTAGCCCATGCCAGCGGTCAATCCACTGATCGGTTAAAGCTCTCGTGATGTAATCATTTCACCTCTGGAAATTCTTGCATTGTCTCAACCATGAGCTTTTGGGGAACTGCTCCTACCTAAACCAGAACATTTGCTAACCCGGGCAAGACCAGCCAGCTTTGTGAACCGCGTGTCCCTCTGTTCCAATGAAAGCCACACTTGGTAGGAAGCAAGTGCTCATCTGAGCTGCTAAGCACCAGGCACAGGCACTGCAGGCACCTCACACTGAGCTGAGCACTCACCTAAGTACATTTGGGAACAGAGCTCCCTGCAGGAGGGTGGGTGAAAGCCCCCTGTCCCCTAGCGTTAGAGGACGTGTGTCTTCCACCAGCAAAAGCCTTCAGGTGCCAGCTCTCGGTGTGCTTTCCATACAACATTAGAACGCGTGCAGGCTCTCACTGACACCACGACAAACGTCACCGTGAGGCAGAGAGCAGAGAACCATGGGGAGGAAGCTCGTCCTGATTTCTGTGTCCCCTACTCCAGGTGGACGAGCTTGCTGGTTCCACAGAAAACTCTCTGGGCAAGCCGTTGTTTTGGGTGCTGCCTCGCCGCAGCTCCGTGGGCCCGCCGACCAAGCACGGAGCCCTGCAGGACCCTGAGGCCTTTGTCTTTGTAAGTGGACTGTGCCAGGGGTCTGTTGCAGTAAGAGAGCAAAGTCTGTCCTTCCTGAGGTGGATGGGCTGGGGGAAACTGGCACCTTTAAGTGACACGATCACGTCCCTCCTGGGCTCTGTGCCCGACACTTCGGGTGCCCAGAGGCAGAGCCTCTCTCTTCCCATGGAACTTGAGTGAGGCTGTGATGGTGGGCAGAGGCCGGCAGTCCACCTCTCAGCCAGCAGTGGGCAAACGAATCGAGAGCCACAGGGTGAGTACCTCAAGGTCGCAGCCCACGCAGTCACTGCCACTTGACTCAATCCTCTTCACGGTGTGAAAGCCACATGTACGTGATGCCCAGGGTCGGGGTTGCCAGAAAGCTTGCGGGACACGAGTACGAGTGGGTGGCTCTGAGGCTGTGGCCTGCAGCTCTTCCAGCTCTCCAGCCTCTCCGGCCTCTCCGGCCTCTCCGGTGCCTCAGAAGTTGGCCACCAGAGCAGCCTTTTCACAGTGAGAACAGACCAGCCGCGGAAGACAGACACCTGCAAACTCTCTTAGGCCTACTGGACTCTGGTCACCTCTTGAGGCCTCTGAAGTCCTAGCAGATGGCGGGATGGCCAAGATGTCTTCTGCAGGCAGCCCTCTCCCCAGGCAGGACAGGAGAGCACAGCCACCGCCTGGAAGGGATTGGGCCGCTTCTGGGTGCATCTGTGGGCTCCCAGGCCTGCTCACTGGCGTGGGCTGGCCCCCCATGCAGCAGGCCCTGTCCCTGTGGAACGGTCGCAAGCGAGGCTCAGGGTGTTGGTGTTTCCTCCCTCTTCGCCGCACTGCAGAATGTGTGCTTCAGTGGAAAGCTCTCAGCTGACACTCACGCAGCCCGGCTGGCGACTTTTCCTCCCAGCTGGCCTCCAGCTTTGACGATGACCATAGGCACCCACCCAGGCTCAGGCCTGGGCTGAGGCTTCTCCCTGATGGCCTGCTGCAGCCAGCAGTCCTGGGCTTCTGTCTGAACCGCCAGTACCACCCTGCTACTCCCCTGTGACTTATGGGAGTTTTTGGTGATTAA
The DNA here is from genome assembly GCA_028644305.1 of Xerus rutilus. NCBI lineage: Eukaryota > Metazoa > Chordata > Mammalia > Rodentia > Sciuridae > Xerus > Xerus rutilus. The sequence goes on along the minus strand of CM053412.1, from coordinate 67,199,657 downwards.
AACGGGGTCCCCACGTGTGGACAAATTAGGTCTACTTCCTGGCCGCTGCCGTGAGGTCACGTGCTGAGACCCTGGCTGCAGTGTCCTGGCTGAGCCCAGCGTGCTCTGGTGAGCTCAGCCTTGGCTGGAGCCTGAGCGTGTGGGCAGCAGCCACGGGACGTTGGCATTGGCTGAGGATCCACAGGACAAACTGCCTTTGGTGGTGTGCTGAGCCATGCCAGGCTCAGAGGTCAGAGTCCTCGGGGCCGTTCAGAGGTGGAGGGCCATGTGTGATGGTCACAGGTGCTGAAAACCCCGAACAGCAATGACCTGGACATTCAGATATTTTTTCCAAGACGGACACTCTGCCTCAGAGACAGTATTTCAACAATCTTCACCCTTCTTTCAAATTTTAAAGCATGTGACCTATTAAATGAAAAAGGCTGGCACACAGTTCCTTTGGGTGAGGATCTCCGCGTTGCTTCCTTCCTGAGGACCCGTCCTGGAGGCACGGCGGTTTCCATGCACGGGACCGTGGTGACTTCCAAGTGACAGTGATGCGTCTCGTCTCTTCTCCCTCATGTGGCCTCAGTTTCCTTCCTGTCCCCTGTCATCGCATTTCCTTACACCTTAGCGCCGGGCCACCTGTGGACTTCCAGGGAGGGAGGAGGCGCCTCGGGTCCAGACGCCCCGGGCACCCTCGTCTGCACTCTTGCCTCTCGCTCTCTGTGCTCACTTCCCCTAAAACAGGCAGAGAAATGCAGATGGGAGACATGGTCTCCCCTACTCGGACCCCAGGACTTCACTGTGTGTCTTTCAGAAACTGTGCCACAGGTGCGCACGTGGGCCAGGCCAGGTCACCCCCAGCAAGTGCCCACGCGAAACAGGCCAGGCCACAGCAGGTGTGCATTCATGCCAGGCCACCCACAGCAGGTGCCCACGCGGGCCAGGCCAGGTTGCCCACAGCAGGTGCCCACGCAAGCCAGGCCAGGCCACAGCAGGTGTGCACTCACGCCAGGCCACCCACAGCAGGTGTGCATGCGGGCCAGGCCAGGCCGCCCACAGCAGGTGCCCACGCGGGCCAGGCCAGGCCACAGCAGATGTGCACTCACGTCAGGCCGCCCACAGCAGGTGCCCACGCGGGCCAGGCCAGGCCACAGCAGGTGTGCACTCACGCCAGGCCGCCCAGAGCAGGTGC
>CM053412.1:67176721-67197980 GCA_028644305.1 Xerus rutilus | reverse complement strand
CCCTCCTTTCACCCCCTGGTCCTCGGCTCCTGCCCATGTGTGCTGGGCCCCTCCTGTCACTTCCTGGTCCTCGGCTCCTGCCCACGTGTCCTGGGCCCCTCCTCTCACCCCCTGGTCCTCGGCTCCTGCCCACGTGTCCTGGGCCCCTCTTGTCACCCCTGGTCCTCGGCTCCTGCCCATGTGTGCTGGGCCCCTCTTGTCACCCCTGGTCCTCGGCTCCTGCCCACGTGTCCTGGGCCCCTCCTGTCACCCCCTGTCCTCGGCTCCTGTCTACCTGTGCTGGTCCTCCCCTCCTGTCCTGCACCTGTGGCCCCTGCAGCCTTCTCTCAGGAGGTGTGGCGTTAACGCTCAGCTCTCACCTCGGCTGACTGATTCCTGGTCAGCCTCCGTGCCTCCTCCCAGCACGGGGACTGCTCTGTCGAGTGTGTCCACTGCAGACGGAGCACACGCATCACTGGAAGTCCTTCAGGTTTTCCCATAAGTTCTGTGTCTGGGATGACACTGCCTTCAAGGCCCAGGGACCGGCTCCTGGGCGGCGACGGCTTGGCCCCGGGTTGAGGACTCGCCGCATTTTGAAGGAGTGAATGCACGACCTCTGCTCGGGTGAGCCCTCTCCAGGCTCCTGTGTCCCCTTAGCAGGGGCCGGAGGGACTGTGATCATTGTTACGGGAGGAGCAACTTCGTCCATGCAGCACATCGTCCAGCTTTAGGAGTGCACAGGAGTAGCACCAGAACAGCGAAGGCCAAACGCACTAAGAGAAAACTACAGCCTCGCGAACAGCGGCAGACTGTTTCCTGGCCGACTGCTCCCCACTGATGTGGGAACCTGGCGTTAGGATTAAGGAAAGATTAGAAGTGCACATCAGGTGATTTCAAATGGCAGAAAAATGTAGGGAAAAGAATGAAAGGAAATAAATATACGTAGACCCAAGGTGGCGGGCGTGCTTTTCATTCACTCATCTGTGTCTGTGTTCACAGAGCGTCCCAGAGGCAGCGACGTGGAGGATAGCGGGTCCTACTAAATGTCCTCAAGGGCGAGGATCACTAATTGGCCCCGCTCAGCACACAGTCCGAGACCCATGAGTGTTTGCTGGCCCAGCGCAGGAGCAGTGGGCAGGGTCCCCGACACACCCCCTCTGGCTCACTCCGCGTCAGAGCTAAGGCTTGCGTCTCAGAGGCACAAAGAATAAGCGACTCAGCACGGGTGCAGCTGGAGAGATGGTCTTGCTTTTCAGTTAACGGGTGCTGAGTTAGAAAAGCAGGCAGCTGGAGAGACCGAGGCCGGCGCCGTCTGCACTGGACGGGGAGGACGCTCACTCACGTTGCTGTGTGGAAATGAGCATCTAGCGCTGGCGTCCTGTGGTGTGTGCTGTGGAGGACGCCTTGACACGTGAGTGGTGCCATCTGGGGAAGCCGCCGACTGCTCCAAGGGACGCATCTGCTTTCCCCTCTGGGTGAAATCCCACCTGGAGAGCCACAGCACATGACCGTCTGGTGTTCCCAAGGTCCCTCTGCGTTGCGTTTGGATCAGCTGGTGTTGATGCTGAATGGTGGGTTCTCCTGCCTGTCTGACCCTTAGGAACTGGATTGTTTGGCTGTAACCCCCTGGCTGCTACTCAGTCCTGGTAGGTCCAGGACAACGCGGTGTCCATGGCGGAGTCTCCAGGGATGGGGGCCTTGCCCTTCAGATCACGAGCAGGGCCTTTCCCAGGCTCCTCTGTTCTTTCTCATCTCACCACTGAAGTGCAGGGGCTGTGTTTCTGCAGGATGAAGAAGCTTCTTTTCCTGTCAAGTCAGAGCACTTTAGGGGGACATGTTAAGTGCCGGTCAGCATGGACTTGGTGCCCACATGGGTGTCCAGCGGACCTTGTGGATCTGAGCCTCCTGGAGCTGAGCGCTTTACTTGGCAGGAGCCACAGTGGGAAGAGGACCCTCCCTCCCCAGGACAGTAGGGAGGTGACCTCGGAATTCAGACCCTGTGGGATCCCTCCGCGCCTCTGCCGGTAAAGACGCTATGATGTCAAAAGGCGATTTTGTTGGGCTACATTCTCAGTGTGGGCCTGTCTGGAATCCTAGAAGTGTAATATATTGGCCTCTCATTTTCTTCTAAAAAATGGCCAAGTAGAAAGGCAAGATGCACCCCGCCAAAAATTATCTAAGTGAAACCAAATGCAACTGAGAAAAACACTCAGGCTCGCTGATTCCAAATCCCAGTCTTCCCTGTGGGACGAAGTCGGCCCAGACTGCAGCCTAGGATGCAATCAAGCTGGGGGCTGCTCCGCGTCTGATGACGTGTGGGGACAGCGAGTCTGCGCCAGCCCTTGGAGGGCTCTGTGACACACTGCAGGCTGCAAGCTCCAGTACTTTCCTGAGAAGGGAAAACCCGTAAGGGAAAACGTTTGGCCTGGGACTCCCCCGTTATGTGCCCAGAATGTCTCAGCCCCCGGGCCCAGCCAGATGGCCTCAACCCTCGGTCATTCCCGTGCCTGGACTCTCGGCCGCTGGTTTCAATGTGATTTGCAGGCCCTCAAAAGTAACCAGGAGCGTCTTGCCTCCTGCAGGCTGACTTAGAGTTTTCCTTAGAGAAGTGGAGTCCTGAAGCCAGGAGCAAGCGTTTCCTGAAAAATATTAAAAAACAGATTTTTGAAACTAGAGAATTGAGGAAAAAAAAATCCAGAAAGGCAGAAGAATGTCTTCTTAATAATGCCTTCACATTTCCCATTTTGAAGTGTATGAAGCAAAAAGCAAGACTCTCCCGCTCCCTAAGGTGACCACAGCCGATGGTTCAGCAGCCACCCAGCGCGACTGTCCCCTAGACGAGGGCCTTCACGGATCCAGTCAGGGGGCTCCTGCAGTGCGTTGGGGCATATCATGCACCTCATTTGGTAGGACTCTTTGGATTCATTTTGCCCTGTATAGTTTTTAAAAAATCAGTTTATAAAAATATACCTCATTCACCTGCCGTCATCGCACCTCACAGCCCCCAACACGACGCTCAGGTTCCATGTAAAGGGCGGTGCGTTCCTACAGGCCACGCACGGCCTCCCACGCGGTCTGTGTCTGGATCACTTACAACAGCTAACGCAGAGTAAACGCTATGTAGATATTTGTCACGCGGCATTGCTTACGGGGCGGTGACAGGGAAGGGTCTGCACGGGTTCAGCACTGGTGCAGCCTGGTTTTGGCTTCCAGGCACGCTGGCCAAATCTGCAGAGGTGGAGGGCAATGGTCCTGTAATTCACCAAGTCATCCTGACGTTAATGGACCCGCTGTTCATTTTTGAGGAGAATTCTTACAGAGGACGCGTAGATCTTAAAGATCACGTAGCTGGGATTTCTCTCTTCGTAGTGGTGAGACGGGAACCCAGGAAGGCAGAGGACCAGCGTCACTGACAGAACCATGAGGACAGTACTCGCGTCCTGGGCTCCTGCTGCCACCTCGGGCTTTTAGGCATGAGCACTCAGGAAGGGGACCCGGAAGAGCTCGCTGAGGGCGGAGGGAGGACGCCTTCATTCACTCATCCAGCGATTCACGTGTTCGCCATGCGTTCTCTCAAGACTCTCCCGGTGGCTGGGGACTTGTCACCCAAGAAAACAGACGGTGGCCCTTACCCCCGGGAGGGCACAGGGCAGAGGGAGACAGAAAGTGAACAAAACACTCACATGAAGCACGTGTCCCCCTGGGAAGCGTCAAGGTCCAGGAAGGAAAGCTACAACTGGGGGCCTGGGAGAGGGCACTGTGGTCTCAGCCAGGTGGTCAGAGCCTGCCGATGGCGCAGCCTTGAACTGAGTCCCCACTGGGCTGACCGAGTTCACCACGCGTGTCTTCTCAGTCATCCTCAGGATGGTGCCGCCTAAGTCGTTTCCCCTGCCATGCGGGTTTTGAGCCAGCCGATTGCCTTCTGTGGAGATGCCTGCTGGAGCCGGATTTGGCTGCGTCCCGTCTGTAGAGCAGCTGGGCAGGACGAGTCTCGGCCAAGCGGTATCCTCCGGCCTTCAGACGATGGTGCGAGCGATGGTGCGAGCCGCGCAGGCCTCCTTCGGCCCCTCTCAGCTGTGGCTCTGGTCTTGAGAGTGCTGGGGGTCCCCTCTGCTCTCGGACTCATTCCTAGGAATCTTGCCGATGCTGATGTGAATCATTGTTTTTGATTTGCATTTCTGATTGTTGGTTGGTAGCACAGAGGAGTGACCTTGCTTTTGTACACCTCACCCAGCGGCACTGCTGAGCTCTTTTCTTAGCTCTTACAGCTTTGTTTTTTGAGATGCCGTAGGATTTCTACCTAGGCAGTTGTATTGTCTGTGAATAAAGAGTATTTTAATTATTTTTATTTTGGTCTTGACACATTTTCTTTCTTTCTCCTGCCTTATTGCACAGGTTACGAATTCTAGCAAAAAGATGAGTATGTGAGAAGGGACAGTCTTACCTTATTCCTGATCTCAGCAGAAACCACAGTCTTTCACTATGAAAGGTCCTGGTTAAGGACCAGGGAGGAGGATCACTTGAGCCTAGGAATTTGAGGCCAGCCTGAGCCAGCAAGTCTCCTGTGTCAGGGAAAAAAAAGGAAAGAGATAGAAAAAGAACCACAACCACAGAGAAAGGAACCCACAGGAGGAAAAAGCCCCGCTGTGCAGTAGAGAAGGGAGGTCCTCAGGTGGGGAGGCCAGGGCGGAGGCAGAGGCCCACACATGAGCGGAGCGTGTAAAGGTGGCCCTGTGCATGCTCAGGAACGCAGACTGCATGTAAAATTAGCAGGACAAAGGCAGGACCGGCCAGCACAGGTTCACTCACCCTGGGGAGTGAGGCAGGAAGCAAGGCCTGTCCATCCACAGCTCCTGTGGTCCAGTCCATACCTCTGCACCAATAGGATGCTTTTTTCTGTCAACAGCTGTCTAAGTGCCACTGTCCGGATAAGTGTTCCAGGCCCTGTGCTGGAGGCTTGGCCCCCAGCCTGAGCTGCTTTGGGAGGTGGAGGAACTTCAGAGGTGGAGCTGGTGAGCTGGTCACTCATGGGGTGTGCCCTGAGGGGACTGTGGCACCTGGCCTCTCTTCCTCCTCCCTTTTACTCCCTCAGGCACCTTGAAGTCAAGCCTTTGCTGCACCAGGTGTTCTTGCTGCAGGTCCAGAAACAACAGGGCCAGGGGGCCACGCACTGAAGCCCGTGCAATGTGAGCCTTCTACCACTAAGCTCTCCTGTCCTCCCCTGGACTGACTATGCCCCTGGGGAATGGCCGGGAGAGGCCTGGTCCAGACGTGGCCAGACTGGCTGTGTGAGCTTCCCTTAAGCCCTCATCCCTTTAAGCTGGGCTAGGTCTCCACCCTAAGACGAGGGGCTGGGACGGGTGACCACCAGCAGCCCTCCTGCCCCGTCTGGAACTTGGAGGCGCGGCTCCTGGTGCTGAGCTGTGCACACCGCCAGTGGGGAAGCAGGGTCTGGAAGGATCTGGAGTCCTCTCCCTGGAGGGGAGGCCAGGAAGGCAGGACGAGTTGCGCAACCCTCGACCTCACGCAGCGGGCAGCCCCGGTGGACCCAGGTTCCACGCTCCTGGAGTCTGTGTCTCACGGGAGGATGGCATTGGCTCTGTGTTAGATCGTCAGTGCCCCAGGGTGCTCTGGGCTGAAGGGTGACGGCCTCTCACGTGCTCAGACTTAAAGAACCTCTTAAAGGACGTCCAATCCCACGCAGATGCTGCCCTCTCGGCTGCCAAGCTCGGGATGTGGAGGTTCTGGGGAGATGTTAACTCTCCACTGGGGGGTATGTGCTGCTCCTGTCCGTCCTTGTGTCCCCTAGGTGGCCAAGCCCACTGCTCCCAGGTGGGCCCTAAGCTCTCTCAGCGGAGATCTGGGTCTGCATGAACATTTTTTTGTGGGCCACAACTTGGTCACGCCGCACCGAGCTCTATAGGACACAGGCAAGTAGACTCTTCCTCCCTCCCTCCCTCCCTTCCTCCCTCCTTCCCTTCTTTCTTGATGTTACTAGGCATTGGGGTGCTCTACCACTGAGCTACATCCCCGGTTCTCTTACTTATTTCATTCTATGTTGAGACAGGGCCTCGCTAAGTTGCCGGGCTGGCCTGGCACCTGGGACCCTCCTGCTCGGCCTCTGCAGCGCTGCATTACGGGTGTGCGCCCCCTCCCCTTTGGAGCGTGCCCACCATGCCCAATTCATACGTGACGGTCACACTCCTGCCAGCGCAGGGTGTGTATCCAGCTGGTGTGAGCTGGTTAGCACACAGCGCGCTGGGTTGAGAAGCTGGGCTTTGCTGCTGCTGCTGTTAGTTTGCTTTTATGTTGTTTCTGGCCTCCCAGAGCCTGGTACTGTCCGCTGGGCGCACCGCCGAGGACCAGGCGTCCCTGAGGCTGGGAGCTGTGACGGCTGCTCTGGGCTGATCTGATGGTCAGCGCACGGGAGTGAGAGGCCTGGGAGGAGGAGGCCCTGGGTGTGTCTGGGGCGTGTCCCCAGAGGCAAGGGCATGTGGGGCAGCAAGGCCAGGGAGGAGACCGCCCTGAGTGAGTGGCACTGCCAGACACAGGGTGGGAGGCAGGGACGCCTCCGCTGCAGGCTGGCTTGTCCCTGAGTGGAGTGCCTGTTGCTGCCGCCACCGCCCAGGGACCACCGACTGCCTCTTTGTTCTGCCCTGGTGGCTCTCACCAGCGAGCCTGCAGGGAGCACTGGGCCTTCCGTGGGCTGCGCCACGGTCCTCCTGCTCTGAGGCTCCAGCTTCCTGGACCGAGAGGCTGGACCCCTCCGTTCTCAGCCTGCAGACGGCCACAGTGGGCACTCAGCTTCTGGTGGAGCCAGCAGCCTGATGATCGTCCTCATACCCACACGTCTATGCGTCCTGTCCTCCTGCTCCTCTAGAGGACCCTGAGTAATGCAGCAGGTCCTACATCTGTGTCCTGAAGTCACAGGCAGGTGACTTCATCATAACACAGACCTTCTGCAAAGTTAGGACATGCTTGCCTTGACGCTGGTCTTTGCCTGGACAGGGCAAGTTGAAGCTTCCCTTGCTCCTCTTTCGAAGGCAATGATCATGGTTTCAAAGTCAGGTTTGCCTGAGCTCCAGGGGGAGGTGGCTGAACAAGGTGCAGGGGGAGGTGGCTGAACGAGGGTCTGTGCCCAGGTGCCCAGGGGTTTCCCTCCAAAGTCCCCTCTGCAGTTCCAAAGTCCCAGTTAGGGTACTTACTATTGCAAAATTACTGTCACTGACAGCTGGAAAATTCTGGGGAAAGAGAAAGAGCAGCCATTGAAGGGGAGGGAGGGTTAAGGAGGACAGCACACGGGATTCCAGAAACACTGCTGCAAGCATGACTCCCCATGGTGTGTGTGGGTGGACAGATGGACCAGTCCGTTTTAGTGCAGGACGGCACTGGAGGCCTCACGTGGAAGGCGCGCTGGGGCTGGAGTGGTGTGTCCCGCAGCCGGGCGGTTCTGGGCAAGCCACCTCAGGCGTGTCTTCCCAGCTGCCGTGACCTTCCTGATAGCATCCCCTCCCCGTCCCCTGGGAGCATCTACATTTTGGCCAAACATTAGGAATTTAATATTTAATGTTAAGAGAAACAGCTTAGAACGTCTAGGATCCTCTCCTGAGCCTCGTGGCAATTATGAGATCCCTGGCCCCTTAAACAAAGAGCTTTGTTCTTCTAAAGCAATTACCAGAAGTTAAAAGGCAATAGTGCCAGTAAAACTTTTAAAAGGCACATCTGCAGGAAGAAGATGGGCGTTCAGGCCACGTGTGGGTAGCTGTGCGCCCCGCGGTGGTCAGAAGCGCCTGCCTGGGCGGGGCACCTGGTGACTGCAGACACCCGCGCTCAGAGGCCGGGTGCCTTGTTAGCGAGGTCAGTCACTGTCTACAGGTGGCCAGTGGCCAGTGCCTGTGGTAGCAGGCTGTCCTTAGCCAAGTGGCCACACTCCTCCGTCTTCCTTCCCGCCTCCTTCAGCCTGGAGCGACGTTCTCGCCTGCGGAGCGTCCTGTGTGCCCGGGCGTCCTGGCCGCCCTTTGCCATCTGTGTGAAGTTTGTGGTGGGGGACGAGGGCTGCCAGCAGGGGCTGGCCCTTGTCCCCAGATACTAACTGCTAATTTGACTTCTGCTGCCTGGACCTGGTCTTCTCCCTTCCTGATGCCCCGAGCTTCCTTCTGATTTCAAGTTGCCCTTCTTCCAAGTTCATTTCCTTCTCACCCAAAACAGGTCCAAACATTTTCCATGTCAAACAGGACTAGATTTGAAGTCTTTGCCAATGATTCCTTTTGAGTAAGAGCAGGAAGCCGCCTCTTCTCTGTATTTTGATTGACATGGTTGGATCTGTGAATTTGTGGGTAGGAGCTTGTTTTCAAAAACTTAATAGTAATGCAAAACCTCTGAAAATTCATTCTTGTCCATGTGAATATATGTGATTCCTTTACCTTAGTTTAAAAATGAAATAACATCCTACTTATAATTCTAAATTTGTTGTTTTGAGATAATGTCTTTAAAGAACTTTCCATGTCAGCACATGCAGATTGTTACAGCTGTTTTCAACTTGTGCATGTGATGCTAGACTACAAATGTACTGCGGCATGTAGTCACAACTGCTGCTATATTGGGACTGAAGTTAGCATTTCTATGAAATTTGTGTAGTCACTTAACACTCCTGCAGTTAAAGAATGCTTTCTGTAGAAATTAGAGATCATGGTTTCTGAAAAGCTCTGCCATTTGCAGGGTATGGGGAAGGGGTAGCTCTGTCTGGTAGAACAAGCAGCCCCCTCTCTCATCTCGTTTTTACTAGGTTTCAAGTGAACAAAACCTATGCACCAAGCCCTGCGCCCGGACCTGGGGACACATGGAGATGAGGAGTCCTTACCCGAGGGGCATCGTCCAGGCTGGACCTCTTCCTGGCAAGGAAAGGGAAGTGCTTTCTTAGGAAAGTCCAGCAGGTGTTCCCAGAGCTGGGCCAAGAGGGCTCACTGTGTGAGAATGTCCGTGGCGACCGGGGTCAGACTCAGTGACAGACATTTAAAACCGCTTGTAAAAGGCAGGAACGGGAGGTCCTGGGAGCACCAGGCATCTGGTTGGGCATGTCCCCTGCAGGGTTCTGGAGCTTCCAGGCTCTCGTCTGTAAAATGGGCACAGAAACCTCTACTGGGTGATGTGACTGTGAGAATGTGAAATAATGTATTCGATAGGCTTAGGAATGTGCCTCAGCCAGAGCAGGCAAACCTGCGAGTCCCAAGTTTTCAATGTGGTGAATATTTCAACCACATTGTAGGTGCCTTAAAACAGGCTGGAATCAGGATCAGAGCTTATGCATATTGTTATAGCTATGATCACTACATGATGATCACCATGACCCCATTCTCATCAGCATATGGCTGCTGAGTGCTGCCTACCGCGCTCTACATCATCTCCCCTTGTAGCTGATCCTCCTCTGGGACGACAGCACACCTGGCTAACCACGCCGAGCCGGCTGGGCAGACGCCGTGTGCCAGGCACAGACGGGTGAGCTGCTGTCCGGCCTGAGCCCTCTTCCCAGTGCTGTGCTTGGCTCAGCTGCTCATCCCAGCCTGGCCTGTGGCCCAGGCCACCAGGGAGACGGCCAGTGGGGCTGGCTTCCCAGGACCCTAACGCTGGCTCTCAAGGGCGGGCTTCTCCTGGGCTCCCCTGGCGGTAGTGCTGCCCCGCATGGCTCAGGCCCTGGGCTACCCCAGCATGGACAGAGGAGGTTTCTTCAAGATTCTACATTTCAAGTGTTTCTTGGTAAAGAAAATAGACATCATGTTTATATATAAAGTGTATCATTAAGTGGGTAGAAATGGATGCTTTTTAAAATTCCTAATTATTCAAAGAATGTTTTCCAAAAACTAAAAATCCCTTCATCTTTATGCAGTAATTATATATTTCTACATTTCCGTGGTCTCCTCTTTATTGAAATTTAAAATTAAATTTCCTTTCAAAAATAACAAATACAACACATTATAAATGATAAAATAGCACACTTAAGTAACCCCCAGAGAGCAGAAGTAGCTCATGGGGCCCTGACAGCACCACCCTGAGGTGGCAGCCAAGACCAGGCCACCTGCACCTTCCGTCTGGCTCAGCGGTCATTTTAAATGGCTTTTAGAAGGACAAAATATATACGTATTTTGGTTTATTCATCTTTATATGTTTATATACTGGTGACGTGTTTCATTGGACAGGTTCCTAAAAACAAAATCTGTACATCTACACCCACACTATTATTGTTATTATATAGTTACATATGATATTATCATCTACATGTACTTACATTATTACAACAGATACAATTAGCATAATTATATGTTAAATATAATGATAATATGATAGTATTTTTGCAGCAAGTCATTCTCTGACCAACCCAACCAATAGCTTAAGATCACGAGTTATGATCTCTCTCTCTCTCTCGTTTTTTTTGATACTGGGAATTGAATCCAGGGGCACTTAACCACTGAGCCACATCCCCGGCTCCTTTTAAAATAGTTCTATTTAGAGACAGGGTCTCACTGAGTTGCTTAGGGCCTCACTAAATTGCTGAGGCTGGCTTTGAACTCGCGATCCTCCTGGCTGAGCCTCCCGAGCTGCTGGGATTACGGGTGTGGGCCACGGCGCCGGCTAAACCATGTCTTTTGATGGCAACTGCAGGCTACTGGATTTTTCACAGTGTTTTTGTTCGCGACCCTTGTCTGTGGTCTTCCTGATCTCTGACGCAGCTTCTGTCCTTTCTGTCCTGTGCAGGTTCCGTGGGGGCTGGTCCCCTGGGCTGCAGGCGGAGGGCCCTCGGTGAGAACGCTTGTTCCTTGGTCTCTGCACCTCTGCACACGAGATGGCTGGATTGACCCAAGAGACAGAAAACTGCCGCACGCTCTGGTGATACAGGAAGCACAGCAGCGTGTTGTCTGCTCCGTGAGCTGAGACTGTGTCCGGAATATTCTACTGACAGAAAAGAGTGTCTCCCAACATGTAAATGGACTTGAATTGACTACAAATAGAGCATGAACGGTTTTGATTTTCCAGTGAGTTATCGCACCTTGGAGAGCAGTTTGCTGCTCTTTGCTTCTGAATTTCACCATAATTTGGGAGAAGACTGGTCAGTGAGCCACAGAGGGCTTTAAAGAGCCCCTTCAAGGTGGACGTCTGATTCCTAATATGGAATAAACAGTTCTTCTGTTGTCAGGTTACTCGGTCAATTAAACAAACCTGCACATAAATACCAGAAAACAACCCAACCCAACCCAACCCAGAATGGCTTGTGTGTTTGGTTTGCCTCTTGGAGCGTCAGTGCCGTGCTGAGCGTCTCCTTCCAGGACAGCGACTCACCCCAGCGGCGGCTCCACGGTGGAGGACCAAGGCAGAGTGCCCGCCTTTGGTTTCTGGAGCCCATTTTCCAGATCAACATGGTGAAGATAAGATCGTGTGTGTTGCTTTCCCAGGAAGCACTGAATGCGCGTCACGTGAGGCTCCGTAATGATGCCGGCTGACCTCACCAGCCCGGGTCTTGCGCGGGCCCGGGGCCTGCTGGTGTGGAGGGGAAGCGGGACCAGCTGGGGCTGCGACGCTCCCCAGCCTTCAGCCACCGGGCTTTGCTCTGGAGACGACAGCGTGGAGAGAACGTGAGTCCTGTCCCCGGATGCCACCATGACCCTCCTGTGACAGGTCCACAGGAAGTCAGAGGTCAGGACCAGGACCACCATGCGTCTGTGTTTGGGGACGAGGGCGAGGCGCTGTTTAAGGGTGTGTCACTGAGCAACTCCACTGGGAAACCCAGGAGCCAAGGGCAGGCGGGAGGGAGGCGCCATGGACTCGGGACCCAGGCACCTGCCGCCCTCGGAGCTGCCTTTGCCCTGGGTTCTCGCCCAGACTTCGCGGGCGGGACGGCGGGAGGCCCTGGAGGCCCATTCCAAGCAAGCCTGTGTGTCACTGTGGTGCTGGAGCCCGGGGGCCTTCGCGTGCAGAGATCACCGAGGGTGCCGTGTCCACGGTCGGTCCACCAGCTCTTGTGGTTGGTCGCGTCTCACAGTCAAGGAGGCGGAGGGTCTGAGTGGCCGTGGAACCTGGCCGGGTCCTTGGTGGGTGACAGTGGGGACGACCCGAGCAACCCGACTTTGGAATTCCCACCCAGGCGCCCTGCACCACTCAAAGGTGACTTCACGTCTGTGAGTCATTTGCTCATGGTTAGGTGGCCGCAGGCCTGTCCAGGTGGCAGGTCTGTAGTAGTCCTGACAGTGACCATGTCCCTCAGCCCTGCTGTGGAGGACACTTGTGCTCGTGTGTTTATGCACAAAGTTCAGACGTGGGGATGACAGTGATGATGAGGGACATGTTGTGCTTTTGTATAACTTGCTTTCTGAGATGGCGTCTGGGCTGAGTGACTTCACTGTGGTCCATTGAGATGGACCTTTTCCAGCCTCTGAAAGTGTCTTGTTTTTCTTTTTTAAAGTTTTCCACCTTTTATCCTGATAAAGAAAAGATGCTTTTCCTGGAAGCCAAACGTGTGAGGGTCACAGGGTTAAGCACGGCACCTGCACGAGCAGGAGAGAACAAAGTGCCCCTCTGTCTGGGGTGGGACGGAGCAGTGAGCGCCCCACAAGGGCAGCTGCTGGGAGTCTGCGTTTCTATTTCTCTCCCTTTCGGAGGATGAGAAGAAAGACTTGTTTTTAAAATGAAGATCTTTCCTCACAGTGACTGATTTATCCTTCTAAATTTAAGAGCTGGAACTTGATTCAATAATTCCTTTACAGATTTATTGCCTGCTGCTAAGGCTGAAGGTGACGACATGACCTTTATTAGTGACTCGGCCAAAGAATCTGAATCCCCGTCAGGACTCGCCACACCACGGTGACTCATGTGGACCGGCCAGCCGGCAGCTCTGGGAGGCGGTGGGCACAGCGGGGACCTGCGTTTCCGGTGAGCTCCCCCACCAGCCTGTTCTCAGGAGGCCTTTGAGGGAGGTGACCTGAGTAAATCCACACGCGAGTTCTGCTGGGAAAACTGCTCCTAGCGAGTCCAGGTGGCAGGTACAGGAAGTGGCCCTGGTGGTCCCTCTGCAGAAGGGGGACCTGGGGGACCTGCAGAAGTCAGGGTGGCTGCCGAGGGAGGGAGGAGAGCGTTTGCCCTCACACTCTGTGCTCCTCAACGACCCCCTGGCCTGGCAGCGCGCACCCTGGGGGAGGCACCGGCTGGCGTTTGTTCAGTGCACAGCAGGTGCCTACTGTGTGAGGACTGCGTGAGGCCCTCTGCCGCACACTGCAGGTCAGTACCGGGAACGGTAAAAGTACATCTGAGGTCTAGGGACACGGTGTCCTGTGCCGCGCGGTGACATTTCCATCAGCGCTAGGCTGCATGGGCAGCAGGTCCCCCAGCTGAGAGGAATGTCCCCATGTCCCGGTGACGTTACAACTGCTGTGATGCCTGGTGAATGCACCACCCGTGTTGTGGGGATGCTGCGTCCCCAACCTGCGGAGCTGCCCCCACGTCAGTGCGGTGGGTGTAGCGGGTGCTGTCCTCGGTGCTGGGTGACCGTCATCGGGGACAGTGTGACTGGTTCTGACCTCGTCTCAGAGCGCGTGTCTTCTACTTCTAGAGCGGGACATGTGCCCATGTTCCCTGTGACGGGATCACATCGCTTGCCCTTGTGCTGGCCTCGATCCTGCTCCTGGGGGCTGGGAGCAAGGGGTTTCCACACATGGTGTCACGCGCGTGCGGGCTGTCCCACCCGGCTGTCCCACCTGGAGTGCACAGGCGCACCTGACGTTTGCACAGCACATTTCTCTATGCGTCCCTGTCACTATGTGATGCCCACTGCGACCCAAGGATCACCAGGCACAGCTGTGCCACGACCCACAAGGCAGTGGCGCTGGGAGGGCCCCAGGAAGGACAGTCGGTGGTGGTGGACAGGGGAGTGAGGTGGGCTGGGAGAACTGGGGCGCTGGGGGCACAGGTGCCTGGGCCTCTGGGAGCCACTGTGCACAGGGTAATGGCTCAGCAGGGGACGCGGGAACCTGAGGGCTCTTGGGGAGCGGCGGTCGCCACTGGGTCAGCAGAGAGGATGGAATCAGACGTGCATTCTGTAAAGAACTCTCCGTCTTCCATGGGGAGGGACGCTGGGACGAGGTGTGAAGGAAGAGCCTCCGTGCCGCGAGGACGGCCCGTGAGTTACTCCTGGTCAGCGTTTCCTTCCTTCTCTCCTGTGGTCCTTGAGGCCCGGGTCTCGGGCTTGAGCCGACAGTTCACAAGAGCGGCCTCGTTGCTACCAGCGCCCGTGGGCTCTTGTGTGACCGGATCAATTTCGTCCCCCAAACAGCCCTGCCCCTTTGCAAACCCAAAGCCGCGTCTATTTATAAAAATGCAGTTATGTGGGATCTTCTGTTCTCACTCAAGGTGCTTTATTTCAGTGGATTAGCCACAGAGCTAGGTCCTGCCACCTGGGCGTCCAACCCGGCGGCAGCAACGGGTCACAAGCTCCCCGCGTCTCCCCTTGTTTCTTGTTGTTGGCTCAGTCACACACAGCATTGGAACTGTGTCGCCAGAGTCATGAAGGCACGAAACCTGGCTGTCCTCCCGCTCCCCAGCCGCTCCCCGTCCCCTGCTCTCCTCCTCTGTTTCCTGCTCCTTCCCGTCCCTCTGTTCACTGTTCTCTCTGCTGTTTACTCTTAGCTTTTCCCAGGTGCTGTTCTGTGGTGGTGAGGTGACCCGTGGCATGTTTGCACCCTGACGGAGGACAGCGGCTGAGGTCCACGCCACCGTTCTTCCCTCCTCGGTCCCTTCCCCCCGCCCAATCCCCTTCACCTCGTCCGCAGATCTTCCTTCTGTTCTGGTGGAATCTCCCTGTCACCGTTTCCCCTTTCCTTCTCTCTTTCTCCGCCCTTATTTTGGACTAGCTTCTGCATATCACAGAAAATATTCAACCTTTACCTTTCTGAGTCTAGTTTGTGTCACTTGGCATGATACTCTCCAGTTCCATCCATTTACCGGCAAATGCCCTAATTTATTCTTATTTGTGACTGAGTAATACTCCGCTGCGTATCCCTATCACACTCTCCTTATCCATTCATCTGCTGAAGGGCACCTAGTTGGGTTCCATACCTTGGCGATTGCGAGTTGTGCTGCTACACACCCTGATGTTGCTGTGTGATCTTAGTTGCTGATGTTAGATCTTTTGGAGAGGGACAGCTGGCTCATCGGTGGTTCCGTTTCCAGTGTGTTGAGGCGTCTCCATGCTGCTTTCCTGAGGGGCTGCACTAACTTGCAGTCCAAGCCACAACGTGTGAGTGTACATTTTCCTCACGTCCTCGTTAACACATTTCTGTTCTTGATAATTGCCATTCTTACTGGAGGCGAAACCTCAATGTGATGTAGTTTTTACCTGCAGTTTTCTGATTGCTAAAGATGTGGAGTATTTTTTCACATATTTGCTGGCCATTTGAATTTCTTCTTTGGAGAAGTTTTTATTCAATTCTTTTGCTGGTTTATTAATTTTTTTGGTGCTGGGTGTGAATGCCCTATCTGAGGAGGAGATGGCAAAGATCTCCCATTCGGGAGGCTCTCTCTTCAGCCTCTGGTTTCCTTTGTTGTGCGGAAACTTTCTAATTTCATACCATCCTATTTACTGATTTTGGGGTTTATTTCTTGTGCTTTAGCAGTCTTCTTCAACCAGTATTTAAAATATACATATATTTTGAGACAAGTTCCCACTAAGTTGCCCAGATTGGCCTCAAACTTGTGATCTTCCTGCCTGAGCCTCCTATTCAGCTGGGGTTTGAGGTCTGTGTCACTGTACATGGCTTAGTCAGCTTGTCATTGCTGTGACAAAATTCCTGAGAAAATCAACTCAAAAGAGAAAAGATTTGTTTTGGCTCCTGGTTGCAGAGGTTTCAGTCTCTGGTTGTCTGGCTCCAGTGTGTCTGGGCCTATGGTGAGGCAGGTCATCATGGTGGAAGGGCAGCCTGGAAGCAGAGGGAGAGAGAGGGAGAGAAAGGGAGAGAAAGGGAGAGAAAGGGGTCAGGGACCCGATCTAGTCCCGAGGGCATGCCCCCCAGGAACCACTCCTCTCAGCTTGGTCCCACCTCCGACAGTTATGCGTCCTTCAATGCTTTAGTCCATTGATGAGGTCAGGGCTTTTATGACCCAGTCCTTCCCAAAGCCCCACCTCTGAACCCTGCTCCAATGGGGACCCAGCCTTCAACAGATGACCTTTCAGGGACATTCCAGATCCAGACCAGAACACTCATTTACAGGCGAGAAGAGCAAGGGGAAGGCCGTAGGCGGCTCCCAGGCTTTGAGCTTCTTCAAATGGTTGGATGGTGGTTTTCTTCCCTGAATCACAGAAAGAGGACAAAGTTTGGGGGAAATCTAATCTAGCTGTGTATGATGTGCCAGCGTGTCTTGCTGATATCACCGTGGACAAAGCTAGAGGACAGTGGGCCACCGAAATAGCTGTGGATCTCCTAAGAGCAAGGAGATTGGATTTAGGGGTTTGGAACTCATGGTGTGGCTGTGCAAATACCCAGAGTGAAATGAATGCACTGCGGGTGAACTTTGCCGCATCCGATGACTGGGTGCAGGAAGACGAGCCAGCAAAGAAGACTGAGAGAGAAACGCAGGAGGAAAACCACTGAGCACAGTTTCTGGAAACCAAAGGAAAGTGGTATTTCAAGAAGGAGAGAATAATAGCCAATGGTGCCAAAGGATACAGATGGTCAAAATAGATGGGGTCTGAACAAATTCCACTGGATTTAACACCATGGAGATTTTCAGTAACCTCAGGAAGATTAACTTCAGCAATTAAAGTAAAATCCAAGTGCAGGGAAACTTTTCACCCAGTTCAACATTAACAGTATTTTCAGAGCATTAACTCTAAGTTTAAATCATAAATCATGGCCTGGCTGATTCCACAGAGATATGCCGTATAAATATTTTTGGAAAGATTTGTAGTTTTTTGGACAAACAGTGGGGTGGGGAAGCTGTTCCAAGTGTGGAGAAAGAAAAGTGACCAGAAGAGCTGGATGTGAATCTCTGGGCCTTTCTTGGCTGACTGCAACCACTAAGCTCTGGCAGGTCTGCTGAAGCGTCCCAGGCGCAGCTCTGGCCTCTCTGCAGCTGCAGGCTGGGTAACTCCTGCAGTCCCTTAGCCCCCAGGGTGTAGATTCTGTGCCATGGGGGCAAAAGGGCAGGAACACAGGTTCCACAGATTCTACCCCAGGTCCGCTTTACATTGACGGTAGCTTGATATACTCAGCTCTGGGTTTCTTTCCTTGAAAATGAGGATATTCTAGGTGCCCCCTCCCTGTCCCTCAGGCCATTTGGTATTTTGGAATTGCATGAACTATGTTTATCAAGGTGAACTTCTAATTTTGTCTGCTGAGTGAAGCTGGTTAAGCATTCACTATCACATTTTTGCAGTTAGATGAGCTACTTCTCTGCACGTTTTCCTAAGATCATGTAACTATGGTCTAGCTATGATTCTAATGGCCAAACTTTTATGTCTAAACACAGATGGGAAGGGATGATTCCCTGTGTTGATAAAACCTCTAAAGAACATTAGATCATGTGCACTGAGAGAATTAAGTATCAGCTATCCTCTGTTTCTGTCCCTTCAGAAATTCCACTGGAGGGATCACAGGGTATTTTAAAGACGTCTGGAAACACTGCTTTGACAGATGGAGTTGGCTTTTACAGAAAGCCACTTAACATTTGCTCATGACTTTTAATGGGCCCAACAAGCTACTTATCCTTGTCATTGTTGAATTTTGGACCCAATTAAAAAAATGTTGGAGGGGACTAGTTTTGCAGCAAAGGAGCAGATAGATACTCTTAAGTACTAAAATCTCCCTGGAAGATAAGTCTGGCAGAATAGGAGTCAGGAACATTCTGTCTCAATGGGAGTGATTAACAGAAAGGCAATTTTAGTCACTCTGTATTCTGGAATAACTGAAAACGTGGCGATTGAAGCTAACTCTAGATATGATGGAAGAAATGCTAAATTTAGTTCAAATGCAATATTCAAAGTTTTTAAACCCTGAATATTGAAGTCATATTCATATATTGTATTGAAATCAGGGGGTTCTGTGGGAACGGTTAAAACTTGGCTCACCAAGCCAGAGGTGCTGGCTTACATCCAGGTCCCAGAGACTTGGGTCCTGAGACGGGAGGATCCTCAAGCTTGGGAGTTTGAGGTCAGCTTGGGCAACATAAAGAGCCTGAATCAAACAACCAAACCAAACCAACATAGCACAGGAATGCACGTTGCGTGTGTCTTGTAGACAGAGGAAGAAGGTACTGCTTAGGGCATGCTGGTACCTTTCTGCACCTGCCGCTCTCAGAACCGATGCGAGCCGAGCGTCTTCTCCCAAGGCCAAGCTGCCTACCCACAGAGACAGGTGCACTGGCTGGACCAGCCTGGGCATCAACAGACAGCCAGGCGGGAGGGCAGTGGCTCCAGGTGGCCAGCACAAGGCACTGCCTGGTAGTGCTGCCCAACACTGAGTGGACACCTGGTGACACACTTACCTTTCTCCCGTGGGAGAGGCAGACTAGTCGAAACAGATGGCAGACATCAGAAACGCGGACAGAGAAGACAGCAGAGACCACCGGCCAGGTCACGGCAACACGGCGTCCTGTGAGGAGGCTGTGGGCATCTGCTCGGAGGGCGCCAAGGTGACTTGGTCGTGGGGTCCAGACAGTGAGGCTCATCCGCATTTCTCCAGGCCAGCGCACAGCTCACGGACATCCTCTGAGCTCCCTCTGGTCATGATCCAACCTCCAAAGCCTAAGGGCTTGCTTCTCAAACTTCCCTGTCACAGTGCTCGTCACCCAGCAGTGCGGGACGTGTCCTGGAGGTTTGGAGACCCCGGCCAAAGCCACAGGTGGCCAGGGGACAAATCCTTTCACCTCTTATGATCCTCCAAGTGTACTTGATTTTCATGTCTCAATGTGCAATATATTTATTTTAATATAGGACACTATTGTCCAGAAGACCGATCCAAGGTGGAAATGTACTGCCATTTGCATAACACAGAACTGATTCACAGACTCGGCACATCTCTGCTCTTTACAGACTGAATAGCCAGGGAACACGATGACCTCGCTTTGTCTCCAGAAAGCAGAGCTGGGCAGCTGCAGCCTCTCAAAGACTGATGGGGTAGTGCGCATTCAGGCTTCCTCTCTGACGGCCCATTCAAGACTTCCCTTCCTGGTGGTGATCCAGGCCATCGGCCCGGAGTGGTCTGAACTCTCAGCTACCTGGCTTATAGGTGCGCGGTGGCACAGTTTTCTTTACCATGGCCCCAGAAGCAGCTGGTGGGGCCCGTGGGGCTCTGCAGCAGCGGGGAGGGGGGGGGCAAAGGGGCAGATGCAGACAGAGGTGGGGACCAGATGGCTTTGCACATCACGTTTCTTAATGTGTTTCCAAGTGACCGGGACTCCTGCGAAACGCTGCTGTTAACATTTCGGCCAGGTTTGACGTGTACCCATCATCAGGATTCTGCAGTCCCTGTTCACCTCCAAGATGTTCATCTCCATAGCATTTTGTTTTTTATATTTATTTTTTAGTTGTAGGTGGACAGAATATCTTTTTATGTGGTGCTGAGGATCGAACCCAGTGCCTCACGTGTGCTAGGTGAGCATGCTACCACTGCGCCACACCCCAGCCCCTCCATAACATTTTTATTTCAAGAAAAATTCAGAAGGTTTATTGCCCCAAATGCCACAGGAAAATGGATCAAAGTAATACATGAAAAAGTTTTAAGAAAAATTTTCCACATATTGACATTGATATCTGTTCAGCTCATCAAAATTATGAAGTTCTATCAGTTTCTCTTAATGGAGTTTCAATAGCAATGCCCAGAAGTTTCTCCTTCTTTTATCTGCCTCAAGTTTAAGCATATTGCAATCTCGCTCCCCGGATGTATGGGCCATCGAATTTTGACATTTAAAAGTTAACATTCAGAGAGGATGTTTGATTTAGGCAGAAATTACATTAAAATGTCCCCCACGTAGAATTACACAAAACAAAATACAGGGGTCACATTAACTAAGGGAAGCTCAAGACTTCTTCAGTTTAATGTTGGAAGTACACAAGAATGGAATGCTCCCCAGGAATTCCATGGCGTTGTTTTTGCTCACGGCTTTTGGGGTACACTTCTCTATCTTCTTCCCAATTAGAAATTTGAAAATATAGACGAAATGATTGTGTCTCAAATGCAAAAATGAATTCATCGTAAAATCAGCTTATACAACAGAGAACACACAATCCAAAAATGTACAAACCAGGGGTTTTACTAATTGTCCAGATTTATGTTGTAGATAGACAATTGATGGCAAGGACGTACAGACACCGTGTGCTGTGATCACAGCCAGATCTGCTAACACACACACGCAAGTCCCCAACCCCTGTTAGGCACCACGCTAAGCGGCTGACGGGGGACCCTCTGTTGCTGCTCCCTGTCCACAGAGGGGACACCTGAATGGTAGAGCAGACCACACTCAAGTCACTCGCAAAGCTGCACATGCCCTGCCTGTGACCAACGAGAGCCAGGAGGCACACCCCGGAGTGCAGGTACGGACAGACACAGCTCCAGGCGCAGATCAGGGAGGAGTGCCCTGGTCACAGGGGCGGAGCCTGCCACCTACATCTCTGCTCCGCCTATGGCAATTTCAAACATCAAAAGCCATTTAAGACCCTTGTGAGCTCAGTCAGGCAGAAGGATGGCCACGGATCCAACCTCTGAGAAGACTGTACCTGCTCATGGTCCTTCCCGGCCACCAGGAGGATGTCACTGTGTCCATTCTCAGCCATCACCAAGACCCCTGAGACTTGCGCTTGCAGATTTTAGGTGGATGTCACTTGGAGGGATTTTTCACCATCAAACTTGTAAAGTCTTCGCTCCCAGCCAGTTTCATGTTTTGAGAACTGTGTTTGTCAAAGGCCAACGTCAGGAATGTGTTGAGCCATCTCTGGGACTCCCCGCCCGGGTGCACTCCCAGAGCTAAGCCAGAGGCCTGGGGGTCCTGATTGCACAGGAGACTCTCGGGCTTCCCCTAGTTTCATGTTTCTTTTCTTAATAAACACACAGTGTGAGTGGGCTCTGGTGGCTGGAGCTGGGCGTGGGCTTCGGGCCTCACTTCTTTTTTTTTTTTTTTAGATGCAAATCTTTATTTATGCATTTTCATATAACAAGAAAAGGTCCACTATACATTAATGTTAAGTAGCACATTTTGGTGAAAAATATTTTCCAAAACTAAGAAAATAAGAAGAAGAAGAAGAAGAAGA
>CM053412.1:67108893-67176221 GCA_028644305.1 Xerus rutilus | reverse complement strand
ATTCAGTGTTCGCAGCAACTTTATAAAACATAATTGCTGTGAATGAGAATGGACTATATCCACTTCTGTACTGAATCTGTGCTGGCATGTTATTTTATTTGAAGTACAGGGAGAAAGTTCAAACTTACACAGAGAGGAAGTTAAGAAAGGGAAGGATGTATTTTGTTGCTTTTGCTGTATTGGGGATCGAACCCAGCACCTCACACATGCTAGGCAAGCACCTTATGACTGAGCTGCACCCTCAAGCTCCAGGCAGAGTATTTTAATCAGCTTTCCAGGTGATTATGGTCGGGCCTCACTTCTGATCTGCCTGGGGGTGCGGATGCTGCGTCACAGCCAAGCAGCTCTAAAGGAGCCTCCTCGGCTCTGCCTGGCGAGGCCCGTCCTGAAGGGATGTTCTGCGAACGTCCTGGCACCTCCCGCAATCCTTAGTTCCTGGATCAGTTCACAGTCACACCTCGGCCCCTGCCATCTGCACAAGCTCCCAGTGGACCTTTGGGCCTGGCCCTCTGCAGTCTCTTGCCTGCCCTGTCTGGCTGGCTGTCTGTCTCACTGACCGGCTCCAGCCTGGAGCTCACCTTCAGGAAGGCCGTAGGAACTGCTAACACAGTCAGCAGTAGCTTAAACTACGCCATGATTTAGACCAGGAGCGCCTCTGCAGCCTCGCCGTCTGCTGAAGGGGCCCAGATCCTGAGCAAGGCGCACGGCTGCCCTGAACCTGCCCTCAGCTCTCATCCTGAGGCCGCAGGCTGGACGGGTTTTCCCTGCAAGCCTATTCCTGGTATCAGTTTTCGCATTGATTTCAGTGGTGTGACAGTGAGTGACAGAAGTCCTGGAGACCTCGTAGGAACCCTCGCCCTCTCCAGGAGGCTGAAAGGGCACCGCAGCGGCTCTTGGACTAGTCTGGGGTACAGGTGGACCCCTGCTCCACCTCTGCTGCGGGAAGCTTGCCGCCCCAAACCTGGTGCCGCTCTGCGTGCTCACGATGGCTGCCTCCCAGGCTGACAAGCCAGTCACCAGCCCAGCGGGACTCAGGAGTCCATCCCTCAGGGGGCGGTGAAGACTGAACGGCAAGGGTTCAGAAGAGCAGGCGGAATGGGAGATGCTCCCGGCCATCCTGAGAAAACCAGCTGCAGCCTCGGTGGTGCTGGAGCCAGTCACTGCAAAGCCACCGGTGCCCACGACGTCTTTCTCTCCATCTTCCATTCTTCTCTCTTCCCACGGCTACACTGCTTCTCAGCCTACCTATGGGGCAGGGAAGAGGAAGGACGTGCTGTCCTGTGTCTTTAAAGGGGGACAACATCCCTCCTAAGTCTTGGACAGTCACTGAGGGTCTCTGTAAAACAGCAGCCAGCGCACACTCAGCTGATCACCTGATTCCTGGCCCAGGGCCCCTCCCTGTGGGTCCCTGTGCTGGGCCAGGGTCGGGGGCCTGGGCGTGAGCTCTGGAAGGGCTGCCAAATCTCTCCCACCAGTTTACTTCCCCAAACTCGTTTTGAAACTATATTGTCAGACTCAGAATTTTTATTCACCCACTAAAAGGACGCACTGTCTCAGAATTCCCAGGCGCCCACTGCAATTAGCAAAGCTGACGTCAGTGGTTAATGGGACGCGTGCGGCGCAGTCAGCACGGCGCTGCGCTCAGCAGAGTGCTCTGTGGCGTCCGTGAGCTTCCTGCTCCTGTACCGTTTTCAGCTGAGGCAGGCCCAGGACACACCTGAGGCTGGCATGACCTGGGCACGACTGCTCTCGTGTCGCTGCCTCGCACGGTGCGTGGACACGTGTGGGTGGCAGACGCGTGGGCCTGTGCATGCACACACACCCTCCCTGGTCTGTGGCTGGACCGCTGCGGGCTCCTTGCTTTCCCGACTGCCACGGGGCTGTCCCTCTTGGCCTGCTCTGCCCGGCAGGGAGCACGCTGGACCCACCTGAACGCGCGCCTGTTCCAACCCAGCTCTGGACAGGCTGCAAGCTGACACCAGACTGTAGAGGGCACAGCTCATGGGTGCTGCTTGTTCCTGGGTCTCCAGCAGCTGGAGGGCACCTGTGTGTGGACGCTCAGGGAGCAGTGGGTCAGCGTGGGGCGCGTGGGCTGCTGAGGAGCCGGCGCTCCGAGGAGGATTCCCACTCCTGTGCTCAGGGCTCAGAAACTTGAAAGAGTGATGGAGCAGCCTGCTCCTCGTGAACTCTGAGGCAGAGATGTTTCTGGGTCCATCCAACCCTTACCGTCTCCTAAATAGCAGTCACTTTCATCTCCGATTCCTGTCTGTGCGCTGACCACTCTCCCCCACTCTCTGTTCACCTTCTTGACTTAGTTTCCATGCAAACTAAGCAGGAGGAAGTGGGTCTCAGTCGGGTGGCCTGAGTGATCCGTGAGCCCCAGCGGCCTGAGCACCGGCTTGCTGGGCTGGTGGCCTGGCTTTCCCTGAGCTGCTCCAGGAGTGGGCCAGGGGCTTGTGCCACTCGGTCCCTGTGGCTTTCCTTTTCTCCCGGGTGGAGCTGGATTAGAAGCAGGAGCTCAAGGACACGCTTCCCTAGGACACGGCGAGGCCTTGGGTCTACAGACCAGCTTGGACGCAGCAGTGACATCCTGCTCAGAGGGCAGAAGGGGGTTCTGTGCACTCCCACCAGGCCCGCGGGTGCTTGGGAGGCTGGGGTCCCACCTTCGTGGTGAATGCGGAATGGGTGGCACCACCGGGCCCCAGCTCTGGGCCGCCCGCAGCTCTGAGGAAGGACCCGCACAGCGTGTGGCTTCCTTGGGCTGATGGATGCTGGGATTTCTAGGTTTTATTTCCGATTATGCAAATAAAAACTCGGAAGGGCATTGCAGAGTTGCTGGAGTTGTTCCTAAAGCTCTGAGAGACTTCTATCATTTCACACGAGCATTTTCCTACTGAATGATGCTCATTTATGTTGCCAAGTTAATTTTTTCGTGATCACTTGTGTCTTGGAGAGGAGCGTTTTCCAAAATTGTCCCCAAATCATGAGTCGTAAACGATAC
Source organism: Xerus rutilus (assembly GCA_028644305.1). Lineage (NCBI taxonomy): Eukaryota > Metazoa > Chordata > Mammalia > Rodentia > Sciuridae > Xerus > Xerus rutilus. The sequence continues at coordinate 67,173,220 of CM053412.1, read as the reverse complement.
TGCCCTAAAAACAATTCTGCTACTCAGTACATGTTGGGGGCAACTTCATTTTAATTTACCCTCTTGGAGATTTCCAGAGCTCCCGAGCATATTACATCCCAAAGAAATATTCAGTAAGGAAGGAGTTTTCTTTGTTGGCTTCCAGTACCCCAAACTTGCATGGCCAGAGAATCTCCAGACTTCTTCCCGATGACACTGCACCTGGGGGGACACCCGCCCTGGGGGAGCCTAGTCTGTGCATTTGATCTACCCTCTGGTGCTGGGGGGAACCTCACGGTGCTGAGCAGGCGCCCAGCCTCCGCTGCAGCACAAGTCCAGACCACCCCTCAGGCCGGGTGCTCCTCCCAGCCCCGAGAGCCAGGGGTGGGGCTGGGCTGGTCACTTGATGTCCTCCTCCCGGAATCCTCACACCCCAACCAGGAAAGCAGGAAAGCGTCTACTTCCCCCAGGAGCAAAGTGGTGTCCAGGCAACAACCCACCCCACCGCGAGCAAGGGCGTGCTGAGCGCCCACTGCGCCTGTGACGAGCAGGGGCCTTCGAGGATTCTGCCTCCCGCGCTCCCTCGGCCAGGCCAGGGACAGTCCAGCAGCGGGCAGCTCTGTCCTTGCTGTCGCTCAGGAGGAGTCACTTTCTCCCCCTTCCCTCCCGCACCTCCTGGTGACACGCCTGCCCTGCGGGCTGGCAGGAGCAGGGAGGTGCCAGTCAAGTGCCGTTGCTGGTGGTGAGCACTGCGGTGAGGCCCGCGGAGCGGACGGGCAGGGGCGCTCGCAGGGCCTCTCGGGAGCTCGCCCAGAGCAACCCGGCCCCGGCTCCTCCCACCTCTCTGCTCCTCCCACCCCTCTGCTCCGCCAACCCTCGGGGTGCCAGGGGGTCCTTCTCGGGGGTCCTGCTGTTGCCTTCGGAGAATTACCTCTTCTAATGCAGATCCACCCTCAGAGGAAGTGACTCTGTTGGCGGCCCTGGTCCCCAGCTCACTGGACTGGCTGCCCCGCCACCTGCCTGGCTTTAACCGGGGTGCCTCTGGCGCAGGCCTGGCCTCTTGGCTTGATCGGTTTGAGGACCTGTTCACACACTTAGAAATTACTGAGGACTCTAAATAGTTCACATTAATTTATCATATTAGAAATTTTTAAAAAACTCTAAAATAGATATCTATGTAAATTCATTTAAAACTAACAAAATAACATTTTTAATGAGAAATAGCTGCATTTCCTGGAACAGAGACTGGACGACTCATGGCCTTGCATGAGCTCAGTCTCTTGAGCGTTCTGGCCCTCTTTTCTTTATTTTCTCTTTTCCTTTTCTCCAGAACGCAGGGAGATGTGGCTCTCTGCCATGAGCCACATCCCCAGTCCTTATGTTTTATTTTGAGACAGGGTCTCAATAAGTTCTTGAGGCTGACCTTGAACGTGCCATCCTCCTGCCTCAGCCTCCCGAGTAGCTGGAATCATAAGCGTGCGCCACCCGGCTGGGTGCTTGCTGTCTCAGTGACAGAAGGGACTTTGGATGTGACCTTTTTGTGCTGTTCTGGTTGAAGTGGAGGAAGAGAACTTGGCCTCAGGCAGGAAGCTGGAGGGGGACCTTCCTGGAGATCAGTGGCAGTGGGTGAAGCAAGCCACACCAGTGAACTCGTCCTGCTCAATGACATCGATCCATCGATCCACCTTGCACTTTGAAGGAGCTTCGGTTTTGAGTGGTCGATTTGGCAGCATTGCACGTGGGTTCTCAGCACTGTGCAGATTTCTGGATGCTGACGTAGTCCACAAAACTCCATTTCCACTGGTGTCATCAAAAGCTGTTTGTATTGGGAAGGTGTCAAGTTCACCATGATAAATGTGTTTTCTGATTTTTCCTTGAAAGCTGTATTTTTTTTCCTATTGGAAACATTCGGAGCTACTTTTCTTAAAGTCATATGCTTGCTGTGTTTGTTTTTAAGAAAATGTTTTCTTATTTGCCATCTGAAAAATTGGGGCAGACCTCTAAGTCCTTCTTTCAGGTCCCATCAAAAGTGCTATTTCAAGGAAATAGAAGCTGAGTCAGTGCACAACTCAGATAACTGTGCAGTTGCTTTTTCTCAAGACAGCTATTGTTTTCTGTATCCAGGAGAGTGATTTATGAGAACTTTCTATTTGCCAAACAGAATATTAAAAAAACATGTACTCGAGAGTCAAGATTTAATAGAATTAGAAACTTAAAATCTGTTTCAAAAACTTTCTTCAGTAAAGCTGACTTCTTTTTAAACATTGAGGTTTGCTATGAAGAATCTGTGCTGTGCCCTTCTAGGGCCCAGAGCAGTGATTCAGCCTCTGTGCACTGAACCTCTGATTCTGTGAGACACAGATAAACATCCCTCCTCTAAATTGTTCTTCGTTTTTTTAATACATATTTTTAAGTTGTGGATGGAACTTTATTTTTATTTATTTATTTATATGCGGTGCTGAGAATCAGACCCAGTGCCTCACACGTGCCAGGCAAGTGCTCCACCACTGAGCCGCAGCCCCTGCCCTCTAAATTGTTCTTGCCAGGTCTTTAGGTCACAGAGACACGGGCTGACCGAAACACTGTCACAGTGTAACTGACCTCCAGCCTCCACCCCGTTCCCCGGGTGTCCCAGCCTCCATCTCCAGCCTCCACCCCGTTCCCCAGGTGTCCATCCACCTCCAGCCTCTACCCTGTTCCCCGAGTGTCCATCCACCTCCAGCCTCCACCCCATTCCCCAGGTGTCCATCCACCTCCAGCCTCCACCCCATTCCCCAGGTGTCCTCAGCCTCCAGCCTCCACCCCATTCCCCAGGTGTCCCCAGCCTCCACCCTGTTCACCTTCAGCCCCCACCCTGTTCCCCAGGTGTCCCCAGCCTCCACCCCATTCCCCAGGTGTCCATCCACCTCCAGCCTCCACCCCGTTCCTCAGGTGTCCCAGCCTCCACCCCATTCCCCAGGTGTCCCAGCCTCCACCTCCAGCCTCCACCCCATTCCCCAGGTGTCCCTGTTGCTCCAGTGCCCGTGTGGGCTGGATGCCCTCCTCTCCTGGGTCAGGACAGTCCCTCCCTCTCTCTGTGCTTCGAGGACGTACTGGTCTGAGGAGCCCTGCTCAGGTGCTGTGGCAATGCTGTTGAGTTTGCTTCACAGGATGCTCTTCTCGTCACCGGGATGTGAGTGTTGCTGGAGGACCGGAGGACGGTGGGACCCCTTGGCGTGACGGAAATGTCCAGTATTTGTTATCAGGGTGGTGGTCGCGTGAGCGCGTCAACCGTGGGAGCTGAACGGTGGCCTGGGCACTTTATGAATACATCGTATCGTATGTAAATCGCACCCCATGAAGATCGGGGTGTTTCACCCCGTACACCCGCTGCAGTCAGGGTGGGTGAGACAGCCCTCCACCGTTGCCTTCCTACGGGACCACCCAGAATCCTGGGTGACACTCTCCAGGGACCGTGCTTCCTGTGTTGGGCGTCACACACAACAGCAGCCTTTCCGGGCTTTCCAGGACGTGAACCCCTTCTGTGTCTTAGAATCTGACATGCGATTGGGAAACGATGCTTTGTGTGCACCACACGTGAGTGTGCGGGGAAGGCAGCCGGGGTCCTGGGAGCTGCTCGCACCTTCTCCTGCGGCTGCCCACAGGGTGGGAAACGTGTGTGTCCATGGAAATGGAAGTCCCCTCAGGGTCAGCCCTCGTGTCTGCGGGTGTGCAGACCCGGTGACACTCAGAGCCGAGCTGATGAGCTGTGCAGATGCATCACTGCCCCAGGGTGTCTTGGTACCTGCCTGGAAGCGGCCAGGCCAGTTGCTGAGGGCCTAAGGGGATGGTCTCACCTCCTAAGTGAGGCCACTGTGAGAGCAAGAGGTGGAGCGCTCACCACGGGACCCCTTCTGTCACAGTCTTTTTTATTTTGATATCAGGAATTGAACTCAGGGACACTTGACCACTGAGCCACATCCCCAGCCCTATTTTGTGTTTTATGTAGAGACAGGGTCTCACTGAGTTGCTTAGCACCTCGCCATTGCTGAGGCTGGCTTTGAACTCGCGATCCTCCTGTCTCAGCCTCCCAAAGTGCTGGGATTACAGGCGTGAGCCACCACGCCCGGCTCTCCAGCCCTTTATGTTTTTTAATTTTGAGACAGAATCTTGCTGAATTGCTTAAGGCCTTGCTAAGTGGCTGAGGCTGGCTTTCAACGGTGATCCTCCTGCCTCAGCCTCCTGAGCCACTGGGATTATAGGCATGTGCCACCACAGCCAACCATACAGTCACTTTTGGGTGTTTCCAGTCACAAAATGCTATCTACTCAGTCTGCCTGTGTCTCTGTGCCAACAGTTCCCTAGTTGGAGCTTGAATTCATGGGCAGAACATCGTTGGCTGACTCGAGCTGTCTTGATGCTTTGACAAGACTTACTGGCAGGTTATGATTTGTGCTGATTCTACGTGATTCATGGGCCACGTTCGCAGTTATATTCACAGAGTCAACATTCTTCGCGGATGCGGTTCCATTATGCACTTAGGTATTGAGACACTATTGAGTGCTTTCAGGTTTCTCTGCGTGGGCCACAGAGCAGAGTCTGCGATCATAACGATCGTTGTGCCTGGGGAGGCTGCAGACGTGCAGAGCGCCCATCCTGTCGGGATTGTGTTGGCACTTCCTAGCTGTCTTGAGACATGGCCAAGCCTGGTCTGGGTCACTTGGCATGTCGAGGCAGATGGTCCGGAGCCAACACCTGGAACTGAAGCTGCTGACTTGGAGGGACGCTAAGACCCAGCTGCAGACACAGGGCCAGCCCGCCAGCTGGCAGCTGGAGGCTGTGTCTTGAAGGCTGGTGCCTCAGAGGTGAGGGTGAGGCACCTGGGAGTCCGACCTGGAGGAGGGGGGTCCCGCTGGTCACGTGAGGGCAACGGGCAGTGAGACCGAGGAAGGTTGCCGTCCACCCAGCAGGGCTCCAGCGAGGCCGGAGGAGGCTACGCCTGCCTCGTCCCTGACTCCCAGGCTCAGAGCGTGACTGTCAGTGTCCTCAGACATTCGTGAGCGGGAGGGCTGACACTGCAGGGTCGCCAGTGCCGGTGATGGGAACCCGAGCACCTTTATCACTTCACAGTGGGAAGGCCCTGGGCTCGCTTCCTGTGCACACCTGCGTGGGGGCTGCTCGGAGCTTCCTCTGCTCAGCAAGGGGCCCGGGTCTCCCCGGTTCTGCCCGGTGGACTGCTGCTGTCGGGTGGGGGGCACCTTGTCACCAAGGCCTGGGCCTCCTGGCGGTGCCTCTGCCTGCCTCTTGGGCCCTTCAGCGTTTCTCTTGCTGCGGTGACTTCTGCCTCTCCGTGGGCCGTGCCTTCCCGCAGGACCAGTGTGATTCCGCACTCGTGGGCATCCTGCTCTGACCGGCACGTCCATTTCCACACGTTTCCTTACATCTGCGGTGTCTGAGCTCCCTCAGCCCTTGATAAGCCACGTCGTGGGTGCCCAGCGTGCCCCTCGCTGTGGGTGCCAGCTCCTGACACAGCGCAGGTCCTCCTGGCCCGGAGCCGTCCTGCCCCTTGGTGGTGAATCAAGCTCTGCCCTGATCTGCTGGACGCGTGCTTTGGGGTTTAGTTAGCAGAGATCTTCCACAGGCAGAGAGGAGGTGGAGGAAGGCCCCTCGACTTTGGAGACTAGCAGAGTCACAGGGCACCGGCGAGGCCACATGGGAGACGAACGAGCCAGAGCTTAGAACGCCCAGCCCTCACCCCCTCCCTGTTGGCATCCCGACTGGCGGAGGCACAGCCTCACCAGGACTGGGTTTGGGCCGAGAGCCGACCCTCCCTTCCAGCCTCCTTCTTTCACGTCCTTTCCTCCGCAGTGCCGGCCAGCTGGCTTCCACACAGTCACCGAGGTGGCACCGGCCCAGGTGCTGGTCTTTGTGCCTCCCCGCTGTGCCGAGCCCTCCATGCTGCCCAGGTGCTGCTGGTCCTGTGTGCACCTCCACCCTGGAGGCCTGTTTTCCACCCAGACGGGCTGGGATCCTGGGAGACTCCTCTGCCCACAGCCCCACTCCATCTCACCTGGCTCCTGCAGAGAGGCCTTGCGATGGCCGTTCACCCTCTCCCTCTCCCTCCCTCCCTCCCAGTGGGTTCAGGTTGGACGAGTGCTCCATTTGCTTCACTGATGACCTTGCTGAAGCATTTGCTTCAATTAGAGGAATTGGCAAATCTAAAAGGTTCTTAAATATTTCAGAAAAATAAATGGCAGACAAATTTCCTAAATAGTTAAGTGTTGGGACTTCCACTTCTGGGAAGATGGAGCAGATAGTTTTCCCTTTTCGTCCCACTAAGTACAACTAAAAGCCCTGAGTGTTGTATATAGACACACGTGATGAGGCTCTGGAAGATGAGAGCGGAGCAGGCTGGCCGGGTGTGGCGCCCCACGACACAGAACGGCGGTGTTGCCCTTGGGGGCTCCTTTTGCCTCAGATCTTCTGGGCTTGGAGCTAAAGAAGCCAGAAACGCGGACATACCACTGAGCGGACAGCAAGAGCCCGGCAAGGTCTCCTTCCAGCTGAGGCTGGAGGGGGCGGTGCGGTCAGGCAGCTCTTGGAGGAGGACCTCAGAGAGCAGCCGCTGCACTGTCGGCAGCACAGACTGGACGGCCCGGCTCCCACTCCTCCCAGGCGTGAGGGGGGCTTGATCCCTGCACTGGGTGGTGTCCAGGCAGGTGGGAAGCGTGGGCTCCACTCCTGCCAGCAGCAAGGGCTCCCTGCCGTGGAGTCCACGGAGACCTTTAGGGGCTGCAGCTGCTTGTGACTCACTCGGGACTGCGTCCTGCCAGACCCGTCACCAGCTGGAACGGCCTCAGGAAAGGACTGCATTCCATGCACCCAACCTGCAGATCATCCGGGCTCAGTAGCGCCAGACAGAGGAGTGCTGTCACCCCTGGTGACCACGGGGCTGGCCAGAGCTGCCCCTGCCCCTGCTGGGCATCCAGAGGGAGGACTGCACTCCCTGGAGAAGACGCCAATTCCAAGGATTCCGAACTCAGGTGCAGTTTCTAATGAGCGCCTGTTGCTTTGACGCCAAAGAAGAGCCAAAGAATTCTAAGTCTCAGCTCAGGGACTGTCTTCCCCCACCCAGCAGTGATGAGGGTGGTGCTGGAGGAAGCGTGGGACTCGGGTGTTCTTCACTGTCCTGTCAGGAGTGAGGCCACAGTGAGGAGACTCTCCTGACCTCCCCAGTCTGGCGTTAGCAGAGGTCTAGGGGCCTCCCTGCCTCCCCTGCCTTCTGCTCACAATTCTGAAGATCCTGTCTCCTCCATGGGTTTCTACAGAGTCTGATGAGACCCAGGCTTCTCCCCTCATCTGGTGGCACTGTGGCAGCATGTCCCCCAGCGCCTGCAGGAGGGGGTCTGGGGAAGCCAGTGAGGTGTGCATGTTCCAAAGGAAAACCACTCATCCTGCAAAGGACCAGCAAAATGCTAACTAAAAATATGACGACAAGTGCTGATATGGAGAGGACGGAGATGTTCGAATTGTCTGACAAAGGTTTTAAAGCAGCTTTCATCAAAATGTTTCAATGAATAATTATAATCAAGTGCTTGAAACAAATGAAAAAAGAGAAAGTTTCAGCAAAGAACTAGCTGATGTAAAGAAGAACCCCATGGAGATTTTAGAACAGAAGAAGAGCATTTAAAAAGTTGAGTCGATGGGATCAATATCACAGTAGATATGACGGAAGAAAGAATTGGTAAATGGAGAAAGAGCAATAGAATTACCCAACATGAACAGAGAGAAAAATAGATCGGGGAAAAGGAAAAAGTCTCAGGGACTTGTAGGGTTAAAGCAAACAAACTAATAGTTACGCCACTGCGGTTCTAGAAGAAGAGGGAAAAAGGCAACCAAATAAATAATTTTTGAAAACTTCCCAAATATGAAACACACCCCCCCCTACAGGTTCAGGTGGCTCGGGGATCTCAAACGGGGCACATCCAAAGAAACCCGAGCCAAGAGACAGCATAACCAAGCACATAAAATCTAAAGACAAACAAACAAACAAACAAACAAACCTTGAGTAGAGAGAGAGACCTTAGCTATGGGGAAATGATGCAAATGGCAGCAGAGTTCTCCGACACCCCGGGGACTGGGGACACATTTTTCAAAGGGCTGATGACAACAGGAGCTGCCAATGACGAGGCTCAGCCAGTGAGGTCGTCCCTCAAGAATGAGGCTGAAACCAAGACGGAGTGGGGTGTGGCTCTCAGACGGAGGAAACTAAGTGAATTTGTCACCAGCCACTCTGCCCTGAAAGAGCAGCCGAGGAAGTTCTATAAGAACAAAAGAAGGGACGGAGGAGGAAACTTCAGGCTCAGGAAGGAAGAGCAACGGAAGAAGGGTGTGGGTGAACACCGCCTTGCTTCTCCTTGAGGATTCTCTAAACTGTACTGGAGAGTCGAAGCAGGGCTTGCCGCGCTCCTGACGTGGACGCCAAGGTGTGTGGAGGACATATTTAAGACCGTCAGGAGGTGAACGTTCCCTCCTGCACTTGGTTGGTCAGTGTGGGTGCCAGCGGCTGTGGTGAAGCGTGTGCCCGTGTACCTGATGGGATACAAAGCAATCACGAGAAAGCGGCACAGAAACAGTCAGAAGCACTGCGGACGGATCGAGAGGAGGTTCTCGGGCAGCATTCAAGGGGCCCACAGGAAGGAGGGGAAGAGAACATAGAAGTGAAGAAAGAGAAGAGAAAGGGAAGACAAAACAGGACGAGAGACTCAGGTCCCAACAGCGCCCATCACCACATCCAACGTGTCTACATGGGGGACGTTCCAGGTCAGGCTGTCCCAGCCTCGCTGCTCTCCCCTGAGACACCAGGACAGGAAGCCAGAGCTGATGGACTTGGCCTGGTTCACAGTGGCAAACTTCAGGGGTAGGAAAGCCAGGTCTGCGTGGACCAAACGGGCCCTCCTCCCACTAGGAAGCACTTGCTTCAGGATTCCCTGACTCCAGATCCTCCGGTCCTGGGGGGCAGGCTGTAGAAGACGCCTGGGGCCCTCTGCACGGCTCTGGGGAGGCATCGTTGCCAATTCTGAAGTAACTTCCCATCAGCAGTGGTGGCTGGAAGGCACTCTGGTCCCCTGGCTAACTCAGGACTGTGGGGGCGGGAGGGAGGACAGAGGTGAGGCAGCAGCCAGGGGACACCAGCTGGAGCCAGGCTCTACAGCCGGAACTGAGCACTGAGGCCCCGGGGGGCCATGCTCTGGGGTGCCCAGGAGCACAGGTTGCTGATAGCAGCGCCATCCCAGAATATGCCATAACTCCAGGGTCCCAGAGAAAAGCAAGCTGGTTCCAGGCCCCTCGTCGCCTGAAAGCCATAAAGAAGACGTGGCCAGAGCAGTCTTCCACATGGCCAGGGACGCCCGGATCAGGCATCACCAGACTGGGGCCCAGGGGCCCACATCTGGACCACCACCTGCTGGGGATGGTCCAGAAGCCAAGCGGGGGGGTTCACATTTTTTAAGTGGTTGTTAAAGAATCAAAAGCAGGATGATATTTCATGACATGTGGAAATTCCATGAAATCCAATTTTCTGTCCATATACAAAGTTTTTGGCGCTTTTGGCACTTGCTGTGCCCATTGGTTCACAGGGTCTGCTGCTGATTTCGCACTATACTCGAGCTGGGTTCGGCAGCAGACTGCCTGCCCGCGAAGCCTAAGGTATTTCCCGTGTTGAGCTTTAGAGAAAAGGTCTTGCGACCCCTGCTCTAGATGGAGATCATGAATAAGAAGCTCACGTTTCCTCACACGGAAAGTGTCCCTCCCAGAATCTCGATGTTCGACTCCATCAAGCGCCTCATTGCTTCAAACAGCAGCAGCTCAAGTGTGAGCACCCAGATCTCGTCGACCCCGAGCCAGCGTGCCTCCAGCTGTGGGCTGGAATCCCACGGTCCCGTGACCACGTTGAGGACGTGTCTGTCACTGCCTGTGGCCAAGGCTCTGACCTAAGGAACTCCGTTCTCCAACATACAAAACTGCTCTTTCCTAAGTTATGGGTGAAGGGAGTGTTGCAGACCAGCGCGCCAGCCAGCGTGGTTTTGGAGGCTGGAATTGGAGAGAAATGTGATTCCTCCCGCTAGACCTTAGGGCACAGTGACAATTTGAATATTACATCAAAACCAGGCAGCACCACTAACTACTGGAAGTGACACGATGTTATCTCTATTTCAAAAAATGGTTGGCTTTTCACAGAAGTATGAAGAAGTAGCCTAGCTGGAGGCATCACAATGGACAAGAGATGTCAGGGGCTGGTGCTAGGAGGACGGCAGAGAGGAGAGACCGTGGGCAGATTTAAGAAGTGTCTTGGAGCAGAGTTGAAAGGAGCCGAGAAAGTGGATGGATATGATGCTGTTTACTGGAGAATCCAAGCTTGGAGGACCAGAGTGTTGATGGAAACATCCAGAAGACTGTCTTAAGGATTCAGTGCATGGGCCTAGACATTACGATGGTCTTTAAACAGTTTAACCTGAAAGAAAACCAAGGAGAAACTGGAAAACAGACAAACCAAGCTGTCTCTGGCTTCCACAGAGAAAGCTGATGGTACGAAGAACCAAAGGCTTGGGCGCCAACAGCCACACAGGGTCAGGAGCTCAGGTCCTGCATATGAGGCAGGGTACATGGCTAGGCGTGAGATCCTTGGAGGACATTTGGATTTGGGAACAACATATACCATAGTGACTAGTGAATAAAAATGTACTTTGGCACAGTGAGATAAAAGTGTCTATTGTAACAGGAGTTCTGGGTACAAAGAATTGTACCTGAGAATTTGTAACCACAGGCCAATTCTCCTGCGGTTTGTGGTTTGAATATTTATTGCCTACTTGATCTGGTAAACCATAAACCCACAAACCAATTAATATTTAAGCAGAGTTCTTGGAGTTTCATATGCAGAAGTCGTGAAATGCCCTTTATCAGATTAATCCTCTTACATATAACAGTGATAAATTCTGAATGAAATTTTTTTAAACAACAATTATTTGAAACTACTGAAGAATGGAAGGGAAAAAAAGGCAGGTTTAAACTGAGACATTTTGACCCTTGAAAGAAAAAAAAATAATGCACTGGGGTGGGACGCTATGTTTGTACCGCCTTTCTCTGAAAATATCCCCAGTCCACACATTGCAAGAATAGCTGGCATCAAAGCAGAAAAACATAGCTATTCATTAGAATGAAGGGTCAAAATATGGACTCTAGGACTTCCAGAAAGGCTAGAATTATGGCAAGAAATCCTAAAAAAGAGGGAGACCAGAAAAGAGCCCATAAATGGTGTACCACATCTATTCTCCATATACACGAGCTCACCCATGATCTGTGAAAGGAGAAGACTACCAGAGCCAACAAGAGAGCAATAACATTGAGGCCAAAAATCCCAAACAAAAATCTAACAGCCTCCCATCACAGGGGAGGCAAAATCTGAAGTCCAAATGTCATCAAGTTAAAAGGAATTGGCCTTTCTATTGAAATTCCAGAGAGTCCATAACTGAAGGAAAAATATTATGTCCTAGTAAATAAGGATGAAATCTAAGAGTAAAATAAAACCTGAACATTTGGAACCCTAACAAGGTGGGCATGTAGCCTCTCCACATACAAGCTGATGAGCAAACAATCAGGTTGCAGGCAAGATCAGTATTCATAATAGAACAGCAGGATCTGATCTCTGTGGTGCACCACCCACAATGTCTAGCATTCAACACGAAATCACTACACATGGGGGAGATTAGGTAAAATGTCACTAAGACACCATAAAATGCCCTTGATGTTAGAATCAACAATGACTTTGAGCAAAAAAATTAGAAGAAAAATTTAAAATTTAGCATGAATTTGAAGGAAGACATATTCATAGTAAGACATTGTATTCCCACAAAGAATTGAAGGCATACAAAAGCCAATAAAAAGGGAATTTAAATTTAAGACTGAGTGCCTCAGGCTTAACAGCAAATTGAAGAAGGAAAAAGAAGCCAGGCAACATAAAGAATAAGGAACAGAAATCATCTAATGTGAAGAGAAAAAGAGATTTTAAAAATGAACAAAGACTTAATGACTTGTGGAGAGTAACAGAAGATCTGAAATACCTGAATATGAATGTAATGGGGTTCCTGGGAGGTAAAGAGAAAGAATGAAGAAGAAAAAAAAGTGAGGAAATAATAACTCTAAACTCCTTACATCTGTTTTTTCAAAAACATGTTATCTTAAAGATCCACAAAGCACAGAAATCTCCAAATACAATGAATGGTTAAAAGGAGCATAACAGACAAACATGAACCCCACACCATATCCCCACGCAGCATGGTCAACCTGCAAATCACCAAAGGCAGAGGAAAAAGAATCCTTTAAGTAAACAGTCCTTATAATGAACAGGTACTAATGAGCATTTCTGAAGTGTTTTTGAAGTTGACAGATTTTGAAAAAACAAATCTGTCAAAGGAGAAATCTAAGTCCACTAAAAATCCTTCAATGAGAAAGTGAAATAAAGAGCTTTAGGATAAATGAAAAGTGAGAGAACCCGTCCCAGCACACTGGATCTGCAAGAGGGGTGACGAAAGACCGTCCTCAGGCTGAAGGACAATGACAGATGGGCACCTGGACACGCGAGGAGTAAGGAGCAGCTGTGTGAGGACATGCAGGACACACACAAGCACCCTGGTCCTTTCTCCTCTTAATTTCTTTTTTTTTTTTTTGGTACCAGGGATTGAACTTCGGGGCACTCGACCACTGAGCCACACCCCCAGCCCTATTTTGTGTTTTATGTAGAGACAGGGTCTCACTGAGTTGCTTAGCGCCTCGCCATTGCTGAGGCTGGCTTTGAACTCGCGATTCTCCTGTCTCAGCCTCCCAAAGTGCTGGGATTACAAGCGTGAGCCACTGCGCCCGGCTCTCCTCTTAATTTCTTTAATAGGTAATTGATAATTTATTGAAAAAATATGTCATAATTTGGGATTTATAACAGGTAAACTATAAAATAAATGGTAACATGGCAGAAAGCTAGGAAAAAGTTGGGCAAGGCAGGCAAATAGAGTATGCTGTTGCAAGATTTCTGGATTTTATATAAATGTTATACTATTAACCTACGTTGACTATGATAGGTTATAGGTGCATACTATATGTAACCCTTTACGTGTCAATAAAGTAGTTAAAACACGTATGGAAAACCCATTAGAAGGAATAATGTGAAATAAAAACATTCAATCATACCAAAAGAATTCATGGTAGGAGTAACTGAAGAACAACAACAAAAAACCAATAAGTGAATCAGAAAAAGCATGGAAGAATACTTAGCAAGGTAAGTACTGACAGCAAACAATTTAGTCATTGCTTGCCCAGGAAATTTTTGAAAAATATAGAAAACACAGAATCAAACCCAGGTATCCCATATGAGTATAGCACATTTTGTTTTTCTTTAAATCCTACATTAAAAAGTTATACCTCTGTCTGACCCTGAAAAAACAAAAACAAAACCAAAAAACAGATGGGAAAGAATAAAAAATGCAAAATGGTAGTCCTGAGCTTAACTGTATTACTATCAACATTAGGTACCTGAACTTTTTGAATCAGAGGCACAGGTTATCAGATTGGATTTAAAAAACAAAAAAGGAAGGCCCAACTGTATGCTTTTGCTAAGAAACTCTGAGTAATTCTAAAGACATGGAGAAAAAAATAAGAGAATAAAGAAACATATACTTGGCAAACAATAAGCATAACAAAATCTGGGTCTATATATTATTACCATACAAAATATATTTGCATCTTAAACTAGTATAAACATAAATATTGCAGTAATATATTTCAGACTAAGGATTATTATTAAGATAAAGAGCAATATTTTATAATGATGAAAAGAAAACTAAACAAAGACGATGTAACAATCCTAAATGTGTATGCATTTAATAATAAAGCTTTAAAAATGAGGCAAAAATGAACAGAATTTAAAGAAGTATACGAAATCCAAAACTATGGTGTGAGATTTGTTTACAACACATTCTCAGTCATTGAAAGGACAGTTAAATGAAATGTTCATAATACAATAACCCAACCTGTCCTGATTTATAGCCGTAGATCACCAGACCAAGTAATATCACACTTCGTGCAAAAGAGCACTCGACAAAGTAAGATGTGGACTATGCCATAAAAATAAGTACCAACACATTTCATAAGACTAAAATATTTTCAAACACATAACATGGCAGCAATACAATTAAATTAGATATTAATATAATGAGAGATCTAGAAAAATCCCTCAATATTTGCCAACTAGATAGCACAGTTCTGAACACGGTGAGGAGGAAGGCACGGGCAACGTCATGAGACGTCCACACTGAAAAGCGGAACTGCAAAACGCGAAGCCTGTCAAGGTGGAGACAGTGATTCTTAAGGAAGAATTCCGTTGTTAGAGAAAATAACTACAAACTACAGTTTTCTGTATCTAAATCCTATTTTAAGTTAAGGATAAAATAAGGACATTTTCAGGCAGGGATTGGGGATGATTGACCGGGAGTAGACCCTCACTGAGGGAACTGTCAAAGACTTGCTGCAGGAAGAAGCATCAGTTAAAAAAGTCCTGGCTGAAATAATGCGTGATGGGTACAGAAGCTGGTGCCCCCAAGGACAAGTCTAAATATACATTGACTCTGTGTTGTGACTCGCTATTTAAATTTTTTTGCTGTAAGAGCTTACAAGAAATTACAAACAGAACTTATTTCTGAGAAAATATTTTGCAATCAAAATGAAAGAATTTCAATTTTCTTTATTACTATTATAAAAGAAAAGGATATTAAAGTAAAACATTGACTTTAGAGAACTTATTTGAATGTTAAAAATTTTTTTTACTAAGAAATGGAATTTTTATCCTAGATACCTCAACAAAGCCTTTAGATAGCAGAGTTAGAAAAAAAATAATTGAACCTGGAAATAGTAGAAATTCCGCAACTTAAAAAAAAACTACTAACAAAAGATTGAGGAAAAACCAACGAAGCCTCAGGAGTTTGTGAAGATACATCAAGAGATCCAACATATACAAAAGTGGAGCTTCAGGAGAAAGGAAAGAGAATGGGAGATACAATATTTGAAAAAACAATAGCCAAAATGCCTAAATTTGATAGAAATCTTTAACTTCCAGATCCAAGAGCTCAGTAAGTCCTGAAGACACTAAACAACGAAACCAGATTAGGCACATCATAGTCAAATTTCCAAAACCCCAAAAGAAGGGGAAAAAACCAAATAAACCAAGCTTGAAAGCAGCAAGAAAATGACGCTACATCCAGAAGAACAGTGATACGACTAGTGGACGACATTCCAGCAGCACAGTGGAAGACAGGTGGAAAGAGAGATGTAGAGGGCTGAGAGAAAGCTGTAGCCAAGGTCTACAGCCATGGAGACCGTCTTCTAAAGGGAAAGTGTCGAGACACTTGAGATGAGCGACAGAATTCACTGGCAGCCACCTTGCTCTTTAGGATGTGCTGAGGAAACGGCGCCCGCAGCAGCTGAGGCCCCACTCGGAAGCATCGGGAACAGGGTGTCTGGGAGCACACACGTGTCCTCACATACCGCGTTTCTTGCTCCTTGGTTTTTGTGAAACTGCTACTACATTTCCTCAGCCAATTAAAAATTAACTCTAAGTAGATCTGTGATAAATTAAAGATGCATGTTGTAATCCCTAAAGCAATCTCTAAAGATAACGTGAAGAAATGACATTACAGATGTCAGCACCACGTGTTCTGCTGACTGGATGCTGGCAAAGCCCTGATTGCCAACCAGGGATGGCCACTCCACATTTCATCCTAGGAAATTGCCTGGGGTGGCTGCCAGATGCACTCTTTTTGAGAGACAACTGTTATCCTGTTACTGATCACTGATTGACAGTTGAGACCTAAAATACTCCACATGTAACGGATCATGTCAGAAAATACTCCAACGCGGAGGTCACTGCCTGAACTGCTTCAAAACCAATGAAAAAAGGAAACAAACATGGTGTGTTCAAGAGTCTGTTGCAGGGAACCCACCAAAGGAAGCTTGGCCAACGTGAGCAAGTGGCTGGTCCGTCTCTGAGCCAGGAATAAGTCTCCCTGAAGAGTGACTTAACCCCGCAGCTAGACTCGGGCACCCTATGATTGACACTGGAGGGCCACACCAAGGCAGCCTCCCTTACAGAGAGCACTCTCTGTGGAGGCCAGTCGTCCTCCTGGGGTGGCTGTGCTGTGCTGTGTTCGCCGATGGCCAGCAACTGAGGACGGAAAGCCCGTCCTCTCATGGGACACAAGTTGGGGTGGTATTCTTCAAGTTATTGGGAGAACCAAATGATATTGACAGATGGGTCAATTTGGCTCTTGGGACACAGCCAGTGACTTTGTGACATGGTCTGGAATATGGGCCTTAGACAATTGGAAAGTAGAGGAGCCCTGGTACGGCCCCAATACTGTGAGCACATCACAGACCTCGGGGCAGCCCTCTTTCAAGACGGCCTCCATGCTGTCCCGACTTCCTGGTGCTTACAGCCCCACGCTGCCCTCTGCTCCCATTAGGGCTGCTCCTCATGGCCCTTAGCGGGGACCTACCCTGGTGCTCCCTGTATCCCTCACTCTGGGGAAAGCCAGTGCAAAGTGACAGGCAGCTTAGGTAGAGCACAGGATGGTGAAGGGGCGGCAGCCATGCGTGGGGCTTTAGGAGCAGATCCCCGCCACCGCTGCTCGGGCCGTCAGATGAGGGCGTCGTGTCATGCACAGCGTCTAGGCCGGAGCCACCCAGCTGCTCCTGAACTCCTTACACTTGGAAACTGAGGTGGTAGGTGCCCATCTTTAAAACCAAGCGTGGTGGCCAGGAATCGTCACCGTGCTCACCTAGTGCTGTGGGAGAATGGGAGGCACTTCCGAAAGCAGTCCTGCAGCTCGTCTGAAGTCCACGCAGACTGACTTCATGGCTCAGCAACAGCGATTCCAGCTCTCCCCGAGCAATGTGTCCGTCTACGACTTGTGTGCTTTCAAACCAACTTACTTACTTTAGTTAAAACCAAAGCCCCCAAATGTCTACCAACTGGAGACCGGAGAAATAAAATGTGGTAACTTCATAAAAGGGAGAATGGTCAGCAATCAGACCCGAGGAGACAGGGCACCTGGGAAGTCAGAGGTATTACGTGGAACTCCTGGATAATCCCATTAATACGGGGTTTGAATAAAGGCAAAACTACAGGGGCCAAGAGCAGATCAGACCTTGCCTAAGACCGGGGTGGCGACGGGGTTGGGGCCCGGCCAGGCCAGCTTCTCAGCTGCCTCGAGCTGGCTGTGACTACAGGGCAGAATTCATCAGGCTGGACTTCAATTACTGGGCCTTGGCGTGGCTGTTTGATTATTGGCGTGTTTTTGGTTCTGGTTTTGAGTGGGACTGGTTTGTTGGGCTGAGCTACCCCAGCCCTTTTTAGTTTCTGTTCTGACACAGGGTCTTGATCACTGACCACCCTCTTGCCTCAGGCTTTGGGAGGAGCCGCTGGGCTGACCCTGAGCGCCACTGCACCGCAGTAAAGCCGTTTAAAGGAAAGGAGCCGCACAAGTTCGCCACACTGGAAATGCTGAGCACCCGCACCCGGACGTCGCCGGTGCAGGGACGTTACCCGAGTTTTCACAGAACTAAAGTTAGGACTTGAACAAAGATCTCCTGGGCTCGCGCAGCGCGCAGCTGCGGCCTCGCCCGCGGACGCCGGCGGGCGGGCGCCGGGCACCTTCCCCGCGGGCTCCCGCCAGCTGCGGCGGCCACTGCACGAGGCGCAGTCGCACCGGGAGCCTGGAGACGAGGGGGGTCGCTGCTCAAGATGTGCTGGAGGGCAGGGCCGCAGGAGGGGCAGGAGGGAGTGGCGGCGGTGACCAGGGCAGGTGGGCCCCGGGGGCCTGGCCGCTCCCCGGACGGTCAGGCGTGCCGCTGGTCCCTGCGGTGGGGACTCTGGCAGCCGCAGCCGGGAGTCGTCGAGGTGGCGTTGGCGGAGGGGACGCGGGTGAGCCAGGCCAGCAGCTCCGCTAGGCAGACCGCAAGGGCCAGCACCTGGGCCCAGGCCCCCGCGTCCAGCCCAACGGCGCTGCTCCTCCCCGATGGGGGCAGCTCGGGTACAGCCCACCCGACTGGCTGACTTTAAACCGGGTGGACAACCAACCACGGCTACATGCCGGATCTTGAAAATGGACCACTGGCCTTCTCTCACACATCGGACACCCTGAGGTGTGGTGGCCACAGGGAGCTCCCGAACCCTGTGCAGCGAGGGCTGCGCAAGGCCAGTGGGATGTCCTGGGTGGGCCCGTGTGGATCAGGGCGGGAGCGGCGGCAGGAAGCCGAGAGCGCAGCAGGCCAGCCGGCCAGGGTCCAGTGGGCGCCAGGGGCCAGCGAGATGGCAGCACAGGCTTGCAGGCGTGGGGCTGCAAAGGGAGCTGAATTCACGGGGGGGGAGTGAAGGGGAAGGGCAGGCGGGAGGAAAGGCAGAAGGGATCCGAGGTAGTGACCCGGTCAGCCCACTTCCCGGAGCCTGCCTGGTTCTTACGGGCTTGGAACAGGTTATTTCACTTCTTTGCACTGAAGTTTTCTCATCAGGATGGTTTTGCGTCGGGAAACCTCTTAGATGCCTCCCAGTTTTAAAATTCTGTCATTTGGCAAGAAAAGTAACGTCCAGCGGACGCACTCGGTACCACTTCCTGAGAAGGAAGACTCCAGGGGCGGCTTGCTGGGCACCCCGAGGCGCACTGGGCTCTCCAGTGTGGCTGGTCTCAGGGGAGCGGCTGGGAGGGTGGAGAAATGGATTGGCCAGTTATTAAAAGCAGCCTGTGAACTACTCCCCACCATGTAAACCACAGGGAGCCTGGGAGAGGCGGGAGCTGGCCCCAGGCAAACCCAGAGGGTTAGAACCTGCCCAGAGGTCACCAGGGCCTGGACAGTGAAGGGCGAACCTCCTGCAGAGGGCCGGGAGGGCTCCTCGCTCTGAATCCTGCCATCTCGGAAGCTGGGTTTTAAGTACAATAAAAGCTACATTCAGCTCTTCCTGACTGATTAATGGGTCCAGCCCACACCTACTGGGCAGGCGGCCGAAACCAGTAATGTCACAAATCTACCATAGCTTTCGGTAAAGCCCCGGTGGAAGTTGGTGGGGGACTTAAAGTCGATTTTGTGCCCAAACTGTCTAGCTCCTCCTGGCACAGCCTCGTCCCCTAACTGCTGCTGTCACTGGTGGGAGCTCTTCCACAGATGACTGCACTTTCCTGTCAACCAATAATGTCACAATCATCATTTCTTTTGCTAGGACCAGAAGCATACTGAGTGGCCTTTAAGAATTGCCCAGAAATGCTTCAAGTTGAAGACTCTGGACTTTGCTGCCTGGTGTGCTCTAGCCTCCTTCTAAACTTCTAAATTAATAAAAACAAGGGGGGATGAAAACTCCCTGTGGACTCTACACTATAGTACAAACTTGAAGAGGCTCTGGTAGTCTTTCTTTTGGTTCCAGAGATTAAACTCAGAGCTCGACCACTGAGCCACATCCCCAGCCCTATTCTGTGTTTTATGTGGAGACAGGGTCTCACTGAGTTGGTTAGCGCCTCGCCATTGCTGAGGCTGGCTTTGAACTCACAATCCTCCTGTCTCAGCCTCCCTAAGTGCTGGGATTACAGGCGTGCACCACCGCGCCCGGCTTCTGGTATTTTTTAAACAAATGGAGGTTAGAAGTACAAGTCTCCGCATGATCTCTAAGCGTTGAGCCCTGTGGGACACAGATAGGAAACTACACCATCTACTCCAACTCCCCTTCCCCACCCTCCATTTCTGCACGGACTCTGGCATTGCCTCCTCCCAGCCGTCGTGTAGGTGGGATGTTCACTCTGGATCGTGTCCAGCCTGGCTTCTTTCACTGTGCGGTGCACGTTGAGGAGGCAGCCATTCCGTGTGGGCGGATGTTTCATTATTGAGATTGCGAAGCGGGATCCGCTGTGAAGGTACCACCGTGTGCCTGCCCACGGACCTGGCTGAAGTCTGCCCTGGTTGCTTCTAGCTTCCGGTGAGCGTGGATGAGTGGGCCGTGGCATGGGCTCGTCTTGTGAGGACGTTTCAGAGGCAGCGGGTACCCACCTGGCACCGGGACTGCTATGTTCGGCTTGGTCAGCTGCCAACCTGCCCTCGGAATTGGTGACATCATTCCGCACTCCCAGCAGAAACGGAGAGGACTTCCTGTTGCTTCACATCCTCGCCAGCACCCCTAACACAGCACTGCGCCTTCCGTGACGGGAGCAGCTCGGGGTTACAACCCACCCGGCTGGGTTTTTAAATTTCAGTCATTCTCATGGTGCAAATAGCGTGGACTTGTTTCAGCTCAGCTGCCTCCTGGCCCAGGCTGCCGCACGTCTCGCCGCGCACTCACCTGACTTCTCCGTGTCTTCTCTGGTGGTGTCTGCTCAGATCTTTGCCTGGTTTTTAATTGGATTACTTATTTTTCTTTTTTGTGGTTCTGGGGATTGAATGTGGCCCTTGTGCATGCAAGGCCAGCACTCTACCAACTGAGCTCTACCCCAGCCCTCTTGTGTTCCTTATTGTTAGGTTGTAAGACCCTCTGATTTTAAAAAGGAGATCATATATAAAAGGATATATCAGAGCACAGAAAGCTTAGAAATGTTATAGCATTTTGATGTCTGTTAAATGCAGGAATGAACGTGTGTTTATATATCTTTTTTTCATTTTATTTTGCAGTAATTCATCTTAATAATACTCTACAAAATTATCAGCCCATGGTAGGTTTGAAATTTAGAAAAATAAAAATGCAAAACCAGCTCTTCACCCACAGAGTTTGAAAAGCACTGCATTAGAAGACTGAGGAGAATCTCAGAGAGACCCAGGCTATCGCTAGGTCAGGAGTGACCCGCCCATGATGGCCCCCACGTGCACGCTGGCAGACCCTTCCAGAACTCTGTGCTTTGGCTCATGAGCGTTGAGGTGGGGGCTCTGGGGCAGCTGAACACGTCTCCATGCAGGGACCCCCTCTCCTGCCTCTGCTGATGCCCAGGCCTCAGCGTCCCTGGCTGGACACGGTTCCCAGCCCTCATTCAGAACAGAAGATGCAGCGGGGAGTTGGATGGCTGGGCTTGGAGGAGTGCATACCACTGTCACATGCCAGCACCTAGCACAATGTCCCCCAAGTGACGGGGAGAGGGAGAGCCAGTGTGGTGGACCTCTGCTAGTCCCTGCCTTACAAACGGGCGCTGGGAACATCTGACTTGCCATTTTGCCATCCAAGGCTGTTACCAATACTTCCCTCTGAGGCCAGGCCAGCCAGAGCACATCGCCACAGGGGCGTGACGGGCAGAGCAGGAGGGGAAAAGAGGGGGTGGGGAAAAGGAAGAGTGGCTGGCCAAGGGGTCAGGGCAGAAGGGGAAAACATGCTGTCCCCCTCGGTGGGTTTCTTTCTTCAGCCTTGTCCTGAAATGGGTGGCTTTGTTTGGTCCTGCCTCTTTCCACTGCCTCTGCCATGAGGCCACCGCAGGGAGCT
Organism: Xerus rutilus; assembly: GCA_028644305.1. NCBI lineage: Eukaryota > Metazoa > Chordata > Mammalia > Rodentia > Sciuridae > Xerus > Xerus rutilus. Next base: position 67,151,721 of record CM053412.1, on the reverse strand, counting down.
GGGATCTCATCTCAGAAGAGGGGCTGAGCAAAGCCGTGCACAGCCCTGTCCTCCCGGGGCTGACATTCCAGGGCGAGCACCGTATTTGGCTTAGAATTGAAACGCAGATGTTTGAGTAGCTGAGGTGTTTTATGCAGCGAGGGTCACATCAGTTATCTCTGGTAGCTGTTCATGAGCATGACTGCAGGTAGAGCCTATGATCTGTCACTTAGAACCCCGCACCGGCTGCTTGAGAGCCCGTGTGGCGCCACCTAGACTGGTCCTGGGGACAGTGACATCATTCACCTTTGTGGTCTCTGGTTGGGAAGAGAATGTGACTGGGTCTGTGGGAACGTGTCCCCTGTGGATGGAAACTGTTTCAGAGGCTGACTCACCTTCACCTGCGGGCATTTTGCTTGGACCAGTCCGAATGCAGAGTTGTCCTCGGAGCTGATCTTTGGTTCCACGTGTGCAGGACCCTGCCGGGCTCACACCACACGTGTGCAGGTGCCCAGGGTGGGAGTGAAGCTCCTAACGCTGACTCTGAGGATGAGCTCTGGGAGCCTGGGGGCTCTTCCACTCAGCCTGACACAGCCTGGGTACGGGGTGGACACCTGTTAAACTCTTGTCGGACGAGTAGGTGGACATTCCCCCTGTGAATAAATTATTTCTAATTGGCTGAAATGAACTGAGAGTATTTTCTTATCTGCAGGTGTCTAGCTTAGGCTTACAAGTAAAACAAGCCTGGGTGCCTTTGAGGAAAAGAAAAATTTTTCTCAATGACTTAGAAAAATATACAGGACTGAAAACACAGTCAATTAGTAACAGTTCTTCCAGGAAACAAAATATATTCCACCTATGATTTTCAGATGATGAACTTCAGATGTGGGAGAATGGCATGAGGATATTACTGTGTTCTAAAGTATTTTTTATAATCTAGTTTTTAAAAATTCAAACATAAGCCCCAAATGTACATTTGCCTGTATTTAACTCTGGGGAGTCATGATCTTGTAGGATTTGGGTCAACATTTTACTTTCAAGCTTTTCTTGGAGTTGAGGTCTTTGGGGGTTTCTTGCCTGAGTTGGTTTGCAAGTCTGAAAAGGATCTCTGCATAGTCCTCTGTAAAACCACACAGGGGACCCTCTGTGTTAAGTTTGCGAAAGAACTGTGAAGTCAAAGGTGAAGATTTCCTCTGGACACATCTCTTCTGCAATGGATTATGTTCTTAAAAGTGACCTAAAATGGATTTTTACACATTTCTTTCTTTTTCCCTCCCTCTCTCCTTTCCTTCCTTCCTCCCACCTCTTTTCTTTAAAGAAAGCTATTATTGGGCTGGAGTTGTGGCTCAGTGGCAGAGCGCTTGCCTCGCATGCGTGAGGCACTGGGTTCGATCCTCAGCACCACATACAAATAAATAAAGATATTGTGTCCATCTACAACTCAAAAAAAATTTAAAAAAAGATTGAAAAAAAAGAAAGCTATCATTAGTTATTCTCAGGGAGGACCACTCACGGTTCCCAGCCCTTGGGAAGGCTTGGTCTGCACCCCAAGGTCCGAGGGCTGTGCGAGGTGGCGCTGCGCAGTCTCGTCTCACCTGTGGGCCGTCCTGACCTTGCTCTGCAGTAGGTAATGAACTTGGGTCTCTTTTCCTCACCTTTGCTTGGTTTGGCCTAAAGCTGCCTCCGTACAGAAGCATGCCTAAATTGACGTAAGAAAAATCTGACTTGTCTGTGTACGGAATCCTCACTGAGAGATTCCGCCGCGTGCCTGCAGATGAGCAGTGTGCCCGAACCGGACCCTGAGCGCGCAGGCCTCTGACGCAGGCCCGGCTGCAGCGGAGGCAGCGTGCTTTCTTCCAGGGGGTCAGCAACGACAGCCCTGCAAATGAAATGCTGTCCAGCAACCCCAGCTGCAGGTGGAAACTCTGCGTCCTCCAGCTGAGGCAGGCAGGGTCCGCTGTGCTCGCGTGAGTGCAGAAGGGAGCTCAGGGATATAAACGGAAGTTGATCTAAATGGTCCTGCCGACTCTCCGGGGCTGCCGCTGCTCCTGGGGAGGCCCCGGCCACAGGCCCTGTGCATCGCGCTCAGGCACAGGCTGCCCACAGCTGCCTGGCATGGGGTCAGCTTTCTCTGGACCTCTAGATGGTCAGCGGAAAGCCGTCGCAGGCTGCAGACTATTAATCGGTGTTAGCACAACCGTAGACGTGAGTTACGTTTTCTGCTCTGTCGGCATGAACTCTTCTTAACTGGCCGTCAGTAAGCGGGAGGCCTCCTGCGGCAGGCCTGTGGGCAGTGTCGGCCACTTCAGCTAGACTCCAGGACGGCTCGTGTGCTCTTTCATCAAGAGCGACCAGAAGAGGACAGTGGACGAGTTAGCTCACGGCTAGCGCTTTGCCACCAGGCTCGGGCGTGGGCAGGGGTGCGGTGCAGGGGCTGTCCTTGCCTGGGCCGTGCAGTACTTCCCGTGCCCACCCTGGCCCGTGTCCTTGCCCTGAGCACTTCAAAGCCCTTCTAAGCAGTGTGGAGAGTCCTCAGAAAACTAGGACTGGAACCACCAGAGGACTCGGGTGTCCCCCTCCTCTGTATACATCCCAAAGCTCCAACATCAGCACACTACGGTCACACAGCCCATCCACGCTTGCAGCAGCACAGCTCACCATGGCCCAGCCAGGGAGCCCAGCCAGTGCCCTTCAGCAGGTGAGGGACAGAGAACATGTGGTATATATACACCACGGGGCATAACAGCCATAAAGAAGAGAGACATTATGGCATTTTGCTGATCCATAGATGGAACTGGAGACTAGGATGCTAAGTGAAATAAGCCAGTTCCAAAAAGTCAAAGGTCAAATGATTTTTCTAATATGTGGAAGCTAATCCAGCATAAGGAGGGCGGGGGATACCAATGAATAGAAGATCCGTGGAGTAGACAAGCAGATGCGGGAAGGAGGAGGGCGGGATAGGGAGGGCAGGGGTGATGGACCCGGCTGTCCCGTGCAGGCGCGTGAGCATGCCCCAGCCTCAGCACATCCACGAGCACTAAGGCTGAACAACCAAACTATGAATAAACAGAAGAGAGATCAGTAGAGAAGAGGGAAGGGAACGGGGAGGGAGGAGGAGAGGAAGAGGGGGCTGGGGACTGAATGACAACAGTCCCGTGTCACGCTTTTACAGTTGCGTCAGAATGAATCCTACTGTTACGTGTAAGTGAAAGGAACCAACAACATTTACAAAATAGCACTATTTTTTAAAAACCGCTGTTCCAACTCTCTCTGGCCCTGCACCTCTTTACCCAAGGGCTTTCGATGGCCACCCAAACCCACCCTGGGGCTCATGCAGCAGAGCAGAGAGAAACCGCGGGGCATCGCCGCTGGCTGAGTGGTGTCCGCTGTTGCTGAGGCTGGCACACTTGTGCCCCAGCTGTCCACCTCCTGGTGAGACGCCTCTTCTTCTCTGGCTCCCAGAAGTCCCTGGGGCCCTGGGTGGCAACTGGCTTAACCTAGAACCAAGTGGCCACCTTGGCTGCCCACTCACAGCCCTGCCCACACGGCCACGTGTTCTTCACCTCCCCAGTAACCCAGGTGCCCTCTAATTCTTGTCTAAGTTCCTCTTCTGAGAAAACTCATCATGAGACATTGTGTCAGCCAAATGATCTTCAGTGAAAACCTGGCAGCGTAGCTATACGTGAAGCTCAGAAAAAACGCAGCCATGCCCACAGACTTCTGCCTGAGGCTGTGTTCCCAGCCTGTGGGGCGCACAGTGCGGTCAGCGTATGACACACACGTGCGGACAGTCTCTCCTGACCCACCCGAGGATTCATCTCGGCCATCTCCAGATAGTCTTCATTTCTTAAGAATTTCAATGAGATGAACTTGAGACCTTTGTTTTTCTCCATGAATCCAAGTTGTGTTTAAGAAGAGTAAGACCCTCACAGGATCAGCTCTGACGGGTCCTGGCGGTGTTCGACGCGTCCTCGAGTCACAGCTTGACCACCTCCACGATGGTTTACGTTGCCCTTTTGAGGATCCCAGGATCATTCTGTATTTTATGTAAAAATTCACACTTAATGTGATGAGTTCCTTGTTATTTCCAGTGTGTTTCTCATTAACTTTTGGGGTAAAGATTTATTCTGCCCTTACTGTGTGTAGGGCTGAAATGTATTCCAGTGATCCATGTGTTTAGGAAAGTATTTAGAGAAGCGAAATAATTCTAACATATAACCATTTTTTTTAACTCGTGCATTTTTGGTGCTACTACTATATCTAACAGTGGAATTCATTTGCTACGTGAAGACATGCGTGTGATCTGATCATTCTCACTTTCCAGCACCTTCCTTTTCCCTCCCACCTGCCTCTCCCCATCCAGGCTCTCCACTGTACTGATTTACCTTCTGTTATTGTTTTAATTAGTGCGTTATAGTCACACACGTGACCCGGAGGAGGGGAGAATGCGGAAAGTGCTGGGAACAGAATCTCCCAGATTGTGCTGTTGAGGTTGTTTTGACAAGGCAACCCCCACCCCGAGTCCAGTCCTCCTCTCTCCCCCTACACCACCTCACTTAGTTGTATCTTTCCAATGCCAATCATGTTTTAGCTTGCAAAAAATATTTTGGAAATATTTTCTGTAAATCGTCTCTACTAAACTCTAATCTCCTTAAAGCAATTGTAGTATTAAAAGGCAGTATTAAGCCGGGCGCGGTGGCGCATGCCTGTAATTCCAGCACTTAGGGAGGCTGAGACAGGAGGATGCGAGTTCAAAGCCAGCCTCAGCAATGGCAAGGCGCTAAGCAACTCAGTGAGACCCTGTCTCTACATAAAACACAAAATAGGGCTGGGGGTGTGGCTCAGTGGTCGAGTGCCCCTGAGTTCAATCCCTGGTACCAAGAAAAGAAGGCAGTGTTAGCTTCATTTCTCTCAAATCATCTAAAAATGCTCTAGGTAAAACAGAATCCAGATAAACCTGTGTAGCTTTCGGATGACCTTCCTCCGGCTGCTGGGAGTGCCCGGTGAAGCGCGTCTGCCGCTGTCCTGAGTACCAGTGGTTTCTGCAGTCCACGGTCCCCTCCCAACTTGGCATTCACTGTGCAGGGAGACCCAGGGTCCTCTTCCTTCTGGAGAATCTCCTGAAGCGTAACAGGAAGGCCCTAGGTGATTTTCTGCTTTAAACTGGTGCAAGTGCAGAGAGGATCTGCAGGGCTCTTCCCGACGCTCAAGTTCCATAAATGAGTTAGTAAAGGAAATATGCGCTCCATGACGGCCGAGCGACACTCCTGAAGAGCCTATTGGCTATTACGAGCACACCCCACTCTGCTTAGCTTAGCGGCCACCGAAAGCCTTCCCACCTGAGGAGGTGCGTCTAGATGCTTCTACCAAGAGTCTAATGTCACTCCCGTGAACTTTGGTGGCACCTCACAGCCAGCTGGATTATCTGTGGCACTTAAGAGTCCTTTTAAGTGAATGTGCAAGCACGTGGGGTTTTGGGCATCTGGACTCGTAAGGGAGGCCTTAGACGGAAGGCCACCTGGGCTTGGTGAGGGTGGGGACCTCGGAGGGAGCGGCAGGGTCAGGAAGCCTGAGTTAGTTTATTGTGCATTTTTTTCTGTGCTCTTCTTTTCGCGCATCGCCTGGGGATCAGCGCAGGAGAGCGCAGTTCTCACAGGAACCGGAAGATCACTGGAGGTGACTCGGGGTGATTTCCTCTGGTTTGGTTCCGAGTTCTGTCAGCCTCTCTAGCACTTTCCTGAAGGGCCTTGACCAGGAGCAGGGTCTGGTGGGGTTTGTCAGGTGACAGAGCAGGTGGCATGTCAGAACACACAGGTGGCAGGGGAGGTTTCTTGCAGATGCAGAGAGCAGAGGGCCCTCAAGGGCCACGGAAGGTTAGGAGCAGCGGGGTGCCCCACGGGGAGCGAGAGAGAATTAGAATTGCCTTGAAATAGGGAAACAGATACTCCATGGAGGAAACTTTATTTTATTTTATTTGCCACACATTTTTAACTTTTAGGAAATGCCCACAGGGTGTCACTTGCTGGCCTGGCTTTCCATTGCTGGAATTTAATCAGTCACGTTCTAAAGGTTGTTTAAAAATTCCCCCTTTCTTGAAGAAGGAAAACTGATGAGATCCTGAGTGGGAGCCTCCAGGGGGCAGACGGGGCAATGGGCAGCTCTGGGCTTCAGCAGGCCTGGCAGGGCTGGGCCGAGCAGGGGCACCCCATGCCTCCTCCCCTGGGGCTGCGAGGGCACCAGCTCTGCGGCCTGGAAGTCATGTGCAGTGGGTAGAAGCACTTGCACCGGTGAGCAAGCAGCCCATCCGCCCGCATTATTGATCCTGGCTGGGAGAATAACCAGAGGCTCTTGCGGTTTATGCAGCAAACTGTGTTTTCACTTAAGAGAGGCATACAGTGACTACAAAGTGATGATCTAGGCAGTAGTAATCAAGAAGCCCCAGCACAGGCAGGCAGACAAGAGGCCTGGGCCAAGTCGCACTCACTGCACCCTAACGTTCGCCTTAGCTGGGGGTTCTCAGGTACCTTGTCACTCCAGAAAGCTCTGCACCACCTGAGGTCATGAAAGGCCTCTACAAAGGCCAATTTCTTCTTCAGGTACACTTCGACTTGTGAACTTGTTTCCTGGTTACTATTTTGAGAACACAACTTTAAAAAGCAATCTCTAACCACTATTTGTTTGAAAACAGCATACTACAATCAACGCTCCCCAGCAGTTCCAATAACAGAGAGACGCTCGTCCTATTTGGGTTATGTTTTCTTGTCTGTCTCGTCCTGAGAGAAGGGATGTTATGAAAACTTTGGGGTTTCCAGCAACTAAAACATATGCATGTCAGCAGAGGCAGCTTGGACAGGCAGGCGCTTCAGAAATCCCCGACTGTGACCCTCAGCCCCACTTAGGCTTCTCTGGAGGGGTCGTGGTGTGGAGCAGGGCCAGCCTGCTGCAGTGTGGCTACAGGAGTTCTGTGGCCCCACGGAGTCTCCTCCCCAGGTGGTCACGGGGGGAGAGAGTTGACTGGCAAGTCATCAGGATAGACAAGGGCGATGGGCCCCGTTGGCAGGTTTGAGTTGCCCTTCATGCAAAGTATTCCCACCCACCCAGCCAATCACCAGATAAACACGCATACCAGAACATTCCCTCCCGCGCCTTCAGAGAACTCTTTTTTTTTTTTTTTTTTTTTATATTTTTTTAGTTATAGATGGACACAATGTCTTTATTTTATTGCTTTGTACGTGGTGCTGAGGATCGAACCCAGGGCCTCACGCATGTGAGGCAAGCGCTCTACCACTGAGCCACAATCCCAGCCCCCTTCAGAGAACTCTTGAGGTCACCTGCTCAGCTGCAGCTCCTGTGGGTTCTTAAATGAGAGCAGCCGGCTCTCTCTGTAAGGCAAGGCCTTAGCTGTTTGTCTAAGAGTTAAAGCATTATGGATGTCACCTTCACCAGTTATTCCCAACCTGTCCCCACCTCCTATGATACCACACACACATCCAGAAACAGCACCTTCGCCCACCAAGCCATGAAGAACCGATGTGCAGAGGAGACCCCATGCTCATCAAAGGGGGAGCTGGGTGGACAGCTTGTTCTTTTCCTTCCTTCAAATCTCCAGCAAAATATGGAGTATTTTAAAGGACAGTTCTACTTTTCAGAGAAAATAAGGGCACTAGAGATTTGATTCTCTTTTTCTTATTTATTTAAAGATTATGCATTGCTTTTATTTCCTTAAAAACAGGAGTTGAGGGGCTGGGGTTGTGGCTCCGTGGTGGAGCACTTGCCTGGCATGTGTGAGGGTTTGATTCTCAGCACCACATATAAATAAATAAAGATCCATCGACAACTAAAAAATATATATATATAAACAGAAGTTGATCTAAATGATCACAAGAGCCGGGCAGTTTCTCTGAGGAAATTTCCCCGACACAGTGTAAAAGGCTTTTTGCAAGCAGTTCAAAGGCAGGGCAGCAAGGCCAGCCGGCCCAGCGACGCACTTTCTGACCGGCTCTGTGTCTTTCCGACACCCAGGCCTGACTCTGATCTCTCCTTTAGGATGTCCTCCTGTCTCTGTTGTGATCGTGGGCACTGCCCAGTGCAAAAACTTGTGATGTCCTTTTCTTTTCAGTGACCATAGAAAAATACAGTAAGTGGTATTTGTGCCTCTCTTTGTTCAGAGGACACGGAGAGAAGGCGTGTTGCTGACCCTGAGGGTAAGTGGCTGACCCTTTGGAGGTGAGGCTCAGAGGCTTCCACGGAGACGGGCTAGCAGGCTTCAGTCTGCTGGAGTCAATTGCCCTGCAGGTGATCACACAGTGTTTTCCGCACGGGCCCAGAAGTGCACCCAGAATGGGAAACTGCAGAGGGAAACTGCAGCGCGTGGCCCAGAGTTCTCAGGACAGTGCATCTCGGTCCTGGGAGCTGATGTGGCCTGGGTGCTGAAAACAGGGTTGCTTTAAAGATGTTTGTGTTTCACTTAGCCGAAGGAAAATGAGATGCCGGTGTGTTTGGGGCAAGGAACTTGAGTGGCACCGGCCTCTGACCCACAGAGCATCTGCCCTGTCGCCTCCTAAGTGCCAGGAAGCTGGTCTTTTCCCTGGAAATAGCAGCTTTCTGTTCTTTACGGGCAGAGCCGTGCTCCTCGCCTGCTGGGCCTGGGGATGGAGCTAGGTCACGGAGGGTCCCCTCAGACTCACATGTTGAAGCTCGAAGCTCTCATGTAAGGGTATGTGGAGGTGAGGGCCTTCGGGGTGATTAGGGCTGATGAGGTCAGGAGAGTGGGCCTGGTGGTGAGATTAGGGCCCTGAGAGCAGAGTCAGTAGGGAAAGCTGTCTTTTTCTCCCCTGGGTGCACCAAGAACAGGGGACCTGCACAGTGAGACAAAAAGAGGGTGGCCATCTGCAGGTGAGCAGGAGCCCTCTCTCACCAGAGCCCGCATCCGTCGCCTGCTCTGGGAGTTCCGGGTCAGACCTGTGACATAACACGTCTCCACTGGGAGCACCCAGTCTGGCATTTTGTCCCGGTGGCCTGAGCCGACCCAGACTTCAGGTAGAGACAGAGCAGGTAAGAGTCTTGCTCGCTAAGGTAGGCTGAATCACGGCCACCCGAAGGGCCCAGCTGGGCCCTGGCTCCAACCTCAGGAGTCCTTGCAGGAGACAGGCAGAGAGGCTCCCCGACCAGGGCGGAGGGAGCAGTGCCACCACGGGCAGAGACTGGCCTCAGTGACCACAAGTCGAGGAACACCGTTCGCCAGGGAGCCCCGCTCGGGCAGCACCTAGGCCTTCAAAACCGTGACGAAGTAAATTTCTCTTGTTCAGAGCCCTTGGGTTTGGGGTGACCGGTTGCCTGCCACAGGAGACGTCTCCCTTTCCCAGCATATGCAGGGTCCTGATGTGAGCGTTGGTTCCCTTGGTGGCAGCGGAAGCTGGGGTGGCAGGACTCTCGGGACAGACCTGTGCAATGGGGGAGGGTCTGAGAGGTGCTCGTCTGACCACCGGATGGTAATTGACTGGAGGTCAGACTCAAGTGGGGACCGTGTGAGGGCATGTGCCAAGTGTCCTGTGTGGCACTTCTAAGTGGCAGTCCCTTGCAGTCCAGGGTGCAGAAGAGAGGTGTGAGGACCTCAGGGAGGAAGCTGCACTGCCCCCAAAGACCACCTGGAGTCCCCGGAAGAGCTACGCGGATTCTCTTGATACTTTGTGCTCTGCTTTGCTTTACGGAGCTGCAGGCCTGAGACGCTGTTTCTGGAGCACCAGCGTCCGTGGACCAGACAAGCAGAGAGCGAGCAGGAGCATCATCTCCTCGTCTTAGGAGCCTTTCTCCACTAACTTGTCTGAAGCTTGGATTCAGAAACCCTTTGGTTGCTGGAAAGGCCATTTTGTTCTCAAGGGAGCAAGAGGAGGGGGAGCTGAGTTCTCTTTTACTGAAAAAGGCCAACTTTCTAAAAGTCCAGGCCATAATTAATTGCAAGTTTAATTCTTAATCCCTGTTGAGGATTTGGCTGGGGCTCAGCCCAGTGATGGATAGCACATGCACAGACTCCCTTGCTCCTGGGCTTTCCTTTGTTGAGGTCTTCAGCTAATGTGCTTTTTTTTTTTTGAGTCTCTGCTTGTTTGTATTTTCCAGGAAAAAGCAGTGTGCCTCGTTCCCTGCCAACCAGCCTCTTCCTGTGAGTGCTGTGCATGCCTGGGCCGCTTGCCCACCTCCCCATCTTTCTCTCTCGGATGATCAAAACCGAAGGCATAAATGCTAACAAATACCATCTGCATCATCTTTCTGAAATCTTCCTGGTAATCTCTAAAGCACTAATTAATTACTTGTGAAGAAAATAAAGCTTTCGAAAAAGCTCTGCAAATCCCTGCCTTCCTGTTTACGATGAGAAGCTTTGAACAAATAAATATTTCATGGAGCAAATGCCTGAGTAGTTGTGTCAGCAAGGCCAAGAGATTGCATAAGAAAACAACAGACTGCACTGGGGACTCAGGTGCACCAGAGGGGCTCAGCATTTGTTGAATTCTTCCTTTCCCTTGCTGTGACCTTCCCAGGGTTCCCCACAAGCTGGTTAAAGAGCCACTCCTATTTCTGATTCACTTGGTGTCTGAGGCACGGAGTGTGATTAAAGTAGGAAGGGTGCTGAGAGGGAGGCGGAGGGGAATGTCCCCCCACAGGTGGACACCAGTGTGCTTGGTCCGAGGGGCCCAGGATTCCTGGTCTCTCATGAGCATCTGGGTTTCTCTAAATCTGCCATGTGCCAGTACCACATGCCGCTGTCCTGGGGAAACTGCCCAGGCTCCCGGGCCCGCCGGGGAGATTCTGGTTACCTAGTAATCACCTACACTTGGAGCTCAGTAATTACAGGATCAGTGGTAGAGACTAACAGAGAAATGCTTCAGAAGACTAACAGAAAATGTCTCTCTGCTCAGAAATGTCATTAAGGAAGGCTCTTCTCCTCCAGGGTGTGGTCTGCCTTAGCCTGATGCCTTCCCTTAGCCTGGGAAGGCTTGACTACTTGTAGTAACCAGAGGAGTTTTAAAAATTGATCACAAGAACAGCTTTTCTTACCTAGTTGCAAACATTCACAGACATTTGCTGCCTTCTGGATCCCGTGCCGGGAAAGTCTCATAAGTGCACATCGGCTGCTCACGAGACATTCTCAAAATAGAAATAAAATAGGATGTTGATTTTACATCTTTACAATATTTCACTTGAAAAGTTCAAAATCCTGTATAGATCCCAATGTGCCTGACTCTGCTGGGGGAGCCAAGAGTCGCTCTGAAGGCTGGGAAGGCTGGATCACGCTCCGCCTGCCCTGGTCAGCTGCCCACTTGGGGTGCCAGTGGCTCCAGCTGTGAAGCAGGAGACCACAGTTCCGGGTCAACGTCACAAGTGTCCATTCCAGCTTGAATGGTTAGCACCACCAACGACTAGCACTGTGCTCTCGGTTTCCACGAGTGGAAGTTTTCTGGATGGTTTGGATCTAAATGGCCTCTTCAGTTTGCCTGAGAGAAAATTGGGGATGTTTAATGCATAAAATTTGCATTCTCCTTATCTCAAAATTAGGGGGATTTTGATAAGTCTAGCTTTTATCTAGTTGCTATGTGCAAACTTAAGCTAGGAATATATGAGGATAGCACGTAGACAGAAAAAGAAATTTAAATAATGTGTGAAAATGATTCAATAGACGTACAGGGGCAGCGGGGACAGAGATTTGGGGTGCAGGGCTCCCACAGAGCAGGTGAGGGAACGTGAGTCCTGCAGGGCATGTGGGAGCTTGGCCGAGGTGGGCGAGGAGGTGATTCACAGAGAGAAGGGCCCTGAGGCAGAGGCATGACGCTGGAATCCCAGGGGCAACACATCACCCAGAAACCGCTAAAAGAAGCCTGGAGGCCAGCCCATGAGGTTGCTGTGAAATGTCCCCAAAGGTCACAGGTCAAAGGCTTGACCCAGCCTCTATGGTCAGGGTGGTGGAGACTTCCAGAGGGAGGTCTCCTGGCCGTGGGGCCTGGCCTGGAGCTGGGTGGGACCTTCCTCTCCTTCTTCCTCTCGTCCTCTCCTCTGAGGTGGGCTCTTCTATGCACACGTCCCTGCCCCTGCCCTGCTGGGCTGCCGGCCCCCACTCCCACCAGGGGCCTAAGAGCATGGGTCCCCGGATCCTGGAGAAGCCTCTCACACTGAGGTGCAGCGAGGCCCTCCTCTTTCCACGCTGGTGAGCTCAAGTGTCTATGCAGAGGGAAGGATGGCGGACCCGGGGGTTCAGGTCTGTGCTGGGTGTCAGGCCTAGTCTTGGGGACATTGGGAATGTCATTCCAGCAGTCACATGCCATTGCCGGCTCCAGGCTGGGGAGGGTACTGACTGGATTCAGGTGATCTGAGTGGGAGGGAGGACAGGATGCATTCAAACTGCTTCACAGAAGAAGAGCTCACGTTCTGGGGGGAGGCTGGTCCACACATGGAAAACCCTTCCACCTGTCAGAAAACACTGGGGGCTGGGCTAACCACCGGGCAGTCCCCCCATCACACCAGGAGCGGTAGCTGCGGAGACTGTCGAAATACATGCTTTTTCTTCTGCTTCTGGCAGGATCAAATAAAAGGGTCATGGTCTTAGGGTGCGTCACGTGTCTCCAAAAGGTAGAGATTGAAGAGAATCGCACAAAACTAGTGATCTAAGGAGACATATGCACATTCCTAGTGAAACCGAACATTTCTACTGCAATTTACAGAAAATACAACTGTAGCCCTGGGTCTTTTAGTTAAAATAATTATAAAGTTAGCCATTGAAGCACAGAGTTTTCAGGATGTAGTTTTCTTTTGATAACCTAAAAAATTATTACTTTTGAAGTTCAAAATGATATGTAAATTATAATAATATTTTGGAAAAACATTTTATCCATTTAGTTTTTTCTGCACAGACATCTGAAAATCATCCATGTTCGGTGGGTAATTACAGACCTACTGCTGTATAACATGGACTGTGCTAAACGCTCAGAATACAGAGAAAATCAGTGGTTTTTCCACTAGTCACCTGAATGAATCTCAGCAAATCTCTTGGCCTTCGTTTATTCATGTATAAAATAAAGAAGTTGGATCAGATATCCTGTGTGATCCTTTGTAGCACTAAAATTCAGTTTACTTAGTAAGGGGTAAATCCTTTCGCTCATACCTTAGAACGCATTCTTTCATCCTTCTGGAAATACTCTGTGCCCTAGGAGATGACTTTCTCCATCAATTTTTCCTAGCTTTTAATATATGGTCTAAAAAAATCCCCTGTACACTGTGTAAAGCTTTTCTCCTATATTTCCTTTCCGAAGTTTTACTGTGTGTGTGTGTATGTGTGTGTGTTGTGAGTAGGGTTCGGACCTGAGGTTGATTTTATCCTATAGGTTAATAATCTGGTTATTTAATCTTACTGAGTTTCCTTGGCACTGTTGGTGGAGATCAATGACCACATGTGGGGTACTCCCGGGATTCCTGGCCTGTGCACTTGCCCAGAGAGCTACCCTTACATCTCTGCTTCACCCTGTTCATTATAAGGTCACACACCTTGGAATCAGGTAATGTAAATACTATGATGCAATTATTTTTATTTTTTTTCCAAAACTTATTTGGCTACTCTTTCTATTCCAAATATATTTTAGAGCCAGCTAATCAGTTTCTACCAACTATGTCTCCTGGGGTTTTGAATAGAATCAGGTTGAGTCGGTAGATCAATTTGGAGAGAATGAATAACTTCCCAGTATGAGATCTTCCAGTCTGTACTTCTGATACTTTCTATTGATATAGATCCTTCATCGCTCAGTTTTCACTGGGGAATTCTTGCCAACAGTTTATTCAACTAATTGCTCAGTGCTTCATTTTTTCATAGTATTTTAAAAGATTTGTTAAAATGCATCGACCAGTTGTTATAATTTACGGTTTTTAGATATGGGCTTTGCATTTGGTGACATTGACAGATTTTCTCATTAGTTCTTAAGTTTTTGAAGACACTTTAGAGATCATATCTTGTGTGAAGAAAGACAATTCTACTTATTCCTTTGTAACCTGCGTCCCTCTTCTTTTTCTCACGTTTCCCTGGTAGGACCTCTGCTACAATGCTGAGCATGGGTTCCAGAACAGGTGTACCTGACTGATTTGTGACTGTGCATAACCACACATTTGAGCCCTTTCACCACTGACCATGATGTTAGCTGTGGAGGTTTTTTTTGATGTCCTTTATCCAGTAGAATTTTTTATTTTATTAAGAAGTTTTATCATAAATTGATGTTGAGTTTACTGACTCTATTGAGCTAATCATGATTTTCTCTCTCATTTTGTTAATGTGTTGGAGTTACATTGATGTTTAAATGAACCGCGCATCTCTGATAAACGGTGCGTTATGATGTGTTGACCTTCATGCACACACACGCCCTGGGCTTTATGCATAAGCTGTGGAGGATTGTGTGCACTCATGTTCATGACGGATGTGCATTCGTGGTTTTCTTGCCACATCTTTGAATCAGGGCCATTCTGCTCCCACGAAATGGGTGAGGAGGAGGAGTTCCCTCATCACCGGCTTCTGGAAGCATTTATTAAGAGCTTCATTTAGTATTTCACCTTTCAGTGCTTAATTGATTTCACCACTGAAGGTGTCTGGACCTGGTGTTTCTTTGTTAGAAGGCATTCGACTCTAATTTAACCTCCCTAATCAATTTTCTATTTAATTATAAAAGTCCATTTTTGAAAGTGTATCTGTTAATTACTTTGTCTAATTTATCTAAATGTTCAACATATTGACATAAGGTTGTTATTCATAATAATTACTTCAATGTTGTAGAATCCAGAATGATTTCTCCTCTTTTTTAAATTTTGAAAATGATCATTTGTGTCTTCTCTTTCCTCCTCCCCCACAGATCAGTCTTGCTAAAGGCTAAAAATTTTATTGTCTTTTTAAAGAGCTAGATACTGGTTTCATTTATTTATTTATTTTTTATATTTTATTTTTTTTATGTGGTGCTGAGGATTGAACCCAGCGCCTCACGCATGCTAGGCGAGCGTGCTTCCACTGTGCCATAACCTCAGCCCCTGGTTTCATTTATTTCATATCTTTTTTTGTGTTTTACTTCTTGATCATTTCTCTTTATTTTCTTTTCCTTTTTTTCTATCTACATTGGATTTAATTTATTCTTTTTTTAGTCTCCTAAGGTGAAAACTCAGGACATTGATCTTTGTTCTTTCTTCTTTCTGAGCATAAACATTTAATTTCTCTCTAAGTACCACCTCTGTCTGCACCTGACAGATGTTGATATGGTGCATTTTCATGATCACTTGGGGACTAAACCACAGCAGTCATGCCTGTGTGTCACCAGGGCATCGGAAGCACTCATCAGCACTTATCAAGGGGCCCATCTGCAGGACAGCATCAGCCAGGTGGACAAAGGGATAGCCCGTGGGCGGGCGTGGGGGACATGACGGGATTAATGTCTCTGATGATTGAATTATGTATGGCAGGTAGCTGTAGAACTGATGTGGCCCTGAGGTGAGAACATGAAGGCGTATTGATAGTTTACCAGGGAAAGAAAAATAGTTTGTGGTGTTTTCTGATTGTTGGGATGTGAGAACATTTCTTCTAGGTAAAGAGGTGCTCATTTAATACCTGGTTTATGCTGAGCCAAAGTAGAATAACAGTTGTATTTGGAATTAAGACCTAATTAAGTTTATGATAATTTAGTATTCAGGATTTTGCAACTGCTTTAAAATTGGCAAATTTATGCAGAATAATTTAAATTAGAAATATCTGTTTTGGGGTGCGTACTACTCTGTCTCTGGTTCCACTTTGCAATTGATCCCTGGTGCATCTTGGATCTGACTCTACTTTGGAAGGAGGGGAAGGGTGGACAGGATGGCTCATGCTCCTGGTCAGCCTGGGGAAGGCTGCTGCTGCCGGCTATGGGATGCCCATGGGGATGAGCAACATTGGCAGTGTGGATAGTTGAGCCCTGACCGGTCTCTCCCAGCTCTTGGTTTCCCATTCTCTCTCATTTGTGTTCTAAAGGTGGCAGAAGAGGGAGGGTACAATTGTAAATCAAAACCACACAGTAACTGAACATGGACATTTTCTGTAGAAAGCATCCAGCCAACGAGATAAGGGGCTGTTTGGAGCAGTCTTGGAAGCTCCGTGTCTTGAACCAAGCGCTGTCTGTGCTGACCTGTTCGTGTGTTCGTCTGGCCTCTCGGCACAGCTGGAGACAGCCAGCCCACCTGTCCTGGTGTCCCCGTGGCTCAGCACAGCGCCTGGCACAGGGGCCGTGGGCTTGCCCAAGGCTGGCTTCCAACAGCCACTTCACACCAGGAGATAACGGGAAGTAGTGCTCCCCCCTTTTGGGACACCTCCCTCCTCCCAACCGCCATCTCCTGGGTGTCCTGTTGGCTACAGCCATGCCGACCACCCACCCGCATCTTCATTACAAATAATGAGAAAAATCCACGATGGTGTGTCAGAGTTGAGCGGGAGCGGCATGTTGTCAGGGTTCAAAGCTCAGTGCAGGTACTCCACCTGCTCTGGAGCAGCGCAGGGGCTGCTGGTGCAGCGAGGTTCTGGCCCCGGCACTGCTACAGGACTGGGCACAGCAGAACGCCGCGCCTGCTCCCCGGAGACCCGTGTCCCTCGGCTTGCTCCGCTGCTGTTCTCTTCCACCTTTGCCCTCTTGCATCTGCTTGGCGGAACTTGGTTTCAGAGGATGCCCCAGTTGCAGGACACTGGCCACAGAGTGTTCCCACACCTGGGGCAAGCCCCCCCGCCGGGACAGTTCCCGTTTCCCTCCTGCTCCTGGTCCCTCGGTGTGGTCCTGCCAATATCTACCTTAGACAGCTGCACAGCCTGTGTGACTCACCCCTGGGCCCACAGGCCACAGAGCTGGCCGTGCAGAGATGTCGTGACCTCTCCTCCTCAGGGTGACGTGAGCGCCTTCCCTCCGCCACCTTGTCCTGCCATGATGTTCAGCCTCGCCTGGAGCCCGAGGAATGGAGCCGGCCTTCTAGGAACTAAGACCTCTGAAACCAGGAGCCCTCAAATACACTTTTCCTCCTTCAGAATTGTTCTGGTCAGATCTTTTAATCACAGCAGCTGAAAAGCTGACAAACACCCTCTCTGAGGGAGATTGGTTTGGGGCAAGAAGACATTGGCTCACGGTCTCTCCCTGTCTGACCCTCGGTCTCTCCCCCGTCTGACTGTGCTCCCTGACCTTGGTGTGTGCGGCCTCCGGGGGTCCTATGTACCCGACCCTCAGGTCCTACAGGCCATACACTATTCCCATCTTGTGTCTGGTGAGTCTCCTAATCTCCATTTAAAAACCCCAAGTCACAACCATGGTAGGATTGTACAGTATGGAGAGGGAGGGACCAATACAGAGACCGGCCAGAAGAGGGAGCAGGTGATTCCACCGAAGCAACGATCACGGACTCAGTGGGGTGGAGGATCAGAACCAAGAGGAGCAGACGGTCTGGGCCAAGGTGACCAGACGGGACGCAGGGCCGGGCAGCCGGTGAGTGGGGAGGGTGGGTACAGGGAGACGGTTTGCCTCTGATTTGCACAGTCCTGTGCTTGGGAGGTCAACTTGCAAAAGCAATTTGAATGGTGGATTCTGACTGAGATGGAAATGGGGACCAGGTTCTTAGGCTTGAAGGGGATCTGAGAAGCAAACACAGGCGTGCCTCAGCTTGTGGGGGCTGCAGTCTGCATAAGCCCATCGTAAGCTGAGGAAAGGAAAGGAAACTGCATCGCAGCCCCTCACCTGTGGCCATGGCAGCTTCGCAGCGCCCACTGCAGTCAGTGGTGCCCGGTGATCCCACCGCTGACTGGGAGCTGGCTTGGTGCTGACGCCCAGGATCAGGAATGAGGATCAAACATCAGATCCTCGTTCCAGGGAAAACAGAATACGTTGCAGCCTGTGAAGCCGAAAAATCACCGTGGATCCACAGGAAGTCCAGAACCATCTGTGGACGCCAGAGCTTCTTAGGGGAGCATAGATGACCACCTCAGAGAGAGCACTTGGATCGCTGGCTTTCACACTTCTGAGCAATCATATCACGTTAGCCAGCGTCGAACGAAAAGACGGGGCTAAACAAGCCAGCAGATGACCTGAGAGAGGCCGGGAGGAACAGGACTGAGCAGAGACGTGCACATTGCGTTCTTGGGCGTGTGCTAAGCAGGGACACACGGAGGGAGGAGCCAGCTGGGCACCAGGGCCTCGGAAGCAGTTCTCCCAGCTTTTTGCAAGGAGCAGGTAATACCTGCTTCAGGACAGTGAGTGGAGAATCACGGGTTCCACGCACACCGTGAGTTCTGCAGTTCATTACCATCCACGTGCAGAACCAGCCTGAGGACTATTCACTGGGCAGAACTGAGTCACATGACCACAGCCCTAAGGATCCCCTGCTCAGCGACAGCCGCTGGGGACACTCCGGGCAATGGCTTAACTTATAAACAAGGCAGTCTTTCCACAACTCGCTTTCCCTCTAGCTTTCGGCCACTGGATGATTTGGGAGGACCCGGGGTCCACCCCACTTGGCTCTGCAGTTCACACTGCAGTCACATCTGATTGAGTGGGAGGGACGCAGCTGTTTGAGGGTCCTGCAGACCCAGTATGGGCAGGCTTTTCCTGCTTTCCCTGGTCACCGTTCTTCCAGCAACCCTGAAGGAGGGTCCCCAGAGCTGCTGCTTTGGTCCTCTCCCAGCACGGCTCAGCGGGCACGATGATTTGGCACAGTAACGGGACCGTCATAGTCTACAGCCGTTTTGACCACTGATGTTTGGATGTGGAGGATTTAAAACACCAGCTTTTAAAAATTATAATTGTGTGGGGAAAGCGGCTGATACCAAGATGAAATCGTTCTGGTCAGATCCAGACAAGACAGGAGCCCAGAAGGAAGGAACGGGAGGCTCCCATCTGCCTGAGGACGTTTTCGAGGACGCTAAAGGCCCACAGAAGACGCCTCCCCTGCCGGCCCAGGCTTCGCACACGGGGCACGTGTGCACAGAGCTCGGTGACACAGTTTAGCAGTGATATTCTTCAAGGCTCAAAAATGCAGACAAGACACCCAGCAGAACACCTCTGCAGCCGTGGCATCTCCACCGTGAGCGCGGCCGCCTCCTGCCTGGGGCGCCAAGACCACTGGCCTCTGCGTCCAAGATGCATGTGTGAATTTCTCTTTTGCCTTTGAACACTTTCCTGCACCTCAGCCAGGCTCAGCTTTGATATGACAGCTCGTGGTTTGATATGACGCGCTGTTCCCTCGGCCGCGCTCTTCGCCCCAGACACTGCCAGGCTTTGGAGACTCCCGGGTGTGTCCACATGGACGAGGCTGACGTTTCCGGGTGCTGGAGGCTGCCCCTTCTGAGACAGACCCCGTGGAACTAAGCCACGTCAGCGTAAGGCAGGAGGAGAGGTGGAAAGTCGGTGCTCGTTGACAGAAAGTCGCCAGGTATCCTGCGCTTACGATACACAGAGGGACAGGAGGTAGGGCTGAGGTTCAGTCGGAGACGGTCGGAGGAAAGCAGGTGCGTCCTGTGGTTGAGGTGACTGGTAAATGCCCTCCAGGCTCGGCCTTGCTGTGAGAAGACACCAGAGCCAGGCAAGCAGGTCTGGCCACAGCCCCTGGGCTGCAAGGAACCGAGCCCTCATTCAAATGCCCTTGCGTGTTAACAGATGCACACGGGGGGGGGGGGGACACACTAACGCGGCTTTTTAGACACATTTTCGATGATGTGCGAATGATGCAGGTGCTTTAAGAGACTGCAATATAATCGTGAATATTACTGTGGAAACTATAAATAGGCAAATTCTTGATCCTCAGCTGCACAGATGCTGTTCCCCTGCCTTCCTTGAGGGTCTGTGTAGAGGTTTGCCGCCTGGCTGCTCTGCCTGGGGGTAGCCTCCTGGCTGTACTGAGCCCTGCACCCCCTCCTCGGTCTCTCCACGCCCCCTTTGCTAGCTGTGTTTGCTTTCTTCCCTGCGAGAGCTAAAGGACCCTGAGCTGGTGACGAGCATTCTTGATAACTGTTCAACAGCTTCCAGATGTTTTTTTCATGAAGTCAGTTGTTTAATTTTTATGTTCATATATAGATTTGGTTCATTTAATGATTATTTTCTCCCATCAAATTCCACAGACTATCATTTCTCCTATGATGAATTTTCATTTGTAGTCATTTCTGCTTTCCGAGACAACTTGCTGTGGGTCAGACTTTCCAGTTCCAAGATTGATGTTAAGATATTGTGATTTCTGCCAGGCACAGTGGTGCATGCCAGTAATCTCAGCGGCTAGGGAGGCTGAGGGAGGAGGGTCACAAGTTCAAAGGCAGCCTCTTAGTGAGGCCCAGAGCAATTTAGCAAGACCTGTTTCAGAATGCAAAATAAAAAGAGCTGGGGAGGTGGCTCAGTGGCTGAGCATCCCTCCGTTCCATCCTGGTACCATAAAAAAAAAGGCATTGTGATTTATCTGCCAGTTTTTTCTTGTTGTTGTTGTGTTACTTGATTTATTTATTCTAATTAGGTTTACATGACAGCGGAATGCATTTTGCCTCATTGTACACAAAGGCAGCACAACGTGTCACCTCTCTGGTTGTGCACAATATAGAGTCACAGCATATGTGCAGTCACACACGAACCCAGGGCGTTGGTGTCCATCGCATTCCACCATCTTTCCTGCCCCATGTCCCCTTCCCTTCCCTCCCCTTTGACCTAAGTTCCTTTATTTTTCCTGTGTCCCCTCCCACATTATGGATCAGCATCCACTTATCAGAGAGAACATTTGGCCTTTGGTTCTTTGGGATTGGCTTACTTCACTTAGCATGATGTTCTCCAGCTCCATCCATTTACCTGCAAATGTCATAATTTCATTATCTTTTATTGCTGAGTAATATTCCATTGTATATATGTACCACAGTTTCTTTACCCATTCATCTGTTGAAGGGCATCTAGGTTGGTTCCACAGTTTAGCTATTATGAACCGAGCTGCTATAAACATTGAAGTGGCTACGTCACTGTAATATGCTGATTTTAAGTTCTTTGGGTATAGACCGAGGAGTGGGATAGCTGGGTCAAATGGTGGTTCCATTCCAAGTTTTCTAAGGAATCTCCACACTATTTTCCAGATTGGTTGCACCCATTTGCAGTCCCACCAGCAATGTATGAGTGGCCTTTTTCCTCCACATCCTCGCCAACACTTGTTGTTTGTGTTCTTGGTAACTGCCATTCTGACTGACGTGAGATGGAATCTTAGAGTAGTTTTGATTTGCATTTCTCTAATTGTTAGAGGTGTTGAACATTTTTCATATATTTGTTGATCGATTGTATATCATCTTCTGAAAAGTGTCCGTTCAGCTCCTTAGCTCATTTATTGACTGGGTTGTTTTTTTGATGTTAAGTTTTTTGAGCTCTTTATATATCCTGGAGATCAGTGCTCTATCTGATGTGCGTGTGGCAAAAATTTGCTCTCAGAATGTAGGCTCTCTGTTCACCCCATTGATTGTTTCTTTTGCTGAGAAGCTTTTTAGTTTGAATCCATCCCATTTATTGATTCTTACTTTTATTTCTTGCACTTTAGGAGTCTTGTTAAGAAAGTATGGGCCTAATCTGACTTGATGAAGATTTGGGTCTACTTTTTCCTCAGTTAGGTACAGGGTCCATGGTCTAATTCCTAGGTTCCTGCTCCACTTTGAGTTGAGTTTTGTGCATGGTGAGAAATAGGGGTTTAGTTTCATTTTGCTGCATGTGGATTTCCAGTTTTTCCAGTGCCATTTGTTGAAGAGGCTATCTTTTCTTCAATGTATGCTTTTGGCACCTTTTCTAGTATGAGATAGCTGTATTTATGTGGTTTGTCCCTGTGTCTTCTATTCTGCACCATTGGTCTATGTGTCTGTTTTGGTGCCAGTACCATGCTGTTTTTGTTACTATAGCTTTGTAGTATAGTTTAAGGTCTGGTATTGTGATGCCTCCTGTTTCACTCTTCTTGCTAAGGATAGCTTTGGCTATTCTGGGTCTCTTATTTTTCCAAATGAATTTCATGATTACTTTTTATATTTCTATAAGAAATGATGTTGAGATTTTAATTGGAATCTCATTGAATCTGTATGGCGTTTTGGGTAGCATGGCCATTTTGACAGTATTGATTCTGCCTATCCAGGAGTACGGGCGATCTCTCCATCTCCTAAGGCCTTCAATTTCTTTCTGTAGTTCTGTAGTTTTCATTGTAAAGGTCTTTCGCCTCTTATGTTAAATTGATTCCCAAGTATTTACTTTTATTTTTTTGAGACTACTGTGAATGGGGTTGTTTTTCTGATTTCTCTTTCAGAAGGAAGGGAACATGGATGGGTCCTGAGAGCAGAGGACAAGCAGGGGTGAGGTGAGAGAGAAGGGAAGGAGGATGGGAAGCAGAGAGGGCCGGAGGGGTCACCAAGACCACCTAACTCAGAGTTAGCAGGGTCCTTTCGAATCTCTGTGCCTCTGAAGATCCAGAATTCCTCTGAGCCCTTGAGGGTAGCGCATAAACAGCATTCTGATTACAACTGGGGGGCAGATGGCTGCCAACTGAGGGGCTCACAGCCCCGGCTGCCCTCTGCTGCCAGATGCAGCTTGCTTCTCAGGGCCTGAGCCTGTGGAGCATCCCCTCCGGGCTGGGCTCAGGGCCTGCGCGGGAAAGACGGTGAGTGCCATGGGCCACAGCAAGACGTGGCGGAGACTGACTTGTGGATCTCTCCTCCACGTGGGCTCTCACAGCCTGACCGCCCTGCTGTACACCAGGCTTCCTGCCCCTGACGTCCTGTGCATGTGTTAGCACGAGCACATTTATGTCATGATTTCTTGTAGCGTGGAGGAAGATTGTCCAGGTGCTCTACATACCTACACCCAGCCACACGCATGGGGAATGAACAATGGCTATTGACATGTGAAAACCTTGCAGTTATTAGGATTTCTTTTTTACCATATGATTGATCATCTTTTCATATGTTTTTGGCCTTGAGTCCATTGCCTGTCATGTGATCCAGTTTTCTGTTGGTGTCTTTCCTACTGAACATTAGGAACAACGCGTATGCTCAGCGTTGTGGTCCTCGCCTGGCGCACGTGATGCATTTCCATGGCTGTCTCTGCTCCTTCCACTTAGGGCTGTTCATCTGTTTACCTCATTTCAGTCCAATGCCCACACGTTGGATTATTGTTCCTTTTTAATAAGTCTTGAAATGGGTGTCAGTCCTCCAACTTTGTTGTTGTACAAAGTTGTTTTGGTTATTCTACACCCTTTGCTTTTCCCTATGAATTTTATCAGCTTGACTACTTCTTCCCAGAGAGTCTTGCTCATATTCTGATGAGCTTTGTTTGGAACACATGGATCAATCCATTGACAACATTGTCTTCCAAGCCACATTTAGAGCACACCTCTCATTCAGGTCTTCTGTTATTTCTTTCATCAGTGTTTAGAACACCGTGTGCATCCTGGCACAGCATTTGTTGAATTTGTTCCGACATGTTTTGTATTTTTGGCATTATTGTACACAGTATCGCATTTTTTCCCAATTTCTGATTAGTTGGCAGGAATGTGATTGAATTTTTTTATTGTTCTTGTTCCATAGAACCAGCCTAGTCTTATTTTTATTAAGAGGAAAGCGTTAAAAAATAAATTTCAAATTATTTAATAGAAATTGGGTCATTCTAGTGTGTGCCCTCCAGGACTTTGTCTAACTGATCAAGTTGCTGAACACATTGCTGAGAAGTCACTGATAACATTCACTAATTATCCTGACACCACTATTCGTGGTGATACTAGTTGTGTCATTCCTGGTGATGGGCACTTGGGTACTTGGGTGCTCGCGCGCTCTCTCTCTCTCTCTTCCCTGACCAGTGTGGCCACAGGTTTCTCAGTTTTTATGGAGCTTCTCAGAAATCCACCACTCGCCGCCTTGAGTTTTCTATTGTTTTTCTGTTCTTTCTTCTTTGGCTTGGGTTTAATTTGTACTTTGATTTCTAGCGTATCAAGTCTCACTGACTTGAGAGTTTTCTTTTTTTTTTTCTATAGTTGACATTTTATGCTACAAAATGTCTCTAACTACTGCTTTAGCAGCATCCCACAAACTTCTGGATGCATTACCAAATTTTATTTCAAAATACTTTCTAGGGCTGGAGCTATAGCTCGGTGGTAGGGCACCTGTCCAGGATGTGCAAGGCCTTGGGTTCAATCCCCAGCACCATGAAACTTTCTGATCCTTCTCTTTTTTATGTACAGTTTCAAAAAACTATGTTCAGTAGTTTTCTAATGTTTGGTGATTTTACCGATATATTCCTTTATTTCTAATTTAATTCCAAGGTGAAAAGAATATACTTTGTGAGAATCCTTTAAAATATATTACAATTTATTACAGAATATAATCTATCTTGTTAAACATCCCATGTACACTTGAAGAGAATGTAAAGTCTGACTCTGTATTATTTTTAAGTGTTTTCTTTTTTTAATCATTATTATTTTTTATTGATTTTTTAAAAATTAAAAACATCAACTGAATCAATTGGGTTGATAATGTTGTTCAACTCTTCATATCTTTACTGATTTTCCTTCTGAATGTCCTATCAATTATTAGGAAATGGGTGTTGAAATTGCCTACAGCATTTGTGGCTTCTATTTTTTCTCCTTATAATTCCTCCACTTCTTCATGCATTTAGAAACTCTGCTATTAGATACATAAGTATTTAGAATTTTTATTGAATTTTGATTTGTAGCATTATGAAATATGCTATTGTCCCTCTAGCAGAAGTCTTTATGAAATACTCTATGTGACATTAATACAGCCACTCTAGGCTTGAGATGTTATTAAGTCTCTGATTATTTTGCTTTTGCTGGTTTGTCTGTATGATTTAAGTGATTTTTTAAAAAAAGTCTCACATATATAGATACAAGATGAGTATCCTTATGTGAACACTTGAGAACAGAAGTGTTTGGATTTAAGTGGGTTTTTTTTTTTTTTCTTCAGATTTTGGAGTGTTCGCCTATACATGGTATGACAGCGTCCAAGTTGACGTGAAGCTCATTTGTGTTTCATGTACACATAGTCCATTGGTGATTTTACACATTTCTTTTAGTGCATCTGCATTTTGACTGACAACTGTCTTGTGAGTTAAGATGTGGAATTTTTCACTTGTGGCATTCTACTGGCATTCAAAAAGTTTTAAGTTGGGGGCTGAGATTATGGCTCAGCGGTTGAGCACTTGCCTCGCATACGTGAGGCACTGGGTTCGATCCTCAGCACCACATAAAATAAATAAAGATATTGTGTTCATCTACAACAAAACAAAATATTTAATAAAACAAAACAAAACAAAAAAAAGTTTTAAATTGATGAACACTTTGAATTTCAGCTTCTCAGATTAAAGATGCTAAATGTACACAGACTTTTTTTAAATTTTAAGACAGATTTTTGTAATCCAAAGTTTCTTGGCAAGTATACCTTCATTATGTACTACATCTTTCTTTAATAAGAAAATAAGCCCCTTTTTCCTACTTATTCTTGAGTGTTGTTAAATAGTACCTCTACATTTTCTTTTTATTATCTTTTCTGTATTTTTATTAAAAGAATAACTATTTAGTTTACATTAAATATATTTTTGCAGAAATTATAATATCTGGAGTCTGTTTATTCATCTGAAGTTATCAACAGATATTTAAAATGTATCCTATGCTTAAAGGGACTTGGCATTTATCAGCAAGTATTCATACCTTTTCTTATTCATTCCTGAATTCTACGTTTCCCACTCTTATTGAAATATAAATGGTAAACTTTATCCATTTTAAAATCACTTTTTTTTGTTAGCAGTGGTAGACAAAGTCAGTGTGTTTATTTATGATTCTGCATATTTACCTAGGATCTTGTCAATCGGATCCTTTTGCCCAGTTCCCAGCACAGTCAGTCACTGACTTATTTTTTATTATTTTGCCTCTTCTGTGGTTTCCTACAAATGACATCGTGCATGTGTGGTGTTTTCGTTTTACTTGGTAGGGTTGCTTCCATGTGTATCGCTCAGCTCTTTTTCCTTGTTCACTAATATTCCACAGAGTGGATACAATCCACTTAGCTAAGCACTCGCATTCTGTTGACCGGCATTGCCATGGTTTCCAGCCTGGGCTGTGATGGTGAGTCTTGCAGTGAGCACTCATCGACTGTGGGGACAGATGTCTTCATTTCCCTGGAGTGAATACCGGGAATGGGACAGCTGATTCACGTGGAAAGAGTGTGACGGTTCAGCTTCTTTTCTAAAACGGCCACACCACTTGGCACCCAGCGGAGGCGTGCGGGCCTCCCACGTCCTCTGGCCCTGGCCAGCGCTTGCTCTTGCTCCTTGCAGCTCTCAAGTGTGCGGCATTGAAGAGACGCCCGGGCACGGTGGGCAGCTCCCCGGGCGCGGCTCTGATCCGGGCGGTGCTGAGCCGCTTGCTCTGCTCCCAGCTCTTCGCCTTCCTTCTTTTGCGAGGTGCCTGTTCAAGACTTTTGCTGACCTTCACTGGGTGCTTCTCTTATTATTAACTGGAAAGACTTCTTCTACGTTCTGGATCCGACCCTTCACCGGGTATGTGTTTTCTCTCATTCTCTCCATTGCTGTTTTGTTTTCCTGATCGTGTCCTTCGAACAGTAGCTTCTACTTTTAATGAGGTCGACTTCACCCTGCTTTTCTAAATGGCCTGCAGGCTTTCTGCCCTCCTTGAAGCACTGACCTCACGTTGCATCGAGTTCTTCTCCACAGTCTTCTGGGAAGCTCCGAGCCTCTGCTCCCGGCTCTAGAACTGCAGTCCCTATGGGTGATTTTTATGTGTGTTTTGAGGCAACAGTTGGGGAATTTTCCCTCCAATTGACATCCAGAGGCAACAGGCACTGTTCCTTGCAGTCACTGTTTTTCCCACTGAATTATTTCAGAAACTTTACTCAAACCCAGTTGACTGTTTGTATCTGTTTTTGGGTATTCCATAATTTCTTCCATTGATGTGATGCTTACTCTTGCCCAACGTGCATTCTTTTGATTGTTTTAGCTTTACCATAATTCTTCAGACAAACAGCACTAATCTTCCAGACCCACGCTTCCTTCTCCCTCTGTTTTTATGACTCTTGGTCATCTCCTGGGTACTGACCACGATACCATCATGGATTTCCAGCGTTTTCTCTTTCCTTTGCCCTTCGGTCTGGGAGCCCGGGCTTGTTCCTCCAGGGAGACCACATTTCTCAGCAACCTTCTCCTAGACAAACATGGTCATGTGGCAGATTCCTGGCCCATTGGATGGGGACATAAACATCCTGGAGCTTTTTCAAAGGTGAGGGACAAGCAGCTCTTGTTTGAAATGTGAGGCTGTGACTGACCCGGGAGCCAGCAGAGACTTTCAGTGATGAGATGACTCTGAAGATGGGGACCAACACTGAAGGGCAGGCCAATAGGAGCTGGGGCGACCTCATTAATTTTCTCCCTTTTTTGTTCATAGAGTTACAACCTTAAGTACTGTCTGGACTCTTTCATGTTAGAGAGAAATAAACTTCTGTCTTGCTTCATCTCCCGGTGCCTTGGGGTTTTGTTGTGTAAGCCAAGCCCGATCCTAGCTGACACAGCTTCGGTGATCTGTTCGTCTCTCCACCTGTTTATTCTCTCCTGTGTTCAGTGCAGTGCAGATCTGTGCTCCTCGGTTCTTGGGGATGGGGATCAGATGGGATCCCTGTTAAATGGAGAGGCGTCTGGAGAAGCAGGGCCGACCTCACCCTTGGGGTGCTTCTCCTTTGCCCACCACCGCCCACCCAGTCCTGCTCCACTCCTCGCAAGCAGCTCCTGGAGCTGTGTGAGCCAGTACACCCCCAGTGCTGGCTGGTCCAGGCCGAGGTGAGCTCCCTGCAGCACAGAGACGCCTGATTTGATAACCACGAGGTCCTTCATCAGGCTCTAAGGGAGCAGAGGAAGAGAGGAGGCCACCGTCACGTGGCGGCACCTGTGCATAACCAGGGTCTGTCTCTTGGCACTTTCTCTGGGTTTTTGTTAAAACCTGTCACCTACTGCTCGGGTCTCCTACATCTGGGGGAGTGTCCCAAGGGACTGGGGTAGCCTGTCTCAAACCTGAGTTGTTCTGTGCATTTTGGGTGTGAATTATTAATTAATCCCAAGAGAAGTCACTTCATGGCTGGTCTGCAGGTCAGGAGAGCTGGCACAGGTGCTGATGCGGGTGCCTTCAGGTGTCGCTTTCTGTCTTCGTTTGCTCAATCTGAAACTTAGATGTAAAAAGTCCAAAAAACCAGACTTTTGTGAGTGCCTGTTCCTCTGCCTCCCGTACTGCCGTCTTGACTGGGAGACCACTGTGTGCATGCCGGGACACACGTGTGACAGCAGAGAGGCGCCGGCTTGCTCCCCCATGCCGCAGGGTCAGAAAGTGCCGTCTGCCCTGTTCCCAGCTCCTGCGCTCCTTCTGAATCTGGGGGTGTCCATGATTGACTCGGCTTCCTCAGTCACCTCAGGCCACGCCACACTGCTCCCCAAACACAGGCTGTGCTGTGTGGGGGGCTGGCTGAGAAGCGTCTTCTCGGTGAGTCTGCATATGTACCCGGGGTGGGGGGATCGAACTCAGGGACCGTGTGCATGTGTGTCCACAGTAACAGTCACCACTCAGCATCTGACTGGCATTATTTTATTTAGAACACCTTATCCAAGATCCAGCAGGAGAGCAGTATTCTATCATATTTTTTAGAAAGAAATAGATACTATGAGAAGTTAAATGATTTTCTTAAGCATAATTAGTTGAGTGATGAAGCTAAGACTTTTTTATTATTTAAGATGTACAATGATAAATATGACATAAGACATAGGTATAGACAGACATAAGACGCACACACAAAGGATCATACACGTGGAAATTGTCGCTACAGTGGAACAAACCAACATGGCACCATCTCACGCGGCTCCCCATTTCTGCCCCCCGGGTAGGCAGCGGTGGTCTCCTCATGGGGCAGAAGCTCTGAACACAGGCAGCTGGGCCAGCTCTGACCACTCCTCCATCCTGCACCTCCCCATATCCTCCCCTCCCCGACCCTGACCCTAACCCTCCAGGGCCCTAGGAACTCTACAGATCCTCCTCTTGCTCTGAAGAGGGTCTTTGAAGCAACTGACATCTACTAACTACAACTGACCCAGAGTCACACTTTCTTAAGTTGATGGTATCTTTACATCAAAGGGAACCTGGTCCAAACCCAGGATCCCCTGATGGTTTATGGAAATTTAGGTAAGCCCTTTATTGTTTAAAGTCTGTTTACATTTCTACTAGGAGGACATGGACAAGCCCTGCCTAGCACCTGTGTGTTTAATAAAACAACGCCTCCTAGGCAGGGACCCAGTAGAGAGAATTAGTTACCTGCGGCTAGTTACCTGGATCAAAAGAACAAAATTTCTGAAGGAAGGAGGTGTGTGTTGGCTCTCCAGGGAAATGCATTTCGGGGACCTCCCCCTGCCAGAAGTACGGAGTGGAGGTCACGGGTCCAAGACCCTGCAACAGGCCCCCGTTCCAGTCTCACCGCCTCGGGTGCGCAAGGTCAGACGGAAACACAGAGAGCTAGCGCAGACCCAGGCTTCCCAGACACGGGGCACTTGTGCTGAGGTGATTCATGGCCTCTCTGGAGGGCATGTGAACAGGGCAACCTAAGACGCCTCAATTATTCATGGTTTTATTGTAGCTGCTGAAGTCTCCAGGCCTCTCCTGCGTGGAGGAGCTTCCACTAATGCTAGAGAGAGAGAGACAGAGAGAAAGAGAGAGAGAGAGAGAGAGAGAGAGAGCGTGAGCTCACATAATGGGGTCCTCAGTCCTTGTGTTGTTGACTGAGAACCTTGTGCTCATCAAGGTGTTCACGGAAGTAGGCCAACGTTGCCCTGTCTGCGTTTCGGATTCTTTGTCTTGATCTTTGCATTGACAGTTTAAGTTTTATCTTCTCATTTCACAGATAAGAAGGAGCGCAGAGCCCTGACACAGTCCCCACAGTAAAAGCTCTTCCCTACTCTGACCAACCCCAAAGATAAGGGCTGCAGGACCCCCACCCCGACCCTGCATCAAACAGGTAATGAATCAGACAGGCTTGAGGTGACCCAGCAGGGCTGCTCCCAGCTGGGGGAGAGGATCGCTTTCCTCAGCAGCCGGGAGCACCTTGTTCTGGGGCCGCTGACTTCACAAGCAGTTGGGGGATATGAGGGGTCAGCGCACCTGCCGTTCATGTGAGGATTGAGCGCGTGCGGGTCAGGGCACGAGGCGCCCACTCTCCTGCCTGGTCCGCTGTCCTCACTTGTTCCGAGCTCGTTGACTGTGGCCCATGTCCTGAGCCCTGTGTTTGCTCCTGAGCAAGTGAGGGGGGAGTCACGGGTGGGCCAGGGCCTGGGGCCTGCAGCGTGTGCCCTGGCACGTATCGACAGTCTGCGGCACAGAGAGCTTACTCGGTTTGCGTCCGTTTCAGTGGATTCCTGTCATGAAGTTGCACAGATCTTGTTCAGTGTTGGGAGAAGTGGAGAAATGGCCTCACAGGTGTGGAGGTTGCTGCTGGCCCGGGAATGCAAGGCCTGCACCCCTGGAGAGGTTCCTCCTGCCTTGTGCAGCTGGTTGAATGCTCTGCAGTTGTACCTGCCCTGGGGACGAGGCAGGAGAGGCCCTGGCTGACGACAATTCACACAGCTTTGGTTTTAATCAGAGGGTCGTCTAACGCTTTCAGGCCAGGTAGATGTAGTGGGGAGACCTCTAGATCTGGGGCACGGGCTCCGGGGCTCTGCCCCAGTTCTGCTGGCATCCAGCTCAGCAAAGCTACAGAAATGACTCAATTCCAGCAGAGTGCCTGCAGGGGTTCTGCTGTGCCCCCAGGGCTCCCAGACCCCGCTGTGAAGTGGCCAGGCCGGCCAGTCCTTTTCTCTGCCACTCAGGTACAAGCTGTATCCCTGTGCTGCCCACAGGGCCCACGCCCAGCCCCTGACTCCAGCCGTCTGCACGCCCTGGAATTCTCCTGCTCCCCTGCCAAGGGCTGCC
This sequence comes from Xerus rutilus, assembly GCA_028644305.1. NCBI lineage: Eukaryota > Metazoa > Chordata > Mammalia > Rodentia > Sciuridae > Xerus > Xerus rutilus. Next base: position 67,120,716 of record CM053412.1, on the reverse strand, counting down.
CTGGTGTGGCTACTTTTCCTCTCTACCATTGCTCACTCGCTAACCATTGTGATTTCACTCTGCAGCACCTAAGCTGTAATCCCAGCAAGGGTGTTTCCAGCTCGGTTCTTGTATTTTTCCTTTGCAGATGACCACCTTTGGCCTATCATCTCCTTGACTCATCTTGACATGCCCATCCTTCTAATACCTTCCTGCACATGTAGAAAGCAGTCAGAATGATTGTTAGCATCCTTGTCCACTGATTTTATTACCGTTATCATTATTGGGTCTACGTCTGTTGATTGGTAATTTTCCTCATTACAGATTGTTTTTCTCAAGCTTCTGGTAATTTTGATCAAAGCCTCAACATTGTGACCTTATGTTGTTGACTGGGGATTTCTGACACTCCTATAAATATTGATGAGGTACCTTCTAGGAAGCAGTCACCTTCCCTGGAGTAGCCTGACTCCTTTAAAGCATGCCCCTAAGCTTCTTGAGTGGGAGGCTGACTGCTCTCCCTCCTGGGGCCATGTCCTGTTCATGGTTGTGCCCCAGCTGGGGAGCCCTGAATGAGCCCCAGGGTGGTCTCGCCTGCCCGTGGCAAGCCCTCCAGCCTTGGGTGGTTTTCTCCACCTGCGTGGTTCCCTGAGCAGTGAGTTCCAGCCCCGGTACTTCACCATTGTCAGAGTGCGATTTTGTTGTTTCCGTTGTGAAAGATCAGAATCCCCCTTCACACTGAGTGGGGCAGCCACTCCTCACCGGAACAGAAGCTCTTCCCCTCTGCCAGCAGATGTGGAGAACCTGGAAGAGAAAGGCATTGGCGATACCAGGAAACCCCACGGTACCAGCTGTGGGCGACAGAGAAGGCCACCTCACTGCTGGATCGTCACAGAGGCCACCAGGACCAGAGGCACCTGAGCTTGACTGCAGGTTCCAAGAAAGAGGGGAAGCTTGGCAGCCCTGGAGAGGCTGTTCCCACCTCCCAGTGCGCAGGCATCGGCAGGGACTTCCAGGAGCGCTGTGGCAGGGCCTGGCCTTAGGTGAGTTTACCCTGAGCCCTATCTACAGCAAACTCTCACAATCAATGAAGACCATAGAAATAGACTCACAGCTCCTGGGGTTCCAGGGTTATCACCAGACCCCTAGAGAAGGGGGTGTTTTAAATGACTGCTTGACAGGAGCTGTGACCCTGAGTCAAGGGAAGGTCGTCTCTGATGACACCACTGAGGAATAGCCTGGGGAGGAGCCTCCTTCAGTGTTTCCTGGAGGTGCCTCCCGAGGACCAAGCCAACAGGTCCGCGGGGCCCAGTCCATCTCTTGGGCTCTGGGTGCAGGCCATGCTTTGGCAGTCCACCAAGCAGCCCGTGGACAGCAGGGGCGCTTGCAACGCACACTGGTCATCTGTCGGACTCCTTCCTAAAAATGTGTATAGACTTCGTGCAGAAATCTTAGAAAACTGCAGACTGATTGCCCAGAGACAAAATTCCGTGAATGACCAATCTGTGCGTGTCACTTGGATCTTCTCTTTCTTGCTCTCTCTTCCTCCACGCGTGTGGCTTACACTGACAAATGCCACCCACACATCACACCCGCATGCATGTGCCACACACATGCCATCCCCCGCCTACCAGCGTGAATTCTACACCATGTATTTACTATAATGATGTAGCGCCGTTTCGCCAAACGGGATCGCGTGCCACACATACAGCTCTTGTTTCCTCTTCATATCTGGCAACAGAGCAATATTTCCTTATAGAAAGAGATTTTTTGTTTTGCTTTAACCTTAAGTCAGATACCACCAGAAACCATGGCATCAGGCTTTTAATTTTGCTTAACATGAGATAATGTTTTACTTTAAATATTAAAGATCCAGATAGAATGGCAAATGCAGTAAGACTTTCCCAAATGTTACATTTCAACACTAATTAGTCTAGAACTTTTCTTTTGGCTTGAAAATTTTCAGAAAACACACTCTTTTTAGATGAAATCATCAACAAATACTCAAAAGAAAATTTTCTATTCTTTTTTTCAAGCATCAGCAAATCTCAGTTCGTAATAGAGTGAGAGTCAAGAGTTATGTCACGTTAAAAAAAATACAGGTTAAATATGCTAAATGCTCCAAGACCACAAGTACTGTACATTTCCAATTTTTAAAAATTTTGGACTGTTTGCATATACATGATGAGAGCCCTGGGGTGGAATCCAAGTCACAGCACAAAACTCCCTTGTATTCCACGTGCACCTCGCGCACAGTCTGCGGGTAATTTTATGCACCATGTTCAGTCGCTTGGGTTTTGATTGAGTGGTCACGTGAGGCCAGGTGTGGCGTTTTCCACTGGTAGCCAGTGTAAGTGCTGGCAAGGACCTGGATGCTGGCTCTGTCACAGACATCCATCCCATAGCCCTGCGGGGTCCTCAGCCCCCAACCTGCCCCCTCCACGGCTCTGCGTGGCCCCATGGCATAATGGGAGGCGATTAAGTATTGTGTTGGCGACTTTCATGTGGTGTGTGTGCAGTGACTGTTGACTTCCTCTTTCCCAGCTTCTCGGTTGGCTCACTCAGGCTGCGGGAGGACGGCAGGGTCCGCGTGGAACAGTACTTACGCTCATCCTTTGCCCAGAGAAAAACCCACACGCAGGAGAAGGTGGGTGTTCCCCTGTGCGAGGCATCTCCCTGAAACCAGTTAGATTCTGACCTTTAGAGATAAAGCTCTCATCTTTCCTCTTCTTAGCCCTTAGCATCTCCTAAGCAAAAGAACTTTGCATAGTTCACTTATCCCTTCTCCGATATCGGCCACGGTGAGGCCACGGAGTCCTCGCGGGGTGATGGCGAGGCCAGCTTCCAGCAGGTCTGACTCTGCTCGCCTGCTCCTTCGGGGTTTGGCCCTTATTCTCCCAGCAGCAGTGGAATCCACCCCGCCCTCTGTTTTCCCACTGGGGAGCTTAAGAAGCGGAACCAACTCCAGCTCCCCGCCAGAACTGGCCAGGACGGCTCCTGGCTTTCGATTTTCCTTCTCAGCACCGCGCTGCAGAGGAACCAGCTCATTCTGCGCGGGGCTGGCTGCCAGGTTTTTTCCTGAATCTGGAGATTTCCTGCGTTTTAGCTTTCAACTACAAGTTCCCTGGGGATGCACAAAATTGTAGTTCTTAAAAAGTAGTTTTTTCCATTAAAAAAAGAGAGAGACCTTTCCAATCATTTCATACCAAAGTGGACAAAACTGCTGATATTTCTAAGGGAAAAATAAGCACCGAAAGTTCAAAAGTTTGCTCTTTATGAGAAACGTTTTACTCACGTCCCATTTCCTGCGCTGGTTGACTTCAGCGTTATTGGTGTTTATGCCATTCTGATTTTTCCAAACAACCATCAGGAATCAGTCTTCATTTTCTATGAACGTACCCAATGCTAGGAAAACTGGGATCCATAACCCCGTAGGAGACCTTGTCAACGCGTGACGAGCACAAGGTTGGAAGAGGAAGGAAGGTCGTTAACATGACTGGTTGGAAGCCTGGCGGTTGTTAGTGCTAAATATTAAATGTGATTTTGGAAAAAATTAATAGCAAGGATAAATATGGGCACCAGGGATACAGACTGAGAGGCCTGCAGAAGTGCTCCTCTTGGAGGAGTCCTCCAACCAAGCGCTCACTTTGAGGAGTGATTTGGCACAGGTAGAATTCTGAGCGTTCGGTTCAGCAAAATAGGGATGCCACAAGTAGCTGCGTCTCCAGCAAACGGGGGCGAGACACACAAAGGTCCTTTCGTGTTACTTGTCCCGCTGTGGTCTGATCAAATGTGGGACATTCGCTGCAGGGAAGCCGAGACGCCTCCTGGAGCAGGGTCATGATTATAGACATTTTCACGTTGTTTTCCCCTGGGCTTCACAGGTTTGGTAGTTTGATGTGCATTAAACACAGCTCAGGAGGTAAGTTCAGGCTGCGGATGGTCCGCCAGTCAACCAAGGTCCTGGGACCTCTCTGAGAAAAAGATACAGAGTCCTGTGCTCAAGGAATTCGCATTTCAGTTGGGCATAAAAATAAGTTTTAATTTATTTAAATTTTGCTTTTTCAATGCTGGGATAGAACCCGAGGCCTCGTGCATGCTAGGCAAGGGCTCTACCACTGCACCACATCCAGAGTCCCCACCTACATGGTTTTAACTTGGGATGCTTTGCCATATGAGTCCAGGACACACAGTCCTGTTCCCCGTGTCCCTTCACACAGCATGGTACCCGGCACAGAGGAGGTGCTTGATAAATACTGGATAACAGAATTCAACCCTGCTCTTAAGGAGACTCATGGTCTCTTCCCATTGTTAATAGTTATTACAATGAGGCTAAATAAGGTCTGATTCCAACATGCTCTCAGACAACTCTTCCCTGACACTTGCAGAACGAACTCGAGTCTGAGGCTTGGTGAAGCTCTCGTTCCCCTGGATTGCAGAGGCCCTGAAACCTGCCTCCAGCATGGTCTCACTCTGAGCCTGCCAGGTGCCTGTGACCTGCCAGCAGGGCCCATTCCTGGAGCATCCCGCGTGGAGGGCAGGGTACACACGGTCCCTGCAGTCCCAGACTCCCCACCTCATGGCAGCTCTGTTGGGGGGACCTGCTCAACCGCCCACTCCGTGGCTGTGTGCCCCGGGCACTGGCTGCTTCAGCCCAGATGCCCACAGCTCTGTGCCTGCACACAGGGCATCTGGGCTGCATCTTCCTGGGTCAGTGAGCAGCCTGGAGGGGCAACTGGAGGCAGCTAAACGGGTAGGCTGGGGCCCTCCCTCCAGGACCCTCCCTCCTCTGCTCTGCCTGGACCCTGGGAGGCTGCTGGTGCCACGGCCTTCAGAGGCTCCTGTGGCTTGGCTTCCAAGGAGGCCAGGGGCTGTCTGTTGTTGGTCCCCTCCTCTGACCCGGCTCACTCCTGTGGTCCCCTTGCTCTGCAGCTGGTTCCTAGGCCTCGGTTCTCCCCTCCCTCTCTCCAGAACTGTGTCCTTCCCTGGCTTCCCTCAGGGCACCTGTTCGCCCCAGGCTCTGCTGCTCCCCTCGCTGCCTGGGCCCTTGTGGACCAGCCCTTGATTGAGCTCCCACAACCACCAGATCAGATGGTGCCTCTGCTCTGGCCCTGGCCCTGGCTGGCACAGCGGGACCCCTGAATGTCCCTGCAGACCCCTCAAGGTGGGACTGATGTGACCTGGTGTAGCAGGAGCCAGCTGCTCACAGTAGCCGGGGTTTCTCCCAGTGTCCTTGCGGGGGCCCCCTCTGGTGAGCGCTGGTTCTGAGGGTCTCCGTGGTGGCCGTCACTCTGATGTACAAGGTGCTGTCAGACACAGCCCTGCTTTTCTCCTGCCAGCCAGCTCTCATCTCCGCACAGCAGGCGAGCAGGTCCTCCTCCCGACAGGTGCAGGGAGGACACCGAGCCTCCCACCCCAGCTGCTTCCTCTCCCTCGGCCTCTGCACTTTGGGCGTGCCTGCTGCCCGGGTGTAACAGACGGGGTGTCCTTGCTCCTAGCTCCCCGATTCTTGCTGGTTCTTTACTGTTGCTCGAAGCTGTAACGACAGCGATAGCAACAGGCAGCTCTGGGCTCCCTTGTTAAGGGGAATGTCCTCTGATGGTCTCGCCACAGCATTTCTGTACTTCAGTTTACAGGACGAAAGGTGAGAAATGAGCTAATGGCTTAGAAAGGGGCCTGCGAGCACTGTGCTACCGGTTGGATCAGTGGTCAACACAAGCGGTCTTCCTCTGGAGCAGACTGCACCACAAAGAGCTTTGTTTTTCATTTGAAATGCCGTTCTAAGGGGATTGAGCTCAGGGGCACTCGACCACTGAGCCACATCCCCAGCCCTATTTTGTGTTTTATGTAGAGACAGGGTCTCACTGAGTTGCTTAGCGCCTCGCCGTTGCTGAGGCTGGCTTTGAACTCGTGATCCTCCTGCCTCAGCCTCCCTAAGTGCTGGGATGACAGGTGTGCGCCTCCACGCCTGGCCCTGCCTGGCATTTCGGGGCTGGACAATGACCCAGAACAGTGGGCCCAGGAACATTGCAAACATCAGCTGAAGCAGCACAGCTTTGCTCCCCCAGCGCACTGAGACCGTGGCTTAAACCAAAATCTGATCATGAACCGAACAGTTGAGTCCGGGACTCTGACGTCAGCGTGCTTCTCGTGAGAACGTGGTGCTGAGTGCTGAGCTTCCTGTTCTTCTTCTAGCGCAGCTCCCCCTGGTCCCCAGAGGACCCAGGCCCCTCACATCAGACAGGAAGTCACGTTAACACAGAGTAGTGATTTTTAGAATGTGTTTCTTAGACTCATTCAAGAGGGTTAAAAAACCCTAGGCATGCGTGTTGTTTAGGAAATGAAATCTCCTTCCACTGAATTACTGAAAAAACAGTGTTTTATAACTGCTAAAATAAATGCTCAGTTTCACATCAAAAAGAAAATATTCCAGATAAATATAATTTGGGTCATAGGATCAATTTAAAGTAGCAATTATGGTTTTTTAAAAATTTCCTCCAAAATACTGTTTGATGGTTCCTGAGTTGCTAGGGTTGTGGGAGGACCGAGGTCAACCCTGTCTTCGTCATGGAGCTGGCTTGTCCTAGGGCCAGTGATGGCCGTCCATGCAGGTGTCTGTCCTGACGCGGGGCTGGGAGGAGACAGGGCTTGGGGAGCTGGGTTCCCACCTGGGTCCCACTTAGCTGCATGAGCTGGACCATGACTTCACCCTCTCCCCTTAGGGGAAAAGGAAACAGAGCACCAGTGGTTTTCCACATTTTCTGGTAAAAAGTGTTTTTTTCCAAAGAAATTATGGTATGATTCTTGTTTGTCAATAAAAAATTCATTATTTTGGGGAACAAAAGGCTATCAAAGCCCAATCTATGCAATGGATGCATTTGGATTGACTGATTTCAGCAGCACCATGAAGTGGGAGAGCGGCACCCCTCCACCTGCACCCTGCCTTCCGCTCTGAGGCCCCGGGCCAGAGCTGGGGTGGTCTGCGACTCCTGCACCCCAGGTCACAGATGCCCTCGCTGCTCTAGCGGCCTGCCAAGCTCGTGCGGCCAGCGCAGCAGACGCCCCTCACTCACCAGGATGCAGAAGCCTTTCAGGAGGCGAGGAGCAGAGCTGGACAGGAAGTGCCTGCATCCAGGTGACGGGCACACTGAGCTGGGGCAGCGGTGACCAGCACGCTGTGGCTGGTGGCCAGGGCTGGGAGCAGGGAACAGCGGCAGCCGTCCCCCGACCCGTGGCAGCCTCCTCTCTGCAGGGGAACGCGTTTGCATCTTACGTCCCCAGTGTGTTAAGGCCTGGTCCCTGGTGGGTGCTGTGGGGGTGGAGCCAGTGAGAAGTGGGCCCGTGGGAGGCCTCTGGTCACTGGTGTGCCCCTCAGGGGACAGAGGGGCCCTGGCAGCTTCCTCTTCCTGCTCTTCCCTGGCCACGAGGTGAGTGACCTTGCTCCCCGTGGGCTCCCGCCATGGTGTGCTGCCTCAGCACAGGCCCACTGAACATGGACTGAACCTCCAAACCGTGAGCCAACATAAACCTTTTCTCTTTATAAGTTGATTATCTCGAGTGTTTGTTACAGTAGCAGGAAGCCGACTGATCCAATGGACGCACTGAGCACCACAGCAGTTGACAGCTTGTTCACAGCTTATCCAGGTAAGAGAAGGTGTCCTCTCACATTTTCCCGCACTCAGTTCGGGGCTCTTGGGCTGCTTTCTCCGGTGGTCACGACCAGTAAGCCTTTGAGGGAGAGTGAGCGAGGCTTTCAGAAGGATGGACAGGCTGTGCTTGGGTGACTGACTGGGTGCCAGAATCGTGGACTTCTCCCTGGAGGCTGTTGTTCACCAGCCACTTGCTGCTACCCACATTTAAAATGGCGCATGTTTTTCTGTCAAATAAAGTGACCCAGATGGTAGGGGGCAAACCGTCCTCCAGGTTAACCTTCCCGTTACAACTTGAAAAACAATAAAGAACTGTCTGTGTTCAATGCGAATATCTTCAAGAGAAAAGTAAACTGGGGGAAAGTGGCCCAGATGCAATAGTATTTATTTTCTGGCAGAAGAAAACGATTTTCATTGTTCTGTCTTTTTCTAACACTTTAGATTTGGCAGAATAAACACAAAAATTCTGATGAATAATTTTGGTTTTAGGATGTGGGTGACAGAAAGCCTTGTAAATGTGCTAGATCACGACTTCTGTTGGTGTTCGTGAACCTTCCCAGTGAGACGACAGAGCTGTCGTGACTCCAGACACTCACTCCTCTTCAATGCGTTTGTGCGACGACAGTGGAGGGCACAGTATGAGCAGGCATTTCTACTTAGACCTTCACACCAGAATCAAAATCCACTCTGCAGTGAGGTCCTCGTCAGCAAGTGAGGGTGGCCGGCAGGCGTGGGTGCCTCCAGCCCCACTGGGCGTGGCTCGCCATGTTCCAAAGCATGACCGCGTGTCATCTGCATCAGAGGCAGCTGAGATGCTTGGTAAAAATCTAGATTTATAGATGCACTGCAGACCTAGACGCTAGAATTCAGGGTTGTTGGGTGTTGGAATGTGCATTCTAAATGGCCTAGGAGCGATGGTGGACGCCTGTCATCCCGGTCACTCGGGAGGCTGAGGCAGGAGGATCACAAGTTCAAGGCCAGCCTCTACAACTTAGCAAGACCCTGTCTCAAGATAAAAAATAAAAAGGGCTGGAGATGTGGCAAGTGGGAAAGCCACATCGATCCCCAGTACCAAATAAACAAGTAAATAAATAAATAAGCACCCTGGGTGATTCTTGGGCACTGAAGGCTTGAGAGAAGGTTGTGGTATGGACGTTAGGAAGAACTGGTTTGGAGCCCCCACTCCATCGCCCAACAGCTGGGTGATTTTCATAAAACTTGATGTCCACTTTGTGGGACTGATGGGAACAATGGTGAAGACAACTAGCTCCATGCCTGGCATCTCATCGTGTCTGCAAAGGGTTGGCTGCTATTGCCAGAGCACAAAGTCCATGGCAGTCGATGACTGCCACAGGCAAGGTCAGTGACATTCTCAATGTGCAGAGAAATGTCCCCTGAGAGCGTAAATAAGTGGTATGGTGAGACCTGCGCAACTACAGGGGCATGCTGCACAACCACTGGGGACCGGGAAAAGCCCCAAGGCAAGCTGTGAGCATCAGGAACAGTGTGACCCAGGACCTCTTGGCATGTTCTGTACCAAAGCCTGTTCCTCACTTTGTCTTGGAGACGAGTCACTGAGATTTATTTCTGTAGGAGGAAGTGAATTCCTCTGAGGAGGATGTCTTCCTGCCGCCCCTTAACACCTACCTGGACCCCTTTCCCACCATGAGGGAAGCCCAGGGTGCAGAGGGAGCAGGAACCTTGCTGGACTGGTGGAGGTGGGTGGGGAGTGCCCGTGTCAGCCCTGGCCTGCCGCTCACAGTGCAGTGGATCCGGCTTCCTTCCGTTTCCGTTTGCTAAGTCTGATCCCCAAGTAACTGGACAGAGAAGCAGCAGGAAAACTTAAGCATAAAGCAAGGCTGTAACATGAGCCTGAATTTGAGCCAGAGATGTTGTTTTCCTAGTGATGGAGCGATATCTGTTACAAAGAGAAAGCTCAACTGACGCAGAGGTCGGAGGCTTTAATACAATTTTAATACAATTTTCTTTGTGAGCAAACACATCAGTAGATATACAATCTATTTAAGGGAAATAACAAGGTCTGTCCCATAGATACAATGTACATTGAAATACAGAACTTATAAACAGAGACTGAATTTGCCATTTGAATCTTCAGGGAGCATTTATAAAAACTAACTATATATCAGATGACAAAGAGAAAATTGTAAATAAGATTTAATAAGAACAAATATTATATATTTCTAGCCATGCAATAATATTATCAGTAAGTACTAACTGAGAAAAGTAATGAAACTTTAAACTTTGAAATAATGGAAACAACCTGAAACTAGAATCAAGAGAGGACGTCAAGCCTGAAATGGAAGACTATTTGGAAAATACCGATAATGGGAATCTTCCAAATAAAAATCCATGACTTACTGACAAATCTGTGCTCAGAGGAAAATAGAATCTAGCATAAAATTCCAGTTGTGAAAAAGCAATGGAAAACAAGCCTAAGGAAAGCAAAAGGAAAATTAGTACCGTTGTTAAGTCAGAAAAACAAAATATAACAGAGTGGGTGCAAATATCAAGGCTGTATCTCCAAGGGAAACAAACACTGATTCTGCCAAAAACAGCAGGTAACTATGTAATCAAGGCGCAGATAAGGGGGCGCAGATAAGGGGTGGGTGTGGAGACTTCATAGAAACCATAAGGGTGAAGTAACGAAGTCATAGGAAAAAGAACACGCACGAGTGTCTCACAGGTATTTATCCCAGACGAGGCTGACAGAACGTAAAACTTAACAGCAAACTGACGAGAGCAGAAGGATTCGGTCAGTTTCACAAACTTGGTCAATTTTCTAACTTGAAAGAAACGCTGGATTCCTCTGTGGTCCCCGTCGTTCCCGGGTTTTCTGATCACCCTGGGGATGCTGGGTTATGGCCGCTAGACACGGTGGTAGGTAAAGGTAGCTCACCTAGGACACTGTCCATCAGTCGCTTATGCATTCTGAGGAATAAACACATGGAGCGCGGTGGCCTCCGGAGGGACCGTGAAAGGGCTCACAGCAGGGACAGTGGGGACAGTGTGGCCTGGGGAGAAAGCACAGAAGCCAGGGGAGAGCGTGGCAGGGAGGGAGGGCTTAGCCAAACCTCCTGTGCTAAACGCCAACCTGTAAGGATGAGGAGAATCGAGAAACACCAGGATTCCACCAGGTCACAAGCCACATGGTGACGCAATGCCACATTACCACCCGCAGGTAACATTCCACTCAGGGAACAGTCATCGAGGAGCTCGATGCCCTGTGTCCTGCAGCTCTTGGCTGAGATGGCCCAGGTGGCACCCTGCCCACCTCACCACGAGAAAACAAAGCAGCAGCAGCGTGGAGAGTGACCGCGGGGACTTCCTGCTGTGTTTGAATTGGGGGAGGCTCCACAAAAGAATAGGCTTTTATTCTTTTGTGGCCAGGGTGGCAGCTGAGTTCAGTGATTGGAGTCCCAGAAGTCCAGGCTGGGGCTGCCCTTGGTAGGGGTGCTGGGGACTGGGTGGTGTGCAGGAGGGTGAGCAAACTCTCCACGTGACAGGCTGCCATGATGGCTAAAGACAGCGAGTGAGGTGGGGGACGTCGGAGTCCTTCCGTGTCACAGCCGTGTTCCAGACGGCAACACTGCTTGACAAGGTCCAGTGCGCTCACATGGATATTAGGCTGAAGCGTTTATTCCTTATTTTGTTTTTGCTTGGAATGATTGTTGGCGGGATAATAGAGATAATTATACTAATGAATGTTTTCTTGCTAACCCTGAAGAAAAAGCACTCTTGTCCAATTCTATGCAGAAGTCACCTCAGTCTGGAGCTAATGATTATATCACTCAGGAGCACAGTCTCAGTCTCCTATTGTGCCTTCCAGCCTTTTCCCAGGAAAGATAGAAAATCCCAAAAGCACATCTAGAAAACTCCCTTTTCAGAAGCCCTCATAATGTATTTGACTTCATGAAAACACCTGCTCCTCCTAGGGAAAATATATTCCTGAGCCCATTCAACAGGAAATGTAGGCAGCCGATGTGGCAATTGCAGCAGCAGGAATTGTGGGCAACAAATCCTCCTGCTGTACTCAAGCCGAAAGCTATAGCTTTGGTACAGCCAAAACCTGAAAAAAAGTCCTGGCCCAGGTGGGTTCCTCCTACCAGACATTCAGGATCATATATAATCTTTGAGATGGGAAAGGGAGTTACATGGCAGGTACCCAGACGAATAGTTA
>CM053412.1:67087305-67108393 GCA_028644305.1 Xerus rutilus | reverse complement strand
ACATTAAGATAGGTTAAGAAAAAAATATAAATGTAGAAAACCTCTAGATGAAAGGTAATAGATTAACATTTTGATAGGTCTACTTTTAGCTTATTAAGTGTGTTTTTCTGTTTTAAGCTGGCCAAAATCTGTCATACGTAATCGTTAAATACAGAACATGTGTTTTATGTATTTCCTCATTGTGGATCTCATGGAATACCATCTTGCCACATTTGTGTGATTAATAATGTATTCATTTATGATGATCTAATGATTTTAATGAAAATAGTCTATGAGAAAAGCAAAGTGTGTTGAACATTTTATGGGTATAAATAAAGCCCTGCCACTGAGCAAATTCAGAGGCAGGTCGCACCACATCTGGTCTCTGTGTCTCATTCGCGTCCCCTCCCTGACCACTCATCCCACCTTCGAGGACCTCAGGACCTCCAGAGACTGGATCCTTGCAGCTGGGAGCCGGCCTCCCTCTGGGGCCACGGGACAGAGGCGGCTTCTCACCACATGTGGGGAAGCGCGGCCAGCTCTCCACTGGCTTGAGCAGCAGCCGTTTCTCCTCTGACCGGCGGTGCTGGCCGTTCCACTCTGGGGTGTTAGTGCCTCTGCCCAGGCTCCACCCCTCCCACCCCGCTGCCCAGGCTGGCCTCGGACTCCTGGGCTCCGGTCACCCGGCCATCTCACCCTCCAGGAGCAGGACTGCGAGCCCTCAGGAACACTGGGAGGACTTGTCCTTCAGGAGGGAATCTGGAGAGGGCAGCCTGCGGCCCGGGAGGTGCGCTCAGCTCCCGCGGCCTCCCAACGCCCAATTTTGTTCTAATTCAGGCAAAATAAATATGAAAAGCAGGGCTCTCCACGCCTCCCGGGACGTGTGCGTGGGCGAACCGCAGCGAAAGTGGACTGCTTTAAAAATAGGGCATGCCACCACAGGGAGCTTGGGGTCCTCGGGGACCCCTGTGGCCCTGCCCCCGCGAGGCGTGCAGCCAGCCCAGGGCTTGGGGACTGAAGGGCTGTAGGCAGAGCTTCCCTGAAGCCGAACGTGGCACAGGAACGAAGGCAGAAGGAAGAGCATCGGGTGCGGAGAGCGTCCAAGGCCCAGGTCCCTGGAAAGCGGGGGACTCAGAGGCACATGGCGCAGCCACCTGTGTGCGCCTGGGAGCAGTGGCCTGATGGCAGAGAAGCGGGTGCAGACTGAGTGGGAAACCCGGCCTCTGGTTTTCATTCCATGGGACCCCCTCTCCCCCATGTGGCTCCCAGCTATTTTTGCACGGCTGTCCCTGGAAAGGAGACTAGATCCGATCCCGTTGCATCTGCTGAAAGTGCCGCGGCCTTCAGTTACTAAACTCGATCTCAGCAACAACCTCATGCAAAAGTACATCGAATTTTAAAGGCATTAACCAAGAAGTATGAGGAGTCGTCTCACACTGATAACGTCGCGGGAGGGATGTCTCTAGAGAAGGGTCTGAGGAGCTGCCGAGGAGGGACTCAGCTCAGGACCAGCGGGGCTCTTGGCACAGGTGATGGAAAGGAATCTCAGCCCGAGCCAGCGGAGGGCACGGACAGAGGTGTAGGTCCTTTAGGAAGGCGGATGCACATTCCAGGGAGACCTCGGGCCTGGGGGGCAGCAGCCCTGCCTCGGGTGGGGGAGGGCCCCATATTTATAGAAGAGCGCATGAGGGCTGGACTGGAGGTGGTGCCCGTTTTCCCTGCACTTGCCTCTTTCCGCAGTTTGGCAAGGGCGTGGTCAAAGGCTCGGTCAAGGGCGCGGCCAAGGGCGTGGCCAAGGGCGCGGCAAGGGCGCGGGAAAGGGCGTGGCCAAGGGCGCGGCCAAGGGTGCGGCCAAGGGCGCGGCCAAGGGCGTGAGCAAGGATGTGGGCCAAGGGCGCGGGCAAGGGCGCGGGCAAGGGCGTGGCCAAGGGCGTGGCCAAGGGCGTGGGCAAGGATGTAGATAAGGGCGCGGGCAAGGGCGTGGGCAAGGATGTAGGCAAGGGCGTGGCCAAGGGCGTGGCCAAGGGTGTGGGCAAGGATGTAGGCAAGGGCGTGGGCAAGAGCGTGGGCAAGGGCGTGGGCAAGGATGTGGGAAAGGATGTAGGCAAGGGCGCGGGCAAGGGCGCGGGCAAGGGCGTGGGCAAGGATGTAGATAAGGGCGCGGGCAAGGGCGTGGGCAAGGGCGTGGGCAAGGATGTAGGCAAGGGCGTGGCCAAGGGCGTGGCCAAGGGTGTGGGCAAGGATGTGGGCAAGGGCGTGGGCAAGGGCGTGGGCAAGGATGTGGGAAAGGATGTAGGCAAGGGCGCGGGCAAGGGCACGGCCAAGCGAGTGGCCAAGCGCATGGGCAAAGGCACGGCCGAGGGCGCGGGCGAGGGCGTGGGCAAGGATGTGGGCCAAGGGCACGTTGCTCAAGATTTACAACCAATCTTCCCACATCTCAGTGGCCTGTGGGTATTTCCTTCAAGATTCAGCATTTCTCTCTCTCTATCCTAAAACCCCACCTCAATAAGGTGGAGACTTCTGGCAGGGTAAAGTAACCGCGGCTCTCACAACCTAGTGCCATGGTAGGTGGCGCGAAAGCAACAAAACTGTAGGAAGAGAATTATGACATCGCTATAGTAACGTCTGTGCGTCAGGCGGTAAGAGGCAGAAAAAGCAGAAAAAGTTACTAAGACATGGAGGATCTGAGCAACGCTGAGAAGCTGATCCAGCGGACACGTGCGCCTGCAACTAGCAGTTAGAATCCAAGGCCTGATTGACTTCGCTGAGTGGTACACTAGACAGTGAAACTGACCAATTCTATGTTATATGTCACTGTTGTAGGGGATTTTTTTCCTCACCCATCACTAGGATCACAGCTGAGTCCCTCTAACAAAAAGCAGATTAGGAAGAGAAAAGCATATACACTTATTTAATTAAAAAATTTGTGGGACACAGTTGACTTTATAAGTGTGATGGTTTGGATGTGAGGTGACCCCCAAAACTCACGTATGAGACAATGCAAGAAAGTTCAGAGGTGAAATGATTGTGTGATTAAAGTCTCAACTTAATCAGTGACTTGATCCCCTTGACTGGACCCAGTGGGGACTATAGGCAGATGGAGGTGGAGGCCCCGGGAGAGGAAGTGTCCCTTGGGGGTTATATTTTATTCTGGTGAGAGTGTTGGACCCAGGAGGCAAAGAAAAGATCACCAACTCCAATTTTCAATCAAATTAAGCAAGCTTATATTGTGTACACAAAGGAGCTGATCAGCGGCTGCCTGGCCCACCGGGGCCAGCACAGCATTTGGTTCAAGAGCAGGGAGGTTTGTATAACACAAAGAGTTACAGAGAAGCCATCTTAGGAATGTTCAGCTGACAGGGTCCTGGCAAGCACCGTACAGAAGCAGGTAGCAAATTAATGATTCCCATGGCTCTGACCAAAGCCAGACATGATTATCTGGTCAAAGCCGAGATTTCAGGGAGGGCAGTTTCTAGTCAAAGCCAGACATGGGCCAAGCACGTAAAACAGAAATAAACTTTTTATGACCTCAGATCGAGATGGCTCCCAATCTTAAAATAGAATCAGGCTGGGTTCATCAAGAGAAGCTCACGCCCCGCCTCATGGTGCCAGGTCCCCAGCTGCGATCGTCCCCTCCACCCTTCTACCATGACGTCCTGCCTCGTCGTGGGCCCAGAGCTACTGAGTCGGCCAGCCAGGGACTAAGACCTCTGGAACTGTGAGTTAAAAGAACTTTTCCTCCTTCAATTGTTCTTGTCGGGCCTTTTGGTCACAGCAGCAAAAAAGCTGACTAAAGCAACAGGAAACGAAGCACCAAAGAAAAGGGAGGCTTGCGTTCTCCAGCTTAGATGTGCCTCTGCCTTTCTCTCACACGCCAAGCTGCTGCCAAGGTGCTGCATCGGGGCGTGGCGCGTCCCGAACCACAGCAGACAAAGAAAAATGCATGTGGAACAGCACATCGCAACCTGGACTAGACTTGGCAAAGACCAACCGGAGAATCACGTCCACGGCTGCTCAGTTTATTCAACCACATGCCCCGCAGTTTCAAATGAACAATAAAATGGATGGCTGAAGAAATCTGTGTCTCTCCCAAATGTCTGGAGACTAAGAAGCACACTTGAAAATATTTCAAATATATGTGCATGTGTGTGAGCATGTGTATAGAGACTGACAGACACAAAGGGAGAGAGAGGAAGGAAGAAATCATAAGAGAAATTAGAATATATTTAGAAGAAAATACAAATTCTTGGCAACATCTGTGAAGTACCCTTAAATCATCTGAGAGAAGGAAATTCATGGCCTTAGGATACAAGCCCGGGGAAGGCATCTTCCCTGGCTTTCCCGTCTCTGCACAGCCCCCGCCTCCTGAAGCACGAGCCTAAGCACTGTGCGGTGGGAAGCTGTTTCCCTTTATCCTCCGCGGCTCGCTTCTCATGCCTTGATTGTGATAATCGCCGTGTCTCCTTCAAGTTGGAGCTGATTCACTCCCACCCAAAAGATAACAAAATTCCTCGTTTCCTGGAGGGACAAAGGTGGAGTCCCTGGGTAAGGCCCTGGGAAAGCAGAGAGACAGAATCCCGGCTCTCCTCCTAGGTCCAGCTGGCTTCCTGCTGCTCACAGGACAAAGGGGCAGCCTGGGCGGAAGCACACTTCATCACTCCCCTGAGGTGTCATGAAGCCTCTGTGGGTGAGGAGGACCCATGCCCTTACTCCATGTGGGTGGCTGTTTTGTGCTGCCACATATAATGGGAAGAAATACACACTTTTTGCACATTTTTTGGGGAGGAGGGGTACCGGGGATTGAACTCAGGGGCACTCAACCACTGAGCCACACCCCCAGCCCTATTCTGTGTTTTATGTAGAGACAGGGTCTCACTGAGTTGCTTAGCACCTCGCCATTGCTGAGGCTGGCTTTGAACTCGCGATCCTCGGTCTCAGCCTCCCTAAGTGCTGGGATTCCATTACATGTGCAGGATTGGAATAGAAAGCTGCCCGGGTGTGTCCAGGCCCAGCTTGCCCTGTGGTAACAGCACAGGGAGGAGAGTGCTGCCGTCACCAGACAGCAGCCCCTGCAGTCTAACAAGCCTCACAAGCCAACGAGCTTAACATCCCTCTTTTCTTAATGGGAAGAACAAAATCTTTTGAAATTTTCCAGGACCCTCTGGAAAACCCTGAGGTTAGTTGAAGTTCAAAAAGATCTCATTTAACGTTTGATTTTGGGTAGAAAATGTCAAAAGGTTTAAAACAATTGATTAAATAGGACCGCTACAGGCCTACGGTCACTGAGCTACCCATTTAACCCCAGTGAAGATAAGAAGACTGAGAATACTTAGGGAGGCTGAGATAGGAGAATCGCGAGTTCAAAGCCAGCCTCAGCAACAGCTGAGACCGTATCTACATAAAACACAAAATTGGGCTGGGGATGCAGCTCAGTGGTCAAGTGCCCCTGAGTTCAATCTCCAGTACCAAAAAAAAAAGAAGACGACTGTGAAGATAAAGACAAAAAGTTAAGAAATTAAAAAAAAAAATCCAACAAAAACAAATTAAACGAATACCTTGCTGTTTTAATAAAGGAGACTCAGTTTTCTGAGTCTGATAATGAGAACATCACGTGTGGGGAATCTTATCACAAACAGACTAATTAGCCAAGAACACTTTATTTTAGCAAAGAAAGGACCACTTTCCAGTTTCACATCAGTTTACTTTTAATATCAATGCTCATCTTTAAACCCTCACCATAAATTCACTGAGCTTTAGTCAGTTGGCCACTGAGGGTCCTCTCTTCCCATGCTTTTCCCACCTTAAAATGACCTCTAAGGTAGGAAAAAAATCCTTTTTTTTTCAACAAGAAAACACATTCTTTTACCTTATAACTTTCCTTACCAAAAATCATTGTACTTCCTTGTTTTTCTTATTTCTAGTAATCTTATAATATATTGATTAGAATTCTGAGCTTTACGCCAACTTAATTAGTAACTTGTAATGAAACCTAGCAAGTAAGCACTTATGCAGTGGCGTAGTCACCAGCACCATGCAGATTGATAAACTGACGGGCACATCACATAACAATTTCTAAAAAATATGTGCTTCCTCATAATACGGTTTTTCATCGTGGCATAGGACATTGTCAAATAAACCTGAATACTTTAGCTCCTGTGTAGTAAGTCCAAAATGGATAGACTTAAACTGATTTTTAGCAATTAACACTTCAGTATCTTTTCTTACTTAGCCATGATCTCAATATTCCACCAGTATCTGCCGTTTAACTTAAGCTTCACTTTAAGGCTGTAAGTTACCGTAGACTTGGGACAGTATAAGTAGGCACCTTATAAAACATGATTACTGTTGAAAATCTCATTTATAAACATTTATCCCACCCACATCTATTTAATTAATTTACTCTTAACAATCATGTTGGAATCACTTTTGAAAAGAAGCTTGGCTCCGACGGTGTGCTTGGACCCAAGCCTCACACATGCTTGGCAAGAGCTCCCCGCCGAGCGACTTTGACAAGGCCTTATGTTGGCATGTCTGCCTCCCTTTTGCATCTGTCTCCTTTGCCTTGAATGAGTCCCCTTGGATTCCAGGACCAACAGGTCCAATCAACAAACATCTCGTGGTGCGCTGACACCGGCAACAGCCACTTTCTCCACTGACACCCCCATCCTGAGACCATGGCCGTCTTGACCAAGTTTGGCTGGGACTGCTCACTGAGTGTAACTAGGCCCCGTCCGTGATCTGGGAGCACGGGTCAGAACCCCAAGATGGGGCTGGACACGTGGGCTCTTTGTCTTTCCAGCACAGCATGGTGATCCAAGTTCTTTCCTGGTTTTCTCCAGTCCTTTTTCTTCTTGGGTTTCAGGGCAAGTGGCCAGGCCAGGTTTGTCGGGACCCTCTGATTTAGGCCTCTGGCTTAGGAGTCCAGTGATGCTACATCCACATCCTGTCTCATGGAAACTGTATGAGATCAGACAAAGCTATTTTTCATCTCAAGTTATTTTCCTGTTTACTATTTTTATAACACGAGTGTCAATCAAGGACTGAAAATCCAAAAGCCCATGAAAATGAGTACGTATATTTTTGCTATGCTTGATATTTATGAAGTAATGTGCACTGTGATCTTCCTTTAATCTTATTCTTAGGTTGATTTGATGATTTTTATAATTTTAACATCCAGTAGGTAACAAAAGCTTATTTGAATGGTAAACGCAGGTGGAATCAGTTATGTGTCTGCATCATAGTCAGTGCTGACAGCTCTCGAAGCATGTCCATTTGTCACTACGACAAGTGCTCCCTCTCCCTACTTGCATCATTTATTTCTTTTGTCCATGTGCTATAATCACCCAACACAGTGGTGCAATTAGGACTTTGATAAATAGCTATCTATTAGATCAATTACGGATAAGCCAGATCAAGTATTTCACTTTACCTTCATTGAGTCTGTTTCTCTCATACTCCGCCACTTTTGTATAGATCTGACTTTCTGACATAACACTTGCTTTCTTTCTAAAGAAATTCTTTAATATTTCTATCAGAGAAGATCCATTGGCAACAAATCCCTTTTTTGCTTGTGTGTGTGTGCATGTGTGTGTGTGCGTGAGAGAGAGAAAGAGAGAGAGACAGAGACAGAGAGAGACAGAGAGAGACAGAGAGAGAGAGACAGAGACAGAGAGAGACAGAGAGAGACAGAGAGAGAGACAGAGAGAGAGAGAGACAGAGAGAGATAGAGAGAGAGACAGAGACAGAGAGAGACAGAGAGAGAGAGAGACAGAGAGAGAGAGACAGAGAGAGACAGAGAGAGACAGAGAGAGACAGAGAGAGACAGAGAGAGGGTGTAAAGTCTTTTCCCCTCATTTTGGACAATGATTCTGATGTATTAGGAATTCAAGGGTGAAGTATCTTTCTCTCAGACAGTTCACTTTAATATCATGCTGCTTGTAGGGATGGTTTCTGAAAACCCAATTCTTATCCTTGCTCTTCTCTAGGTTATGGAAATTTTCCTCCTTCCAGCTTTTTTCAGGATTTTCTGTCCTTGATTGTCTGCAGTTGTTTTTACAATGTGTCTCAGTGCCGATTATTGGTATTTATTCCTTCTTGATGTTTCCTGAGCTTCCTGAGCCTGGGATTCCTTGTTTGACGTTCATAGCTGTTTGTAAAGCCAGCTTCTCCGATTTTTTCTGTTTTCTCTCTTCTTCTGGCATCCCTGTTCAGTATGTTGCATCTTTTATGATTGATCCACATATTTTGGATATTTTGACCCTTTTCTTCTTGTTCATTTTTCCTCTTTATATACCTGTTTGGAAGCTTCTGTTGATATATCTTCAAACGCCACTTCTCTTGCTGTGTCCAGTCAGCTGGTGAAGCCATCTGAGGAATTCTGCATTCCTGGGATAGTGTTCTAGATGTCTAGAATTTCCTGTAGATCATGTCTTACAGTTTTGGTGGAGATACATGGATACCTGCTACCTCAGTCGGGACCTGCAAGGTGATATATAATCCCCAAATTTCTGTGGTTTAAAACTACAGAAGTTGATGTTGAACGTCAGGAACTTCAGGTGGAGTGAACGATGTGACAAATTTTCCCCATAAAAAGTGACCATGAAACTGGACACAGTTTTCAGAAACATCCACTGCAGGGCTCTGGAACATGCAGGCAAGGGCACAAGAAGCCCAGCAGCTTTACTGAAGGAACCCACTGAGCTCGAAGCTTGACCTTTGCAAATTTGTTTTTGTTTCCTTTCTCTTTGCTCAGCTTCTAAAGTCTAAAGAAAAGGAGCATCTAGATTATTAAGATATTAACTGCTGGAGTCAGCTTTTCCAGAAAAAAGGAACAGAGAACCACTGGCCATAAGACCTCCTAACCAGTAATCTTTTTCTCAGATTTACAGAGCCCGGAACATCTGGTGACCATCAGCTAGGTGGCATCGGAATGTACATCAAAGAAATGGAGCACTGCAGGGTTAATGCCCCTCTACCTGTGGCTGGAAACCACTTCCTTACATTGCCCACAGAAGCTGCTCGTGGCTGTCAGCTAGGATGCTCCTCAGGGTAAGCGTCCAGCCATCTTCTATCAGCTCGCTTATCCTGTTTGCTTCTGCCACCTGCCTCTGACTCCTCAGCTTCCGTGGTGCCCACAGACTGGACAGGGAAACACCCTGCTGAGAGCAGCGGGGAGCTAGTCAGGCTGCGGTCACCCGCTTCCCAATTCCCTCCCGAGTGGTTATTCAGTCTTCCTGGCGGAGCAGGGCAGTTTTGGGAATCTGGCTTCTTTGCCAGAGGGTTAACTTGGTTTGGTAGAAGCAAGGAAGAGCCCCACAGTGAAGTTGCCGGAACACAGTCAGAGGAAGTTCACGTCTCAGGGAGCCTGAGCCGAGAAACTGGGTGGGACGCACCCAACAGTGCCCTGGGCAGAAAGCCAAGAGAAGGGACAGTCGGTCACAGTGCCTGTTGGTGAGTTCTGGGGGTCTCTGAGTTGATTCAATCATCACAAAACCCCCACACATGGAAATTAAGTTTGCAAGAGAGTAAAGATTCAAAACAAAGGCTAGGGGATAAAAATCATATTTCCTCAGTTCATCTAAACTTAGATGTCAGGGAATGACATCCATCAGGCTCAGAGGCCATCATTTAAAGTGTGTGTGAAGCAGTAATGGGCTTTGGTGGAATTTACAGGAATGACTTTATGGAACATTAGAAAGGAAAGGTGGTTGGCTTTTGTTCATTTCTCTTCGCAAATCTGTTGCTTAAGCAACTCCTTCTTTGGCTGTTTTTCTGAAAACGTCTCGATTCAAGCACTTCATCTGATCCAAACGGTCTCAGTGGGTGCAACTGGTTCACATTTCTGGGAACACTGGGTGCAGGGAATAGAGCGGGCTCTGAACTTGCCGATGGCCTAACTACCCCTTGGCATCCGCACTGCTGTGTGTTTTATGTTATACGCTCACAGAGCTCTGCACTTCATTACGAGAAACCTTAAACCACTTGGTGACAAAATGAATGTTTGAACACAAGAATTAGCAAGGTGTGAGAGAGCAGATTCTTAGCTGGATGGTGTCAAGTATCCAAAATTTAATTAATTAAAATATTTTAATTACTTTCACAACATTGCCCAGACATCTTAGAGGATATAACGTGGAAGATTGTTTTTCTGCATCTCTCTTATACAATCTTGCTCAGAGGATAGGATTGCCTCCAACTGAAAACAGCTTCACTCTCTCCAGAGCAATCAATAAAGAGAAGGAAATGGAAGAGATACAAAGAGGAAAAGAAGAAACTGGCCTGTCTGTGATCACTGATGACATTCTATATTTACTAGACCCCCCAAAAAAGTTCCGCTAGAAGATGTCTAGAAATGATCAATGAATTCAGCAAAGAAGCAAGATGCAAAATCAACGCTCATAATCAATAGCTTTCCTGATACTCCAACAGTTATTCTGCTGAGAAAGGAGTCAGGAAAACCATTCCTTTCATAATAACTCAAAAAAAATTCTTGAGAATTAATCTAAACAATGAAGTGAAAGATCTCTACAATGAAAACTATAGAATACAGAAGAAAGAAACGGAAAAAGAAAGACCTTATAGGATTGGAAGACCTCCCATGTTCTTGGATAGGCAGGATTAATATTGTCAAAATCGCCATACCACCTAAAGCAATTTATAAATTCAGTTCAATCCCCATCCAAATACCAACAGCATTCTTCACAGAACTAGAAAAACAACAGCCTAAAATTCATTTGGAAGAATGAGAGACTCAGAATAGTCAAAGCAATCCTGGGCAAGAAGAGCGAAGCAGGGGGCATCACAGCACCAGCCCTCAGACCGTCCCCCAGAGCTGCAGGAGCAAACCAGCGGGGGCATCGGCAGCAAAGCAGATGTGACGACCGTGGACCAGCACAGCAGGCACAGAGACAAAGCCACACACTCACAGCCATCTGACACGTGAAGGTGACACAAGTCTATGCTGGAGAAGAGACAGCCTACTTAACAAAAGGTGCCGGGAAAACCTCACATCCATACATAGAAGGATGAAATCAGCTCCCTTCACCCTGCACAAATGCCAAATCAGAAAGGATCAAAGACTTAGGAATTAGACCAGAAGCCTTGCAAACGCTAGAAGAAGACAGAGGGTCAACACTGCATCTTACAGGTGCAGGCCTGACTTCCTCATCAGGACCCTAAAGCTCAAGAAATAGACCAAGAATGGGTGAGTGGGAGGCCATGAAGTCGAAAAGCTTCTGCCCAGCAAAGAAAAGGATTCAGAGCATGAAGAGCCTCAGAGCAGGAGAAGACCTTTGCCAGCTTCTCCTCTGACAGGGCAGTGATATCCAGAATATGCCAGGAACTTGAAATCTCAATGCCAAGAACCACATACCCCAATGAACAAATGGGCAAAAGAACCAAGCAGACATCTCTCGAAAGAAGAAGCACAAATGGGCAGCGAATACAGAAGAAGTGCTCAGCCTCTCCAGTAGTCAAGCAGCTGTGGATCAAAACAGCGGCAGCATTTCATCTTCGTCTAGTCAGGGTGGCAATTATCAAAAACAGAAATAAGAACAAATGCCAGAGAGGATGTGGGGAAAGGTGTGCTCACACGTTGTTGGTGGGGCTGAGAATCAATGCACCCACCCTGCAAGCCAGTGTGGAGGCTGCTCAAAAAACTAAGAATGGAAACCCCATAAGACCCAGCTTCCCACTGCTTGGTATTCACAAAACAAAACAAAGCACAACACTAAAATCAGCCACTTCTGTGTTTATAGAAGCACAATTCACAGTTGCCAAACCATAGAACCAACCCAAATGCCCGTCTATGGATCAAGAAAATGTGGCATATTATACACAACGGAGCTGTACTCAGCCACAAAGAAGAGTGAACTATGGCATTTGCCAGTAAACGGATTAAAATGGGAAGATCACGTTGAGTGAAATAGGCCAGACTCCGAAAGTCAAGGAAGCTGGAGCCACATAAGGGAGAAGGTGCTGAGGGAGGAGACTCGGTACCATACAGACCAGGAAAGGAGGAGGACGAGAGGAGGGAGGAGAGGGGAGGAAATATGGGATGAATTTAACAAACTCCTGCTGTACAGGTAAATATACCCAAGGGAATTTCACTTCATGTGTATGTAGGAACTATCACTAAACATAAAAAAGTACAGGAGTAAAAGGAAGATCAGTAGAGAAGAGGTGGGAGAATGGGGGCAGGGGACAGAGGAAAAGGGGATTGAAATCAGATCCCTGCATGTGGGATTCCGTCCCAGTACTACGTGTAACTATAACGCTCTACTAGAAGTGTATTAAAACAGTCAATCATTTTCTTGTCTACAACAATGAGCAAGTTTACTCTGAAATTAAGAACATGATACTATTTACCCTATCATCCCCAAGTGAAATATTTATGGGCAAATGTAACAAAATATTTATAAGATATATATGAGGAAAATCACAAAACGATGAAAGAAATCACAAAAACTAAATAGATTGAGAGCTATTCCATGTTACAGATGGCCAATAATATTGTTAGGGGTCAGTTCTTCCTAACTTTTTCCATAAATTCAATGGAACCCCCTCTCCCCCACCAAAAGTCCAGGAAGTTATTTTGTAGACACTGAACAAATGTTCTAAAGTATCCACGGAGAGGTGATGACAGAACAGCCACCTAATACTTAAGGACAACAAAGTTGGGGA
The DNA here is from genome assembly GCA_028644305.1 of Xerus rutilus. Classification (NCBI taxonomy): domain Eukaryota; kingdom Metazoa; phylum Chordata; class Mammalia; order Rodentia; family Sciuridae; genus Xerus; species Xerus rutilus. The sequence goes on along the minus strand of CM053412.1, from coordinate 67,095,733 downwards.
CTGAAGCCAGTTGATTTCATGACCTGCTACCAAGACACAGCAGTCAACAGCATGGTATTGACCTGAAGGTGGGAAACACTTAAGTGGAGCCGAACAGAGAAGCCCAGATAGACCTACTGACCAGCTGCCAGCTGGTCTCAACACAGAAGCAAAGAACACAGCGAGAGAAAGGTCGGCCTTTAAACAGGTGGTTCTGGAAGGGCTGGCCATGCACCTGACCTACATTGACCTTGCACCCGCCACAAAAACCCACCCAAAATGGATCATCATCCCAGATATAAACGAAAAACTACAGAACTCTCAGAAGATCATGTGGGAGGAAATCTAGATGACCTTTCACGTGAGGAAGACTTGAAAGAGACACCAATGGCATAATCCACAGAAGAAATCGTTGAAAAGCAAAGCCTCATTAGCGTTCAAATCATTTACTCTGCAAAAGTTTTGTCAAGAGAATGAGAGAGTAAACCAACACCAGGTAAAAATGTTTGCAAAAGGCATACCAGAGGAAAAACTGCTCAATCTGGGAGTGTAGCTCGGTGCCAGGACAGGTGTTTGATATGTACAAGGTCTTGGGTTGAATCTCCAGCACCCAAAACTAAGTGACCAGCAATAACCACCGTCCAGCATATACAAAGAACTTTTAAAATTCAACAGTTTGAAACAGTTAAAAAATGGACAAAAGACCTGAACAGACACTTCACTAGATATTTTACTATATATTTTCTAATGAACAAGGCATTAATTATAATGCTTGCTGATTGAATAACTGACGTGTTGGTGTAAGTATTTAGAATACAGACTGGCATGAAGTGAAATCTTAGAGTATTTTTGATTTGCATTTCTCTAATTACTAGAGAAGTTGAACATTTTTTCATATATTTGTTGATCCATTGTATATCTTATTCTGAGAAGTGTCTGTTCAGCTCCTTAACCCATTTATTGATTGGGTTATTTATTTTTTTTGATGTTAAGTTTTTTGGGTTCTTGGTATATCCTGGAGAGTAGTGCTGTATCTGATGTGTGTGTGGTAAAGATGTTCTCCCACTCTGTGGGCTCTCTCTTCACATTATTGATTGTTTCCTTTGCTGAGAAGAAGCTTTTTAGTTTGAATCCATCCTATTATTAATTCTTGATTTTATTTCTTGTGCTTGAGGATTCTGGCTAAGGAAGTCAGGACCTAATCTGACATGATAAGGATTCAGACCTACTTTTTCCTCAATTAGGTGCAGGGTCTCTGGTCTAATTCCCAGGTCCTGGATTAACTTTGAGTTGAGTTTTGCGCATGGTGAGAGACAGGGGTTTAATTTCATTTTGCTGCATATGGATTTCCAGTTTTCCCAGCACCATTTGTTGAAGTGGCTATCTTTTCTCCAATGTATGTTTTTGGCATCTTTGTCTAGTATGAGATAACTGTATTTAAGTGGATTCATCTCTGTGTCTTCTATTCTGTACCATTGGTCTACATGTCTATTTTGGTGCCAATACCATGCTGTTTTTGTTACTATAGCTTTGTAGTATAGTTTAAGGTCTGGTATTGTGATGCCTCCTGCTTCACTCTTCTTGCTAAGGATTGCTTTGGCTATTCTGGGTCTCTTAATTTTCCAAATGAATTTCATGATTGCTTTTTCTATTTAAATGAGAGGTTTAGGAAAAAAAAAAAGAGAAACATGGCAGAGTATGATAGTACTCAAGGAGAAGCTACAGCTATCGTGGGGCAAGCCTGTGCCCTCAGATGACATGTTCAGAAATGGGTGAGGACAGGGAAGACACAGGAACTTCTCTTTTGAAAACCAGGCATGGAACTCTTTACAAAGCAGATACTTCACTTGCTCATTCTAGATCTCACTTACATCTCGGTTATATTAATAGCACAAATTCTTTTTAATTAGAAGACATTATTCATCTTATGAGTACAAATATTAAATTCTGACCAGCAGTGAAATTTTGGGGCGAAAGACCATGGGTGTGTCAACGGTCTGTGCTGGGAGTAGCTTCATACCGATGATGTTCCACAGCACCATGGTTTTGCCATCGGGGCTAAAAGGCTTAATTTTACAAGAGCATTTAAAAATCTCCCTCTCCTGCACACACGTGCACACGCACACAGGCACACTTCAGGGTACGCACACGCAGTTTCTCATGTGGTGTCCCCATGGGGGCAGCTTAGGTTTCTTTCTGCTTTTGAAGGCTTAACAATTTCATAGAAAAATCAACTATCAGTGCACCCACCAATGATCAAACAGGGCCCTTGTTTTCACTGAGGATCTCTCAAGGTCGTTCCATATTTAAAATGCAGCCTTCCCAGAACTTCCTCACGTCAATAGGAAGTGGAGGTAAAATCGTAGTTTGTAAGTTAGGAAAGCTCATGTAATTTTAGGATAACGAGTCGTTGTCAAGCCCATTCCCAGGTGTCCCGGAGGAGAACCTTGTTAAAACTACAAGAAGCTTGGTTGGGGGACCTCGATTTTATCGCTGTCTGCACTGCGGCACGTCTCGGAGGCAGGAAAGGTTGAACTGGAGCTCTGCTCCCCCTGAGCCTGCATCACAAGTACTAAAAACCATCTATGCTGTGTGCGTGCTTACAAAACCATTTACAGCAAACATCCTCTCTGCTTAATTAAACCCAGAGACTGGGCTTGATTCTGTTGGTGCCTAATGGTCGTTTATGTAATGAAAGGCACCACAAATACTCTACATCCAAGTTCAACATCATTTTCTTTTCAAAGAGTGAAGGCCATTTAACTGAATCTAGGCCAACCAAATTTCCCGGCAGAAGACAAATTACTGCTTTAACATCTCTGGAAAAGAGCCATAAGTTTTTCTCCTTGATCATCTGAGAAGAGTTAGTGGGATTTATTGGTCTCTGACACGTTGATCTCCATCTCTAATAAATCGCTGGGAAGGATCCCTTATGGCTGGTGAAGTGGACGCAGCAGATCAACTGATGCCACAGGAGGAGATGGAGAGAAGGTCAGGGTCCCTTCTCGGTCTCCGGGGTGACCAGGCCTCCTGCTGGAACTCACAGCAAGGCCGATGTTTGCGGCACGGCAGCGAATGAGCGCGTGCGGGAAGACCACAGCTGAAGAGTGCCGCCTTGCTCTTCATTATTATTGTTTTAATCAAGTGAAAGTGGAAGAAAATAAAACATCCAGGACTCCTACAGTCAGCAGAAGGGCAGGTGCAGACGGATGCGACTTCTGGACGGAGACTGTGCCCAGTGGATGGTGGCGGCAGTCATCCCTTAGTGCAGCGTCAGCGGGCAGGAGCCTGCGGGCAGCTGGACAGCCACCAGACGGCTACCAAGGCCAGTGGTAAGTGCCCAACAAGCAACAATCTGGGTCAAGTTGGATCAGACTCGAGCACTTTGAGAAGAAGGCCCAGGGCCACTTAGAACAACTGCCCGTGGCTGAGTGATTGGCAGCTACTTCGGTTCTGATGCCACCGAGAGAGGAGGGCACCCACTGGTGTGCAGCAGACGGTCCGGGGAGAAGAGGGCAGACGTGGCACTCGAGGTGACTTGGAGTGGCCAGGCTGCCGCAGCTGGAGGCAGTGCCCAGAGTCACTCCCTGACCAGCAACGACCCGGATGTCTGCGCTCTGCACAAGGTCAGTCCTGCTCTGCCAGCGCTGTGACAGATGACGGACGCAAGGAGGTGGCCTTGCCTGCCACCTGGCCGTGTCCTTGCTGCAACGGCGGTCAGCACCTGCCCTTGCTGGGCTGCGCAGCCCGGGTCTGGTCTTGCGGGGCGGGCCACCCATCCTTCAGCTGCAGGGGCAGCCTGGGCCTGGCGCTCCCAGGGACCCCGCCAGCAGGAGGGTGCCGGCCTGAAGGCTGCATGGCCTGACTGCGGCTGGCTCCGGGCTGTCACCGGAGCGCACCTGACCGCACCTGACCGCACACACTGGTTAAACCGGGCGTGCGTTTTTGGAGGGAGGTGCTCAGGTGGAGGAGGCAGCTCGGCCTGGCTCAGCATCTCCAAGCCATCTCCCTGTCCCTGTCCCCAACCCACACTTCCACCAGCAGCCTCCCCTCCTACCTGGACGCCTGCCTCTGTTGCACAGGCACCCTGGGGATTCCACTGGATCCACTGAGTCAATCCAGGACGCGCTTCCTCTCGCCAGTCCTTCAACTGATCACACCTGTGTTCCCCTCGCCTCTCAGGGCGGCACATCACAGGCTTAGGAGATCAGGACATGGACATGATCTGGGGGTGTCACGCCGCCTACCACAGTCCATCCCCTGGTCCCCAAAGACCTCAGTCGGTCCCACGTGCACAACGTAGTCACCCCACCCCAGCCTCTCTTACAGGCTCAGACTATTGCAGCTTCCAGAGCTGCTCTGTGTCCCAACCCCGTGGACTAACGTTGCCAGACCACCTAGGCAGTGGGTCTGCAGTATGGCCAGGCCCTGCATCCCTTTCCTAATTCCTGGTTTGTTCCAGAATGCCGCCTTCTTCCTCCCCCTGGGGCACCTTCATCTCTGACCAGGCAACAGTATCTTTATTGATGGGTCAGTATGCAGGATGGGTGTCCCTGTGGCATTTCCACAGGACCCACGAGTTGCGTGGACTGTAGTCACCCTCCTGACCCTCCTCTTGCCACTCCCATGCCGGGCCGTCTCCCCTTCCTGGGAGTCCCCACGATCATGCCGTCTCTCCTTTTTCTCCAGGTTCCGCCTGTGAGGGGAAACTCGTGGTCCCTGTCTGGGGCTGGCTGATTCTGCCTTCCACGATGCTCTCTAGGTCCACTGTTCCGCTGCAGATCATGTGATGCTCCTCCCCGTGGCCGGCCACCCCCACCTGCAGCTCCCTCCCCCTCTGCACCCATTCCTCTTGCTCCACCCCTGGCTCCCGGGACCAGCGTAGCCGTAGCACGTGAAGCTTGCCTCTGGTGACAGCTTGCTGGCCGCTGGACCTTTGTTTCATGAAGATGTCGGCCACTAAGGTCCTGAGCTGCAGCCGAGGACTCACCGCCACGTAGCTCTGGCTGCTATTCCTGTCTTTCTGAGTCTTCAGGTGAAGGCCCGGAACCACCCACAGCAGCACCTTGAGATGCTGATGTTCAAGCTGCGTCTGGAGGCTTCTCTCACTGCGTGGTCACTGGGCACTTTGTCACGCAGCGGCCAAACATCGCTCAGGCTCGGGCCTCTGAGGAGCCATGTGCCGACCGCCCTGTGTGGGAAGGGAGAGCTGCCGCGGTGCAGGGGGCTGGCTCTGGGGGCCTGCTCCCCCCACAGCCCAGGACCGTCCTTTGTAGTCATGGGCCCAGGGTGGAGAGAGGGATGGGACGCTCAGGCAGGAGCGACGTCCCGGGTCCTCCTGCGGTCGAGGCTCTGGCCTGTGGGTCTTCCTCAGTCCCTCCTCACACCCACACCCAGAGGCTGCCTTGGCGTTGAGCGTGGTGGAGGCTCACGGTCCTCCCGAGGCCTGCTCCACAGAGCAAGTCATACGCAAGCAGGTTGCAGACTATACTTTGCTCTGGATTGGCAAGGTTTTCAAAATCGTGTGATTCTTACAGCCCACTGGACTTGCTGCGTCCAACCCCTTCTGGCTACAGCAACAAAGGAGATGGTCTGTGCAGCCCGGGGCCCATGCCGAGCCACTCCCCAGCGTGCACTGTCCCCTGAGCCACATGGAAGCTACAAATGGGGAGGGCCCGTCTGAGGCAGGGGAGGCTGCTCAATCCTTGAGTCCCTGACCCACGGACTCTGAAAAACCTGGCTGGAGTTAGAAAATCCTCACACAGAGAATGTTGTTGGCTTTCCAAAGAACAGTCAGCAGCTCCCCAGAATCCAGTGTCATAGTCAACAAGATGAATTCATCCCATTAGGACCGTGTACCTGGCTAAGTGTGATACACTCCTCTGGAAAAAACAGTGGAATCAATATAAAATATTGGTGATGTCTGATATTTGACAGCACAGAAACGCAGGCCCAGATATTTTTTAAAAAACTCTGCACTTGAACCTTTGGCTGCCAGGGCAGAGGACTGAGGAGCCTGGCCTTCCAACAGTTATTTCATTTCCTCGCTTCTGGGGCCGCTCACTGGGGAAGAACTTGAAATCTGGGAAGGATCCTGGGACTCTGCGATCACATGATTCCAGTGAACCCTGGCCATGGTTCAAGGCTCCGATGGCCTCTGGCTTTGTGGCTCAGTTCACTGTGTCCTCAAAACGGACCAGGAAAATGCCGGTGGTCAAGCTGGTTGTCCTCGAGCCGTTCCCTGTCCTTTGGCCACTGCCGAGGCACGCAGAACCAAACAAGCCCCAAGCCAGGATCGTTTCTAAACTCGCTGGGTGGACCGGAGGCTTTTGGTTTTCCCCTTATTGGGGAGTTACACAGAATGTGATGCTTATGCTTCGATCTTAACTTTTCTCAAAGGGATCCAGGAAGTGTGCCTGGGAGGAGGCCTTTGGGGTTCTGCTTTGGGTACTAAGTCGAAGAACAATGTGAAGTGGGTTTGTAGACTATAAAAGCAATCACGCTGTTGAGTTCTGCCCGTGATATCATGCCACTAAACACCCCTGCAATGTGATCTAGCACATACGACGTGTGACGGAGACATTTATCATCTTCACTTGAAAGTCTAAATCGCGAACCCAAGGTCAGAAGCAAGAAATGGACACTGGACCAGCATGGGCCTGACTCCTCATCTTAACTGCTGCACTTCATGGCAACTCTAGAGAAACAGAGCAGTGTGTCCCAGACTTTCCACGTCTGGCATCTCCAGGTTCCAGCGCAACCTCTGTCACCAACAGGTGCAGGGACTCCAACCAACCTCGCTTTCCTCAGTCACAAGCCGGGGTGAGTTTCGGACGCCAGAACTTACCAAGAACATTTAGCAGTGCACCTGAGCAAGATTAAAATCTTTCTAACTGCTTCCATTAAAGAATATGAGATTTCCTAGGACGGATATGGACATCACACTGAAACCTGAGATGACATGGCAGGCACTAGCCACACGTGGCTGCTTAAACATAAGTCAGCCTCGACTTCAAAGAACAATCCAAAGAATAAACAGTGTGTTTTGTGGTAGGATCATAAACACCAGAAGGAGCGCAGGGTTAGAGCCGCCCTGAAGAGCAGGGAGGGAGGAAATAGCTCCCTGGGTGCCAGGGACCGTGGGCTGGGATCAAGAGGCAGACGCCCTGTGAGTCAGGCCGGCCGAGTCTGGGCCTCGGGAGACCCTCCTGGCCTCCTGGCCTCTCCCAGGAGTCTGGCACGAGCTCCCCTCTGTCTGAGGAGTCTGCAGTCTCCGGCCACAGGCAGGAGAAGCACATCCCGTCCCAGGAACAGGCCTGTGGAAAGTCCCAGATCAGGGCAGACGGATCAGGGCCCTCAGAATCCCCTGCCTTGCTCTGCCCAAGGCTGGGCAGAGAATACCTCTGGCCACAGGTGGGCCTCAGTGCTGCCCTGGTGGAGATGGACCTGGGGGCCCCTGAGGTGCACCAGCCAAGCTGTCCCTGTGCCGGGTCCCAGCCGGCTGCCCCCCAGCTGGTGCCTGACGGTCCTGCTTCTTGTCCTTCACTGTTAGATGGGCTGGTGCTGATGTCACAGATGTGGGAGGGACATGGATGCCTTGCCTGGCTCACAGGCCACAGGCCACGGGTCACCCTCCAGTTGCCTCAGGACCTGTGCTCATCCCGACCCCAAGCCGCTGAGGCACTGCGGGGATGGGATGCAAGTGGGTGTGGAGAGTGACCAGGCTCTGGGGGAGGCTGCCTGTGTCCAGGGAGGAGAGAGGCCAGGGGCTCGGCTCAGCCAGGAACGTGCTCCACAGTCCATGGTGGGCAGGTCTGCGGGTGCAGAGAGAGGTGCTCACTTAGACCCAGAGCAGACGTCAGTCAGGAAGGCCCACAGAGGACTGTGCAAAGCCGGCCATCACGGGACTTCCCAGGACGAGAGGACACAGGCCTGCCAGACTGCAGATAGGGTGCCTTCCTGAAACTATGGGTGACGTTCAAATGACAGCGGGAGAAAATTGGTTGAAAATCCAAAATCACTTCAAAACTCTTCGTTACACCCTGCCTTGTGGAGGCCACATTGGCACACAGGCCGCGATAGCACACAGGGCATGTTGGCACACAGGCCGCGATGGCACACAGGCCACGTTGGCACACAGGCCATGTTGGCACACAGGCCGCAATGGCACACAGCCCACGTTGGCACACAGGCCGTGATGGCACACAGGCCACGTTGGCACACAGGCCGCAATGGCACACAGCCCACGTTGGCACACAGGCCGCGATAGCACACAGGGCACGTTGGCACACAAGCCGCAATGGCACACAGGCCACGTTGGCACACAGGCCGTGATGGCACACAGGCCACGTTGGCACACAGGCCGCAATGGCACACAGGCCACATTGGCACACAGGCCGTGATGGCACACAGGCCACGTTGGCACACAGGCCGCGATGGCACACAGCCC
>CM053412.1:67065183-67086805 GCA_028644305.1 Xerus rutilus | reverse complement strand
CATCTATCTATCCACCATCTATCATCTGTATCTATCATCTATCTATCCACCATCTATCATCTGTATCTATCATCTATCTATCCACCATCTATCATCTGTATCTATCATCTATCTATCCACCATCTATCATCTGTATCTATCATCTATCTATCCATCATCTATCATCTATATCTATCATCTATCACTTCCTCCCACAAGGCCCCCCCTTAAAGGTTCCGCCATCTCCCAATAGTGCCACAGGCTGGGTCCAAGCCTTGGACACACAGGCCTTCACTCCACACCCAAACTACAGCCTGGCTTAACAAACAGGGTGTGCAGGGAAGCAGGTGCAGACAGTGGAAGACCCCAGCCGTGCACGGGCAAGTCTGACCTCCTCACCTCAAACTAGTGCTGCCCTGGGACCATTAGGGAAAGACTGCTGTTTGTCCCTAAGAGTCTAGTGATGGCAACCACACTACACACACTGTTGAGACCTGAGTGCTTTGAGCTTGAGGTGTTCCTTCAGCACACGCAACACAGAAGTAGGCTGCAATACTGTGGTTTTTGGCCCTTGTGTGCTCGCTGTGATGAGAAGATGGCTACAGTGGAATCCACTAAATGGACTTTTGACGTGAAATAGAACAGAATTGGTCCAGAGTCTATATATGAGTGTGATTGGGAACACAGACCCTCCCCGCAGCAGTGTCCTGTCGATGACGAAGAGTGCTTGGTCTATGATTGCCAACATTCTGTGCACAAAATCACCAAATAGAGACGATGCTGCCTGTCCCTGAAGGTTGCTGCTGGGCCCCTCCCAGGTGGCACACAGACACCTGCCTTTGTTGGAAGTCAAAGTCTGTGGCCAGTTAGCTTCTGACCCTTGTCTGTCGTTATTCCACTGGTGATGGAACCAGCATACATATAATGAGGATCCCCGTGTCCTTCCCAGGCTACCTGCTCACAACTCACCCACGCGGAGCCCTGTGTTCCTGCAGGAACCCAGGCCTGCACCTTGGCTCACTCTGCACGTGCCTGCTCTCCAGGCCTCTGAAATCCAGCCAGTCAGGCCCTGTGACGAGTGATGACACTTCCGATGATGACCGTTGCATATGTCCCTCCCTTCCACCAACGCTGTTGTGGATCGCATCCTCAGACTCTGGCCTCTGGATGACCTGTCAGCAGGAATACTCACTGCAGGGTCAGCTTCTCGGGGTCCCGTTTTTGGCACTTCACGATCCTGCTCTAAATCGTCCACTGTGTTCACAGACCTGCATGTCCCTGGACACAGGCAACGAGGGAGTTCCTGATTCTGGTGCCTGAGGTTCACTGCAATGTCTCTGGTGGCCTCCCGGGGCTCCTTTCCCACCACCTCTTTATGTATGTCCTTTGCTTTGGCAAGTAGGACCTGCGTTGCCCTCAAACATAGTCTATGGTCACTGTCACCACAACGGTACTTGACTCATGGGGGGTCCTAAGTCCCATGAGCCCACACGCACTGACCTGCAAAGGCCCACCTCACGTGCCCACATGCTCTGACCTGCAAAGGCCCACCTCACGTGCCCACACACACTGACCTGCAAAGGCCCACCTCACGTGCCCACAAAGGCCCACCTCACGTACCCACAAAGGCCCACCTCATGTGCCCTCCCACGTGCACACTTCCTTCATTTCTCAAACCGCACAGGAAGCTCCACAAGACAGGAGCTCACGTTTTGCTTAGCACTTGCCCCCCTGGCCTTCCAGTAGGTGACAACAGGGAAGTCTCCTACTCCTCTGGCTTAGTCTGTGTTCCTTACTGTCTTCATGGAATCGTGATCTCGTGATTGTCATCGGCCCTAGATTTCTACTCTGCTCCTCAGAAGAGGAGACATGGAAAGGCCCAGGGGAGCATGCCATTTCCAGTGCCGCACGAACACTGGGGTTACTGTCTGATGCTTGCCCACCCCTTCCCCCATTGAGTAAAAGTCATATGACTTGAGGAAGTGGCTTGGGATCAAGAGGTGAACCTGCCTTATTCCCTTTGCCAATGAATATTACCCAACATTAACAATTAACGGGGGTTAATGATGAGGGTGGATTGAGAGGCTTCTGGGTGAGGTCTTTCTAGACACAAGACATGCTCCTGGTCCCATGTCATCCCTTCCTGGGACTGTTCATACACATGGAAGTATGAAGAATCAATTTTCTCTCTACCTTATATCATGAAAGGGACATATTTATGACAATGTCAAGGTGATGGTAGACAGAGGGACAGAAGCCTTTTGTTTATTTTTCTTGTCTAATTGCACTGGCTAGACTCTCTAGTGCAATGTGCGATCAAAGTGATACGAGCAGACAACCTAGGAGAAAGGCATCCAGTCTCTTACCATCATGTATGACATTCACTCTGGGTTTTTCATAGGTTCCTTTGATCAGGCTGAGGCAACTCACTTTGATTTCTAGTTTGTTGAGAGTTTGAATCAGAAGTAGATATTAAAGTTTTTCAAATGCTTTTTTTCTGTATATATTGAGTGAATAATGTGGCTTTTCTTTTTTAGCTTGCTAATATGGAGATTTACATTGCTAGATTTTCAAATATTAAACCGACCTTGTATTCCTGAGATAAATCCCATTTAATTGTACCATATTATCATTTTATATAGATAAAATTTAATTTTCTGGAATATTTTTCAGAAATTTTAATCTATGTTCCTAAGAGATACTCATCTGTATTTCCTCTTTGGGGATATGTATTTGTTTATTTTGACATTAGAATAATGCTGGCTTTGTATCATAACCTGGAAATATTCTGTACTTTTCAATTTTCTGGAATACTTCGGTAAAATTAGATCTTCAATTTTTTTAAATGGTTGGTTTATTATACATCTGTCCCTATGTATTTTATTGTGAAATGTTTTCAGTTCAAATTTTTGTAGATGGATGGATAAACAGACAGACAAGTATATTTATGTTATGTATTTCTTGTTAAGTGAGTTTGGAAAGATTGGGCCTTGTAAGGAATTTGTCCATTTAATATAACTTTTCAACTGTATGGACACATATTTGTTCATAATACCTCCTTACTTTCTGTTAATGGTACTGTTCTTATTCTTTACTATCTGTAGAATCTGAAGTGATAATACTACTCTGACTCCAGATATTGGGAATTTGCATTTCCTCCCTCTATTTATGAATGCGGGGTTAAAGCTTATTGATTCATTTTACCTTTTTTATCACACCAGCTACTGATTTTCTTACCTTCTTCTGTTTTTGTTGTTTTCTATTTATTTTTGCTTCATTTTTTATCTATGTTAGTTTTCTATTGCTTCATAACAAATTGCCTCAAAGTTACTAGCTTAAGATAACAGATTTATTTTCTGAGGGTTTCCATGGATCAGGACCTGGGAAGGGCTAGCTGGATCCTCTGCTAAGGGTGTCACTGGGCTGAAATCCAGAAGTCAGCTCAGCTGGGAGCTCATCTGAGGCCAGATCCAAACTTTCAGGTTGTCGACAGAATTCAGTTTCTGGCAGCTGTGGTCCTGTTTTCCTAGTGGCTGCTGGCAGGTCGCTCAGCTTCTAGATGCCACTTGTCTCCCTGGTGGCTCATGGCATGGCTGTTTGCTTTCTTCTCCCAGGCCAGCAAGAGTAGCTTTCCAACACGTCACCATCTTGTAGGGGCTCGCCTGAGTAGGCTAGGCCCACCCAGGGTGAGCTTCCTCTTGATTAACTCCCCATTGGTTGACTCAGATTCTAATAACCCTTGCCAAATTCCTGTTGCTGCATACAAATAGCAGAACAATTTTGTAAGTGATATCCTATCATATTCAGAGATCCTTCCCACATTCTCGAGGAACGTTTTATATGCTGTGTGTGAAGCATGTGGCAGGGATTTTAGACAGCATCATCGATTCTGCCACGCTACCACTTCCTTTACTTTTTACTGTTTGGATTTAATTTGGTTTTCTTTTTCTGCTTTCTTTAGGTACAAGTTGAGATCATTAACTTGAGACCTTTATTCCTCTCAAACGATACCACATCTCCCCCATGTGCTGCTTTCCCACTCCCCAAAGGCTATGATATCTTGCATTTTCAATTTCTTTTGGTTCAAAATATTTTCAAATCATTCTTTTGGTTTCTTCTTTGACCCATGACTCATTTATAAGGGTGTTGTTTCATTTCCCCAATTTGGAGGTTTTACAGAGAGCTTTTTGTTATTGATTTTTGATTCAATTCCATTATGGTCACAGAATATTCTTTGTACGGCTTGGATCTGTGGATTCAATTTGATTGAGACTTATTTCATGACACAAACCATTGTTTGTCTTGGGAGAGGCTCTGAAGTTCTTGTGTACTTGAAAGGAATGTGCATTCAGCTCTCCTTGGCTAGAAGGATCAATAAATGCCAGTTAGGTCATGCTGATTGATGGTGCTTAAGTTTTGTCTGTGCAAGCTGATTTCTACCTGTTTGTTCCATCATTTATTGAGAGGGGTGCAGATTCAGTGACTCAATGATTGTGGATCTATTTCTTCTTGCAGATGTGAGTTACTGCTTCTTGTATTTTGAAGCTCTGTTATTAGGTACGCAAACATTGAGGATTGTGGTGTGCTCTTGGTGAACTGGCCTTTGGGTTTGATTCAACATCTGATATAAAACAGAACCTCTGGCCTCATCTCCGGCGGTTCCTCTTATTGGAGGGTGACTGTGTGCTGGTGCCGCTGGGTGAGGGTGGGAGGGGGGCTTTGAGGGGCCACCTCTTGGACCCCAGGACCACCAGGTGTGAGCTCCCTGGAGGATCCCTGAGATTCAGAAGCTGGAGACTTTGGGCAAATGTCCAGTGTACGCGGGAAGGAAGAAGAAAAGGAGGAATCGGGTGGCACAAGGCCGTCAAAGCGCGGAGGGCAGAACCTGTGTCGCAGAGCTGCGGCAGAGGACATCAGAAAACTCCAAAGCGGGCGAGGAACGCAACCTGCTGTCCTTGGCTTTGAACATGGAAGAGGGGGCCACGAGCCAAGGAACGGTGGCCTCTGGACCTGCCAAAGGCCCGAGGCTGACCCAGTGAGAAAATGGGGCCCTGCTGGGAGAGCAGGACCGATTCCGCCCGAGGCCACGGGCTGGGAGGACCCTGGTCCCCAGAGCCTCCCCAGGGGAGAGCCGCCGCTGACGCCCCGCGCTGTCCACCGCGCTGCGCTGATCTGACTGGACGTAGGAGAAGCGGCGGACGCGCCTGCGTCCAGGCTGCCGAACTCGAGCGGAAAGTGTTGGAAAAGTAGTCATTCAAAGACAAAATATCGCTTACGTCTGCCCCGTAATGTCGGAAAACTCGATTCGGGCGAGTCTCCCTGCGCTACCGGTGCGAAGGTGGCGAGGACCGAGCCCAGCGCTGCAGCTCCGCGGGACCCTGGGTGCTTTCTGCTCCCCGAATTACGGTTTTATGTGGACACCCGTGTTCACCACGCGGCCGCCGTCCTGCGTGAGGGGCGCACCAGCTTTCCAAAGTGGATGGACGGACGGACGGACGAATGGACGGACGGATGGACGGACGGACGGACGGACGGATGGATGGATGGAGGGATGGACGGACTGACGGATGGACGAACGGACGGATGGACGGATGGACGGACGGATGGATGGACGGATGGACGGACGGACGGATGGATGGAGGGATGGACGGACGGACGGACGGACGGACGGATGGATAGCATTGAAAGCAGATATGAGAGAGAAAAAGAAAAAACACAATGCACAGAAAAGACCACAAGGACTTCGTGATACTGACTTTCTGTAGGAAAATGGCCAGCGAGAGAAGCCGGGCGTGAGAGACAGGAGAAGGCACCTGCGCTAGATGTTTGTCTTGGTCACCTCGCGTGGACTGCGGTCCCTGACTGGACGCAGGGCAGGAAGCCAGGAGACCCAGGGCAGAGATGCTTTCCCTCGGCTGTCACTTCCCAGGCAGGACCCCTGTCCCTCACGGTCCACATCCTCAGATGCCACTAAGCACAGCCAGCGCCTGTGGCTGCCCTGGGTGCTCGGCCCTGCCCAGCACCCTAGCAGGGCTCTGCCGCTCAGGCCTTGCAGGAGATGCGAGCTGTGAGTGCCGGAAAGCAGTCAGGCCAGGCTTCCCAGGCGGGAAAGCCTGGCTGTCACAGGGGAAAGAGGCCCGGGTCTTCAGCGTTTAGCCACGTAATGAACATCACCTGCCCATGGCAGCCTGGTGTACCTGCTGGCCACCAAGGACAGGAGTTACAACCTTCCCAGTATTTGTAGATTAGGAAATGAATAATTCTCAGGATACGCAGCCAGTAGGGGAAGAGCCAAGACTGCAAACCACCATCCACCCTGTTCCCAGTGGCCTGGCCTCTGCCCTCTGCAGTGCTGCCTGAAGCTAGAGGTGTGGTCAGCTTGTAGGGACAAATATGTATGTTTTTAATTTCTAAATTCAAAGTTTTCTTCTCCAGGCGTCTGGATGTCAGCCCCTGCCCCTGCAGATGCACAGCAGAGCCTGGTTCAGCCCTCTACTCGTGTCTTATCTATGAACCTTTACTTGTCTCCCAAACTTTGAGACTGTCCTGGGTGAGTAGCTAGTGGCTTTGGAAGCCTTGATCTTGCAGGTCTACCAAGTGTTGCCTAGAAGTGCTTGATCAACACTTAAGCCACAGGTCACAGACGCTACCCTCCTTGCTTATTTTCTACAAGCTTCCAGCACGTAGACGCCTTGTCTCAATTTACACTGAGCTGGAGATGTAGCTCAGTGGTAGAGCATTTGTTTAGCGTGTGTAAAGCCGTGTTCAGTCCATACCAACACACACACACACACACACGTTTTGGTACTTATTCGAGGGACAGAGATGTATACAGCAGCTTTATCTGTAATTATCAAAACTCAGATGCAACAGCAGTGGCTTCCAGCAGATGAACAGATAAGCAAACTGGGACATGTGGACAGTGAACATTGTTTTGTGATAAAGACAAAGGAGCTTCCCAGCCCTGAGGAGACAAGGAGGAAACCTACGTGCAGGTGACCAAGTGAACAAAGCCCGTGGGAAGCTGCAGGCCACGGGACTCCAATGGAGTGGCACCTGGGGAAAGGTAGACTGTGGGGACAGTATAAAGGCAGCGGTCCCGGGGGTAGGGCTGGGGATGAGGGAAACACGCTCCTCACCAAGCAGGGCCACACAAGCACTTGGTGGACATGCACAACTTTGCACTTGTCCAGACCCAGGATGTCCAACACCGGGAGCTCTGAGGTCAGCTGTGGACTTTGGGTGGGCCCTTGTGGTGTGTTGAGGCAGCCTTCTCAATTTTAACAAGTGTGCCCCTCCTAAGGGGAGGCTGTGCACATGGGGAGACGGTACATGGGGTCTCCAAACCTTCCTTTCAATTTTGCTGGGAAACAAAAGTCTCTAAAAAATAAGGAATTTTAAAAATATATCTGAAGGCCCTTTTAAATGGGCACAGACAGGTTTTTAAAACACACACACATAATATAAAGGTTCTGCATTTTCATAATTTTACAACAGTCTCTATGTTGGCCCAAATGGAGTGTTAATAAAAGATACTCTCACATTAGGCCCTGCCGCTTACAGCTCATGTGAGGTTTTACAAATGACTTTAAGAAGACAGCACAGCGTACCCAAGCAACTCCCTCTGCTCCTTCTGGTTCACCCAATTTTACTAGTCTTGTCTCCCCAAATTTAAGATCTGCCTAGGTAACTATCTAATGGTCTGGGAGACCTCGACTCAGCCATTTGGAGTCATACTCATGATATGCTACCTCTCTGAATAACAATCATATTGCTCCCTGGAATATCAGTATCCAATCAAAAATAACAATTATAAGGACACTCTCCAGGTGGAGGCGGACCCACAAAATATTCTCAACAGAAAGATGCCTGTGTGTTAGGTCAGTCCCATCACTTGGCCTGGAACTCTTCCTCAATCAGATACAGACCACTTGGAAAGGGGTGGGACTGCCAGGCAGTGGCCGGCACAGTGAGTTCCTGGTGGAACAGCCAGGATTTTCCAGCTGGTCATAAAAAACGGGGACACTGGTTCAAAACGTAGTAATGAAAGAGTTAGCTTTCAAATGATTTATTGTTTTATAAAGTTCATTTGAAATGATTACATAAGTTAGATATGCATGCAAGTATGTTTTCTTAACTGGATTTACTACTAGTCAAGCACTAGACTTTCGAAGGAGATCTATATTTTCCCAAGGAAAAGTCATCCCCTCCTCTGCGTCTGGCCAGACTGAGGAGTGAAGAGATGCCCATGAAGCTGGGGTCTGGCAGCAGTCGCTGGCTGGGCTCAGGCTTCCAGCTAGATGGCATGTCCAGCCTCAAGGCTACAGCAGCATCAGGCTCTGTCGGGATCTCTTTCGTTTGTGTCTTTTGCCTTGGGGTAAAAACAGAGAAAATTCTGTCTAAAGGTCTTAACTGGCTTCTGGCAACAGAGTCTGTGAATCTAAAAAAAAGTAAGATTTGAGCTCTGAAGCTCTGGCCTCATGGAAAGTGGGCTGACGTGAACCAGGAAGGGCCAGGAGGGAGCCCAGGGAACGGGGACAGCTGGGCTGCGTCTGGCACCTTGCCCATCCCCAGCCACAACATCCCAGACAAGAGACCGGAAAGGTGTTTGGGACCAGCAAGAAGGAGGGCTGGGGTCCACCTGCCCAGGAGAGGGGACTCTGGGGAGGGTGACACAGTGACAGGCAGGAAGGAGGGCTGGGGTCCACGTGCCCAGGAGAGGGGACTCTGGGGAGGGTGACACAGTGACAGGCAGGAAGGAGGGCTGGGGTCCACCTTCCCAGGAGAGGGGACTCTGGGGAGGGTGACACAGTGACGGGCATGAAGGAGGGCTGGGGTCCACCTGCCCAGGAGAGGGGACTCTGGGAGGAGTGACACAGTGACGGGCAAGAAGGAGGGCTGGGGTCCACCTGCCCAGGAAAGGGGACTCTGGGGAGGGTGACGCAGTGTAATCACATGTGGTTTTCCCTAGCTAGTGATTCTGAACGTGGGGTTTCCACGCGGGGACTACGGGGTTCCCTAGGCTCCTTCAACATCGTGAGGTCAGAGCTACCTCCATGCCCAAAGTGAAATGCATTTACACTTTTCACCATGTCCATCTTTTTTTTTTTTGTACTGGGTATTGAACTCAGGGGCACTCGACCACTGAGCCACATCCCCAGCCCTATTTTGTGTTTTATGTAGAGACAGGGTCTCACTGAGTTGCTTAGCGCCTCGCCATTGCTGAGGCTGGCTTTGAACTCAGATTCTCCTGTCTCAGCCTCCCTAAGTGCTGGGATTACAGGCGTGCGCCACCACGCCCAGCTCATGTTCACATTTTTAACAGGATAGTAAAAAGTGCTAATATCTGAACACAAATTACAAGTCCATGGCAAAACCGGTGCTAGTTGTAATCACCACGGCCACATGCCGTTTTAAAAAATGCGGGCACGTCACAGACGGAGCACACGCGCGCTTGACTGTGCTGCGTTTGGCCCTGACACAGCTTTGCAGCGTTCCTGTAGGGAATGGGCGTGCTCTGCCGCCTCTTTGAGGACACACAGATGCTACCTGCAGAAGCTCCGGTGCGATGGCTTCAGCGACCGTCAAGGCAGTTTTTACTGAAAGAGGAGCTGACAGATGTCACCTACTCAGACTTGAGTTTCAGCCAAAAATTTTCCCAAAAAATGAAGTGAGTCTGTCACTTTAAAGAAAGTAATGGACAGCATTTGTTGGCAATGCCAAAATCAAAAGTTTCAAGTGAATTTTTATGAAAATTTAAGAGCTACTGTGAGCCTGATAACTTCCCGTTATTAAATAATTTATGGTGACATTTGTAGTGAAAACAGCAGCTGTGAGTTTCAATATTGTGCAGAGATGTGTCAACATTCATGAAACCACAGAAACCTTGGAATCAGTGTTTCCCCAACAATGAAAGCACAACGAACCCACCGCACTGGTGGTGGGCTGCAGGTGGAACGGGGCGGGACGCGGAAGAGCTTGATGTGACTGCAGCCAGACTTCATGGAACAACCGTCAGGACTGGTACGCTGTCAATAAAAATATCTGCAATATGGAACATTGATTGAAATAATTGTTTATCTTTCTAAACACGCCATCTCTCTCCGTGAGGCTGGATTTTCTTCATGTGTTTCATCCTAGACAAGTCAGCCCTCTGCGTCCCTGAGTTCCATGTCCACAGATCTCACCAACCAGTCACTGAAAATATTGGAAAAAACCACATCAGTATGTGTCCAGGCTTTCTTCTCATTCATTATTCCCTGAACAACACAGTATAGCAAATACTCACATTGTACTAGGTAATGTAAACAATCTGGGGATGATTTAAAGGGAGCCGGAGAATGTGGGCCAGTTCTACACAAGTGCCTCACTGGTTCCTGTCAGGCTGGAGTGTCTGCAGGTGTTTGCCCTGACGGGGGTCCTGGGACCACTCCCCACAGTCCTGCAGCCGCTGCAGGTGGAAGCTGATGTGAACCTGGCCGCTGTTCACTAGGCTCAGTGGCTGCACAGGGGTGCACCGGAGACAGAGGTGGTCCTTTGGAGGGAGAGCAGCTGGGCTTCAAAGAGGGACCATCTACTGGGAAAGAGCAAGAGCAGGCCCTGGAGACCTTGGGCTTTGTCTGTCTGCTAACTGCTAATCGCTGCGGGCAAGTGAGGAGATTGCTAGTGTGGGGAAAGAACCACCCGGCAGAGAGGAAGCTGGAGCCAGTACCAGGTGGGCCCGTTTCCTGTTCCCATCGCCCCAGGGAGGAGCTTCATAACTCATGGGGCCTCGGAGAGCACTCAGAACCCACGTGGAACACTTACCAATATTAACCAGGTTCCGAGCCATGAGACAAATCTCCCAAATTTAAAAGGATCCAAGCCATGCAGAATAAGTTCTTTGTCCACAATGAAAATAATTTAAAGGTCAGCAACAGAAAAATACTGGAAAATCCCCAAATATTTGGAAACTAAGTAGCAACTCCATATCCCATGGAAAGAAGTGGGGGGAATGGAAAGTATTTTGAATCCAATGAAAATTGACAATCATGTATTCAGACTCAAGGAGAAAAGGAAGCACACAAAGCCGTATCAGGAACGCGACAGGAACGCGACAGGCGGCCGACACGATCAGGCAGGTGTTGAGAACGAGGGAAGCAGAAGCCTCTTGGTGAGAGCAGAATCAGCAGTGAGGGTGAAATGGGCGGCTCCCTGAAAGCGACCTCCCAGCACAGCTTGTCTGAGCAGAAACTGAAGAGTGATGTCGTTCGTTTATTAATGTGGCCAAAAAGAAACCCAGGCCACTGATTCTACCATGCACTAAAGAGAAACAACAGCAAGGATCGGCATTCCCCCAGGGACGTGACGTTCAGGGACATTTCCCAGCTCATTCTGTGAGGCCGGCATTACTTTGATTCCAATACCAACCAAAGGTATTAAAACAGAGGAAAACCACAGATCAATGCCCCCCATAAACAGAAAATGCAAACAGAAATCTAACAAATCCTTACTGAATAAAATTAAACCATATGTAAAATAATAGTGCATAACATAAAAACTGAGATACATTGGAATTAATCTGAAAAATATTTCCAAGACTTGCACATTAAAAACTAGAAAACACTGGGGAAAACTAGAGACATAGATATATGTGAAGACCTACAAGTTTGCTGATCAAGATTCAATGTGATTAAAATGTGAATTATGTTCATGTTAACCTATAAATTCAATGCAATTTTTGCCAGGGTCACAAAATCCATTTTTGTAGAAATTAAAAGGCTGATTTTGGAGCTGGAGAATATCATGCTAAGCAAAATAAGCTAATCCCAAAAAACCAAAGGACAAATGTTTTCTCTGATAGGCAGATTCTAATTCACAATAAGGGGGTAGGCACAGGTAGAGGGAGTGAAGGGGGAAATAGGGTGTGGGGACAGGAAAGGTGGTGGAATGAATCGAACACTATTACCTTATGTACTTATATGACTACACAACTGAGGGATTCTACATCATGTACAACCAGAAGAATGAGAAGTTACACTCCATTTATGTATGTGTCAAAGTGCATTCTACCGTCATATATAACTAATTAGAACAAATAAAATAAAAATAAAAGAGCTTGCTGGGAGCGGTGGTGCAAACCTGTAATCCCAAGGGCTCAGACTGAGGCAGGAGGATGGAGAGTTCAAAGCCCGCTTCAACAGCTTAGCAAGGCCCTACACAATTTAGCAAAACCTTGTCTATAAATAAAAAATAAATCCAAAAACAGGCTAATCTTAAAATTTATATGAATAGGAAAAATATCTAGGATAAACAATTTGTAAGAGAAGTACAGAATTCAGGACTTAGACCTCCTGGCTTCAAATCCCATTTGAAAGCTATAGTAATCAATTCAGTAGGTGACAGATTAGTGACCTAGAGTATTGAGGTAGGACAGATAAGGCTGGACACTGAGGAATTTTCAGGAAGCAGGTTTATTTTAGCTGCCGTGATCCAGAGGGGCTAATGCCTAAAAATCTCTGAACCCTAAGTCTGGAGATTCTTTGGACTTTATCCTCATTGGGGTGGTTACAGGTCAGTGAGTAGGTACATAACAGTCACTCTTGGTCCCATATTCTCAAGCTAGACAGAGGTTTTACAAGTTTTTACCAAGAAAACAGAGACAGTATCTTTTGCACAGCAACAGGCTGTCTTTGAGACCCACCCTGCCACACTGTGTCTAACCCTAACCCTAACCCTAACCTTAACTCCACAAGGAAGAAGAGGTCTCAAACCACAGTGCCCTTTGCAGGAACTCACTGATGTTCTGCAGACTTGTTTTGTAAAACATCTGACAAGAAGAGAGGCTTAATAATGGCCAGGGTCTTTTGGGTAGAGGTACCTGGTCTGCCTCAATATGGACTCTTGAAGTAGATATATATATGTGTGTGTTGTAAATTGATTTTTTATCAAAGATCAAAGGCACAAATGCGATTTGGTAGAAAAAGAATAACTTATTTCATAAATGTTGGTGGAATAATTGGGGGTCTATATGTGTAATTCCAAACTCACATGTTAACACAAATATTAACTCCAAATGAATGACAGACCTTGATATAGAGCCTGAAGCTAAAGACTTTAAGAAGAGACAAAGGATAAGGTCCTTTTGACACTAGCTCAGGCAGAGATTTGGGTGCACTTATGTCAGTATCTTTCTTGGGTAAATGTATAGGAGCAGAACGTCTGACTCAAAGGGCATGTGTATCTTTAATTTTTAAGCAATGACTGGATTCAAGTATAAATATAGAAATTTTGCATCGGCCCAGCTGGTTTCCATCACTACTGAATGCACGGAAGATTCTGAGTGTCTAGCCAATGAACTCTGCTGGTGTTCTGCCGGTCTCCAGAGGGTGCCTTCGAGCCCTAAGCTGAGGGCACTAGTTATGCATAGGAGGAAACCTCAGGGTGGACCAGGACAATCCAAATGCGCAATTCCAACAAGCAGCCGTCCACATGGCGTGGCACCCCCAGCTCACACAGGGTCGGGGGTCACTCCTCTACCAGGCCTGAGTGGAAAACTCCAGGAAGGACATGACAGTCCTTTCCCTGGGTTTCTTTTTATCTCCAAATATTCCAGACTAGGTGCTGGAGAGGACTCCAGCTCAGAGTTACCAATAGGCAGAGAATCAAAAAAAAAAAAACAAAATAAACAGCCTGCTTTCTCCAGCCAAAGGCCAGAAAAAGGCTGCATGGCCAGGATGGCCTCTCTTCACTCTTCCCCAGCAAAAGGATAGCCAGAGAGCCAGGCCCAGCATCTTTGAGCTGGCGCACAGGCAGTCCTACTTCCAAGCACACCCCTCCTGTCCCAGGAGCAGAAAGTGGCCCAGATAGAAATTCTCCTCCTCTAGCTGCACAGAGATTAACTGGCCCTGGGTGGCACCAGCAGGACTGAGCAGGAGCCCTGCCAGCGCCCAGCAGCCTGGAGGGCTGCTCTCTCCACTGCATCCTGCGTCCCACCTGGAGGAACAGGCCAGGGAAGAGCACCTTTATCTGCAGGTAGGACCAGCAGGGATGGAACGGGAGCCCTGGGAGGGCCAGGTGGAGAGAGCCGATAGGATGGTCCTGGAAGGATGCCTGGAAGCCACGTTGCCATGGAAACAGCAAGCCAGCCCCAAAGGGAGGAAAGACACGCCAGAGGAGAAGAACTCAACGGGATCTCGCCTCTCCAAAAACAAAGTAAAAACAAATGGTCCAGTATTCAATGAAAAAACATTTGTCTCAAGAAGAATGAAGAAATCTCAATTTCTCTTTAAAAAGTCTGAAATTTTAAAAGAATCACAATAGTAATAATCAGACAATGATTTTAATACAGTAGCTATAAAAATGTCTCCATAAGCAATTAAAAATGAAAAATATCAGCAAAGACATACAGGCTATGAAAGAGAACCCAATGGAAATCAATGATGGGAAATCCAATACTCAAAACTTAAAACAACAGCTGCAACCTACCAAATGAGTTTTAAAGTCAACTGGAGATGGCAGAAGGTAGTCCAGAACTTGAGGACACATCCATGTGTCAAACAAGAGGGAAAGAAAAAAATAAAATTAGAGGCTTCCAGGAATCTGTGAGCAATAGCACAAGCTCTAACAGAAACCATACAGTGAATTCCAGAAGGTAAGACAGATAGGAGGCTGGAAAAGCACTGAAGTAAGTAATGGCAGGAAACTTCCAGAATTAGGCAAAAAGCATAAACTATAGGTAACCTGCAGATTCAGGGAACTGAGGCATCCACAACAGGGCAAGCTCAAAGAAATCCACATCAAAATTAAAGACCCAGAAAACTTCTAAAAGAAGCCAGAGAATGGCATGGTACCTGTAGGGGAGACCAAGTCCTCCAGAGATGGGGACTCATCAGAGACCACAGAGGCCAGAAAGAGGCACCAGCTGTATTTCAAGTGCTGGGAGTACGTGCTGGATTCAGGATGGTTTGGATGTGGTTCCATCCTCAGAGATCCACCTGCTGTAGGCGTGGTGCCCAGGGTGATGGTGTGTGGGGGGAGGGACCTTAACTGGTATGGCCTGGTGGAAGGTGGTGAGGCTGTAGGGTGCCTCCCTTTCAGGAGTTCCTGCTAGCCTAGTAGAATGAATTCGTTCACACAAGACTGGATTATCAAGCAATGCTACCTCATACACTTGGCCCTTCTGTGTACAGCCTCTTTCCTTCCCACTTCTGCACCATGTAGTAATCTAGCCAAGGAGACCCACACCAGAGGCCAAACAGAAAGGGCCACCCGATCTTGGATGTTCAACCTTCCAAACTGAGCTGCACACACCTCTTCTTTTTGTAAACACTCAGCTTCAGGTATTTTGTTATAGCAACATTGGATTAACCCATACATCCAGCAACTTGATCCTTCATCAGTGAAGGGAAATAAAGACGTCCTAATACTCAGGAAAACAAGAGAACTTTTCACTAGCAGGCCTTGCCTTAGATGGTAGCCCAAACCAACTGCTTCTGGTTAGCACCAGCGGAAGAATGCTCCACTCCAAGGGTGGACACACACATTAGAGCACCCGCGAAACATCCCTCAAGACAGCCTGTGTCCCTCGAGCACAGACCAAACCTCATGAACTCAAGCAAGCCTTAACTTCCACTGGAAGGTGAACTAGTCCTGGCCTCCATACGGACAGAGAAATGGCGGCTGATACTCTAGACCACCGTCCTGCAGGTGCGAGAAGATAAGGAAAGCGAATTAGAAGGGCATCTTCAGGAAAAAATGACATTGTGAGGGAGTTGGTTTCCAGCTGGAGCATGGCAGGAAGGGGAGGGAGGTGCATTAGCATTGAGGAGTGGGTGACTGCTGCAGGCAAGAGTGGCCTTCTGGAGAAGAAGAAGCAGGACAGAAGCTCAGGCGGAGGCGATGCACACGGCATCCCCCGGGTTCGTCTCAGGTTTCCTCAGGGATCGAGATGCCTAAGGATCTCAGACTGCATCTGGCCTGATGTCCGAGGGGCTGAGGGACACTGCGAAGCTTGCGTGGCCCTCTGTGCAGAGAGCTGTGGGAGAGTCTGAGCACCGATGGTGAGGGTTGGAGGTGGACTGGGCAGCTGCACTGGGAACAGCCTTTCACACAGCTCCTAGGAACTGGCCACAGCTGTTCTCCATTTCAGGTCAGAGTGGACTATCTCCAATTCAATCTCCTTTACAGCTTTCACCTTTGGGAGGTTGTAAATCTAGAAGGAGAATGAACTTTCAAAATGATGTTTTAAAAAATACAAATATCATTTTACCCATCAGAAATCATTACACATATATGTTAACAATAGGAATATATTTAACTCTAATCTATGCAGAGAAGTATTTACTATGTATATATTCCGTATGGGATTTCAGTTTCAAATTAAACTAAGAATGAGAAGGCCTTTCTCCATGGAACCCATAGATAAGGGCCACCCCAAGGTGCTGACCTTCTTACAACATGAGTGTTAGCAGGTCAGAGAATCTTGCAGACAAGCACTGCAGAGAAGCCAGGCACCGCCAAGGCTGGGCGTTTGACCATTGCTCTGATGTCTTTGTTAAAAAATGGGAGGTTCTGTAAGGCTCCAGGTTCATCCCCAATACCAGGAAACCAACCAAGGACAGACCACCACGGATGCCCTTGCCTTAGCCCCAGGCAGAGGATAGGGGGCTTACAAGACTCCCTTCTGGTCTTCTAGGGTCACGAAGTTGAGCTTTAAGAGTTCCAACACTCAAAGCCTCCTTCTTTATACCTTTATAACTTTCTTTTATTTTATTTTATTTTTTAGTTGTTGATTGACCCTTATTTATTCATTTATTTATATGCGGTGCTGAGGATCCAACCCAGTGCCTCCCACACGCGAGGCAAGCGCTCCACCCCTGAGCCCCAGTCCCAGCCCCCCTTTGTGACTTTCTTATGATGTGATTGTCTTTATTTCCAAAGCAGATGAGATACGCGGCGCCTCCTCCTCTAATTACGTCCCCAGTGCAAACACTTCAGAGGGAGAAGTTGTACAGAAAACGGATCTTCTGAGCCCTCTCCTCACGCCGCAGGGCTTTCTGCAGAGTCCACCTCTGGGTGACAGGGTGTTGGCCTCTCCCTGGGACTCTGTCTTCTCTCAGGAGCTTCGGCAGCCTGAGTCCTGCAGCAGGAGCTATGATGGGTGTTTACTGGTAATGCCGTTCACTACTGATCGCATGCTCTTTAAGAGCTTGCACACCATCTTGGTCTGATCAGTGCTACATCATTTTTACCTGGAACAGTGCCTGTCAGAGTGCGTGCTCAAGACACATTTGTTGATTGATGAAATATCTAGTGAATGAGCGTATGATCTGCTGGCCAAGCAGAGTCTTGGAGCGTCTGAGAATGTAGACCTGATGTGCAGATGTCAGCATTCCAAGCTAGCTCAGCTACTTGTGAGCCTATGTTCTCATACAGACACAATGGGAATAATGTTCCTGTCGACCTCATGAAGTCGTTGTGAGAACTGAGAAGAGATGTGGGAGGACTCCACACAGCACCCAGCACAAAGGAAGTGCTTCAGCAAGATTCCTGTTACGGAAGCCTTGCTCTATTTGAGTTGCTATAACAAAATACCATAAACCGAGTGGCTTATAAACAACAGATATTCCTTTTTTGCGATTCTGCAAGCAGAGGAGCCCGGGTCCAGGAACCAGCAGACCTGTGTCTGGGGAGGGCTTGCTTTCTGGTTTGTGAAGTGTCATGCTTTGCTTTCATCTCACATGGAGGAAGAGGCAAGGGGTCTCTCTGTTCTCTTCTGTCGGGTCTCTAATGCCGTCCATAGGGCTTCACCCCCAGGACCTGAGCACTTCCCAAGGCCCCCCGCCTATGCTGTCAGCTCAGGGGCTGGGATTCAACCTACAAGTTTTGAGAGGTCACAAAATTGAAACCCTAACCACGGGTACAGCATCCCGACGTGCTGGGCACAAGGCTGCTTGGTGGCATTGCCCACCCCTCTGCACTCCGTCTCGTGTGTGAAGACTTCATCCCCCTGGGATCTCTGGAACCAGAGCAAATGGCTCTTACACATGCGCTTCTCACAGCAAGAGCTTCACGGTTCATCATGTCTGCTGTTCTCCAGGCTCCAAGGGCCCTAAGGTAACAATTTATCTGACAGAGAATCAAGTTGCATCGCAGAGGGAGTCTGACTTCTGACTCTAGAAAGCAGACTTGCTGCTCATGGTGGGTTTTTATTGCTGCTGTAACCAATGCCGCTAGCTGAGGGGCTTGAGGAACAGAAACTGGGGACTGAATCACATGGTTCTGTGGTCAGATGGCTGGCCTGGGTCTCCCTGAGCTACGGTCGAGGTGTCGCCAGGGCTGCGTTCCTGTTGGGAGACTCTGGGAGAAAGCCTGTCCTGTCCTCCTCAGGTCCTAGAGATGATTTGCTTTTCTTGGCTAGTGGCCCCTCTCCCCACTGCCTCGTCTCAACTTGGCGTCCCCATGGCTCCTCTGTCTTCATCTCCCCTTCTGACACTCTCCTCTGGCCTCTCTCCTCCCTTTAAGGACCCTTGGGGCTACACTGGGCCCAGAAAACCATCTCCCTGTCTTAAGGTCAGCTCATCAGCCACCCCATCTCCCATCCAGCGCAAGCTTGCACATCACAGGTTCTCGGCGTTAGGACATGGGCGTCTTGGAGGCCATTATTCTGCTAACGGTCAGGCCAGTCTGCCTCTAGAGCTACTGATTTTTCAAATGCATTACTATTTTTGAATAAAATTCCTGCTGAATAGCCATCATTTTTCAACACCTGTGCATCCTGTAGCTCACAGGCAAACACGGCACATCCAGGGGACCAGCAACGGAGCTGGTTCCAAGTCGAACCCGCTCTAGAACACAGGAGGAGGTTTCTAGCAGTGTGGGCTTTTGACAAAACCATTCTAGAAGCATCTGAAAGATTCCAGTGAGCTCAGCTTTGGTCTTCTTACTCATGTATTCCAGCAATGAGCTGCACCTGGGAGGCTGTCTGTGACAGAAAACCACCTCAGAAGATGCCAGGGCACACATCCCCTGAAAGCAAGCCCTTTCACATGGTCCTGGGTTCAGAGTTATAAAAGCAGCCATCACCAAAGTGCTGCTTAGGTAGAGCACAGCACACTTGGCCCAGAGGCAGATGTCCAGCGTCTGGATGTGTCATGGAATGAGGGGTCAGCATGGAAAAGAAGAAGGTGGGAAGAAAGAACGACTTAACATCCTCAAATACGCTCACTGTGCCCCATTGATAGAATGTGTGGCTCTTATGCTATTAAACTCGGGATTCCTTATAAATCTTAGTCTAAACCAATTATGGGATTATATTAATTTTTTGGACAACAAAGAATAATAAATATTTTAATGCTGTTTCCCACAATATTGCATATATAAGATATTCTCATTAGGGAAGAAAATAAGCAAGCAAAGCAGAAGCTAACCCCCTGAGGTGTTTCTTGCAGAGCACGGTCTCTCCGCTTTCTGCCAAGTCAGCGAAGCATTTCTTAGATGACTGGAAGTTTGGGCTGTCACAACACTGCCTCGCCCCATGACCAAAAGTGAATCCAAGGCTCCGCAGATCTGGACTCTGTGTGGATTTGCTGATGTTGCAGAGGTCTGTGTAAAACATTGGCATGGGCTGAGAAATTGATATCGAACAAAGGCAATATATTTTTATGTATTGACTTTTGTGTGATTCAATTTGCAGTAAGCAGAAGAGTAACCTTTATAAACTGCCCTCTGAACTTAAAAGCAAGTTTGCATTTTGTGGTTAACTTTTCTTTTACTGTACGACTTCCAAAATGATGACCCAGCGTATTGGATCTGTTGAAACCTTTTAGCCAGTAATGAACATGAATGGTTTTCCAAATGTTTAGAATCATAATCCAAAAGTTAGATGGAGACTTTTGGGAAGGCAGACCCTATGAATTCTTAGTTTAAAGAAAGCTGAGTAAAGGATAAATTGTACTTTTATTGTTTATATAAGGAGGCAATGAACCTTTAACTTTAAATCTATTTATTTTTAAAATGTTTTTAAGTTGAAAATTAATAATTGTACATATTTTGGGGGTACAATGTGGATTTTTTATACATGACAATATGCGAGGTGATGAATTCATTAAGTTACTTTGATTAAATCTGCCATTGGAAGTCAGGTATGGACAGGTAATTTTCACAGCAAGTGGCTTGCATCAGTCATTCAAAGCAGATCAGAGTTTTGTTTTGCTGACCATTTTTTGCCACGTGTAACATTTCATACACATCATCACAGATGACTAAGCATTGTTCAAATTGTGCTCTGGGTGCGTATTTCCTCCGCACTGAATCGTGCGTGATGTCAGGGATAGTAAGTCCTGATTGTAGCTTCAGCTCTGCTACTTTCTATTTCATCAGTTCAGTCTGACCCATCACAGATTTATGTGGACATTGTGGAAGTTTCCTACTGAGGATTATCATTTTTATAGCTGATGAAGCTGCTCTTTCTTATATAATAGCATTTTAGTCCAAAATTAATCAAATGCACCACATTCTGCTATTGACTAACTTCTTGACTATATAGCACTTCTAGAAGGATTTCTTTATGAAAACCGTGCAAATGAGAAGGCACATAAGGACTTTTGCCTGTATACTATCAAAAGTCTTTTTAATTTGGCACCTTAATGTCCTTCCTACTTTCCATTTAGAATGTTTCTGGAAAGTTCCAGTGTGGTGAATGAATGACCTGGATGCTGAAATGTTTTAGCCTTTTATTGGTTTCTAGTGAAAACCATATCAACATCCTCTCTTGCCATTTATTACCTGTATTTCATTAGTCTTTAAATTTTCTCTGTGCCAGGGAGGGAAGCCAGTGTCTCCGCGCTGGGCAAGTGCTCTGCACTGAACTGCACTCCCACCTCATCTTTCAATCATTCTTTTTTTTTATCTTAAAAAAATTTTTTTTAATATCATTATTTTTATGTGGTGCTGAGGATCGAACCCAGTGTCTCTCAATCATTCTTAAGACCAAAATCTCGACAATGAACTCTTCATAAGTTATCAATTAACTGTTAGCTTTTAAACACCCACTCTGTTCTCAGTTGTGTAGCTGCCGCCCAGGGTTGTGTAAAAGACTCCTCACCGCCTAGAATGAAGAGCTCTCTTTAGCTAGTTTTGTGGCTGAAGAGCCCTAACAATTGGAAAGTCTCAACATTTATTAGCATCATTATTGCTCACCTCAAATTAGTATTAGATCACGTGGATCTAATACTCCATCAGTTAAGTTTTGCGTATCTGTCTGAACATTTGGTAGCAAGATAACGTGGCAGAGACTGAAAGATGGCCTGAAGCTAAGTCATGCATAAGAGTCAAGGAGCAGGACCAGAGACGACTGCAAAGTGTTTTCACAGTCTGACTGACTTCAAGCCACGCATTTCCTGAGTCTCAAAAGTTCTACCAGGTATCACATCATGGAGTTTTAAACATCCTCTCTGCAGTTGCAAGAGTTTCATGGCCATTCCTCAGGAGGCAGACCCTTACGTGTTTATAAAGGGTCATCGAGACACACGGAGCACCAAGTGCGCTCTGCTGCTGTTCCCACATGAAGGAGTGTGAGCCAGGGCTCCGCCTCAGCTTAACACCCACGGTGTCCTTGGTCCACATGTCCCCTTGATGGACTATGAGCCAGGGCTCCGCCTCA
>CM053412.1:67010260-67064683 GCA_028644305.1 Xerus rutilus | reverse complement strand
GGTCCACATGTCCCCTTGATGGACTATGAGCCAGGGCTCCGCCTCACCTTACCATCCAAGGTGTCCTTGGTCCACATGTCCCCTTGATGGACTATGAGCCAGGGCTCCGCCTCACCTTACCATCCAAGGTGTCCTTGGTCCACATGTCCCCCTTGATGGACTATGAGCCAGGGCTCTGCCTCAGCTTAACACCCCAGGTGTCCTTGGTCCACATGTCCCCCTTGATGGACTATGAGCCAGGATTCATCCTCAGCTTAACACCCAAGGTGTCCTTGGTCCACATGTGCCCCTTGATGGACTATGAGCCAGGATTCATCCTCAGCCTAACACCCAAGGTGTCCTTGGTCCACATGTGCCCCTTGATGGACTATGAGCCAGGATTCATCCTCACCTTAACACCCAAGGTGTCCTTGGTCCACGTGTCCCCACCTGAAGACGCCTGAGCCAAATTCTTTCTCAGCCTCAGTATTTTAGGTCACACTGATGGGTGGGACCTGGGACCAATCCCCTGTGGTTCTGAGGGACAACTTCAGCTGAATTTCATGTCTATCTGATCTTCCAAATCACCTGTCCCACTCCCTTCTGCATTAGGCACTGATTCACGGACACGAGCTGCACACTCAGACTCACACCCCATTCCCTGTTTGTGAGGCTCTGCTGGAAGACAACAGAAAGCTCGCCCCTTGCTGAGCTGTGCTGTGCCCCATACCACAGTACTGGCTGGAATGGCAGCTGAGCAGAGTTTGCCTGAGTCGTTTCTAAGGCTGTGCATAGGTTCAAAGGCACAGCGAGAAAGTAGCAGTGAAGGCATGACGCATGCCGAGGGGTGAGGAGCAGCAGTCTGCAGCAAGCTCAGAGCCATCCGCATCCCCTCCGGCTCGGGAGGCACCCATCCATTAATGAGTCACACCCTGAAAAGTCGATTTAATGGAATAGAAAATGTTAGCAAATAACCACATCCCATTGAGCAAGGACACACAGTTGCTGCAGTTCTGTTCTGGATTGATATGTACGTGTGTGGCCTGAAGGGCAAATGCATTCCTTACCTGGAGCTGTGGTTTAAAGCCTTCCAGGTGATTACTCCGGAAGAGAGCTCCCATTTCCAAATGGGTTGGAGACCTTTCTCAAAACACACGTGCCTGCGCTCCACCTGGGCTTGCAGAGCTGTGCTGTGTTTAACAGGCTCCGAGCTAATGCCAGAATATAACTGAATTCTGCACTCTCACACAACTGTGTAGGAAGGGGTGTAGTTCGGGTGCAGAAGAGACAGTGCCCCCCCGCCCCCAGGTCTCCCTGGGCCTGCTTTCGGCAGGGCCCTGACCCTGCAGACCAGGGCCTCGCTGAGCCAGGCCGCAGGCAACTCCCTCTGCTTGCACTGAGTGTCTCCAAGGCCTAGTCTCCTAATTTTGAAGCACCTGGTCTGAGTATGTGAAGGTGGCTAGTGGAGCAGGTTGGATGAAAGCCCAGCCTTTCCCAAAAAGAAATGAGCAACAGCTCTGCTCGACTATGAAGGGTAAGCAGGAAACCAGGGTCCACTGTGAGGTTCTGACTTCTGAGAACAGGGGACACGCCTCACACAGTCCTTGAAGGAAGGCCGCCTGTGAGGTGGGGGTCCCTGCTGATCGGTGCTGCCTGATTCAGAGTGGGTGTTCCTGGGATTGACAGGCGTCCTTGTATTTGGGACCTTGGACACGTCCTTTGAATGTCCAGCCCTGTGTCATCCAGTGTTATGCAAAGAACTGCTCTGGGGGTCTCTGAGGGGTGTGTGTGAATTGTTTGTATGAAGGTTCTGAATCTTTGTTATTCCACTAATACACAATGACAAGGGGCTCTGCGAGCGATTTTTCCAATGCCAGAATAAAACCCACAAATTCCCCTTAAGCCTCCAATGTACCTGTTGATTCATCTTTTTTAAATTCATTTTATTAATCCAAGTGTACAGTGTGGGAAAGGATCTGCACAGATGGGCACCAGAGCACGTCCAGGGAGAGTCCTGGGCCTCCTCAAGCCCAGCGTCTAATGGGAACTAAAGACACTAGATAAATAATTACAAATATTAATTAGTTGCCGAAGAAAGCAGTGGAGAAGCGTGAGCTTCCCTACCTTGAGCATCGTGTGCGCGTCGACCTTGAGAGCCAGTCCTTCAGCTCAAGGCTCCCGGCCTCCTGCCAGGGGGGGGGGAGTGGGAGGGACAAGAAGCTCCCGCCCCCAGCACCCCAGCCCTGTTGCTCCCAGTCCAGGCCCAGCTCTAAGCCCCCAGCCCAAGAAGCCCCCAGGTGGCCACTGGGCTTCAGGCTGGAGGCCCTGTTGGGGGGAAGCCCTTCAAACTTGCGTCACTTGGGTCCCCGTCCTACGCCAGCAGCTGAGGAGGTGTGGGGTTAATTTCCCCCCAAATATCCGAAGTTGGAACCGGCAGCCATTTGCTCTATGAATACTGTTTTAAATTGTGGTTAGATTCACAAGTGCTCTAATTTCCTGTGTGATGGCTTCGAGGACACTGGAGGAGTCGGCCCAACATTGATATAATTGAAACTCATCTCTTCCTATCCTGGCACTAAAGCACAATAACTGAAATGTCATTAAGCTCTTGGAACACACATCCCTCTCTGGTTCCCCTTCGCTGAGAGGCTCGAGGCAGCTGATTCTCCAGAGGAATGTGGGAACCGATGGATTGCTGAGCTCTGTGCAAGCTCAGTGAAGACCGTTGCCAATTTATTTTTTCTGTGAAGCAAAGCATGGATTTATAAATGTCTGTAAATGTAGCAACATCGCTATTCAATTACTCCTGTATTTTAATATGAATTAGTGGATGAAATTGAGACTTTCTCGAAATGAAATTGCTTTTACAAACTTGAGCAAATCATGATGAAAAATGAACCTGAGATAATCGTTGGAACCTTTGATTCACTTTCATTTCTGAAATGTAAAGTAAACTCAAAGAGGAATGAGGCTACAGTGTTCTGGGGCTACGAGAGCCCTTGGCGGGGGTGTGGGGACCGCCAGCCCCACGGCCTTCCCAGCAGGGACTTGTGCACTTGGGGGCACTGTGAGTTTGACAGGTCTGTCAATCAATCATGGTGTCACCGGCTCTCATCCCATCAAGTCGCCAGCTTGAGGTCGGAGCACTGAGATCTGTCCCCTGCCTCACAGAGCTGAGCAGCAATGCCTTCTTTGTTGAGTGGTGACTTTCTTATCCACAAACCTGTGGCCATCTCATGCCATCCTGGGTGTCCAGGGCTCTTTCTGGATCATTTGTTCTTTAACAAAAGACAAGTGTGGTGGCAGGAGATTTCATCCTGCAGGTAAGTCGGCCCCTCTCTTCAGAACTACTGGCCACTGCGACAGAAGGGAGTCTCCAAGAGAAAGAAGAGTGGGCAATACTGACCAGAAGGTGCTCATCTCTCTCTCTCTTTCAGCTACAACGCTCCATCTGCCACCCTTGCCTGCCATCCCTCAGGCCCACAGACGGTCGTCAGGGCCGCGCTCTCGGCAGCACCTCTGACGTCCCTCCACAGTCCCGCTCCAGTCTGGGGGCCGGTGCCAGGCCCAGCTGCCAGAGGGCCTCTCCTGTACATACCCATCAGGGCCGGCACCTCTGGGCAGTGCCTGCCCCAGGCCTCATGGCTCCACTCTAGCCCACGGCTCTGACTTCAGCTGGGCATCCCCACGGGTGCTCATCCCACAGGGAAGTGCTGGGAAGAGGCCAAAACCCGTCCCCGGTGTCCATGAGCTACATGATGTGGGTAAGTCCCCTCCTCTCCTCAGCGGGCCTCCGTGCTGGTCCTGCAAGGGGATGAGGCCGCAGATCCACAGCAAGGACCACCGTTAACCACGTTTGTGATGCCTGAACTCTGCTGAGGGCCCAGCCCACCCGGCTCTCTCTTTCACATTCCAAAATCCTGAACAAACATTCTCTCATGCTCTGTGAATTTAAAAACTTCTCACAAGATGGGTTCAGCCAGCCACCTGGCCACTGGGCGGCAGGGGTGGTAGGGGGCCCATGCCCTCGTCCTCCCCAGAGCCCAGCCTGGGCCGCTGCACAATGGGGCACGAGCAGGCTCAGGTTCCATTGTCCCTGCACTTGCTCCAGTTTCTCCTGGCTAATGGGGTCCCAGGGACGTGTGGCATTAAAGGGCACCACTGTCAGAGGACCATGGTGCCACCAGGGATTCTCTGCAGGAAGAATGAGGTGGGCTGGGACAGCTCCCCAGGTCCCCAGGTCTTCAGCAAACTCCCCCATGAGAAGTCACAGGGCACACTTGAAGGGGGAGTTGATTCCTCTAGCCCACATCTGGCTGGCCGTCACCTTTCTTCTGCACCCAGTTTCCAGCGTCCTCCACAGACCTGCGCTTCTCACCCAGCGGCACCATCTTCGACTCCCTGGCCTCCAGCCTCACGGCCGCTCCCTTTCTTCCTGCTTTTAACTGAAATCCCCTCCATGCCTGTCTGCAGGACCAGCCCCACTACACCTTGTTGCTAGAGAGTTGCTGAGAGTCACAGATGGGCAGGCTGTCCTCTCTGTATGGCCTCTCAGTTCTGGTCAGCCAGGGGCGCCAGACTCTCCCACCCGACTACGGCTGTTCATGGCCTCCCGGGACACAGCTGACCGCCAGCGGCAGATCAACTCCTCCTGTCTGTCTTTGCTGACCACAGAGTGTCTCTGTGTCCCGCTTCCTTGCCCTTTGCATCTTGGATGGATTCCCCTCCTCTCCTTTCTGTCCTTGTGATTATTGGACCCACCACCCCTCACAGAAGGCAGTCACACCTCTGCACTTGGTCTCAGGTGCTTCCTGTGGACGGGCAGGGGGTTTGGGTTCCAGAGAGACATGATTCTGCTGTTCCCTGTGCATGGCTCTGACCTGCCTTGGAATAGCCTCTGCCTGCTGGGGACAAGGGCACCCGCTGGTAGCTACTGTTACGAGGGAATGAAACAACTTGAGCGTGTATCTGAGAACAGCTCCTGCCACACACAGGTGTCCCCAGACAATGATTTTGAGTGGCCACATTCTGGGATTGCCTGGAAGCCCTCCCCTCCACATCCATTCACATCCATGCATTCGACCACTGTTTGTTGAGTGCCTACTATGTGCTGAACACCCCACTGTGTTCTGGGTATGTGTTAGAACTGAAGCGGCCTGCAACTTAGCAGGTGGACAGTGAGTGTGTGCTGAGCTCCATGTTGAAGCTCACAGGGAGGCACCTGTCGTCCACCACCCAGCTGGGGGCAGCAATGGAGAGGAACCCGTGGGGATCACGATGCTACAGCACAGGAGGAGGGAGGCAGGCCTGCCTGTGGCTCTGTGGCCTTGCTCACTTGGCACCCCCTCAGGCCCTTCTTGGGGACGGTCCAACTCCAACTCTGCCGTTTCCAGGCTGCACAGCCTGTTGTGTTGGAAGCCTCCAGGAGGCTGCCTGACCCGGACGCTGAAGAGGTTATTCCAGGTCTGTCTTCCAAGGAGAACGCCTGTCATTCGATGGCTCTCTTGAGCTCTATTGGACTTGGCGCCGCCTTCTGATGTGTTTTGCAGGAATCATGGGACCAGGGATGGCCTGAGTCATATGGCATCGCTTCAGACGGTGATCTGGAAAGTCCTGGGGAGGAGGCCAAGAGGCTTCACCAGGTCATCATGGAATTTACCAAGTGGCCCGGCCTGAGGAATACAACCGTTCCAGGAGACACTTCATAATAACCGTTCTGGATTAGGAGGCCCTTGCCAGGATATGTCTGGGGCCAGCTTGTAAATCATGAGTTGCTATTGCAGGTGTAAGGTGTTATGTAAGAGAGCCTGTATTCCATCCCCGCCCTTCAGGATCTCAAAGGTTCGCATGGTAGGAACGTCGTTCCAGAGCCCTGCACCTCTCCCTGCTCTAACATGACCTGAGTGCGACTTTAGCTTTGCGTTTGATGTGCTATGTGATTTTTAGACAAGAACAGGAAAAAAGGTGATAGTGTGGCTTCCTCTACTATGCAAATAACTTTAATCTTTCATATACTTCAGATACATTTCAAAGATTTCTTCATGCCCATCTTCCCAGGAATGCTCTCTTTATGGCCTCCATGTGTATCCAGGGCCTTGAGGGTGGAGGGAGGCCAGCACAGCATGGCCTCACCCTGCAGTATCTGTGTTGTCATACAGGGCACCGTGGCTCCACGACATGCACACAGAGCTGAAAGTGACTGTGCCAGTGTGGAGGCACCTCAGAAAACCAGCAGGGGCACTACCATCTGGCCCAGCAATTTCAGGACAGATTATTTATTTTATTTAAGAAAATTAAACCAGCATGTTAATGAGATATCTGCATCTCACATTCATTGCAGCATTATTCACAATGGCCAAAGCCTGGAATTAACTAAGTATTCATCAGTAAAGGAGTACACACACACACACACACACACACACACACACACACACACACATTGGAATACTACTTAGCCATAAAAAAGATAAAATCCTGTCATTGTGGCAACCTGGATGAACACAGAGGACATTATGCAGATTGAAGTAAGCCAGGCACAGAAAGATGAATTCCACTCGATCTGACTCATATTCCGAACCTAAAAACGTTCACCTCCTAAAAACTGAGAGTAGGATGGTGGGTACCAGAGGTCAGCATGGTGTGGGAGGGTGGGATGCAGGAGAGGTTGGCCAGTGGGGACAAAACCTCTGGGAGATGGGAAGACTCAGTCCTGGTATTCTGTGGCACAGGAGGGTGACTGTGGCTAGCAGTAGTGTCTTGTGTATTTCAGGACAACTGGAAGAGAGGTCTTCAAATGCTGTCCCTATGGAGGTGATGACTGAGGTGACGGAGATGCCCAGCCCCCCAACAGACCATTACACAATGAACCCATGCACTGAAGTGTCACCGTGTCCCAGGAATGTGCACAGCTACTCTGTATTGATTAACAAGAAAGCTTCAAAAGGAAGAAGGGACAAGGCTCCAGGGCAGTTAAAGGGAAGACGTGGGGGCGTGGAAGCCAGAGGTGAGGGAGGTAGCAAACCTACCCTCCCGCTGAGGGGCAGGGAGGTCCACCGTCCACCTGGCTGGGCAGGAAGGGGCCCCGCAGCTGAGCCTTGCTCCTCCTGGGCCTCCCCAAATATCATTTTCTCATGGGATGGTTTCCGTCATTTTTCTCTGCCCTGTTTTCAGTCTGAAAGATGCTCCCAGTGGATTGATAAGATCAAAATGTGTTATATGCACCTATGACATTTTGCAACAAAATCCATTATTTTGTATGATTAATATGCACTAAAAACTATAAATAATAATAACAACAGACTCTGCTGAGAGTCTAATTTGAACAAGGCATTGAGAGCTACGAATCGGGAAGAAGGGGAGAGGAAAGTGGAGGAGGGACATAGAGATGAGGAATCAGTGACCACTGCTCAGGGGGACTTGGAAGCCTGTGAGCCCACTTTCTGTGCTCACCTGGGTTTCCAGGTTCGTGGTAATGTGACACGGTGCTTTCTCTGCCACTGGATTTTTGTCTTTTCTTAGGGAAAAGGGGGAATGGAAAACACTCTGCTGCTTCCCCACCTGGATACCCAATAGTATGATACAATCACAAAATTGTAAAAACACAATGTTAAATACCATAACTCTGTAATTACGAAAGCCAAGCCAAGCCGCAGGTGCATGGGTTCTGCAGGCATGGAAGTGCCGCTCTGGTCCCACAGGCTGCATGAAGCCTCCAAGAATAAATGAATCTTTCCCACCTTATAAAGTGCTGAAAGCCAGAAGCTTTCCCTTGGTGGAAAATGATACATATGGACAATCTTGAATGCAAAAATCATTTTTTCAAGACATACATTTGAATATTAGAAGTCGTTTTGCTTTCACATCATTCTATGAACAAAACATTTATGGGACATATTTTTTCTCAGAAAGTCCAGTCCTACAAGCAGTCTGTCACTTGCACATAACCAGATCAAAGGTGAACATCTTAATGTCAACAAAGCCTTATTCAGCATCCTTAATGAGTTTGGGGAAAAGAGTCCTTTTATGTTGCTATGGAATTACTTAATATTGAGGAATGTACTTAAAATGTTCACCAACTTTTCAAAATATTTATAAGGATATAAAAAGTTGAAAATATTATAGGCTCATATATACTCAGATCTAATTGTTTTAACATTTTATGGAAAGATTTCCTTTCTCTTTCTCTCTCTATATATGTATGTGTATATATATAATACATATACACACATATATAGAATTTTTGTTGATATGAAGTCTTAGAAAATAAATTACAGATATTGTGAATCTTCACCCAAAATAGTGGAGCAGGCATCTCTTTAAGAATAAGGCCTTTTACCCTATCATAGCTAATAAAAGCCTATAATTTAAAAGTATTATCTAATATTCATCCTTATTCACATTTTTCCCAAAGTGCTATGAACGTGTTTTGATAGCTTTCTTTTTTTGTTATTGTTTTGAACTAAAACCTGGTCAAGGCCCACGTATGACATTTGCTTTTTATCTGTTTAGTCTCTTTTAATCAGTGACAATTTCCCAGTGTCACCCCCCACACAGAGCTCTCGCCTTTTCCTGGACTAGAATCCAAATCCTCTGTCCTATACCACGAGCATCAAGCCTAGCATAGTGGTGCACTGTGGTATTCCCAGGGACTCCAGACTGAGGCAGGAGGATGGCAAGTTCAAGGCCAGCCTCAGCAGCTTCGTGAGACCTTGCTCAAAATAAAAAATGAAGAAGGGATAGGAATGTGGCTCAGTGGGTAACCACCCCTGAGTTCAATGCCCAGAATCAAAAATTAGAATAAAATAATTTACAAAAGGCTCATTGAGCTCTAGGCCTGTGTGGCGGGCTCCTGAGGCGCCCTGTAGCTCTTCTGTGCTGCCTGCATTTCCTTGAAGTCAGACACTGGCCAGAGGCTTGGTTACCTACAGCTGAGACACTTAGGGGCTTCGTACTGCATGATATCAGGATGCACGCAAGGCCAGGTTGCCACTTCGGGTGGTGAAACTAGGTTCCATGACTTGGTTAAAGGAGTGACAGCCAGGTCTTTCCACTACAAAAGTGGCTTCCTTATTACCAGCAGATGATAAGCCAGGAGACACTCTAGTGCCTGCGTGGCTGTGTGAGGGCGGGCGGCGGGTGTGTGAGATGGACCTTAATGTCCACCCTCTCTTCTGTAGTGTTCACTGTATCATTAGCTTTTCCTCTAGCCCCCCCTTTATTATTTTTTAAAAATATTAACATTGTCTCGTGTTGTTTTTTTCTCAATGTGTTAAAATCTGTAATTGCTATTGTTCTTACTAGTGTTCAAGATCCCCGAGGCTGGACAGGGCAGGTCCCTCCGCACTGTCTCCTGGGCGGGGCCACTGTGTCCCTGCTGTCTCCTGGGCCTTCCTTCCTGGCATAAGGCATCTAAGCTCCCCAGCACCTTCCTCCTACAGCCCAGGACCCCCAGGCTTCCAGTGGGGTGTTCCTGGAGAGTCAGTGGGCCAGAGGGATGCTGACAGCCCTTAGGGCCTCCTGCTCCTGGTCACTTTCAGTGGAGACCCCCACATGCAGGTTTTTAAAATCACAGGGTAATATTGGTCTGTCCAAGTCAAGTCTGGCACTACAATTTGTCTTAAATCATTTTATTTTATATAGAATTTCCTTTTTTTATTACACTAGAACTTTTGATTTCTAATAACATTAATATTTATCTTATTATTTAAACTTACAATAATCATTCCTTTCAGTATTATAACACCAGTATTGCTACAAACTATCATCTACCAAAAGAAGCATGCTCACAAAGGAGATATGGTAAGGGGATTATGTTTAAACAATTTTTTTTAAATACCCACCCAGTGAAAACTTCTTTTAAAAATTATTTTTAGTTGTTGATGGGCATTTATTTTATTCATTTATTTATATGCAGTGCTGAGACTCGAACTCAGTGCTTCACACATGCTAAGCAAGCACTCTACCACTGAGCCACAACCCCAGCCCCATGTTTAAACATTTCTTATAATAATTATTTTTTCTGTGTCTTTGGAAATTTCATTTAGAATTAAGTTCCTCCATGTTCAGTTTTAGAACTTTTTATCTCTTCATGTAATTTCAGTTTTAAAAATACGTAAAACGTTTTTCACGTTCCATTTACATTTCAGAATTACATAAAATGTCCACTTAGATCCCATCCCACGATCTCCACCCGTTCCTTCCAAAACTCACAAGTAACTGACGTCGCCACCATCCTGTTACTCATCCTGCCTTTCCTTAAACGTAAACAAGCAAGTCTAGATGCGCCCGCACTCACCAGCTAGTCCACGTAGTCCCCGGGATTACTCCTTGTTAAGCTGAACTCTACTGCGTCAGCGTTTATCAGAATACAATCTGAAATATAGCTCTGAAATTCAAATGTGAATAATCTTTATCTATCAGAACCATTCTAATAGCTTTACATGGGTCAAGAATGCGGTCAGTATCCGATCCATCCTTCACCTCTGCCTGGCTTCCCCGCGCTGCCCTCGGACAGGCTGTTGCTTTTCCTTCCCTGTGATCATTCGGGTTACTGTATCTACATGAGGAGCGACTGCTATACACAGAAAAGTGTCATTCCATGCGCATTTTCTGCTCCTTGAACGTTTCATTCCGTAACGTGTGAAGTTTTCAGATTACTACTTAAAAGTCTCCCTCATTCTTTCTAGTTTTCATTTTTTTCAGCTGTGTAGTATTCTGTCCTCATTCTCATGGAAAAAACCAAGTCGAGCAGCACAAAGACAGAGAAGGAAAGGGGAGCTACAAATGGTCAACTCCTTGCAGGCCGCTGGGGTGGACACACACCCAGGTGAAGGGAGGGGCTGCAGAAGAGCTCGAGTCTCTCCTGAGGGACCAGTCTGGCGAAGCACAAGGCAGCCACCTGTGCTGCGAAGTGGCATCTGTGAGAGAGCCTGCCTTGGTGTGGGCCCAGCGGCTGAGTGTGCGGAGAGCCTGCCTTGGTGTGGGCCCAGCGGCTGAGTGTGCGGAGAGCCTGCCTTGGTGTGGGCCCAGCGGCTGAGTGTGCGGAGAGCCTGCCTTGGTGTGGGCCCAGCGGCTGAGTGTGCGGAGAGCCGACCTGGGTGTGGGCCCAGCGGCTGAGTGTGCGGAGAACCTACCTTGGTGTGGGCACAGAGGCTGAGCGTGCGGAGAGCCTGCCTGGGTGTGGGCCCAGCGGCTGAGTGTGCGGAGAGCCGGCCTGGGTGTGGGCCCAGCGGCTGAGTGTGCGGAGAGCCTACCTGGGTGTGGGCCCAGCGGCTGAGTGTGCGGAGAGCCGACCTGGGTGTGGGCCCAGCGGCTGAGTGTGCGGAGAGCCTACCTTGGTGTGGGCACAGAGGCTGAGTGTGTGGACAACCTAGCCTTTGGGGACCTACTAATGAAGGCACATCTCCTATGAGCACAGAAGAGCTGGTGGGGCTCCCACTGACCCCTGTGGTTGGAGCCACCTCCACCAGCTGGTCCCGTCAGGCTCCTACCTTCTTCAGAAAATCCCCCTTCGCTCCCTGACTGCAGCCCCGCTTGCCTGGGGTGGGGGTGACTGCCTCACGGAGCCTGCTCCAGAGCGGCCTACCTCCCGACCCCGCCATGTCGACTTTTCCCGAGCACTGCTCCTGCATGCCTGGAGATACTCCTGCGAGTTTCTATCACTTACTCTATTATGGTGAATTACACTAATAGATTTTCAAATACAAAACCATTCTGCAATTAGGAAATAATTCTGCAAACCTTGGTGATGTTTTTAATTACAAATACTATTTTTTACTAGAAAAATAAAATCAACCTCTTTTTTGGAAATGTTTTCAAATATTCTTCTACTTTGTTGACTAAAGGTTTTTCTGTTGTGGTGTCTTCTTTGCTTAGTGGATCATTTAGGATTGTGTTTATTTCCAACTATTTGGGGGCTCTTTCCAGGTATCCTCCTGTTATGATTCTTCATGTAATTTGTTAATATCAGAAAATATGCTCTGAGTCATTTCAATCTGTTTGAATCTATCAGGTTCTGTTTTGTTATTCACAGTGGTTATTACATGTGAATTTGAAAAAAAAAGTGAATTCTGCAGTTGTTGGTTAGAATCTTTTCTAAATATCAATGAAGCCCAGTTCTGCAGTGCCTTGAGTTTTCTATATCCTTACCAAGTTTTGGACACTTGTGCAGTTGGTTACTGATAGAAAAGGCAGACACCTCTAGGGATTGTGGGATTGTGGTTTTGTAGATTTCCCTTCATTTCTATCATTGTGTTTTGCTTGTTTTGAAGCATTGTATAGGAGCACGTATATTGCAATTTTTCATGTCTTCTTGTCGCATTGATCTTTTGTAAATAAATCTTCCTCTTGATCCTTGGTGATATTTCTTATTATGGTTTCTAATCTGTTTGATACTTTCTTCTCATTGGTGTTTTTATGGTCTCTTTTCATGTGTTTACTTTTAATCTTAATGAGTTCTTCTTATTTAAAATACATTACATGTAAGTAGTAGGTAGTTCTTATTTTTTGTTCAGTCTGACAATACTTGCTTTATAATTAAAATTCAGGAACCATTTACATTTAGTTCAATGATCCATATGGTTGAGTTTAAAATTTACCATCTTGCTTTCTGTCCCTTGTTTTACTTTTCTTGAGTATATTTAAAAATACGATTCATTTTGAAGATTTAATATTTTCTCCATGCTTGGCAAATTAGCTATACCTTTATGTTTTATTATTTATTGGAACACAAAGGATTATGAGTCTTTAACTTAACAAAGCTCACCTTAAAATACTATTATCCTGGGCTGAGGCTGTGGCTCAGTGGCGGAGCGCTTACCTAGCACGCGTGAGGCACTGGGTTCGATCCTCAGCACCCCATAAAAAGAAATAAATAAAACAAAGGTATTGTGTCCAACTACAATTAAAAATGTCTAAAAAATACTATTATCCTATTCTCATATAATTTTATGGTTTATATATGAGGTGTCCTCCAGAACCTCACGTGTGGGACAATGAAAGAATGTCTGGAGGCGAAATGATTAGGTTAGGATAGCTGTGACCTCATCTTGGCCCATCCTGGACATTCATGAGAGAGAACCACACATACGTGGCACCATCCATCTGGATTCTTTCCCGTAGCCTGGTATTTTCCAGGTTCACTCACCACGGAACATGTATCAGTACCTCATTCTTTTACGGCTGGGTGACATC
Source organism: Xerus rutilus (assembly GCA_028644305.1). Taxonomy (NCBI): domain Eukaryota; kingdom Metazoa; phylum Chordata; class Mammalia; order Rodentia; family Sciuridae; genus Xerus; species Xerus rutilus. The sequence continues at coordinate 67,051,513 of CM053412.1, read as the reverse complement.
TCATTGCATGAATATATGTCATTTGGCTTCTCTAGTCATAAAGTGATGGACACACGGGTTGCTTCCCGCCAGGTGAGCACACTGTGTAACGCCGTTGTGCGTGCTCATGTACAGTTGCTGTATAGAGACAAGCTTTCTGTTCTTTGGACATTGACCTAACGTGAAATTGCTCTGCCTTATGGAAACCCCCTGCTCAACATGTAAGGGAGTGCCAGACAGGTTTCCAAAGCAGCTGCTGCATGCCTCTCCCACCACTAACGACCGAGCGCTCATGTTTGCTATCGTCCACCTTTCTCAACGTAGCCATTCTACAGGGTATGAAGTGGTAACTCACTGTGGTTTTGAATTACATTTTCCAAATAATGCTGATAATTTTCTCATGTGTTTATTGACCATATCTTCTTTGAAAAAAAAAAAGGTTATTAAGATCTGTTGCCTTTTTTCAATTTGCCTATATGTGTTTTTTTACTATTGAGTTGTAAGAATTCTTTATACATGCTGTATACAAGGAACTTATCATAGAACATATGCTTTGAAGTTATTTATTTTCTGTGGGTACTCTTTTCACTTACTTGAACACATTATTTCAAAAATTTAAGGAAATGAAACATGTTGTTTTATGTCGTGCCTTGTGTGGGTCTGCCAAGGAGCTGGGGTCCCGGGGAACATAAAAGGGTCCTCAGGAGGGACGAAACAGAGTCCCGTGGGATGAGGTATGGGGTGGTCGGTCGCAAAGTCACTTCACCCAGACTCTGGGGGCTGGGGAGACCCTTCTGCCGGAGCGAGATGCAGAGGCTGTTTATTCCAGAAAGTACAACAGCTTATGAATGGTCCTTGGACCAATCAGAGCTCGAAAGTACAAACAATGGGGCACGGCTCTGTCAGGTGTGCGGTCCATCAGCATAGAATGGAGAAAGAGGGAAGGGAGAGGTTGAAGGCATGGGGAGTGCTCCTACACAAACATACCTATATTTTTTATGAATTTAGTGTTTTTGTTTCATATCTAGGAAGTTGCCACCACATCACAAATATTCACATTCATGTTTCTTGCAAGAGTTGAGCTTTGACATTTCAGATTGTTGTGAGTCAACTTCTGTACATGGTGTGAGGCAGGGGTCCTCACAGGAAGGCTTCGCTTTTTTCATGGTGACACCCTGCTGCTTTGCCATTGTTTGTTGAAAAGATTATTCTGTTCCCTATTGAAAGACCTTGACACCTTGTCAATAATTATAATCAACTGACTATAAATGTAAGGTTTATCTCTGGGCTTTCTAATTGAGTGCACTGATCTATGTGCTGTCCCTGTCCCAACAGAGAACTGTACAGTGGGTGAGTCCACTCTGGCAGCGGCTGCAGGCCAGCGCTGGGGAGTAGCTGGGCAGTGTGAGCTCTCCACCTCTGCTCTTCTTTTTCAAAATTGGCTATTCCAGGTCCTGGGATTGCTATTGGAATCTGGGGCTTGGTTTGCCAATTTCAGCAGCAAGGGCAGCTGGATTAATGATAAGAATTTACTGAAGCAATAATTTAATTTTGGGAACACAGCCATTTAAAAATGTGAAAGCTTTTAGCCCTTGAACACTGGGTGACTTTAGGTCTTCTTCAATTTCTTTCCATGGTGTTGTGAATTTTCAGACTATAAATTCAACATGTCTTTTGTTAATTTTTCCTAAGCGTGGTGTTCTTTTACATGCTTTAAAAAAATTACATTGTTTTCTTAACTTCATTTGCATTTTCTTCATATTTAGTGTATAAAAATCCAGTCGGCTTATTTTTACATATGGATCTGGTACTGTAACTTCCTAGTTCTGATTCTTAGTGAACTCCTTAGGATGTTCTGCTTATAAGCTCATATCATCTGTGATAGAGAATTTTATTTTTTCCTATGCACTCTGGGCATCTGACATATCTTTTCTTCCTTAATTATCTCGGCTGGAATCTCCAAGTGAATGCTGCGTATAAGCAGCATTTGTGATGAGCCCCTAAATCCTTGTTTATTCACTGACCTTAGGAAAGTATGATATTATTTGTAGGATTTTCACAGAGCAGCTCAGTAAGCAGAAAAGTGCCTTTCTCTTTCTGTTTTCTGAGTATTTCTATCATAAAAGGCTCCTGGACTTTGTCAAACGGTTTCTCTGCATCTATTAACATGATTGAGTGGTTTTTGTCCTTTATTTAATTCGGTACCACATGGATCGTTTTGTGTATGCTGAGGTGACCTTGCGTTCGTGGGATAAATTCCACTTGGTCATGTTGTATAATCCTCCCAGTATCCTGTTAGACAGTTTTCTAGAGTTTTAATGAGGATTTCTGCATCTGTATTTTTTTAGGGATGTGGGTCTATAGTTTTCTCATGGTGTCTTTGGCTATATTTCATGTCAGGAAAATATGGTCTAATGAAATCAGTTAGGGAATGCTCTCTCTTTTTCAAGTTCTTCCAGGAAGGGGCACAGCACTTTTGCTAAAACTTTATTCACAACCGTGGGGCAAAACAAGTTGCATGCCTCCACACACCTGCCAGAAAGTGCAATCCTGCGGCACGCCCAGACAAAGAAGAGTCGAATGCACAGGACTTAATGTAAGCAACAGCGACGTCTCTGGCTCACAGTGAAGACAGCCAGGAGTTCTAGATTATGCAGATCTCAGTTCAGGCACCACTTTTCCTCCTTAAGGCCCACGTGACTTGGGGACGTTTTCCCTCACTGGTTTCTCTTGCTCTATGTAAGATGGGATAATAGTGTTGTGGTGTGGAGTCCATGGCAGTGAGTGAGTTAGAATGCACTCAGCACTCAACAGAGCCTGCACCTAGTGCTGACGCGTGGAGCTGCCATTCCCGCCCCACAGTCAGCGTTGAAACGAGAGTTGCTCATTGCCACTTAGAGAGTAAGTGTACCTGCACAGGACATCATCCATCTCAACCGAGGCCTGGGACTGGCAATGGAAATTCCTATCCCTCTCCACACTAAATGGAGGTTGGAGTCTGTGTCCATCAGCCTGGTGCAGGGGAGGCCATGGTATCTGGGAATTTCCTTGTTCAAATGCTTCATCTTTTCTTCTTTTTTTTTCCTACCCCACCATTAAAGTAAGTCTCAGTTCCTGTGTTTTTAATAGAGAGCAAGGAATATTTTTTAAAAGGCATAAATAGTGTTACTTACAACGTCCATGCTTCTGCAGGGGACTCAATTCCCACCTGCCTCCTCCCTTTTCCTAGAGTCTAGGCGTTTTAACCAGCCTGAAATTTCTTAGAGCTACCACATTTCTTCCTGCCTGTGTCCCTGCTCACTGTTCTTGGTTTGATTTGCCTTTTCTCTTTTTCAAGGAGCCAATCAGAGATCATTCCTAGTCTGTGAGTCTGTCCAGGGCAGAGACAGGCAGCCTTTGGACCTCGGGGTCCTCAAATTCTACTAGACTGCTTCATACATAGTTGGAGCACAATAATTGGATATGTAACTTGTTTCTGTGAGATTTCTATTAGGCAATGTCACTACTATGGCTGAAATGAGATGAGTGAGGCACCACCTGCCTTCAATTGTCTTGGTATAGTAAGAGACCTAGGTGCTCAAAAAATTATGCTGTGATAAACACTGGCCATCAAATACAGAAAGGCGAGCAGAAGGATCCTGAGCAGGGCTAGTATTGCAGACCATGCAGTTTCTGGTGCAGCTGAGGACAGCTCTGTCATTTCAGCAAAAAAGAAAGAAAGAAAGAAAGAAGGAAGGAAGGAAAGAAAGAAAGAAAGAAAGAAAGAAAGAAAGAAAGAAAGACCAGCCATCCACAGCATGTCAATAAATAAGCAAGGATGTGTCCCCATAAAACTTTATGACAAAGAAAAAACAATCTAGCAAACAGGTAGCAGACTAGGTTTGTCCCATAGGCTGTAGTATTTTAATAAAGGAGATGAATTTTGGAAGGAGCACACAAGGGGATACGGAGGGAGACACTCTGCAAAATAAGCAGGCATGGGGTGGGGGCAGAGGGCATGGAGGGAAAAGCAAGGGGACAGAGAAGCTGGAGAATGGGACAGAGATGGGGCCAACCTTGCAGTTTCCCCAGGGTTGTCCAGTCAGTTTGGGTGCTGGTGGCACTCTTTCCTCCAGGCTAACCACGGCCCACTGAGTTCAGCCCTGCTTCCTCAGCTTGTGAGACCTGGTTGGCTCTGAAGGTTCAGTGTCTGGACCCAGGAGAAATTATGGCACAGATTTACAAAAGGGGAGGACAGACAGGAGGGGGCATCTCTGCTGCACACTCCCCTCCAGATGGGTATTGTGGGGGACCCTCTTCACATAGTCTTGAAGTTCTCCATAGTAGATGCTGGCCACTGGCCCACCCTGCAGCGACAGCCTTGGTGGATATTCTAGAAGGAAGTGATGCTCCGACACTTGTTTATGAGAGCAACTGAGAAGGAGTAACCCCTCCTCCAAGGACTTTGTTTCAGTTCCCATCAGTATTTTTAAAATCCACCAATACTGTCCCTTAAATCAAGAGTTTAAACTCTGTCCTCTGAGATGCTTAAGTGTGAGGAAGTCTTTTGTGAAGACAGAATAGCCCATCTAAGTAAACAATTTAACAATTTTAGAGTGAGCAAATTCTCTCACTTTTCTGCAGACATCCTCCTAATTTGAGTCCAGTGTGATTTACCAGATAAGAAATATCCTTTGGGCAGGAATGCTTTTCTTTTGGGTTTTCAATAAATGTTATTTCTCCTTCATGGGTTATAAGACTAAATTCATCCCCCTTTCTCTTCTCTTCCCATTTTCAATCATTTCCTTGCTTTCGAGAGGCCTGTCCTAATGTGGCATTGACAGTGAGTCTCAGCTATCCACATGGTCCCCACACCTTGAAACTTGGTGCCATGAGTGGGGCCACAAAGCCTGGTGACAGACATTCATGGACACACACATAAATAAAACTTAGAATAGTGCTCAAACATGGTTCAAGTGAGTTTCTCCAAGGCACATGTGCTAGAAGTGTGGCCTCCAGCCTGGTGGTGCTGCGTGGTGGGAGGGGTTAGGTCACTGAGGCTGCTGCCTTTGGAAGGGAATAGCATGGTTCTCTGGGAACCCGGTGAGTCCTCAGTCTTTCCTGCTTCCTCTCTTGCATGTGATCTCTTCCTTTTGCACACAGCATTGTGGTACAACCTGCCCGTAGGTGAGAGAGACGGGTGTCCCTCACCAGAGCCAGCATCAGTGTGTGTACTTTCAGCCTCCAAAACTATGAGCTATAAAAACCTCTTCTCCTTATACAGCCTCAGATATTTAGCTATTGTAAATGGTTTAGAATAAACAGCGTTAAGTGTTATGAAGCGTAAGAGCAGTAGGGTAGCTGGGTAGGTATGGAAAGATTATCTCAGGCGAGTACCCAGGGTGAGATTGAAGAATGAGGGGATTACAGGAAGGGAGAGATTTGTAGGGAGAGAAACCACGTCTGAAGAAAAAGAAGGGAAGAAAGAGGAGAGGAGGAAGAGGAGGAAGAGGAAGGCAATAACTTTGAGTTTTCAGGTGGAAAGAAATCAGAACCATTTGCCTAGTGACATAGCCATATGTCCAAGGCATTCAGTCAATATTAATGCCCACATTTAGTTCTCTTCAACATAAAAATATATAAGAAATTAATGCCTGCTCTCCTTGGCAAGGATCGTGACTGCCCTGGAAGGAGGATGCCACACCAATTTGGACCACCTCGACTAGCAGGGTTAGCTGCAACCCATTCAACCAGGATGGCCCAACCATGGCATCTGACTCTTTCAAGAGTGGCTGTGTAGATATAATGGAAGGCCTGCCCAAGGTGGGTACAGAGGCCTGCCAAGAAGACTTTCAGGACATGTGGAGAGAACACTGTTTTGTGACCTAGCACTTCCTGCAGTGGGTCCTGGAATACCGTGCTGGGGAGTGGGGGTTCCCACACTGCACCTCTCATAGGGATGGGGACACATCTCAGTTATCCATCACTGTATCCCCAGAGCCAGAGACAGTGCCTAACATGTATAAAATGCTCAGAAGAATTGCTGGGTGAGTTGAAGATAGGATCTGGGCGGGTGGAGAGGAGGAGGAGAACTCGTCCAGCCATCGTGCCTTGAAAGCAGAGGAAACCTGGCAGATTTTATTCAATGTCTTGTTGGTTGGTTGATTCACTGTTTTGCTTTGCTTATTAGTTATTTTATTAGTGGGTTGTGTAAGGGTTTAGTAGAAGAAGAGGGAAGGTGTTTTAGTGAGGAAAAAGAAATTCCTCCAAAATGTATGTCCTGGGAGGGTCCCTGGTGCTTCCTGCTGCCGACCACTGCACAGAGCAGAAGGCCAGCACAGTGCCTGCTCTGCTGGCTCACCTCCAGCCCTGAGGTGCCCAGAGCATGGCAGCCCAGTGGTGCCTGCCCTCCTCAGAGCATGGACCTTGAACAAAGAGGGAGGTCCTCTCTAGGGAGTCAGGGCCCACCCTCATCCTGGGCAGCTCATGTCAACAATTGGCTGACAGAAGGCACAGAAGCCCCCCGTTCTCACAGTGGGTGGAAGTCGGCAGTGCACTTGGCGTTATCCTACATGCCCAGCGAGTCTGCTCTCCGTTAGCCTCCACCCGCACTTACCTTTCTTCCTCGTCCACGCACTTCCTGACCCCTCTTTTCCTGGGAGTCTCCCTCAGCAGTCACTCTACAATCACCCCCACTGAGACCCTGCTTCTAGGGAGCCCCGAGGTGGTCAGTCTTCACTGTTCTTGACTTGCATTTCTCTCTGGCTGGCCAGCCCCACCAGCTGCTCACGTTTCCCACACTCGTCTACCACATTGGCCTTGTGTGTAGGGACAATGGACAGGAGAGGTTTTTCTCTAGGAGTGGCCTTGCCAACAGAACCAAATGTGGGCAGTGCATTGAACTGATCTCCTTCCCGATTGCACAGGGTTGTTCAGTCACTGGCAAACATTGCTCCCCACTTTCCACATTTTTCTTTTTGACTGGCATATGCTTCCCTCGGATCTGATGATGTCTTCATTTGGGATAGTTAGCGCCTGTTGACTTGTGTCTTATTTGGTGTATTTCAGGTGGTGTGGCCTACCTCTGACCTTGTAGGCTTTATGATGATTTTATAACCTACCTCTCAATGTGCAGCCACACCCCAGGCACCCCCATGTGCTGGGGTGGGGAGCTCGCATTTATGCACACAAACTCCAGGAATTTTCACTGGTTGTCCATTTCATTCCTGAGAGTAAAACTCCAAAAATATTTTCATTTGTTAGGAAAGAAAAGAGGAAGACTTTTCTTACAATAACTCACTTTCCAAAAGGTATACGATATTAAAGCTATCTGGAATCTGAACTTGGATCCTCCAAGTCTGGGGCTTGAGTGACAGTTCATGTTTGCACAGAAGGCATGCTGGCTTGCAGGGAGAGAACATTTCAATCTTTGGCTCATAGTGAAGTGGTAAGCTAGAAACTTTGTCTGGCTTCATTCCTACCTAACTCCCAGGAATGATTTGCAAATTAATGAGATAATGTCTGAGAAGCACTTTGAGCTTTTAGGAGAAAGGAACCAGATAAATGTAAGGTATCATCATTACCATCGCTACATTCTGCTTAACTTCACACTTCTGGGAAAAAGATGAAGCTGCTGCTTTCTTTCCTGAAGTCCTTTACCCATGTGGCCGGATCCTTGCTCCTCATCAAGATTGTGAGTTTACTGTTCTCTGTGGTCACACTTCACCTTTTTATTTTAAGGAAAACAAAAGCACAAGGTCCTAGGTAAGCCACTTAGGTCATACAGTTTCTGAGTGCGCACACAGGGATCTAAACGTAGAACTGCAGACGCCCCACACCCTGCCACACACTCATGGCTCCAGTGCAGAGGTGAGAATCAGCTTCCCTAATGACACTAATTTCATCGTGAGGAGAAACTGGAAGGAAATCAGTGAGGCTGATAAGTGTGTAGTGAGTCCAGCTGCACAAGTGTGTTCCAGAACCACTGTTCTAACAGTAATAAGTAGGTACAGGCCGTGTGGTTCTCAAGTGTCAGTTTCAGCCAGGACATGGGTGCTGAGGTGTGGGAGCACAGCCCAAGCCCTACAGAATGTGGTCAGTTCCTGTTGAAAACACATCATGCCTGCTGTCCTGCAGGTGAGTGGAAAGGACTCCATTAGGTGTCTGCCCACCTGCTTGCTGGGCTTAGTTCTGTCCCACACTGGCTGTGAGACCTTGACAAAATTGTCAACCTCCAGGTGTCACCTTAGTTGGGAATGAGAAGAAAAGTAGTTTGGAGGCAAAGAGGAAAGAAGATAATCTTTTAACCTAAAGTCTGCTTCTCAAAATGTACCTGGAGCATACCAAGTACTTGATGGATATACAACTCCCTTGTCGTCTTCTTCCAGCCCTGAAGAAAGATGTAGGACTAGAGGCAGACCCGCTGTCCTACACATGAAAGTCACGATGAAGAAGAAAATCAATGGCTAACAGTGACAGGAAGAAAAGACCAAGCTGGGCATGGTGGCGCATGCCTGTCATCCCAGCACTTTGGGAGGCTGAGACAGGAGAATTGCGAGTTCAAAGCCAGCCTCAGCGACGGCGAGGCGCTAAGCAAATCAGTGAGACCCTGTCTCTACATAAAACACAAAATAGGGCTGGGGATGTGGCTCAGTGGTCGAGTGTCCCTAAGTTCAATCCTTGCTACCAAAAAGAAAAGAAAAGAAAAGACCAAAGGACAGTCATCCCTCAGTATCCCCAGGGAATCAACATCAGGGCACACATATCCTCAGCCCACAAAATCCCTGCATGCTCAAGTTCCTGTATGAAATGGCTTAGTATTTGCACATAAGCTACACACATCCTCCTGTACATGGTAAATTTTCTCTAGATTACTTGCAGCACCTAATCAAAGCAAATTCTATGTAAACAGCCATTACAGAATTGTTTAAATTCAGTGACAGAGCTGGTGTATAACTGTAATCTCAGCGGCTTTGGAGGCTGAGGCAGGAGGATCGTGAGTTCAAAGCCAACCTCAGCAAAAAGCAAGGCACTAAGCAACTCAGTGAGACTCTGTCTCTAAATAAAATACAAAATAGGGCTGGGGATGTGGCTCAGTGATTGAGTGCCCCTGAGTTCAATCCCTGAGAGCCCATCCCCCAAAAAAATTTCAGTGAAAAAAAAGTTAGTATGTGTTCAGTATAAATACATTTTTGCAAAATGGTTTCAATTCATGTTTGCTTGAATCAATGAATGTGGAAGTTATGGAGACCTAGGCCAATGGTGGTTTGAGATACTGGAGGTGTCAGGGTGCTGCTGCACAAGCCAAGGGTGCCCATCTCTAGATGCCTGCAGGTGATTCTTGTTTGATTAAAGCCACTATAATATAGTTTCCCCCAAAGCAATGATTTCATAGCTGTCATAAGAATTCAACACAAAATTCAACATTATTGAGAAGTATTTGAAATATGTCTCATTAATGATGATCCTTGCCCTAAGTTTTCAGTGAGTTTCATTTATTAGACAATGATAGTTATATATACATGTGGATGTATAACTGGTTTCTACATGTGGATATCCAGTGTTCCCAGCACCATTTGTTAAAAAGGCTGTCATTTCTCCAACATATATTTTTGGCACCTTTGTCAGGGATCAGATGGCTGTAAATATGTGGGTTTGTCTTTGTGACATCTGTTTTCTTCCATTGGTCTTCACATCTATTTTGATGCCAATACCATGCTGCTTTTGCTACTATAGCTCTGTAGTATAATTTGAGATTGGGTATTGTGATGCCTCCTCAGTCACTTTTCTTGTTCAGAATTGCTCTGGCTATTCTGGGTCTCTTATTCTTCCAAGTAAATTTAAGAATCATTTTATTCTAGTTTTGTGAAGAATGTCATTGGTATTTTGATGAGGATGTGGTGAATCTGTATATTGCTTTTGGCAATATGGCCATTTTAACAATAATAATTCTGCTTATCCATGAACATGGGAGATCTTTCCATCTTCTGAGGTCTTCTTCAGTTTCTTTCTTCAGTGTTTACAGTTTTCATTGTAAAGATATTTCACCTCCTTGGTTAGATTAATTCTTAGGTTTTTGACGTTATTGTGAAAGGGATGTTTTCCTTATTTCTTTCTCAGCTTTTGGAGTATAGGAAAGCTATAAATGTTCATCTTCTATCCTGCAACTTTGCTGAATTCATTTATTAGCTCCAGAAATATTTGTGGAATTTTTTAGGTTTCCTAGATATAAGATCATGTCATCACCAAAGTGATATTTTGATTTTTTTTTACTATTTGTATCAGTTTAATTTCCTTTTTTTTTTTTTTTTTTTTTGCCTAATTGCTTTGGTTACAGTCTTGAGAATTACAATGCATATAATTGGTGAGAGTAGAAATCCTAGTCTTGTTCTTGATTTTAGAGGAAAAGTTTCCATTTTTTTCTCTATTCAGTATGAAATTGGCCTTGAGTTTATCATAAGTAGCCTTTATAATGTTGAGGGAATTTCCTTCTATCCCTGGTTTCTGTAGCTTTTTAACATGAATGGTTGCTGTATTTTATCAAAGGAGTTTTCTTTATTAAGATTGTCACATGTTTCTTGTTCTTAATTCTATTTATGTGGTAAATTACATTTATTGATTTGTGAATGTCAAACCTACCTTGCCTTCCTGAGATGAAGCCCACTTGGTCATGGTGTAATATATTCTTAATGTTTTTAATGTGATTTGCTAATATTTAAAAAATCTTTGCATCTGTGTTCATCAGAGATATTGGTCTGTAGTTTTCTTTCTTAGATGTGCCTTTGTCTGGTTTTAGTATCTAAGTGATACTAGCTTCATAGAATGTATTTAAGAGTGTTCCCTCTCTTTCCATTTCATGGAATAATTTGAGAAGGACTGATAATAGATCTTCTTTAAAGGTCTGGTAGAACTCAGTTGAGAAATCCATCTGGTCCTGGGCTTTTGTTTGTTTGTAGGTTTTAATTGCTGTTTCAATTTCATTACTTGATATTGGTCTAAGTTTCCTATATATTCCTGGATTGTTTTGGGAAGGTCATATGTGCGTACAAATTTGTCAATATATTCTATATTTTGCAGTTTATCAGAGTATAAATTTTCAAAATAGTTTCCAATAATCCTCTGGATTTCAGAAGTGTCCGTGGTGACATCTCCTTTATCATCTCTAATTTTGTTGATTGGGTCTCCTCTCTTTAGTTAGATTGGCTAGGGGGGTTATCAATCTTATTTATCTTTTCAAAGAATCAACTCTGTTGCATTCATCTTGTGTATTGTTTTTCATTATCAATTTTGTTAATTTTGGCTCTGATCTTTTTTTAATTTTCTGTCTTCTACTGATTTTGAGGTTAGTTTGTTCTTTCTTTCCAAAAGCCTAGAGGTGGAGCATAAGCATATTTATTTGGAATCTATTTTTTTGATGTAAGCACATAATGCAATAAATTTTATTTAGTACTGCTTTCATACTGTTCCAGAAATTTTGATATGCTATGTCATTGTTTTCATCTGTTTCTAAGAACTTCCTGATTTCTTCTTTTATTTCTTCTTTGATCCATTCTTCATTTAAAAGAGTATTATTTAATCTTCATGTGTTTGTGTGGTTTCTATTATTTTTATTGCTGTTGAGTTCCTTTCATGCCATTATGATCTGATAGTATGCATAGGATTATATCAGATCTTTTACATTTGCTAAGACATATATTGTGACCTAGAATGGCATCTATTTTGGAAAAAGTTCCATGAGCTTCTGAGAAGGTAAATTCTGTGTTGGGGTTAAATACTCTGTGGATGTCTGTTAGATCCCTTTGATTTACAGTATTATTTAGCTTGGATTTATCTTCATTGATTTATGCTTTGATGACCTGTCTATTGGTGATAGGGGTGTGCTGAAATTATTGTATTGGGGTCTATCTGGGATTTAATATCAATTAGTATTTTTAAATGTAATTTTGTACACTGACACTTGGGGCATATATATTTACTATGATTATATCTTCTTGTTGGAATTTTCCCTGTACTGGGACATAATGGCCTTCTTTGTCTCTTCTGATTAATTTTTACTTGAAATCTGCTTTGTCAGATATGAGAATAGTTACTCCTCCTTGTTTCTGGAGTCTGTTTATGAAGAATGCTTGTTTTCCCATCCTTATACCTTCAGCCAGTTAGTGTAATTGCATATAAGATAAGTCTTTTGTAAACAGCACAGTCAGATCTTGTTTTTGATCTGTGTTGTACCCCATTCTTTCCTATGTTAAATATTTTTGATTAGGGAGCTGAGACCATTAGTATTCCGCATCAGTATAGATCAGTGTCTGTGCATTCCTGCCATTTTGATGTTTTTGCGACATTTAATACTGTCTTACTCATTTTAGTGGATTACTCTTCTTTCGATCTTTCTCTGTTTTGGAGATTTGGAATTTGAGAGTTCCTCTGTGTGCAGTTTATCTTTGAGTATTCCTTGTATTGCTAGCTTGGTAGTCATGAATTATTTCAGTCTACTCTTGTCATGGAAAGTTTTTATTTTGCTCTTGAATTGGAAACTGAGCTTTGATAGGCATAATAATCTTTGCTGGCATATCTCATTCCAGGCCCTCCTTGATTTTAGGGTCGGTCTGAGCAGAGAAATCAGAAGTGGGCCTTATTGATTTACTTCTAAATGTGACCTGATGTTTCTCTCTTGCAGATTTTAACATTCTTTCCTCACTATGTTAAACAGTTTGATTAGATTTAATCTTGCAGTACTTTTCTGATTTAAGTCAATAGGGGGTTCTATATGCCTACTGTATGCAAATGTCTATTTCATTTCTGAAATGGGAAAAATTTTCTCTAACTATGTCATTGAAAATGTTCCTCATACCTTTAGCCTGTATCTCTCTATTGTCTTCTATTCCAGTGATTCTCAGGCTTGCTCTTTGATGTTGTGGCAGAGTTGCTGTATATTCTGATCCTGGTCTATTATTTTTCCCCTTATTGTATTGCGTGTACTGAAATTCATGTACCCTGTCTTCAAGGCCTGGGGTTCTGTCTTCTGACACTGAAGATCTGTCTTCTATGCTGGCTAACCTGCTGCTGATGCTTTTGTGTGAAGTTTTAATCTGATTCCTTGTGTCTTTCATTTCCAGGAGTTCTGACTGGTTTCTTTCCCGTATTTCTCTTTCTTTGTTGAAGTGGTCTTCCCGCTCCTGTATTTGCTCTCATCATTCATTCCTTGGATCTTATTTCGGTTCATTGAACATTTTAAAAATCGGTTTTTCATGATATTTCTCTGGAGAGTCATCCACTTCCGTATCTGTGAGATCCTTTTCGGAGGACTGTGACTTCTGTGCCGAGATGCGTCTGCCTGTTTCCTCAGGCTGTCAGAGGTCCAGGACGTGTGCATAAACGAGAAGGAGTCCCCTTCCTCCCTTATCCTCGTGTCCTTACCCTCAGCCCCTGGACACGGTAGCCGCCGGCAGTGCCCTCTCCAAGGGCGAGCCCAGCTTTCCCCAGGGCGGGGCCCACCGTAGCAGGGCCCAGGGGCCTCTTCCACGCCCAGACCCCGCTTCTCCTCCTGCAGGAGTTATTTCTGGATTTGCCTTCACTGATTCACTTCCATACTGCTTTGTCTGTTGACATAAGCCTTCCTCTCCAGTCCATGCTTCCTGCTTCCCGCTTCCCGCTGCCCACAAGGCTCCTTGGGGCACCTGCACAGCTGCTGCCCTAGGCACCGCCCCCTGCCCTCTCACCGCCCTCAGCCCTCGGCACCGCCATCAGCCCTCGGCACCGCCCCCTGCCCTAGGCACCGCCCCCTGCCCTAGGCACCGCCTCTACGCTTGGCACCGCCCTCAGCCCTCGGCACTGCCCCCTGCCCTAGGCACCTCCCCCTGCCCTAGGCACCGCCCCCTTCCCTCTCACCGCCCTCAGTCCTCGGCGCCGCCCCCTGCCCTAGGCACCGCCCCCAGCCCTCACTCCACCTCAGCCTTCAGGGTAGCCCTCTACCTTAGGCACTGCCCCCTGCCCTAGGAACCGCCTCTATACTTGGCACCGCCCCCAGCGCTAGGCACCGCCCCCAGCCCTAGGCACCGCCCCCTGCCCGGCGCCTGCGTCTGCGCGCCCCCTTGGAGCCCGCTCTCAGGTCCCCTTTCCGACGTCCCTGACGCTATAGGCCTTTCCCCCACAGTTCAGCGTCAGGGTTCAGCGAGTCCCCGGTACCCTCCTCGCTGAGGAGCATCCTTCCACTTTGGGAGCCCGCGCTGAGGTCGGCACTTGGCGCTAGGCCGCATGCGCCTCGGCCCTGGACCCCGACAAGGTACCTCCACTCAGAGGCTGGCGTCCAGGGCGCGGGGTCAGTCACCACGAGGGAGGAGTGATGCCCAGGGTGCGGTCCAGTCCTGAATATTCAGTCACCCTGAGGGAGGAGTGACGCCAGGGCGCGTCCGGTGCTGAGGCTCAGTCACCCTGAGGGAGGAGTGACGCCAGGGCGTGCCCGGTGCTGAGGCTCAGTCACCCTGAGGGAGGAGAGACGCCAGGGCGCGCCCGGTGCTGAGGCTCAGTCACCCTGAGGGAGGAGTGACGCCAGGGCCCGCCCCGTGCTGAGGCTCAGTCACCCTGAGGGAGGAGTGACGCCAGGGCGCCCGGTGCTGAGGCTCAGTCACCCTGAGGGAGGAGTGACGCCAGGGCTCCCGATGCTGAGGCTCAGTCACCCTGAGGGAGGAGTGACGCCAGGGCGCCCGGTGCTGAGGCTCAGTCACCTTGAAGGAGGAGTGACGCCCAGGGTGCAGCCGGGTGCTGAGGCTCAGTCACCCTGAGGGAAGAGTGACGCCCAGGCATGGCCAGGTCCTGGTGCTCAGTCACCCTGAGGGAGGAGTGACGCCAGGGCAGATGTATAGAATTTGCATAGGACGCATTTGCTCACATTTCTTTATTAAAGAAGCCTTCAGATTTATATTGGATCCAACAGAAATGAAGGTTTTGGCTTTGCCATAATTTTGCCAGTGTTGGTTATTACATTTTAAAGTTGCTAATAATTGATTGCAAGAGTGAAAAATTATTCTTGGTTTTGGTTTTAATGTTTCTAATTTTGATTTGTGTAAGATTGTGCATTTTCCTGTGGATTAATTTTCTCATATACATTTCATGAATATTTAAGTAATATGGGTAGCAATTGCAAATTGGCACATAGGTTGTGATTATTTTATTGAGTTTGCTTTTTAAGCTTTATGTACCAATGGTGCCATTTTATACTCTCATTTTTGTTACTGGATGTTTAAAATGTAATAGTATTAAGAAATTTCTTAATAGTATTAAGAAAGCTTTCTAAACAGGTTATGCCAGTCTAGCTTCTTGTAGGCGTGTGTGGTGAGGGGAAGGGGGACTGGGGACTCTTTCAGTGAGAAACCTGAACTGGGCACTAGCAGATTGCTTCCTGGGGCCCAAGCCTACTACTTGGGAAAACTTGAAACTTGTATTTTTCATCCCATCATGTTATACAGGGCAGAACCCAGAGCCGCATACTTGAATCTAGAGGGGTAGGAGCAGCTGGACAGGACAGGTGATGAGAACACTTCTTGGAAAGAAGCTAGATGTTCAGGAGAACCAACACCCAGATGCCACCAGACATGAGTGAAGATGAGGCTGAGGGAGGCATCCAGGAAAGGATGCCTCATCCAGGCAGGCCTCATGGCTGTGCTGGAAGTCACACCAGTTCACGCCTCAGAAGGGCCCTGTGCTTGTTAAATGCACTGCTCTTCTTGGATCAGTATTTTTATGGTTTTATCTTTGAATTTAAATGACCAAGCAGCCGGGTACAGTGGCTCAAGCCTGTAATCCCAGCACTTAGGGAGGCTGAGACAGGAAAATCGCGAGTTCAAAGCCAGCCTCAGCAACAGCGAGGCACTAAGCAAGTCAGTGAGACCCTGTCTCTACATAAAACACAAAATAGGGCTGGGGATGTGGCTCAGTGGTTGAGTACCCCTGAGTTCAATCTCCAGTACCAAAAAAAATGACCAAGCAACATATCAAGTGTTGGTAATAAAGTGAAGCAACTAGAATTATCCTACATAGTTGACAGGAGTGTGAACAGGTGCAAACCTCTTGAAAAATTGTTTCTGAAGAGATGACTACCTTTTAAGCAGGCAATTCCATTTTTAGATTTTTACACTGGGGAAATGAATTTATATGTCCCCCCAGAGATTTATACAAGAACATTAATATTGGCTGTAATATTAACAAAAGTTCACTAGGAAAGTATTTAAGACAAAAGGGAAGCTTTAGTTCCATAAGCAGTTTGCAAACCCCAGAGAAGCAGCTTTGGACACGAAAGGAGAGCGCCCTCTGAAGGAACAAAGGGAGGATGCTCATGGGGGGGAGAATCTGCCCAGGTTCCCACTCAGGTACACTTGTGAGATGAGGCTTGCCAGTGTGCGGGATTCTAATTGGTCGAATTTATGTAAATGAGGGAATCCATGCCCATTCCCAATTGGCTGGCATTTACATAGGCCAGAAGTTGAACCTCATTGGTCAGGTCTCAGCAGCAAAATGACGTCTTCCCAACCCTTTATTTTGGCAGCTGGGGACAAGAAGTTTCCCAGGCAAAGGCAGTAAAGTTTAGCATGTGGTCCTTCCAGGAACACAGACAGGTGGGCGACCCAGCTATCAGACTCTAGTTGTGAATCTTAGTCCCATTAGCCACTTGTGATGTTCCATAGAGATTCAGTTTTTCTTAGAGATCACACTGTGTTCCTTAGCATCCCAAACTGGAAACACTCTAAAGGGCCATCAGCTGGAGAAAATAAATCAATTTTGTAAGTTTTTACAGAATGGAATAACACTATAGAGCAATAAGAAAGCAAGAGCTGCGGTGCACCATCTATAGGGATGGGTTTCACAGACGTGGTCTGTGAAAGCAATGCTTCAGTGTTCATATGAACTTCAAAAAGGAGCAGAATTAAGTGATGACGGACCTCATATAAATGTACACTTACAGGCCACTGCTACACATTCAAATGTCACTGCACTTTATGGACACCATCATATTTACATATGTCAAGAAAAACGTTTCAAAAAACCATCTTTGAACTTATATTTTGCAAGGCAAGACCACAGGACAGTGGAGCATGTGCGGCGGCAGAGGTGATAGTGCCATCGGTGTTCCTTGAAGCTGCATCGCCACGTGACATTCCAGATGTGTGCGCCTACAGAACTCCAGTGGACCCACATGCTGGGGATTGAAGGTAAACAAGTTACCAGTGCCTGAGTAAGGTGGAGTTGCAGTGGCAGCCCAGCCTCAGGACACAAACTTGTTCCTTTGAACCAGAAATCTCCTCAAATACAGAAAGAAGGAAGTGGGTTCCTAAAGACCACGAAGGAGCAAATAACCCTATCATGGCCTGTCTCACCCATGTCCAGTGTGAGACACTTGTGCAGAAAACAATGATTGGGGAAGGAAAGAGGGAAGGACACCCATAGTCCCTTTCCATTTCAGTTGCTTCTCTCTCATCAGTAAGTCAAAGGCAGAACATCAGTAGAAAGGAGTGAGTCAAGTAAAATAAAAATTATCAAGTTATATTCATGCTGCGTGTCAACCATTTTGCTGAGAACATAACATATATGAATGTACAAGGCACAAAATAGAAATGATACGATTTCAACGAGTCTGCATATGAGTTAGATGTTCTTGTGTTTCACTTAAAACTAGCAATGCAGAATCTAAAGATTTATGGTGAAATTCATGCTGATAATTTAAGTAATGTTAATTTTTCATTACTTAGAACATTAAATAGCAAATAAAAATGCTATAGCAATTTGAGAGGAAAGAGATAGACAGGGACAGAGAGATGGACCATGACAGAAAGGGAGAAGCTTTATATTTTGTGGCGTTAGCTGCATTTTTGTTCCTGCATTTTGATGAAGGGGCTGATTTTTGCTTTTGCAGTGGGCCCGCAAATTGTCGCTGGCCCTGGACTCATCCTAGGTGGGAGAACAATAATCTTGGGGCATCTCAAAAAGTCTCTGTTTTGAGAGGTAGGGTTTTGGAAAACACATCATTGGTGGTCCATTCACCTTTAAATTTGTAGTACAATGCTTTCTTTTTTTTTAAATATTTTTTTAGTTGTAGATGGACACAGTGTCTTTATTTTATTGCTTTGTATGTGGTGCCGAGGATCAAACCCAGGGCCTCATGCATGCGAGGCAAGCGCTGTACCGCTGAGCTACAATCCCAGCCCAGTACAATGCTTTCTTAAATGCTTGGTTTGCTCAACTGTGTTAGTGGAATACAAGAAAGGACATTTTCTCCCTGGGGAGCAATTGGGGGATGTGACCATGGGGCCACGCCACAGCGTAATACAGGCAAAAAGGGCTTGAGGACCCCTTTCGACCCAGGAATTCTGACCGGCAAGTCCTTCTCAGACTTGGGGAAGGAAGACTGATGTCTTATGTTTATTTTAGTAAGAGGGGCCATTGCACACATCCCAGTACAAACAAGCAAAACACTTATTTGAAGGACCTAGAAGAATCTTGGAACATCCCATGATGTCTATGTCATCATCCAGCAAGCCAGACACTAGCCTTGGAGAAGCGGTGCTGGACTTCTCAGTTGAGAGACTCATTGACGGCTGTTGTGATTAGAGAGTGTGGGAGAGCAGCCACTCAGAACCACACTGCCTTCCTTCTGCACAAGTAAAACATACAAAAACACTCTAGGCCCAAAGGGGAGCTGCTCAAAGAGGCCTAAAAGAAAGCAACTAAACACATAACTCTGCAGTGGTAAAAAACCCCACAAAACCCAGACAGCTGAAGGGACTTATGTAGCATCACATCAGCAGGAAGTTGCCCCAGCTGAAGTGACCCCAGTCTCTTGGCTTTCTGTAAGTGGTCTCAGCTTCTCGTGACCAGCAGCACTGCAGAAATGGAGTACTATGGTGGGGAGCAGGTGAACTCCAGCAGCAGCGGCCCTTATTCCTGTGGTATTCCTGCCTCTGTCGAGTATTCTGCTTAGGCGTAATTAGTGGTAGAAAAGAAAACAGGCAATGCATAGAAACTGTGTCATCCAGTAAGTTAAGCTGCACAGGACCCCATCTGATGGAATCTGGACGTTTACTGTGAACTGCTCCTAAGTCCTTACCAAGCTGTATCCTCTGCTGCCTCCAGGATGCTGTCTGTTCTTGCTGGGAATGAAATTCCTTCTCACTTAGACAGCTCTTCTCCTTACTCAACTAATATCAGACAATGGCTGCTACAGGCCCCATCCTGTCTTAGATTCTGGGCAACAGCAGTGAAGAAGCTCTGGGCCTCCTGGAGCTGATATTCTCTGGAATCCACATCCTCTCTGGAAGCACCACCTTCCCAAGGGATCTGTGTCCCTTTAGTGCCCTGGAGGAGCTCAGGTTAACTTCTATCACTCTTCTGTGATGCTTAATGCTTCTTTATAGTCCTTTGCACAACCTCTGATTTACTTAATTATTTACACTGATGCAAACAGTCTGACTTTCCTTGGAATGGCCACTTTACAAGGGCAGTGCTGTCTTGGTTCCACCCTCCTCTGTATTTCTGAGCCTCTCAGCCTGTCATTGGCTGCCATCCATGTTTGTGGATTGTGCCTGATTGCAGGCTTCCTGCTGAGAATACTTGCATGTTTTTAAATACATTTTTAGCCAAAAGGTGGCACTGCAGGAAAGTGAACCAAGCCAGAGACAAGCTGCCTGTGGCCCTGGATTCAGACCTACTGCTTCTAGTCATCCACTAATGTTCACGACAAGGAATAGTGAATTCCCACCTCATACACACTCACGTGCTTACACACATCTGAAATCCCTTCAGAAGACCAATAGAGGAAAATCACCTAGACTCACTAATACATTCACATTGCCATGATCAAAGAAGTCCTGATGGTGTGACAAACACAACTGGAATTTTAATTATTCTGAAAGTGTGTTTATTAATAAATATCTAAGAAGACATAGAAAAGTCTACTTTTCTTATTTCAGTGGTTACAGGTAAAAAAAAGTCTTGTTATTTTTTTTTTTTTGTTTAGTAACTTACTTTGAATTATTACTACATTTCACTGCAAAATTATTCCAGTTCTCTTCTGCAAAATTCTTCCCAGAGTTTGATAGATTTTCTGGACAAAATGATGTCAAAACCAGCAGCCTCTTCAAAAGCTTCAGGAGAAAATACACAGAGAGCAGCTAGATGACAGCCAAGATAAAAATCTGCTGTGATGTTGGCTATAAATAATGAATGGTGGTTTCCATATTTCAGTATTGCCACCTGGGTGCCTGTGATGCCCAAGGCAAGTCACATCTTCAACAGAGCACCCTCCCCACAGATTCACTATCTCTTCCTCTATGTGTTTACCTTAAAACAACATGTAAAATTTTACATGTTCTTTTTTTTAATATTTTTTTAGTTGTTGATGGATTTTTTATTCATTTATTATTTTTTTATATGTGGTGCTGAGGTTCGGACCCAGTGCCTCAAGCATGCTAGGCAAGCACTCTACCACTGAGCTACAGCCCCAGCCCCTGTTCTTTTATTTTCATAGCAGAAGTTTCTTATCAAGTTATGGATGTGTGTGCGTGTTCGTGTGTATGTGATAGAAACATAAATAGAATATAATTCATTTGAAAACAATATTTTGCTTTGTAATTCACCTTATAAACTAAATCCTGTCCATGTCCTCAAAGCCTACAGTCCATCTGGGAAGTATCTTCCCATACACATCAGTGCATATACATCAGTTAGCTGGCTTTCAAAGTTCTTAAACAGCAGACACAAAATCAGTGGTCTGCTTCAGATTCCTGATCCATATTGTACCTCATAAATTATAGTTAAAACCACAGTATAAATCTCATGTAGAGCCAGCAGGATGTGAGTTTCATTGTCAATTACCCTGGCAAAGATCATACGCAGATAACCACTTTAGCAGAAGTAAAATGAGACTGAGCATCTTGCAAATTATTAGAAGTTGTCTAAGTCCTTAAATTTTGGGGACCTTGTAAATACTACAGTGGTACATCTTACTGATACATTTAAAAAATTGCTATCATAGAATATATAGTTATTTGTCAGTAGCTATGGGTGATTGTTTCAGGACTACTATTCCCACCCTGCATACATGCCAAAAATCTGTGGATGCTCAAGTTTCTTAGAGAAAACAGGACAGAATTTGCATTTAACCTATGCACATCCTCCTGAACACTTTAAATCATCTCTAGATTACTTATGATACCTGATACCTTGTAAACATTACACTGTTACTGTACTGCATTGTTCAGGGGGAAATGACAAGAAAAGAACTCTGAATCTGTTTAGTGTGGATGAGATTTGTTGTTTTAGTACTTTTGATCTGGAATTGGCTGAATCTATTGGTGTGGAGCTCACAGATATGGAAGATCACTTTGTCAGCAAAAAGAAAGGCTTCCATTTAGCTTCCAGATTCTCTTAAGTATAAAAGCTCCAAACCATGTGGACCCTAACAAAATTGATTTCCAAGTAAACATGCCTTATGACATAAATGAGACTGATTATAGATGGAACGTGGAAATGAATGTATCTAAAATGGTTTATTAGTATGTTTCCAGTGCTGGATGACACCCTGTCTGAGTTGGCGAGAGGCCCATGGTCTCCACAGGCTGAATGGCGCCCATGGATTTTGGCAGATTTCACTGGAGGAAGAAAATGCCAGGTTGACAAGCTTTATGTTCCCTGTGGGAGACACCACTTTGTAAGTTTGCCATTTGGGACAATATCCATCCCTGAGATCTCTCAGAAGAAGATAACCGGAGTATCTGAGAGGATAATTGAGGATAATGGGGCTAAAGATGATATGGGACTGAAAAAGTTTATTAGCTCTGTATTGCCTTATTGAGCTGGATAGAGAACATTAGCATCTGGGACAAAGATGGCACTGAATGACTTTGTCAATCAGTGTAGCACTAAAGCAAGTTCATAAAAGGCAAAAGATAAACAGGTGCAATGCAACCCACACCAGGCATGAAGTGCCACATTCTTTGCAGCCAGAGACTTCAACTCTTGGGAAAATGTCCACCACTCCTCTGCACCAGTGTCTGAACACATCTGAGGGGCCAAGGTACCCTTCTTGAAGTGTCAGAGCAAGTACAGCTTCAGCAGATCAGTTTCAAAACTGTAAGACTGAACCTTGTTTTCCAGTAACAACAATAACAGCAGTAAGAGTAATTATTATAGTAATAATAGCATCCAATATTTGCCGAATGATTACTGTGTGCCAGGCATTTCTCTAAGGACTGCATACATGGTTTTCATCTGTTAGCACACCATATTACATAGGTTTTATTACCTTCTTCCATTTCAAGATGAAGAAACTGAGACACTAGTCAGTAATGATGCAACGAAGATCATCATTTGACGGTGTAGATTCAGAGTGACAGGGGGTAGCTGGTGTTTAATTCATTCTCTGTATTAAGCTGGTGGTCCTACGCTTCATATGACAATGTAAGTCAGCTTTCTGTTAATGTAATGAATAATTGAGAGAAATCAACTTAAAAAGAAAAAAGATTTATTTTGGCTCACAGTTTTGGAGGTTTTATTCCATGGCCTTGCTGCTTTGAGTCTGTGATGGCACAGTGTATAATGGCTGAAGAACATGGCAGAGGAAGCCAGTTCGCCTCAGGGCTGAGTGTGAAGAGGAAGAGAAAGAGATTGGAAGCTCACCATCCCCTTCAATGGCATCCCCCCATGGCCAGCTGTTGATGGTTCCACCATATTTCTGGAGTCCTGTGGGATGAGGGCAACCAAATCTTTCCTGGAGAGGCCTTGGGGGACACTTACCCAAAATGCAGCAGGTACTCACCAAATATCAAAATGGACACTCATGTGCCTGAGTGTCGCAGACACTTTGTCTTCTCACCAAAGCAATCTCTGACTCTTTCAGAATCCCATTCCACTCATGCTCCAACTGGGGATAAGTTTGCTGGGGAGCAGAGCTCCCAAACGCTGCCATCAAACCCTGTTTGGCCAGTGAGTCCTTCGAGACAGACCTGTGGAGACACCAGGCCTGCTCCTCAAGGTTGGCAAGATGGAGTGGAAAATAGCAGTTATAAACACAACGCCACCAAAGAGCAATCAGAATAGAGCCCAGGGACCAGGGTGTGGGACAAGTGGAGGGAGGGGGAAGCAGTGGCCGGGATATTGATTGAATTGTGTTGTTACACTGTGCTCATGAACCACCATGCACAACTATAATGCACCAATAAAAAAATAAAAAAACAATGCCACTGGCTAATGACTGGTGTGCCCCAATCAACCTGGTGTGGAAACTCCGCTCCAGAAGGGTGGATTTTGTCTGGCCATGTGGATGCTGTTTTCGAAATCTAGTGGAATGTTTTCTAAGTCCTGATATGTGAATGAGAACTGTGGTTCTCTAACCTGACTGCATACCTGAGAATCACCTGAGAGCCTTAAAAAATATATAGGCGTAAGGCCCATACCAGACCAGTTAAATCAGGATTTCTGGGAGTGTGGATTCTGAGCATTTGGATTTTGAAAAACTTCCCAGGTGACAGCAACATGCAGCTGGGATTGAACACCTTGTGTTAAATATTGTCTGGATGACTGAATATCCTTGGAGAGTAGGCGCTGGAAGTCTCAAAACGGGGATGGAGCTGTTAACATCTCTAGGACCCAATGACTAGCTTGGTAGGCAGTGCGACAGGGCAGGCAGGATGCTCGGGTCAGCTGCTCTCTCTGCTGGGATGCTTGCGTGTCCTCAGGCCTCCAGGACAGTAATTTTGATAAACTATGCACAGTTGTTAAGCCTGTTAAGAATGTGGAAGGTGAACATTGAAGGTGGCAGCACACAGAGGTGATCTAAGTTTCAGGGTGTCTGCACAAGATTCCAACTATCTTGAATCTTTATTTTAAAAAAAAAGTAATGGATCACATTCTCTGTGTGCTGTAGCCCCCAGAGAACTTGGGAAGGCATCTGAGCTCAAATCACATGCTTACTTTGTATCAAAAAAGTTGGTATCCACACAGGTAATTGTTATGGTTAAACAGACAGGGCTAGCCAGAAGCACGGTTTGCATGCCTTTACCTGGGTTAACAGTTCCCCCCTCCCCAACCAATGCAAGCCCAGAGCGCAGGTCCTGCATGTGGAGGTCAAACGCTTCCCACCACTCTTTGGATGGAAATGGTGGTTCTCCCTGGTCCTCCCCATAGATCCTAAGATCCTCTACCTCCTAGTGCTGAGATTTACATTTGCCCTCAGCAAATCTCCTCCACTCTTGGATAATCTTGTGTGTGTGTGTGTGTGTGTGTGTGTGCGCGCGCATGGTGCTGGGGATTGAACCCAGGGCTTTGTGCATGCAAGGCAAGCACTCTACCAACTGAGCTATATCCCCAGCCCAGTCTTGGATAATCTTAAAACCAGAGAAGGGGCAAACTGTAATTTCCCAGCTAAAGCTGATTTCTCCAGATCTTGTTTAGTAAATAGCAAAAGGGAAATTATTAGAATATTCTAGGTGCCAACATACTCTCCTCTAGAGCTACGACCAGCAAGAAATAAAGCCTAGGCAAAAACAGCTCCCCAAGATGTAGAAAGCGGATGCACATTTGACTTTTTCTATGCATTCTGGAGAAAGCCCAGGGTTGGTCAGAGCCATTCAGAGTTGAAACTTTGGTTAGACATGGACAAGGTATCTAGAATCCCAGCTTTATTCTTCTTGTCCACGCAGGTGGTTGGTTGCTTGTGCGCTCAGCAGCACTGACTGCCCACTAAGTTGTGCAAGCCCCTGACTTCTCTCCTACTGGGCCTGTGCATTTTCCCTCTGGTGTTAAGTGATTCCCAGGTTTGGGCAAGTTCATGGCACTCCGTGGTACTGGATGCCTGAATGCGCAGCTACAAGCAGTGCATGCAGAGCTAGGGGTCTTCGGGGCCAGCAGCAGCTCGCGACGCGGAAGGAGGGTGAACCAACGCGCGAAGCCCACCTGGCTGGCAAGGCCAGGCCTCTATCAGCGCGCCGCGTGCAGATGGAGCTCGCCGTTTGCGCGGGTGCACTGCGCCTGCTTCATGAGCGGCTCGGGGCGGTCCTGGCGCGCCAGCCCCCAAGCCGACTTCCCATTGGCGGGAGGACACGCCCGTCCCCGAGTGAGGGCTTCCAAAGTTTCATTGAAGGTGGGGAAGTGTGCGCCCGCCGGGGAGCCCTGGCTGCGCCGCCGCTAGGGCGAGGCTGCTCCGCGGCGGGCCGGGCGCACTGGGCATCCGGGTGGAGTTTGGCTTTTCTTTTTCAAATTGAGGGAATTGGCATCTGATCCACCCGTTTTGCGCTTTCGTCTCGATTCCTGCCACGCTCGCACGATTCCTTCTAGTGCGAGAGGGACTCGCAGCGCCACCCGCGGACAGATAACTGGAGCCCAGCGGTGTCGGGATGGTTCTGCGCTCCTGACTGCTCCCACCTCGGTCTCTCCCGCCCGAAGCTGGGGGGCGCAGAAGCTGAGCTGCGCTGCCGCTCGGGGATTCACAGCCTGCTGCTTGAGGCCAGGGGCTGTGGGACGAGACTCGGGGTCCGCGGGGCAGCTCCGAGAGCCAGGCGCAGGGCGGCGCGCGGCAGCCTGCGTGGGCAGAGGGGCCCGGGCCGGGCAGCGGAGACTCTTTGGCTTCAGAAGGGTTCTGCGCAAAAGGCTCCCCGGCCTCCCCTGAGCGACGCCCCGGGAACCCGGCCAGAGGACTGCACTCCCTCCTCGCCCCCTTTCCTCACTTCTCCAGGCCCCCAGGACCCTCCCGAAGTGTCCTCCTCCTGGGCCCCCGCCCCAGCTGCCCCCGAAGAGGCCGCCGCCACCGGAACCAGAGTTCTACACTTGATGGGCCGGCCGCAGAGGGTCGGGCGCCTGGCTAGGTGGCTGCTAAGAGCCTGGTGAGCGGCTGCCCAGAGCCCTAAGGGCGAGGGGCGGCGGACAGCGAGCGCATTGAGCGCGCCCTCGAGGCAGAGAACGCGGCGCCCGGCGCCGAGGCGATGCCTGGGCGGCTTCGAGCCGCTGGTGACAGGAGGCCCTAGGCGGGCATGGGCCTGGCGTCCCAGCCCTAGGGACCCTCCATCCTCGCCCCTCCGCTTGCCAGAACCGACACGATGGCCTCGGAAGTGGTGTGCGGGCTGATCTTCAGGCTGCTACTCCCCATCTGCCTGGCAGTAGGTGAGTCTAGTTGTCTCCCCAAGGTTACTTGGAGACTGTGAGGAGGGCTTCTTAGTGGGGGCTTCCTAGCAAAGTTAGGGGCTCTAGTGCTCTGGGATCCGTGGTCCAGGTGGCAACAGCCTTAGACGTGCTGTCCCGGGTGTCACAGCAAGTCTCTCTCACTTCTCGCTCTGGGGCAAAGGACCGATGTCTCGCTTCACCGTCCAGCTGCAGAGTCTGGGAGACAGAGGACGGGGCAGGTGCTGCAGATTGTTGTGTTGAATTTTGTCACGCGTGGGTTTTCTTTTTTAAAGATGAATACTGCCTGTGCACAGAGATTGCCATCGCCCTGGAAGGCGGTCTTGAACGTGAACCTCAGGGTAGGAACCTGAACATTAGACCTGAGGCCCCCTCCTCCAGAATGTCCCCAGGAACGGGCAGCGCATCATGCATCCATCCAGACCGCCAGCTATCTCTTCCCCACCCCAGATCCCAGCCACCGTGTAGAGAGAATGAAAGATCCAATACAGTTGTGGTTTTTTGTTTTTTTTTAAAGAAAAAGAGGGATTAGGTGCCCAGAAACAGTGCCTTGAAGTTACTTTTTGCCTCCGCAAAAGCCCCCTTTACAAGGCAAGTATTGGAAGCTGAGGCTGTGGACCAACCTAGTCCTGCCCTCCCTCTCCAAATATTTAAAGGGTTGGAAAGCAGGCTTGGAACTCCTTGGGACTGGCAGGGTGAAGACCCGGCCATAGAGAGCCTCACACATGTCTGTGAGGAGCGCCTGGCTATGCTACAGGGCTGGCAGGGTGTTCAAAAGATGTGGGTGTTGGGTCTATAGAGCAGCTGCATCTAGGAGTGCAGGCATTTCTGAATTTCTTCTCAAATTGTGCATGTTATGTTGAATCCCACTCCTAAGACTGATCATGGGGCTGTGCCTGGCTTTCCCTGTTCCCACTTGAGAGCTAGAAAATAGAACACTTTACCAAGTAGCAATTGTGTTTACAAAGAGAGAGTGGTCTTTGCACAAAAGGCCACCTTTGTGCATCTTGCCAGAGGTTAATGACTTGAAATCACACCTGTGTTAAATGTTTTCTTTGTGCTAGTAATGGAAAGGGGGCTCTACCCTGTTGGGTGAAACTTGATGCAAGCCACCAGCAAGATTTGTAGTGGAGTATTAATTAACAAGTTTAGAGAGAGCGGAGTGTCTGGGAAACACTTCCATGGAAAAGCCAGCTTGGTTAGCAGGAGGGACCCCTGAGGGCACACTGGCCTCGTCCTCAAAATTGTATTTCAAGTTTCAAGGCAGGACCATTTTCCAGGGATCTCTGTTGTCAACAAACTCATATATAGGAGGAGCTCATCTTCAGCAAAACTGATGTGGAGAGTGGTTTGGGGAGGTTCTTTAGGAGCTGTAAGCATAGTGGGTGTCTCTGTTCGGCAGTCACCTCTGCATCTGGAGCCTGGCAGAGTGCCCGGCACATTTGGTATTTGCTGATTGGAAGCTAGTGCCTGAGTTAAGGAGGGGCTTTTAAAGAGAGGGCCGACTTGTGGTCAGTGCTGACCAGGAAGGGCCCTCAGGAGTGGCGTTGGGTCAGAAGCTGCTCTCTCCACTTTCTGACCCACCATCCCCTCTTTGTTCCCCTCCTCCCTCTCCTGGGGCAGTAGCTGGGCTCTGGGACTGTTAGAAGAATTAGGCATGTGGTCACCTGCAGCCAGCTCCGTCCATTCTGTGAAATGACAGCAGGGGATGATCTATGGATTGCTTGTGACCTCTCCTTGAGTGATGGCTTCTACTGGACAGTTTGCTTGTCCCCAGTTTGGGAGGCTGGAGCCTAGTTACCCCGACTAACCTTGGTGGTCCCCTTCGTGAGGCCCTTTACCAGGATTATTGCTCTGGAACAGAATGGGCGGTGCAAAGCCCTGGGCGGAGGCCCCAGAGCTGCCGGAGCCTCCAAGGGAGGTAGAACAGGGGCTGCTGCCGGTGGCCTGGGGTCACCACCCTCCTGGCCTCTCACCCCATCTGCCTCTTCCATGGTACCCACCTGGTGGTGGCCCTGCATGCAGCGTCACCTCCTGCAGGCCTGAGCCAGGAGCAGGCTGTGGGCTTTAGATGTGAGTCCACCCTGAGCCCAGGGCTTTCTTGGGAGGAGCTGGGCTCCCAGGCGCCAGGATAGTAGCCCCCACCCTCCATTTCCTGGACCGCAGCGTCAGCCCAGGGGATATTTCAGTCTTAACATGGTCTGCTCTTTCCTGCTTGCTCACACTTCTCTGGGGACAGGGAAGCTAACCTTAGTGTGGGAGGGTGTGTGTTCATGTGTATGTATGAGTGTAAGAGTGTATGTGTGTGCATTTGCGTGGGCTTGTATTCAAGTGTAAGTGTGAGTTTGTGTGTGTGAGCATGTGTGTGGGAGATGTTATAGACGTGTGATGTGTTGTTCTGTGTATGAGATGTTATGAGTGGGAGTGTGGGGGGTGTTTTGAATGTGTGTGCATGAGGTGGAGCCTAGTGGCGTCCCCAGCTCGGTCCAGCGCCTGTTGTTTCCCGATCCTGCAAGGCCTGGGTTGGGGGCGGCAGAGGCTGGATGCCCCAGGTGGAGGAGGAGAATGCCTGGGGATGCTGCTCCAATCTGAGCCCTACACTTTTGCTGCTCTTGGAAGACCACTCACACCTGACAGGCTGATGGTGCCTTCCGATGGCTGAGCTTCAACAGGCTGGGGGATGCCACCTTGGTTCTCTTCTGGAGGAAGTGGAGATTTCAAGGTTATTGAAGGGTTTTCTGATCTGCCTACTCCCCAGGGGCTGCTAAATCAAGCATGCAGCTTTCCTAACATCCTGGGCGGGGAGTGCAGCCATTAGAATGGATTTCACACTTTTGCCATCTACTTTTACCTTGGGCAAGGCAGCCTTCAAAGCCAAGCCCAGGCAGAAGCTCCTGCGGCTTCCCTTTAAACCCATTTCTGCACCACTGATGTGGAAGCCTCCGCCCTCACCTCCTCAGTTAGTGACGGGGGTGAGAACCAACTGTCTTGTGTTTAATCTGATGTAACTTTTTTCCCTTGTGAAAGAAATGAAAGGGCAGTGATAAGTGATTCCAGGGCTCTTCTATGCAGGTGGTGTCTGATTCTTGAGTGTTAAAAGCAAACAAAACCATAATAGAATGTCGTGCTCATCATCCAAAATGAACCTGCACTGACAGATGTGCCTGAGTCAATAGCCACTGCAGATTTTAAATATCTTTCAAATGACCTGTGATTATTTGGTGGCCCTCTGAGTTTTCCTTATGTGTAATATATGAAAAATGGCAAAAATTTCCATAATATGATGCAGCCTTTCATAATGAGAGCAGTATATGGTCTTTGTTGAGCACTTTACAAATATCCTTTCTTTTAACATGATTCTGCTTCCCCACCCATATTTAGATACATAACTGAGTTTGTTCCAAGGTTAGGAAGGGACTGGGGATATTTTGATCACATGCTTCCAACCAGTTTATTCCATCTTGCCTAGGGTTGCCTGGAGTTCCCTGAGTCTTGCCCAGAAGAGCTGGCATACTCACGTTCAGGGAGGGAAGAGAAAGGGGAGCACTGGACGTGGACAGGACTGAGGGAGAACAGAGGCCAGAGGCCTAGGTAGATCCCCACCCCAGCTCATGCTCCCCCTAAATGGAGGGTCAGAGCTTAGGAAAGAGCAGGGAACTGAAAGACTGAGTAGGCTAAAGGGAGCCAAACAGCCAAGTGTTCCCAAGAAAAATTACACTTGGAAAATATTGCAAATCCAGGAATATTCTCTAAAATTCCCTTTAGAGATAGCTGGAGTAAAACCAGATAAAAAATATGTGGTCACTTTTGAAATATTTCTAGGTAAAACTCTTTACACACAGATTCTCTATGTAGCAGATGTGCTTTTTTTTTCTTTTTTTGGCACCAGGGATGGAACCCAGGGGTGCTTCACCACTGAGCCACACCCTAGCCCTTCTTATGTTTTATTTTGAGACAGAGTCTTGCTGAGTTGCTCGGGCCTTGATAAGTTGCTGAGCCTGGCTTTGAACTCATGATCCTCCTGCCTCAGCCTTCTGGGATTACAGAGGTGTGGCATTGCATCTGGCTTCCAGATGTCATTTTGAAGTCATACCTCAACAGAGTTCAGGAATCACAGATGAAGCTGATTTGAATCTAATCAACACGGATTTTCCTTGATCAGTGTTAGTCTGGGTTGCTGCTGCTGCCTTGCTCAACAGTAGGTGGTCCGGCTGCTGAGGGATCCCTGGAAAGCATTTAAAGTAACTTTCTTTTCAGCCACACCTTCTCAGCCTTGTAGACACTATGTCCCACTCTCAAGAATGGAAATAACTGAAAGGATTTGACATTTAGAGTATGGAGAAGTTTTCTGATTGTGACTTGCTATTTTGAATTATTTGTACACAATTCAGCAAGGAGCCAGAATATTGTGAATGAATGTGTTTAGACTCTTGTATGTTAATTTGCAAATCTTCAAAACATTTTATTAAAGTAGAAGCAGATCTGGTCTGTGTAATTGTTTCTGCCAGTCAATATTTGGGCCTTCTGGTGTGACTTCATCAGTTATCCGGGGGTGAAGATTTTTCGAAGACTAACTGCTGTCTTAGAAAGCTAACGGTTTTGTAGCTGGGCACGGTGGTACAAGCCTGTCATCCCAGCACTTAGGGAGGCTGAGACAGGAGAATCGCAAGTTCAAAGCCAGCCTCAGCAATGGCAAGGCGCTAAGCAACTCAGTGAGACCCTGTTTCTACATAAAACACAAAATAGGGCTGGGGATGTGGCTCAGTGGTCGAGTGTCCCTGAGTTCAATCCCTGGTACCAAAAAAACCAAAAACAAAAGAAAGTTAATGGTTTTGTGACCCAGTCTGAGCTTTTCCATCTCTGAGCTCGGCAGCCCACTTCAGGTTTGATGGGGTCAACACAGAGCACTCCATGCCCCCTGCAGCCTCCTCTGGCCACTCAGGCCTTCTGAGTGGAGTGGACAAGCCATCCTCTGCTCCTTCACCTGCATGTTTGCGACTAGCCTGTCAGTGCCTCTGCCCTCAGGTGCAAGCCCTGTGGAGCCAGGAACCTCTGCCCTCAGGTGCAAGCCCTGTCCAGCTAGGAGCCTCTGCCCTCAGGTGCAAACTCCATGGAGCCAGGAATCTCTGCCCTCAGGTGCCAGCCCCATGAAGCCAGGAATCTCTGCTCTCAGGTGCAAGCCCTGTCCAGCCAGGAGTCTCTGCCTTCAGGTGCAAGCCCTGTCCAGCCACGAGTCTCTGCCCTCAGGTGCAAGCCCCTTCCATCCCGGAGCCTCTGCCCTCAGGTGCCAGCGCTGTCCAGCCAGGAACCTCTGCCCTCAGGTGCAAGCCCTGTCCAGCCAGGAGCCTCTGCCCTCAGGTGCCAGCCCCGTCCAGCCAAGAGCCTCGCTCAGAGCCCTCATCTGGGCTCATCCTGTTCTTTCTTCTTGGCCCACCAGAGTGCTTTGGCTTCACCTGCAGTTCCCGCAGCAGGGAGAGCAGGGAGTCTCAGGCCTCCTTCTTGGCCTCTTTCCACCTTTGCCACGTGTGAAGCCAAGGGTGCTTTCCTGTGCTCTGAGCCCTCCAGAAACTTCTTCAATGAAGAGACCTAGGCTTCTTTGAGGGCTTGAGTGCTTTTCAGCCTGAACCCTAGTCAAAGCAGGAAATCCCCTATTGCTTTTCCCCTTAGGTCCACCGCCTGGCCCATGGCCTAGCCAGCTGGTATTCCTGTCTTGGCAGCAGGTGGGCTCTTTCCTCCTGCTGAAACATGGCCCCTGCAACCTGTCTTAAGCAGAGGGGTCTTTTCTTCCTGAGTCCTCTTATCAATATGGGTTCCTTAGGGCATGAGGCTCCGATAAGACCAGCATGAAGTGAAGGTGTAGGTGGTCAAGTTAGTGTGCTGACCTTGGTCCATGAGGTGCCCCAGGGATGCAGTCCTTGCTCTTCCATCTTGTAGGACATGGCTCAAGGCAACCTGTTGCCAGATCCATGTCAAGCTGAAGGATGCAGGAAGCAAACACAGAACAGACCCTTCTTCCCCACCATCTAAGGCTACAACCTGAGAGTTGCATGAGTCACTTCTGTGTACAACTTGTGAGCCTGAACTTAATAACGTCATCCATACCTGTGGATAAGGTAAAGGAAGTCAGAAAGTGTTATCATTATTTTGGTCAGGGAAATGCTGGGAAATAATGGGGAAGTTGGATTGTTGTGTTTGCTAAAAAAGGGGTGCTAGCATACAGATATCAGTCTAGGCCCCTATGACTGAGTGGTCCCTAAAGATGAGGAACAAACTGTGGCCCATAATGAGATGCAGTCTGAAAGAACTACAGAATTCCCCCAATTTATACAGAGAGAAATCTGAGGAATATGTGTGGATAGGAAGGACGTGGAGTATCATGGGAGGAACATAAAGCTGGATCAGGTTGAATCAATAGATACAAACCCTCTAAGCAAAGTTTCTGGATTCAATGTCATAACCAACGGGGTCAGAAGGGGCTCTAGAAGCAGGGTTGCAGCTCAACTGTAGAGCACCTGCCCAGCAGGTGTGAGGGCCTGAGTTGGATCCTTGGACCTTGGGTACACTCTTCCTCCCCCCATAAAGAAAGGAAGAAAGAGAGAAGAAGGAAGGAAGGAAGGAAAGAAAGAGGAAGGAGAAAAGGAAGGAAGAGGAGTGGGGAGGAGAGAAAGAAAGAGGGGAGGGAGGGAGAGCAGGCTCAAACTGTTTGACTGATTGACCAAAACATGGACCAAAATATGATCTATTCTACAAGAAGCTGAAACCCCAGACTTGCCTTGAGATGCCAAGAGGAAGGGATTCAAGGGCTCACTAAGTTGGGATGCTAGAGTGGATTTACCCTGTCAGATCTGCTCACTGCCCTTGGGAGGGTCCATGAACACCTTTCACAGTGGCTGACTCATGTGAGGAGAGCCCCAGTGTGGAGGGGAGCTGTGGCTGCTCTTCTCTGTAGATCAGAGATTCGATGGGGAACAGCTGCCACTGAACTGGGATCCCTAATTGCAGTAGGATTGCTAGCCCTGGCTGGCATGGGCCAAGTGCAGTGCTTAATTGCCAAAGGCCAGGGGATGTGGGGTCTATACTGGCAAGCAAAGTCAAAGCAGTGACCTATGGCGTTGGCCAGTTGGTAGAAGCGCTTGTAGAAGCGAAGTTAACTGGTGTCCTATTGAACTTTTATTTGAACTGTAAAAAGTGGAAGAGTTCTAGGTCAAGTGAACGAAAGTCTAGCTGAATTGCCCGGAGTCGGAGCCGCTCGGTCAGTTCCTGGGGAAGGCTCTGCTCTGCTCCAATCCACGCACCGCACTTTTCCCATCCTGTTTCTTCAAAACAGTCTCTCCATTTGAAGTACAAACACAATGATAAGATGACCATCTGTTACCCATATCTTGGTGCTACTTTCTGTTATCAAGTCGGGATGAGCTGGACGTTTTATATGAATGGAAAGGAGGTTTTAAAGTGGTGAATGCAGGTACAATCTAGATGCCAGGGACACTCTTAGGAGTTCACAATAACCAGAGCCCCTGCTCTAGAGTGACTTGCTTGGGTTTAGATCCTGGCCCTGTCAAGGGAGTGTGTGACCCTGATCAAGTTGTTTGACCTTTCTCTTTTCAATCTACTTCATTTGTAAATGAGTTCATGATAATAGCATCAGTTCAGAGGATTGTTTTGAAGTTTAGGTGACAGTGTTGACTGCTTTGAGCAGTGCCTAACATGTGCTAGTCTGCAATAAGTAGTGCTTTTATTCTTGCAGACTCATGCCACGCATTGATGTGAGATGGGTAGAGTGCACGAGCGAGGGTGAGAGCTTGCTTGTCAAGAGCAGCTCCTTCCATGGGCAGAGAGTTCAGTAACAGTCAATGAATGTGGCGCTTTGGGACACTGTTGAAGGTTGAGGATGGTCTGTTCCCTCCCCACAGTCAGACACACTGGAAGGTCTTTGTGTCATTGCTCATTTTCATCTCTGAAACAAAGTGACAACTGTGACATCTTTTCTCCCTCAATTTCCCTTCCCTGGCAGAATGAGTTTTCCCCCTGTGCTTACCTGGTGCTTTGTTCACGCTCCTTACAGCATTCTGTGCTTAGTTCTTCACTTCTCTATGTGTGCAAGTTCAGGAACTCTGTGCGAGGGGCTTCTTGTTGATATCCCCAGCACCAAACTGGCTTTCTAACATATAGCAGCCATTTGAAAAATGCCGGTTTTGAATTGTAGGTTTTTCTAACTGTAAAGATTGTGCCTGATCACTATCCTCCAGGTTCCCACAAGGGCTGAGCACTGAACACATATTTACCAATTGATTAATTAAAATATTCATTGGCTACATTTCCTTCTCTTGGATATCTCAGAAGTTTGAACCTAGAGTTTTTAAGGTCTATCTTCCTATAGCTGTTGGTTTCTAAGTCTTTGGATATGAAATTCATAACAGTGTAAGTTACACTCTCCCTGACTTTCATAAATGAGCATTTTATCAGTATTGCAATTAATGCATTTTACTTGCTTTGCAGTGAGAGAGAAGGAAAAACCCATTTCACAATGTAAAATTTGACCGGAGCATCATCCTTGAAGTGCATATTATTTTTTAAAATGTTTTCAGCTCTTCTGGAACCACACAGATCGATCTGTTTTCTCTTGTGGTCAGATCCTCTAGGTCAGCATTTTCGGCCACAGATGCAGTAAAGGAGGAAGAACGCAGGGCCTTGGCAAGCGGGCGGTCCTGAACCAGAGCATCATGGAGATGTGCACAGTTGAGTTGTCATGCCCCTCCCTTCTCTGTCCCCCTGTACCTGTTTGCCAGCTGCACTGGGCTTGGCATTCTGCAGGAACATGGACCCTTGTTAGAAATACAGGTAGTGAAGAATTGAGGAAGGACCCTGGTCTGCAGGTCTAGTGAGCAAGTCTGGATCCTGTTTATAAAGCACTCATGACTCTGCCAAGTCACGGAAACTATCCATTCTTCAATTACATCATCTATAGAATGAGATATTCAAGGCTAAGAAATACTTTCATGATTTAACAGGGTTATTTCTGCACATGCATTTTTTAATGTGAGAAAGGTATGACTATAAACCACCAGTTTATAACCAGAATTTTTACATC
Organism: Xerus rutilus; assembly: GCA_028644305.1. Lineage (NCBI taxonomy): Eukaryota > Metazoa > Chordata > Mammalia > Rodentia > Sciuridae > Xerus > Xerus rutilus. The sequence goes on along the minus strand of CM053412.1, from coordinate 67,016,304 downwards.
TAACTTTTCTGGTCTCTAATAACTACCCAATTTATGGGGCTGAAGACTTGCTTCAAAGGAAGGTGAGGGACTGCTAAGGAAAATCGCCTTTTATCATGTTAGCTGTTGGAGTGAGGATGTCACAAACAGCTGGTCATGGGGACAGACATTCTGGTCCAGGCTGTGCAGCTCTTCCCTCACCCGCTCTGCGTTCAGATGGAGACGACACCTCACCTCGCCTGTGACAGCAAGAGGAATGATTGCATCTGGCCTCTGTGGAAGTGGAGGCCTTGGAGTGCCCATTGCTTGTGCTCGGTCAGGCCTGCGAAGAAAACCAAGCCACAGTGTCGTGTAGTTGAGGCGGAATGGTCTTCTTGCAGGGCACACAATTATCTAAACAAGATTTGAATCAGGAAAATAAATCCTGAGTAATACACTGAATTTAATCAGCACGACATCACAATGACATGGCAGACCTTGGGAGATCTTAGCTAGATGATTCTATTATCTACGAAAGAAAGGGGAGGCTGCTCAGAGTCCCAGGGGAGGGTCCCACATAGGTGTTGCTGCCTGGCCTCAGTACCAGATGCAGACTGTGAGCTCCCTGCATTCAAAGCCCCTCGCCCTCTTCCTCCTCCTTTTTCAGACTAAACATCAGAGCTTCTTCATGCACACCAGGCTAATTCTGACTCCTGTTGGCCCTGGGGTCAGTCTAGCTAGTAAGGACTGGAATGTTCTCAGCTCAAGCCAGGCGTGCCACCTGCATGCCAGACAGGCTTGCTGTGGCTCAGGGCCTCTGGCCGCCCATCTTCAGCCAGGAGAGAGGACTAAAGGTCAGGTTACAAGGCTTTGGGAAGAGGGAGAGTCATTATGTGGGATTTGTTTCTTGTGAGCCAGTATTGTCCAGAAGCCTGCAGCTCCCTAGAATTTTTCATTAACAGCCACAAACCCTTCAGCAGTGGTTTCGAATCCCCGTGGGCTTTGCTTGTGCATCTCCCTGGGGCTCACTGCTGTTTCCATTCCCAGGGGCACTGCTGGACCCTCCTGCCAGCTGGCTCATTCTCTGAACTCAACTCAGAGAACTCTGGGCTGTTCTCACACATTAGAATCCCTGCATAGTGTGCCAGTCTCCCACCTGGGGCTGCTGCAAAGGATGCCATGTAGTCTTTAAAGGCAATTTCTTAAATTGGATGTAAGAATATTTTCAGGAATTATTTCTAGAAAATAAAGGCATATCTGCCCCAAATTATTATTCAGAGGGGAACAAATTGCAGAGATAGCGTATGGCATGGACGGGTCACTTGTTCCAATATGTCCCTACTTAGGGGTTCGTGTTAAATCTACTCCTGGAATGCAAATTTTAAATGCAGCGCTGATCCTCCCAGGGCACAGCAGTGTGCAGCTCAGGCAGCCTGTCTGGGATATCTGAGCAACAGCCACACTGTGCTGTTTCATAGATTTGAACGTGCACGGAGAGCGTTCTCTTTAAAAGAACACTTTTGGTGATTGTTTCTTTCAGTCCATTTTTTTTTATCATCCTCTGTCTGGTTTTGGTCAGTTCTTCCTGCTTCCCTCATGGGATCCTATGCATTTCCCAGAATCTGTCAAAATCATGCCGTCTCCTAAGACAGCTGATGTGCCCGGTCTTTGCTACCTTAAAACAGGCTTTTCTTTACTCCAAAGGTCTGCGGAAACCCATGTCTGTTTCTTGATTGCTGTCTGTTGTTGCAGACGTCGCTGCTTTCTAGGCTTCTTTTCTGGCTGTTACTCAAGGGGAATTTGACCGTTTTTACAAATTTATTGTGAAGGTCTCCAAGTATCCCTGCAGTTCCCATCTTCACACTCCTGGTTCAGTGATTGGCACTTATTCCTATTTTGGTTCCTAAAAAGTAAAGGATATTGCTTTTTGTTCTGAATGCCTCGTTTTTTCTTTCTCCTTCAAACTTAAGCAACACAGGGGGAGGGATTTACAAGAGTGGTTGGGGAGATACCCTGGAGTCTGCATCTTGGAGCTGGTGCCCTCAAGGATATTGTGTTCTCCCTACCCCACCAAATCATGTTCATGGGCTCTTTGAATTTATGATGCAATTCCTATTGGGCAACATTTTTATTTTGCAAAGACTTTCAATGTCTTAACTCAGCATTTTGTGGGCAGTGAGATACTAAGAAAGTTACATGGTTAGATATTTGTGAGAAGTGCCAGCTAAATAAATCAGATGTTCTGCACAGCAAGGCTGGTCAGAGGCTTGTGTCTGCTGCAGGGGTGAATTTCTCGGAGCCTGTTTTAGATGTACTGTCCCTTCGCCTGTCCCTCTGCCAGACTCCTGCTTACTCCCTTGGCACAAATGTTTTGGGAATGTGCGTTGGACTGTCCTGCATTTCTGGAGTCTTGTGCTCACTGAAATGAGGAGTTTCTTTTGGCATAAGGTGGCCTTTCAGGAGACCCCAGATCTCTTCTGAGGGGCAGAAGTGAACATCAGCCAACCTTGACTGATGTTCACCGTCACAACTACCAGAAGAAAGAACGGGACTGCCCTTGTCAACCTCTGCTTGCTGACGTGCGTGTATTGTTGTTCATTTAAAAAGACAAATTGGTCACAAAGCAAAGGCTTTCAAAACTAAATATTCCAGTGACTAGAATGGCTCCAGATAACCAGACCACACACGATTCCTGCTTCAGAGAAGCACTCAGAACACCAGCAAGGGGGTCAAACCGAGTGAAACCACTTCTTGCACCCTCCCTCACTCCGCCTGGACCATGGCAGGGCCCCCGAGGGCGTGCCTGCCCTCCATCCCTATACAGTGCAACCCACCCTCCACATCCAGGCCACGTTGGTCTTTGTGACATCCAGAGGTGTCATTCCTTGACTTTACTCTCCAGTGCCTACTCATCACACGTGAGCAACACACACTGAATCCCTGAGTGGCCGGTGAAGTCCAGGACCCCCTCACCTGCAGCCACCTAGGCATTGTTTCTGTTACTCAGGTGAAGCAGTTTTTGTTTTGAGGTCTTTGCATTCACTACTTGCCCTGATAAGGGCTTTTCCTCTGGTCCTCAGCTTGCACACAGCCCACTCAGGACTGTGCTTGCACACCACCCAGACCCCTTTGCTCACTCACAGCAGTGCTTCTGTCCATCTCCCAGGCTTTTCCTATCTCCTTCTTGCATGCCAGCACGTGGTTGTCACCTTCTGCCTCCCATTCCCTTGATTTCCTCTGACTGAAGCATCTGAGCCCAGAAGAGGAGAGCCTTGTCCCTGCTACCCACTGCTCTGCCCTCAGCATCTCAGGTGGGGCCTGGCCCACAGGAAGCGCACACTCAGCACTGGCCTCAGACGGCCACCCGCCCACCATGTTCTTTTATTGCTCTATTCCACTGAGTCTCAGTTACTCGTCTGTAAAACAGGGGATACTATTGCCTACCTTCTAGGATAGCTGGGGAAGCTCACAAAAACTGATCTGGAGCCAGGGTAGTAGCTCAGTTGTAGGAAGCTTACTTGCTATGCATGAGGCCCTGGGTTTGATTCTCAACACCACAAAAGCATAAAATAAAAAAAAATAATGTCCTTAACATGCTGTTAAACACTGTGTAGCATTTATTAAGCACTTAATATAAAAAAAGTATTGTGATGTGATCTTTTATGAATTCATTCAACCAATATTGGTTGATCCATAATGCCTAGATTCTGGCAATGCAAACAGCGTACAAGGCTTGGTCTGTGCTCCTGAGACTCTCTTTAGCCCTTAGGCAGCCAGGATCTCCACTGAAATCTGAATGGAAAATTGCAGGTGGTGTCCATCAGGTCTCTGCCTTCTGTCTTTCAGTGCTTTGAATGACCTGGGAGGTGGTGGAGAAACTAGTCCTAACGGTGGGCAGAGGAGCTCCTGGTGAGCCAACAGTGGCTCTTTCCCAGGCCTGGGACACAGTAAGCTGAGAGTCGGTTGGAGCAGTGCAATGAGGTGTGTCCTGAATTAAGGAAGAGAAGATGAAGGGAGTCCCGCTGGACTAGTTAGAGGCCACCCTTTGCCATCAAGACCCACTTTCAGAAATGATCAGTAAATAAAACTGTGACTGAAAAAAATTATTTTGATACTTCTGGTAATATCTGTTTAAATAGGGGAACAGTCTTTAAACAAAACTTTGTGCATGGAGTTGTTTGGGCCAGTTCTCTGTGCTGTTGGCCTTTGGTGGACACAGAATGAAGGAGCGGATTGGCCTCCAGCTATCCCTGATGTCCTAACCAATTGGCTGCTAGATTTAAGAGCAGTCTTGGGGGCTGGAGGTGTGAGAGGTAGAACATCTGCTTGGCATGAACAAGGGTCTGGGCTCCATCTCTAGCACCAGTTTTAAAAAGGCAGTAAGAAAATTGTAATTTAGACCCAGGTGTACCTACCGACTGAAGGTTGCTGTCTTTGGGGAATAGCTGCGGTCACTACACAGACTTGGATGCCAGTCTAACTGTGCGCCTCTGTTGGTCTCCCAATGGGCTGTATTTCCTCCCATGCTCTACCCTGGAATTGCCCTGGAAGCCCATGAGTTGGCGAGTGGAATGGCTCTCCCCATATTTCTCTCGCCTTATCTTATCTCAGACATACCTAGCCACTTCATGCAATCGAGTCATTGAAAGCCAACATTGGCAGCAACATCTAAACACTTGGGAAAACTGGCACTGTTCAGAGAGCATCCGCAACTGCCATCAGCCAGGGCTGTGATGTCCTGTGTTGGGCCAGAGTCTCCTTCTGGCACAGCACTTCTCTATCTGACTTTGAAGTCTCTGTCTTTCATCATGGTCACAGCAGGACCTCATTGACACCAGGGCACTCTTCCCCGAAGGCTAGTCCTTCATTTAGGATGGGGTGCATCGATTTCCTCAGACAGATGGACGGAACGATTCAACAGCTTTACCAAGTGCGCCGCTTTCAGTGATGCACAGGCTTGTTGTCAGCTGAATTGAGCGGCTCTGTGGCTGTGCTGGCAGTGGCTTACTTCCTTCCTCAAGCATCTTGAGACAGAGCTGAGTTTTAAAGTTGCTGCAAGTCCGTGTCCAGCCTTGTGAATTCTGTAACAACACTGAGGACTTACCGACAACGCCTTTCATTTGTCAGGGGCATTGCAGATGATGACACATTCCCATATTTTTTGCAACATAAGCTCAGAAGGGCTGGGATGGTGGTTTTCTTGGTTTGTGGGTCCTGTGTCCCCTCCCGGATGCCTGGCAGATGGAGGGTATGCACATACTACATACGTGTGTGTATACATGTGTGGGAGTGTGAGGGTCTCATTTAATAGCTGCAAATACCGTGTGAAATAGAAACCACTCTTTGAATTTACATGGCAGGAATGGGGTGAAGAAATAGATTTTTTCACAAAAACAATAGGGATTCAGAAAAATTAAATAACTTTTATTTACTGATGTATTTTTTCAGTGTTCAGTTATCAGGAAGGTGGTGGACCAAAACCTAGACCTCAGATCCTCCTTTCTCAATTTTTATCTAGTGTACTTTTAGCAACAAAAATGTTATTCTCAAGTATTGATTGTTGTAAATACTCCTAATCTGGATCTTTCCACCCTTTTTCTCCATTTCTGCAAGAGTGATCTTTTAAAAAATAAGCTCTGTGTACCTCTGACCATGCACAGAACAATGCTCAGAACAGGGCATGTACCATTTATTCTGAGGGGCAGACAGAGGGCCCAGGGGCCATCAGGTTTTCTCTGACTCCACCAATAAGGAGGACCATGTCCTCATCTCTCCAAGGCTCAGCCTGGGGCTTGAACCCTGTGCAAAGATTCAGCTTCTCGTAGGTCCAAGGGCACCCCTGCCAGGGTCCTGGAGGTGCCTCCTCTTGAACAACTCTCCACTTATAGGAAACCATCAGTTTCAGCTGCTTGGGGTTGAGGTGCTGAACATGCTGCACATTTCTCTGGAGGAGATTTGTGCTCTTACGCATACTCCACAGGTATTTTCAACTAGCATTTTTGAACTCCTTTTTCAGTTGTACAGTGCTCTTGCATTTCTGTGACCTAACATAATAAATGATTATGCTTTCTTAACTCACAATAAGC